>OU342744.1:144397899-144997899 GCA_910589775.1 Avena eriantha | reverse complement strand
GATGATGTTCGGTGTCGCGGTGTCGATGAGCGCAGTATGTGGATATTGTTGCGGAAGCTTGAAGTTAGTTGGGTGACACGCACACGAAACATGAACAACACAAGAGGACAAATGACAAAAAATGGGCGAAAAGAGATTTCGGTGGCCAAACCGGAGGCGGCGGACCTGGCGCCAGAAATTTCAGTCGCGTTTCTGGTTCACCGGAACGTGCACCGGAAATTCCGGCGGCTGGGTCGGTCCGTTGAGCTTGGCACCGGTTTGAGTTCGTGACAAACTCCAAAAGTCAAATCTGTCAAAAAATTTCAGAAATTTGTCCAAATTGGGCTAGGAAAAGGTTCTTGGAAGGTAGATCGGTACCCAAAGCAACAGATATGTGGAACAAAACCACGAAAAATGCACCAAATCAAGAGATCGATCCGAAGGCAAATTGGGGCTCTTTTTGGGGATTTTAGAATTTTTGGTGGATAGAAGAAAAATTTGTTGGGGAATTCGTGAGCAACGAAGCTCTTGATACCAATATGTTGAGGGCAAACCTCTAGGGTGGCCCGATCTTTCACGATTGCCTTTCAAATCGAGGATGGAGTGCGGGGAGAGGAGGGGAGGATGAACACGATGAACACACACACGAAGAACACGATGAACACACACACACACAAAAAACCACGATACACACCAATAGCTCACGCCGGCGGTGACCGGTCCGGCGCAATCCCTAGGATCGGCGTCGGGCGGAGGACTCTCTCTCAAACCGGCATGGCGAGAGGGGAGACTCGGTGAGATCTTGATGTCTAGGCAAAGGGACTCCAATGCCTAGGCCTTGTACAATGCGGAGGCACGATGCAAACTCCAACGAGGTTTGTGATATTGGTGCTCCTTGGTCAAGGAGCATGAGCCAAGAACTAGATAGATCCACAAGGGGTTTCCACTAATTCCAATATCATGCCTAGGGTTTACAATAGAGGTCGGGGGCTATATATAGGCCAGCCACAAGTTCAGGGGTAGTTTAGGCATAAAAGGGTAAAAATGGACGAGGGCAGCAAACCCATGTTGACTTGGAGACCAAGCGTTCCGGCAATAAGTGCGGTCGCGCCGGACTGGGCGCCGGTAATTCTGATCGGCGACCGGAACAACAGGCATAGAGGTGTTTCGGTCGGCGCCGGTTTGTTCCGGCGAGCGCCGGACGTTCCGGTCGTTGGTCCGGTCCGCCAGGGCATTCGTCGGACGTTCTGGCGAGGAGTCCGGACCGCCGGTCCTGGCGCCGGTTTGACCTGGGACTCCAGTTCGCGTTGGCTTGGCTCCTTCTGTTGGCATCTCTTCATGGGGTTTGTACCTGAGGATGCATAAGGTATTGGCATGAAGTAGCAAGCCATCCAAGGATGTATCGAATTCACATGAGACAAGGAGCGAATTCACCTTAGCTTGTAGGAGCTTGGATCGGGCACGGGTCATCGGTCCACTTGGGGGACTTGTTGGTGTAGATGTAGGAGCATCCGTAGTCCGGGCTGCATCAGATATACATCCATAGAGAACTTACCCTCGAAGACAACAAAGCTTTGTTAACAAGTTGGAACTCGTGGATGATGTAGTCGTACACTTGCCGATCTCAAGATCGTGATGAAGTCCAGCAGGTCCGGCTCCAGCACGTCCATCAGATCTAGCTCCAGCAAGTCCATCACCACCAAGCCTAGCACCGCAAAGCAGCGGTGCATCCGTGATCGCACACACGTCTAGTACCCCGACAACCTCCACCTTCTCGCTCCAGCGATGCAACGGAAGCAACAAGTCCTTTCCAGATAACTCCATCGGGAACATGTATCTCGCTAATCCGAGACCATGGGGAATAACTAGAGGGAGAAGAGAACCTTCACGAGGAGGTGGGGCAAGAGGAGAGGAGCCATGGGGCTCCTTTTATAGGGGAGGGGCGCAGCCCCAAGGCCAGGGTTGGCCGGCCATGGTGGGTGCCGCCACCTCTCCCTCATTCATGTGGGGGGAGCTTCCACCAAGCCCACTCACATCAATTTCAACTCCACTCACTTTGCATTTAATGTCCACCAAATTAAATGCATTTTATATTTAAATAAAACACTTTTATTTATTTTATTCAGAATTTTGTTAATTACTTTAATTAACAAACATTCACATAAAACTCCCTGCAACATTTCAATATCACATGCAGAA
This sequence comes from Avena eriantha, assembly GCA_910589775.1. Lineage (NCBI taxonomy): Eukaryota > Viridiplantae > Streptophyta > Magnoliopsida > Poales > Poaceae > Avena > Avena eriantha. Next base: position 144,995,721 of record OU342744.1, on the reverse strand, counting down.
CCAGTTTCAGCAATTTCACCCGAAAAAATTCCGGTTTCCATCGAAATGATTCCAGTGCTTTCTTAATCTTTATCTGAAACATATTTGCTCCTAAATGGTGTCGGTATCCCTTAAGTGTGTCACCCTATGGTTTGCGAATAATGCAGACATGATCGAGACCCCTCTCCGATCAATAATCAGCAGCGGGACCTAGAGATCCGTACTGACTCCCACATATTCAACAATGACTCTTGTGATCGTGTGAACCTTTAGCGTCGTAACTAAATCCCTTTGTCTCGCGATATATTACATGTCCGAGATTCGATCATCGGCATCCAAATACCTAGTTTGATCTCATTACCGACATGCACTCTTTTCTCGTTCCCATGATATAAGATTCTACTGATCACATCACTTGCTTGCAAGCTATCTTAATGTGATATCACCGAGAGGGCCCAGAGTATATCTATCCGTCATCGGGATTGATAAATTCCACTCTCGATCCATGAGCGTCAACATAACACCTTCAAAGTATTTGAACCCACCTTTATAGTCACCCTTTTACAGTGTGACGGTTGATGTTATGAAGTTACTCTTCCGATGTTAGCAATTAACATGATTTCATGGTATAAGGACTAAGATTACTTCATATGATGTTATAGCAATATAAACATAATGAATCTGATCATAATTCTATACTTCAGATGAATGTTCATCACATCATTCTACCAATGTTGTGACCTCGTTATTAACAACATCCAATGTCCATGATCAGGAAACCTCTGATCATCTTGTTAATCAACAAGATAGTTTATATGAGAGGCATTACTAGGAACTTTATATTTTGTTTATTAAACACACATGTATTAACGTTTCCAATTAATACAATTATAGCATGCAAAATAAAAATTTATAATAAACATGGAATAAGATAATAAAAATTTATTATTGCCTCTCAGGCATATTCCCTTCACGCTGCCCGCCCACCTGCACCGCCGTCGGAGCCAAACCCTATGGAACAACCACCAAAGGAGGGCTCGAGTAGAAGCCTTCGTCGCTGTTGTCGTTCGAGGCGGAAATAGCGCCTATGTGCTCTGCCGCCTCCACCACGAGGGGCCGCCTCGGACACGGTCGCCGGCCCATTGCATGAAGGGAAGAAGGCTCATCACTAAGTTCACCCTCCACTGATGTAGAGCCGCCCTGTGCATACTCCTCATGGGCGGAAACCAGGAGATCCGCAGCCGCCGGCACCGCTCGGTCTTTGCCCGTCGGCGCACGTCGGTGGCGGCGGTGGGGAGGGAATGGGGATGTAGGTGCACTAGTGGAGAACGGGCCTTTAGTCCCGGCCCGTAAGAGCCTTTAGTCCCGGTTGTGGTACCGGTACTAGAAAGGCGGGACTAAAGGCCCACCCACTAGTCCTGGCCCGCTTACCAGCTGGGACCAATGGGCATCCACGTGGCCGCCCCCTACGTGTGCTAGGGCCCCCCATTAGTCCCGGTTACTATTACAAACCGGGACTAATGTTTCTCTGCCGCGGCAGAGTTTTGGCCCCTTTCTCTGCCGCGGCAGAGAATTCATTTTGTTTCTATTTATTTCTTTTTTCATTTCAAAATAGATTTCTACGCTACCACATACCGTACACATTACCGGGACTAGAACATAAAAATATATACATGATAGTTACATGAGAACCATTAGGATCGAGCATACACAAATATATACATGATAGTTACATGGAGACATCACAATTACCGGGACTAGAGCCCGTCTATTTAATTACACGGTCAGGGGATCATCGGTAGCGCCTATTCACACTAAATCCTTCAACATCATCTATCATCTCGTTCATCAAGAATCCTGCTAGTTCTTCAACAATTTCTAGTACGCGTTGCTCTGGTAGGAGCTGATCCCGCATTCTATCGAACTATATAAGAAAAGGAGATCAATATATGAATACCAATCATGATAACAAAAAGTGACGGTAATAAAAATAATGTTGTGAATGTATTTCTTACATCGACTTTATAATTTTTGTGCTCAGCGGTAAACATGCGAATGAACTCGCAAACATAGAATCCACATAGTTTCGTCCTAGGTGGCTGCCTAGCGCACTTTACGTGAATAGAATTCAATCAAAATAATATTCTAGCATCATAATTGTATTGAAACTATAGAAGTAAAGATATGTGTGTACTACTTACCGAGACCGCCTTAAACGTCAGATTCTCACTAAAGTGACCCGTAACCGCACTCTTGAACTAGTTCCAACCTTGCGCAGTAAAGAAAATGAATGAGTTATTTATTATGTGATATCTCAGGAAATCAACAAAAGAGACCGATGTAGCGCGAAAATTACCTCTAGAGTGTGTCCTGCATGTCCCTAAACTGTGCCAGGGGTCTTTTTAATGGGTCCATGACTTTAAATCTTCCCTTATCAAGTTGAATGTTTAGTAGAATCCAAGGAAATCTGCACACACGTTTATATATATATCAGTAACTCATCAATAACACTTAAATTGAGTAAGCAAAAGTGAATGTGTACACTAGAGTAAGACCCTCACTTGAAATTATAAGGAAACAGTATGTGGTCACATAAATTTTGCTCCGTTAGAAACCTTAGAAGGTTTTCCTCCATCTCCTTGGGTTTATCCGTGAGTGTCTGTATATGTATTTTATCTGGGTCAATGAACCCAACACTAAAGAGTGACCTTCTTTTACATTCTTGGATCTTCATTCTGCATAATAATAGAGTATAAAAGGATATAATGAGGATAACTACATGCAATGAACTGAATAACTGAAAAATTGAACAACTTATATGTAGACAATGAATTCAACAACTTACAGAAAATAGCAACTCATGATAGATTTGTCGAGGGCGTCGAAAGCATATAACTGGAAGAGTTCTGGAAACTCAACATGGAACTCTTCTTCTCGGAAGTAGTAATCATGTGGTACTTTCGCCACGATCATTATTCTCTCCTCCTTTGCGGCTTTCAAGTACCAGTTATGTAAACTCCGCATTTGTGTTGGCAGTTGTTGCAACCTCTCTTGGGTGACCAACGGCATCCCAGGGACATATTGAGGGACTACATCAGCTTTGGGTAACTTGTCGTCCTGCGAACCTAGCAATTCCTCTACAGTCACATTCATAGTGTCCGCAAGCTTCGCAGCTTCTTCCACATCCTGCTGATAGGGAATGTCATAGGATGCTACCCTGAGGGGTGGGATCGATTTTTTGGCCTATTTCCCGAGTTGGGGGACGTCCTATATTTTCCCGGTTGCACTTTGACTTGATGATTTGCTCCCGCTTGCACTTTTACTTGATTTGCTCTTCTTCACTTCCTTTTGAAGCGTGCATAGATAGTCATCTGGCTTATGGTGCAAGTCATATTGTGATTTTGTGTTCAGAAAACCAAGTGCATACGCTTTTTGCTTCTCGGTGTATACCGGGGCAGGCTCAGGTTTCTTCTTCTGAAGTTGCGCAACACATTCGGCCTTTGTGATCGCTGCGGTTTCCTCTTCAGTATGATTGTAAGGTCTGATGGGAAGATTCTTATGAGGTACTCTTGGGAGGGGCGACATTTGTCATTTTGGGCTGCTATGTCGTTTAGTACTCATCGACGGAGCACGCTTCTGGTTATTGTCCTTAGAGACCGGCGAAGATGGCTGACCCTGCACAGGAGATCGAGATGGACTCGAGCTGTGGTGGTCGTAGTCATGGGGTGGGCTTATTGGAGGTGAAGGTGACATGCGACAACTCGGAGGCGGTGTTGGCCTTGGCGCTGAGCTTGTAAGCTTGATGTTGTTCTTGTCCCATAGAATGATACCACCCAATACTTCTCTGAGTGTCCTCTCACCTTCAGGTCCAGGAATGTCAAGCTCCATTGAGTCCCACCCCGTTGCGATTTCATCCACCTCGACTTTAGCATAGCCAGCTGGAATCTCATGGCCATGCCAGTGTGCGTCAGGTGGACAAGGTAAAGCACATCCGACCGCCACCTTGATGGATAGGTTCTTCACCTTCTGATGGAGCTCACAAGATGTCTGCTCCTTGATTCCATTCACGGGGTAGCCGAGACGACCATATACCATCCGTGCATCGTCAGACAGGACCTCCGATTCAGCCATGCTGCTTCTCCGCTGAGATGGGACGGCAGTAATATCGATTGCAGGATCTTGCAGGCATGCTAGTCCTCGAAGTTCGTCAATCTATTGCTGATGAAGTGTTCCTAGCAACTCGTTGAACCTGTCTCCCTCCTCCTCCTGTTGTCGCCTCTTTGCTCTCTCTCGGCTCCTATAACTATCTCTGTCTTTGGGAAACCCCATCTCCCATGTATAACTAGGGCCAAGGACTCGTACTCATCCTCCATGTTCTTTATTCCCGAGGATCTTTGTCAGCAAGTCATTCTCTCTATCAGGACAGAACTTTTTTGTCCCTTCTTTAATTTCCTTCACCACTCTCCGCCATGTCTCCTGGGGCATCCTAATCCCGTCACTCCAAATAAGGTCCCCTGTATTTTCTTCATACTCACTCCCATGCCCAAGGAACCAATTTCTTGCCCTCAAATCCCATTCTTCGCATATTGGTTCTAGAGTGATCCCTTTAGCGAGCAGCTCATTCTCTTTAGCATCCCACTTTGGCATGGCAGTCGCGTAGCCCCTGGCCCCAGGTGATGGTGATATTTCTTCTTCGTGGCATTTAACTTGTTTTTTCTGACTTTTCCTTAGCAGCTTCTGACTCCTTGTACTTCACAAATGCATCCCAGTTAGATTGTTGCTTCATTAGATAGGCTTCGAATTTAGGAGGAGTCTTCTTCTTCTGATACTTTTGCCATAATGATTTCTTCTAGTTCTTGAATAGTTCGGGCATCTTCATAAGAGTCCACTGCTTGACTTTCTTCCTCACTGCAGCTGTGTCGGCATCATCCTCAAATTCTGGCTGGGTGAGATGTGTCATGAGGTCATTCCAAAGACCCTCTTTGTTCCTGTCGGCGACATACTCACCCTCTCCTGCCCCTTTTGTCCTATTCCACTCCCGAACGGTGATCGGGATGCAATCCCTAACCATAACTCTGCATTTTTGTACAAATACACTTTTAGCCTTTTTGGGTTCCAATGGTTCACCCTGTGGTGATACCCGCGTAATTGTATAACGCGTAGATGAGTCCAACTTTTTGGCCGGGCCTCGTTTGGAATATTTTTGGCTCGATGTGGAGGCCTAAGAGAAGAAACATTCGTCAATTTATATATATACAACTCAATTAATGCATCTACTCATCACCAGACTTCATATATATACCTCGCCGGACTTAGTTAAGGGTCCACCGGAGGCCTCGGCTTCTCCATCATCGAATCAGTCGGCTTCTCCCTAGTCATTTCGGTCGACCTCCTCACCCTCACCGGAGGGGTTCAGATACATCGACGGAGATTCGGGTGGATGAACATGGGGGGCGTCATTGATCATATTCTCGAGAATTTCTTCTTGTTCCTGGTCTCTGCGGATTGGACTAGGTGGATCCATAGTTTTATGTAAAAATGCACACAATATAAAATAATACTAAATAATAATATGTACACCTAATTTGCTACAATAAAACTAAACAATAGCAAAATTCTAGTGCACCCTACCACCCTAACCCTAAGTCTAGGGGCTCGCAAGAACCACCACTCTAACCCTAAGTCCGGGGGCCCGCGAGCACCACCACCCTAACCCTAAGTCCGGGCGGCCCGCGAGCACCACCGCTCTAACTCTAAGTCCAGGGGCCCACGAGCACCGCCCTAACCCTAACCCTAAGTCCGGTCGCCCCGTGAGCACCACCACCCTAACCCTATCTCCAGGGGGCCCGCAAGCACCACCACCCTAACCCTTAGTCCGGCCGCCCGCGAGTACCACCACCCTAACCCTATCTCCGGGGGTCCGTGAGCACCACCACCCTAACCCTAAGTCTGGGCGGCCCGCGAGCACCACCACTCTAACCCTAAGTCTGGGGGCCACGGGAATCACCACTCTAACCCTAACCCTATCTCCGGGGGCCGCAAGAAGCACCACCACCCTAACCCTAAGTCCGGGTGGCCCGTGAGCACCACCACTCTAACCCAAAGTCCGGGGGCCCGCGAGCTCCCCCGGAGAAATCTAGATGAGTTGGCACTAGTTCTTGTGGGGGACAGACTAATGTTGATCCAGAAGATAATATCGGTACAAAGGACGATGTTCATATCAACGCAAATAACCACTATAACCCTAAGTCCGGGGGCCCGCGAGAATCACCACTATAACCCTAACCCTATCTTCGGGGGGCCGCGAGAAGCACCACCACCCTAACCCTAAGTCCGGGCGGCCCACGAGCACCACCACTCTAACCCTAAGTCCAGGAGCCCGAGAGCACCACCACCCTAACCCTATCTCCGGGGGGCGCGAGAATCACCACTCTAACCCTAAGTCCGGACTATAATTATACTCCATGTATATATATACTCCATGTAAAAAAAGATAATAAATACATAATAGTTATACTATACACATATTAATAACATATATACTATACTCCATATATACTATACTCCATATATACAATATACTATATCTATATAATATATCTATACTATATCTATATACTCTATTACTATACACAAACATATATATATACTATATCTATATACTAGTAATAATTATTAACATATAAAAAAGATACAAGAAATAAAAAAACATATATATATACTATATCTATATACTCTATTACTATACACAAATATATATATACTATATCTATATACTAGTAATAATTATTAACATATAAAAAAAGATACACAAAATAAAAAAACATATATATACTATATCTATATACTCTATTACTATAGACAAACATTAAATATATATACTAGTAATAATTATTAACATATAAAAAAGATACAAGAAATTAAAAAAAAATTGGCCGGGCCGGGAGGGTGCCGCCTGGGCTCACCTGGACCGGTGGGGACGGAGAGAGGCAGCACGGTCGAGGGGCGCCGCCCTGGCTCACCGGGGCCTTGACAGAGCTAAGAGGCGCGACACGCGGCGGGGAGAGGGAGTTACCTCCCGTCGGGGTGGACGTGCACGGTGTCTAGAGAGGCGGCGGCACGGCGGGGCAGCTGCGCGGACGGCCGGAGTGGCGGTGAGGCGGTCCAAATTTTGGCAGCCTACCGACGTCGATGTCGTCGTCCTCGCGCGTATCCTATTGCAGAGTGCGGAGATGGAGAGGGGGAGCAAAGCGGCGCGTATTTAAGGGGATGAACCTTTAGTCCCGGTCCGTGGCTCGCACCGGGACTAAAGGGTCTTTCTTTAGTCCCGGCCCGTGGATCGCCCCAGGACTAAAGGCTTTTTGGCACCACCCACGGGGTGCAGGCCAACAACACCCTTTAGTCTCGGGGCATGCCACGACCCGGGACTAAAGGCCCTTTTTAAATTTTTTGACTACAAACTTTGTTTCCCGCCTAATTGCATACAATGTTATTAAATAAACTACTATATATCAATATTATTAAATATGATAAAGTTTACAATATTTTAGGGTTTCGAGGTTAGGGTTTAGGGTTTAAGGTTTCGGATTTAGGGTTGAGGGTTTCGGGTTTAGGGTTTAAGGTTTCGGGTTTAGGGTTAGGGTTTAGGGTTTAGGGGTTAGGGTTAGGGTTTAGGGGTTAGGGTTAGGGTTTAGGGGTTAGGGTTTGGGGTTTTGGCTTTAACTATTATATTTTGGGGGCCTTTAATCCTGGTTGGAGTCAATAATCGGGACTTAAGATATTTCCCGTCCTTCTCAGAGTCGTCAAGCCATGCATCATGCTTTCCCATTAGTTTCCTCCACTTCCCACCATATTTTCCCGCCATTTCCCTCTATATCTAGGCCGGCCACCATGGCCATCCACACATCCACATATTCCCCTCTCACAACAATGGACACCGCATACTAGGCCATTCTGACCCTCGAGGAGACTGAGGCGCTGTGGGCCTCTAGCTACCCATGCCCGCCACGCTACCGGCGGCCTGCCGACTGGATGCTGAGCGCTAGAGGAGTTCCTGTCCCTCCTGTGCCTCAAGGTTCCGCCCGCCAGGCAGCCATCACGAACAACTTCTACCTCGAGCTCACGCCAGAGCAGCGGATGGATCCCCATTGGGATCCCAACAACTACGACACCTGGAATGCCTTCTTCGCTAACCAGCAGGAAAGGGATCTCGCCAGGTACGAGGGTGACGACCCGCACCCGTTGAACCACAACGAGGTTGGTCGCTGCCTGTGGTGGGCCAACCGGACTATCGTCGGTGTGATGCGCTACATCACCCAGGGAGATCATCCTCGTCTGCGGTGCCCGCACTTTGACCCTCCATAGAGCCACAAGAAGGGTGGGGATGGTGAAGGTCATGGGCTACGCGGCGTCGTCATCCAGGAGCCCCCTCCCTCGCACGTCGTGAATCCGAGGCCGGAGTGGCAGGTACCCCTGGAAGATGCCATGGCTGGGCTTAGGATCCAGCCGCGTGCGCCTGGCGACGATGACAAAGATGATGATGACAAAGACGAAGATGACCTTGAAGTTGTGTACTATAGGACTAGATATGAGTATGACTAAAGGGGGCTTTAGTCCCGATTTCTTAGTCCCAGTTTTTTAATAATAATAAAGGTCTTGAGTGTTAGTCTCGGTTTGTGGCTGGACCGGCGGGACTAAAGGGGGTACTTTAGTCCCGATTCTGTAGCCCCAGTTAGAAACCACCACGTTTTCCCGCCCTTTCCCTCTATATATAGTTCAGCGACCGTCATGAACACCACACGTCACACATTCCCTGCTACACATCCACACATTTCCTGCTGCCTACTTTAGGATGCCTCCATGTATTCGTCCACGACTCGGCGGCAACAACGGCGAAGTACTGGGCTCCATCGGGCATGTCCAAGACTGGGCTCCGCCGGGCTGACACTGGAAGGTGCTACCTTCCGGGACGCGTAGCCTGGTGAGGAATCCAGATCCCGTCGTCGACCTGGAGCTTCTTTGGTGGCGGTCGCATGGTCCAGGAGCGGTGCAGAGGGAGCCGACCCCCGAGGAGGTGGTACGGAGGCGTGTTAGGGAGGACGATGAGCACGCCTGCCTCTATATGTATGTGTTGGAGGTCAGGTTTTCCAGCACATGGCAGCATCTTCAGGGACCTCACCCGAGCTATGCTCCTGTGATGGTTCCTTCTCTTTGGGTGACCACCTCCCACGGCTCAGAACCCGGTCGTCGACATCCAATTTGATTGGGTGAATACATTACATAGATTTATGTCTCAAATAAAAGGTTTAATACATTACATAGATTTATGTATCAACTAAAAGGTTTAATACATTATTACACATCACCAACATCTAGTGTTGTGGTTTTCTTCTGCACCGTAGCCATGGAGAATATTCATCATTTAACAGAATGCTTGGGTCAGTTTTCACTTTGAATGGCGGAATTTCATGAAACTTATTGTAATCTTTTGACATGTCTGTCTTGTCATCCACTCCGATGATGTTTCTGGTCTACATGTACCCCGCCCCCTATTAGCTTGACCCATTTGCCAAGTCTTACTTCTCTCTCATTAGAGGTTACTCTTGGCACAAAAACCACACAAAAAGGATAAGGAGAGGTTATTACTGAAGCAATAACTTCCAAGACTCAACAAAAAATTCCTAACGAAATTTGGTTTATCTCCCAATAAGTGCTTTTCTTTAACGCCTTTGAGCTAGGCATAAGAAGCAAGAATCAAGTATTCTCAAATGAAGAAGCATTAAGAGCAAATTTTGTTTTAATAGGAGAGGCAAAAGGAATCTTCTCTCTTTTCTTTGGAAGTGTTCTATACCTTTCTTGATTGGGAATTGATATTTAATGGTGCCTTCTTTCATATCAATAATGGCACCAACAATTCTAAAAAAGGTCTTCCCAAGAAGCATTGCATTCAACATCCAAAACATAGAAATCAACGGGGACATAGGTATTGTTAACCATAATAAGAACATCATTAATACTGCCCATGAGTTTCTTTTTAGCATTATCATCAAGTTGGACATTTAAATAACAATCTTCCAATGGTGGCAAATCAAGCATTTCATAAATCTTTCTAGGCATAATAGAAACACTACTATCAAGATCACATATTTGAGATCAAAATCATTCACTTTCATATTAATGATGGGTTCCCAACTTTCTTCTAATTTATTAGGAATAGAAGCTTTATGTTTCATCTTTTCTTCTTTAATTTTTATGAGAGCATCAGTAATATGTTTTGTAAAGTCCATATTCATAGCACTAGCATTAGGACTTTTAGCAAGCTTTTGTAGGAACATAATTACTTCAGAGATATTGCAACCATCAAAATGAAAATCATAATTACCATCTAAGGTAGTAGAGCTATTGTTTCCCATATTTCAAAGAATTTCAGAATTTTTATTAGAGAAGGTTCCATTGGTTTTAGGTGTTGTTACAATAGGAATGAGAACTTCATGTGGTTTGCTAGCATCAACATTAGTGGTGGTGATAGTACAAATACTACTATTTCTAGCAATTTCATCTTCTCTTTCCCACTTAGCATGCAATTCAGCTAACAGTCTAACATTTTCATAAATTCTAACTTGTATGGCATTAGTAGCAGCAAAGGGGTTTTCAATACTTTTAGGTTTAGCCGCCAATTTGTTCAAAGAAGATTGTGCTTTAGACAATGATGCTATATTTCTTTCAGCATTAGAGATTTTTTCCTCAATAGTTTTATTGAAGGCAGTTTGCTTACTAATAAAATTTTAAGCATGACTCCAAGTTCAGAGGATGCACTTATATTATTGTTGTACGAGTTTCCGTAAGCATTACCATTATTCGGAGGATATGGCCTATAATTGTTATTACCAAAATTATTCCTATAGGCATTGTTGTAAAATTATTATTTCTAATATAGTTCACATCAACTTGCTCTTCTTGAGCAACCAAAGAGGCTAAAGGAACATGATTTGGATCAATATGAGCTTTCCCATTAACAAGCACAGACATAATAACATCAATTTTATCACTCAAGGAGGAGGTTTCTTCAACATAATTTACCTTCTTACCTTGTCGAGCTCTCTTAGTGTGCCATTCAGAATAGTTAACCATCATATTATCAAGGAGCTTTGTTGCAGCACCCAAAGTAATGGTCATAAAGGTACCTCTAGTAGCAGAATCCAGCAGATTTCTTGAAGAATAATTCAGTCCTGCATAAAAAGTTTGAATAATCATCCAAGCAGTCAGTCCATGAGTGGGACAATTCTTTACCAAAGATTTCATTCTTTCCCAATCTTGAGCAACATGTGCATTATCAAATTGTTTAAATTTCATAGATATAATCTTAGCAGGAGGATAGTATTTTCCAATGAAAGCATCTTTGCATTTAGTCCAAGAATCAATACTATTTCTAGTTAGGGATAGCAATCATTCTTTAGCTTTTGCTCTCAAAGAGAAAGGAAACAATTTAAGCTTAATAATATCTCCATCTATATCCCTATGTTTTTGCATCTCACAAAGTTCAACAAAGTTATTAAGGTGAGCAGCAGCATCTTCAGTACCAACACCAAAGAATTGTTCTTTCATAACAAGATTGAGTAAAGCAGGTTTAATTTCAAAGAAAGTAGCTTCACGAACAGGTGGAGCAATAGGTGTGCACATGAAATCATTGTTGTTCGTGCTGGTGAAGTCACACAACTTAGTGTTTTCAGGAGTATTCATTTTTTTTATGTTTTTAATAGAGGAAGCAAACAAGTACAATTTTTTTGTGTTTTTTATAGAAAGAACCAAGCAAACAAAGCAGAAATAAACTAAGCAAAACAAAATAAACAAAGTAAAGAGATTGGTTATGAAGGACTCCCCTTGTGAAGTTGTCCTTGACTCCCCGGCAACGGCGCTAGAAAATAAGCTTGATGGCTCAAAAATACGATGAGCTCGTTGGGGAACCCAAGAGGAAGGTATGATGAGCACAGCAGCAAGTTTTCCCTCAGTTATGAAACCAAGGTTATCGAACCAGTAGGAGCAAGGAAACAACTCCAAGGTGTTGCCTCCAACTTGGAATCCTGCACAACACAACCACAGAACTTTGCCCCCAACTTACAGTGAGGTTGTCAATCTCACTGGTTTTGCTAAAACAAAGGATTAAACGTATTGATAGTAATTGCTTGCAGAAAGTAAATAGTAAACAGTAAATGGAAGATAGTAGATTGATGGTAAAAGACTGGACCAGGGTCCATAGTTCACTAGTGGCGATTCTCCTTAAGATAGATGACATGTTGGGTGAACAAATTACAGCGGGGCAATTGACAGACATCGAGAATGCATACAAGCATATACTAATCATCTTGACTCCTATGAGATTTAATTGGGCATTACAACATTATACATAGACCATAATCCAACTGCATCCATGACTAATAATCCACCTTCAGGTTATCATTCGAACCTCCTCCAGTATTAAGTTGCAAGCAACAGATAATTGCATTAAGCAAAGTGTGTAAAGTAAACAATATGATTTCCCTATGGACAAAGGATTGTTGTTTTCTCCCTAGTAGCAACAGCACATCTAGTACCTTAGAGATTCCTGTCACTTCCCTAGATTACTAGAGGCATGAACCCACTATCGAGCATAAATACTCCCTCTTGGAGTTGCTAGCATCTACTTGGCCAAGATAGCTACTAACAACGGAAAGCATGCAAGATCACAAATAACATAGACATGATAGAATCAATAATCAATCTGAAATAGCATCTCAATATCCATCGGATCCCCGCAAACAAAACATGTAGGATTACAAATAGATGATCTTGATCATGAACGGAGCTCACAAGATCTAAACATGGTAGGACAAAGGAGAAGAACCAACCATCTAGCTACCACATGGACCTGTAGTCTAGGGATGAACTACTCACGCATCACACCAGAGGCAGGCATGGTGATGAAGAAGGCCTCCAGGGTGAACTCTCCCCTCCAGCAGGGTGCCGAGAAGAGCTTTAGATCCCTCCTGATCTAGGGATGGAGATGACGGCAGCTATAGACTCTTTCGTGGATTTTGGATCGAGTACTTAGGGTTTTCACATCGGGGGGCTTTTATAGGCAAAGGGGCGAGGTCGGTGGCTGGCCAGGGGGCCCACACCCTGCCTTGGCGTGGCCTTCGGTTGCCCGTGCCTAGGGGGGTGGCCGCCTTGTGGCCCCCCTTCGTCTTTCCTTCGGACTCCATGTGTCTCCCGGTAAAATATTGACTTTGGCTTTTGTTCCATCCAATTCCGAGAATATTACTTTTCTGGCTTTTCTGGAACCAAAAACAGGAGAAAACAGGCAACTGGCACTGTGGCATCTTGTTAATAGGTTAGTTCCAGAAAATGTGTGCTCCAAAGTGTGGACAAAACATAGGAAAGTAGATATAAACAAGCATGGAACATCAAAAATTATAGATACGTTTATGACGTATCAAGCCACAGCAGTGGAATTGTGTAGAACTATGTAGTGTTGTTGAGTGAAAGAATGCCTGTCCCTACATACCATAGATTTCCTTCCTAGTGTGCCTTGTCCAGTCAGCCTCCCCTCATACCGAGATTCAGGAACACCAATCGGCTTAAGGTCAGGAAGAAATTCAACACAAAACTCAATGACCTCCTCTGTTCCATAGCCCTTGGAGATGCTTCCTTCTAGCCTAGCATGGTTATGAACATATTTCTTTAAGACTCCCATGAACCTCTCGAAGGGGAACATATTGTGTAGAAACACATGATCGAGAATTCTAATCTCTTCGACTAGGTGAACTAGGAGGTGCGTCATAATATTGAAGAAGGATGGCGGGAACAACAACTCAAAGCTGACCAGACATTGGACCACATCAATTTGTAACCCTGATAGACTTTCTTGATCGATTAACTTCTAAGAAATTGCATTGAGGAATGCACATACCTTCACAATGGCTAGTCGAACATTTTCTGGTAGAATTCCCCTCAATGCAACCGGAAGAAATTGCGTCATAAGCACGTGGCAGTCATGAGACTTTAGGTTTTGATATTTTTTCTCTTTCATATTTACTATTCCCTTTATATTCGAAGAGAAGCCAGATGCGACCTTGATACTGAAAGGACTTCAAAAAAGATTTCCTTCTCTTCTTAGGTAAGAGCATAGATGGCAAGCCCTTGAAACTGTCCTGGATGCTTTCCCCCTTGTCCTTTATGATGTTGCTGGTCCTCCCATGCTGCCTGGGTATCCTTTGACTTCCCATACAAGCTCAGGAAGCCTAGAATATTCACGCAAAGATTCTTCGCCAGGTGCATCACGTCAATGGCAGAGCGAGCCTCGTGCACTTTCTAATAGGGTAGCTCCCAAAATATAGATTTCTTCTTCCACATGGGTGCGTGTCTGTCGGCGTCTTTCGAAACAGGTTGTCCTACAGGACCCTTTCCAAAGATTACATCCAAATCGTTGACCATACCAAATACATCAGCACCAGTACGGGGGACAGGCTTCGTCCGGGTTTCTTCCTTGCCATTGAAACGCTTGCCTTTCTTCCTTAAGGGATTACTTGGCAGAAGAAAACGACGATTGTACGGTACACATTCTTCCTACATTTATCCAGATATATACTTTTAGTCTCATCTAAACAGTGTGTGCATGCATTGTATCCTTTGTTCGTCTGTCCTGAAATGTTACTAAGAGCAGGCCAATCATTGATGGTTACGAACAGCAACGATTGTAGGTCAAATTCCTGCTGTTTGTGCTCATCCCACGCACGTACACCTGGTTTGGCCCACAACTGTAAAAGTTGATCAACTTGCCTTAGGTACACATCAATGTCGTTGCCGGGTTGCTTAGGGCCTTGTATGAGCACTGGCATCATAATGAACTTCCGCTTCATGCATAACCAAGGAGGAAGGTTGTAGATACATAGGGTCACATGTCAGGTCCTATGACTGCAGTTCTACTCCCCAAAAGGATTCATGCCATCGGTACTTAGACCAAACCATAAGTTCCTTGCATCACCAGCAAAGTCCGGGAAGTCCCTCTCGATTTTTCTCCACTGCCGACCATCAACAGGGTGCCTGAACTTCCCGTCTTTCTTATGGTCTTCCATGTGCCATCGCAACAACTTTGCATGCTCTTTGTTTCTGAACAAGCGTTTCAACCGTGGTATTATAGGAGCATACCACATCACCTTGACAGGAACCCTCTTCCTGGGTGGCTCGCCCTCAACATCGTCAGGGTCATCTTTTCTGATCTTATACCACAATGCAGTGCATACCAGGCATTTATCCATATTCTCATACTTCTCTCCGCGGTAGAGGATGCAGTCATTAGGGCATGCATGTATCTTTTGCATGTCTAATCCTAGAGGGCAGACAACATTCTTTGCTTCGTACGTACTGGAGGGCAATTTGTTATTTCTTGGAAGAAGCTTCTTCATTATTACCAGCAACTTTTCAAATCCCGAGTCAGTCACACCGGTCTCTGCCTTCCCCTTCAGCAATTCTAGTGTGCTACCCAGCTTCTTCTGGCCATCTTCACAAGTTGGGTACACCAATTTGTTGTGGTCCTGTAACATCTTCTCGAACTGCAACCTCTCCTTTTCTGTGTCGCAGTCTTGCTTTGCATCAGAAATGACCCGACCAAGATCATCAGCGGGCTCATCTGGTTCTCGTTCTTCTTCATTATCTTCCATTGTGGTCAGCATATTCAGGGAACATAGATCGGTAGTTGTCATCATCGTTCTATTCTTCATCGCCGTCTTCCATCATAACCCCTCTTTCTTCGTGCTTGGTCCAAATATTATAGCCGAACATGAAGCCAGACCAAAGCATGTGGCTCTGAATGACTCTTGAGGAAGTGTGAGCCTACTCATTCCGACATTCAACACATGGACAACACATAAAACCATCCCACCGCTTGTTCGCCTCGGCTACAAGGCGAAAAGAACGCATGCCTTCTCTGTAAGCGTTAGAGCGTCGGTCACCGTACATCCATGGATGACTCATCGGCATCATACAACCATATATATCAAACGCAATCACTATGATAAAATTACTACCGCGCAGTCTAAACGAGAAAATACTTGCTAACCTTTTAGGACACCTGGAAACAAAGATGAGAAAACTTAAGTGTGGCTTTGACACCTCATATCAGGTTTTGTCTTGTGTGAACTCAAGTGGCATCGCACTAACAGGCATTTCACCGAACACCTCTAGTGCCTATGAATAAAAAAAATTAGCACAAAGTTATACTGACCTCACATAGGAAAAAAAACAGGAGAGAGTGGAGGGATGGTGCATTATATATAGGGCCAGAACATTAGTCCCGATTTGAGATATGTTCTGCTAGGACCACGCGGGCGTGCCCATACCCATAGTCCCAATTTGTATCTCAAACCGGGACTAATGGTCCCTTACGGGTCGGGACAAAGGACTTCGGCGACCTCGGACCGTCTGGTTCGGACCATTAGTTCCGGCCCCAGCCACAGCCGGGACTAGTGGAACCAAAGGACCATTTTCTACTAGCGGTGGTTGGTCGTGGCGGCGGTGGAGACCCCTGGTCGCTCGCGGGGGGCGACCTAGGGGAGGTTTTTTTTGGTAGAGTTAGTTTTCACTGATCACTCTTCGGACTTTCCCGCTAGATATTTAGTCCTTTGATCAGCTAGATGTTACGAAACAGAAACAACTCGGCACTATTCTTGTCTCTTGGACCTATCGGTAGTGGTACTGTAACATATTTTCTGGATAGACACTGCACGCACCTAATAAACTGATTATTTGGTCAATTTTGCAAGCAGTGGTTGTATTGCACATAAGGCCAATTTTGAGTCAGGCTTCGGGGAATTTTGAGTCAGACACTGTAAGGATAGGATACCCCTAGGTAGGGTCACGCCGGGGTATAAAGGCCGAGTTAGCCGAGGTACGACAAGGTCAACGCAAGTGCTGGCCGAGTCACCTCAAGGCAGGCCGAATCATGGAGTAACCCGGACCGGAGGATGTCTGCCTAACTGAGTCTCGGCTGGCCTATGTCATATGCCGGTAGGATGTATCTAACTTGTATGCAGGTACAGGTGTGGCCGGTTTAACTAGGCGTGATCCGGGTCATATCAGGCTTGCACGAGAAGGAAGGTATCTCGCTAGTCAAAAGGAGGTCACTGTACGCTGGAGCATGAGCGAAGCGGACAGAGGGGAGGACCACCGAGGCGTGGCCGACAAGGGTGACGTTGCCTGTGTCGGATGACGCTGGCGCCGCAGAGGCTCACGTAGCCTCTACATGGCTTACGATGGGGAAAAGAGACCCGGTCGGTTTACTATTTTGGGAAGAGGCATATTCCCTGGAATATGCCGCCACGTATGCCCTAATTAGAGACCTAGACACCCCTATATAAGGAGGGCTAGGGCCTCTGTAGAAAGGGTTGATCTTACTTGGTTAGTTCTTGGTTCCTGAGAGCTAGCTAGTGGTGAGAGTAAGAGAGTACCTTCTTCCTCCTCTCCCCTATATAGCTCAAGGAGCATTTGTAACCTGGGAAGTCTATTGAATACAAAACATCTGTGTGTGGAATCACCACACTATCTCTCCCTGGATTCCTCTAGTGCATATAGTCCCCACCTTTAGCCTATCCATGGCATCTGCCGTGACACCACAACGACAGTTGGCACCCACCGTGGGGCTAGCGGCGCTAGCAGGAGTGAAGATCCGGACAGGAAACCTCATCGGCACCGGCGAACGCATTGTCTCTGGGCTCGTTCAGTGCCTTGGAGCGCTGGACTTCGTCAGCGACAATGCTGGCTGCTTCGGCAAGTGACCTCTCCCGCGCAACGGCCTCTTCGTCAAGCTTGGCGCGCACAAGATCTACGTAGCTGTCGACGTGTCATGTGTCCATCCGCGGTACGTCGTCGAGGGAGGCGAGCCACCCCTTAGCACAGCATGCGGGGCGTGTTTCACTCGCTCCCCTGACCGCGTCGAGGTGATGATGACTATGCTTGCCGCTGGCGCGAGCAAGGATCCGGCACAAGATCTGGAGGTAACACCCAAGGCACCGAGGAAAAGTAGAGGTCCTCTGCTAGAGAGGCCAGAAAATGTGTTGCAGCAGGCAATAGATAGCTTAGCAAGCCCAGTAGCAGCAGTGGTAGATCCGGCTCAGGCACAGGCCGAGTTAGAGGAGACTAGGCAGAAGATACTAGAGGGTGCAAAAAAGATAGCCGCGGCTCAGCAGTCGTTGAACATGACACTACGTGAGTACGCAAAGGCAAATAATGTTGATGCTGTAAAAGTGAAGGGGAGAAACCTCATGAGTGAAATGAACAAAGAGGGTGATACTAGAATTGAGGAACCAGAGAACTGTCTGTCCGTGGGGCTGCCGAAGTATAGTACCCCAGCAAAGAACCTCAGAGCAGCAGATGCGGCCGCATCCGAGTTAGATGGTTTGACGGGTGAAGCTCGGCAAAGATAGCAGGATAGAGTGAATGAGTTAGTTCGGATTGCTAACAGACAAAATGAAGAGTTGCTCAGGGCTAATCCGGCAAGGGCTGGGGCCTCCAAAATCGTTCATTCAGCAATAGTTAATCCGGAGAAATCCGCTGGAGCTGCATCATCGCCTCATGGTGGCCCAAGAAGAGAAGAGGTGGTAACCTCGGCGAGGAGAAACAAACAGATAGTCCCATATGACCCGGCAAGGGCAGGGAAAGGAAAAGAAGTGCAGGGAAATAAGGATCGACGAAGTGTGAGCCGAGGTGAAGCTGGCCGAGGTAACCACGACCAAGGCAATGCCGGTCAAGGGAACGCTATGAACGTCAAAGCCAGACAGCGCAACTCGGCGGGAGCAGGACAACCGCAGCAGCGGAATATACCACGGCAAGAGCACGGTGCCGACCAAGGTATGCAACAGAGAGCAGCTCCACAAGAGCAAGATAGATACAATGATGGTGATTCGAAAATGGTGAACGCAGGGTATCCTAGGCCGGACTATCACGTGATAGGGTCAAGATTGGGAAGCAGGAACTTGATGCCTGACGATGCCAGGTTAAAACTAGATCGCCTTTATAGGTCGGAGCAAATTGAGTGTCAAGGTCCTCCGGGTCCAGCGTGTTTTGGACCCCGGATCATGAAAGAACCCCTAGTACCTAACTTCCAATTACCTAGAGGCACGAAGACGTATGACGGCAGCACTAAGCCGGAGGATTGGTTGATCAACTACGCGAGAGCGGTAAAAATTGCTACAGGCAACTTGAGATGGGTTCTGAGGTATGTACCTCAGATGTTGGAAGGGCCAGCAAGGGTATGGCTAAACAATTTGCCACCCGGAAGTATCAATTGTTGGATCGATTTTGAGGAAATGTTCGTCAGTAACTTTTCAAGCACGTATCAGAGGCCCAATAGGCCACAGACCCTAGCAATGTACAGGCAGAGACCAAATGAGACATACCGGGAATTCTTGACCCGCTGGTGCACAGTGCGAAACTCATGTGAGGGCGTGATTGAATCACAGGCCATAGCTTGGTTTGCGCAAGGGTGTAGATATGCAAGCATGCTGTGGCAAATATTACAAAGGGATATGCCATCTACACTGGCAGAGACGATCCGGATTGCTGATTCATATGCCTTGGGTGATCTGACTCAACCTAGGCTTGTGTCGAACGAGTCAAATGAGGAGTACTACCAGCGAGATGGAGCCGAGTCATCTCGGCGGAATGACTACTGGGGTAAGAGAAGAGATGATAGGCCGGACTACATGTACAGTTTGCAACAAGTTGCAGCTGTAAATCAAGATCAACTCGGAGCAGGGAGTAATCAGTGTCAGAAAACTGGAGGGCAACAATGGACTCCAAGAAATGATGGCAAGAAAACTTGGATGCCTGAGCAGAAGTGTTGGGGGGATACCCAAATCTCAAGTTGTGGCGGACTTTTTCGTGGATTGGGCCGAGGTGCAATACGAACCGCCACTTCTAGACCCGGACTATTGGCGAATGCACTTTGATGGATCAAAAACCAAAACCGGGCTAGGTGTCGGAGTTGTACTCACCTCGCCAAAGAAGGACCAGTTGAAATATGTGCTGCAGATCCATTTCACCGCATCAAACAATGTCGCTGAGTATGAAGCACTTGTGCATGGGCTTAAGGTAGCAAACAAAATTGGGATACGTCGGATCATATGCTTTGGCGACTCGGATTTGGTGGTGCAGCAAGTGTCGGGAGTGTGGGACGCCCTGGATCCAAACATGGCACTGTACAGATTTCTTGTGCAGAAGATATCTGGTTACTTTGAGGGATGCGAATTTCATCATGTACCCCGGGTGGAAAATGAGGCTGCCGACATGCTGCCGAAGCTCGGGTCAACCCGACAAGCAATTCCACCGGGTGTAGCATTAGAGCATCTCAGGAAACCATCCATCAAGCCCTCCCCTGGAACCGACTCGATCTATGTCCCGGAGGACACGGAATCCGGAGCTGTGCCCATGGACATTGACATGGGAAGTGGTGCGCGAACCCCGGGGACTGCCTCGGCAAACCCGGGGACTACCTCGGTAAACCCGGGGACTGCTTCGCAAGACCCGGGGACTGCTCAGCGTGATCCGGTTGAAGTTATGCCGGTGGATCAGATGGAGATTGATGAGGATGTGTTCCCTGTGAGACCAATACCAGCTTGGGCACAACCCATATTTCAATTCCTGAAGGATGGAATGTTACCCACTGAGGAAGTGCTGTCCAGGCAAACATAGAGGAGGGCAAAGGCTTACACGATCATCAATTCCGAACTATACAAAAGGAGTGTGACTAATGTCCTCCAGAGATGTGTTGACCCGGAAGAAGGGCTTGACATCCTCCGAGATATACATCAGGGGGAATGCGGGCATCATGCCTCGTCCCGAGCCTTGGTAGCAAAAGCTTTCCGGCACGGATTCTACTAGACAAATGCCTTAGAGCAAGCGGAAGATCTGGTGAGAAAATGTAATGGTTGTCAGAGGTATGCTACCAAGACACATATGCCAATGTCGGAACTCAAGACCATACCAATCACTTGGCCCTTTGCCGTATGGTGCTTGGATATGGTTGGCCCGTTCAAACCAACAAGGGGAAATATGACTCACATTCTGGTAATGGTGGACAAGTTTACGAAGTGGATTGAGGTAAAGCCTATAAGAAAATGTGATGGAGCTACGGCCGTAACGTTTCTCAAAGATATCATCTTGAGGTACGGTTATCCTCACAGTATCATAACTGACAATGGCACAAATTTTGCGGAAGGAGCATTTGCTCGTTTCTGCTGGGATAAGAGGATCCGGCTGGACGTAGCCTCGGTAGCCCACCCTGCATCAAACGGGCAAGTGGAAAGATCCAACGGATTAGTATTATCCGGGATAAAACCCCGGCTCATTGAGCCGCTGCAAAGATCAGCGGGGTGCTGGATACAAGAACTACCAACGGTACTGTGGAGTTTAAGAACAACTCCGAATCGATCAACAGGCTATACGTCGTTCTTTCTGGTATATGGGGCAGAAGCTGTATTACCAGCCAACATAGAGCATGATTCGCCTAGGGTCACCCAATACACAGAAGCCGAAGTGCAAGAAGCCCGGCAAAATGATGTTGATCTGCTGGAAAAAGCGAGAGAACTGGCATTGTCCAGATCCGCCATATATCAGCAAAATCTTCGACGCTATGATAGCCGGAAAGTGTGCCCCCGAGTCTTTCAGGAAGGCGATCTGGTGCTCCGCTTGGTACAACGTACTACGGCATGCATAAGTGGGCCGTTCATCATGAGCAAAGCATTGCACAATGATTCTTACTATCTTATAGATGCAAAGCCACAGGAAAAGAACAAGGCAGACAGGTCCGGAGAGGAATCCAAGCGACCATGGAATATAGCTCTACTTCGTCCTTTCTACACTTAGCTAAGAAGTCTATGTATCCGAGTTATCTCATATGTCGGTATGTATGTCAGCAATGAGCTTATCAATGAAATGTTGGCACCTCGAGCAGTAACTCGGGGACTGCCTTAATAATGTTTGTTGTTTTTTGCGCGTCAGCTGGAATAAGTTATTCTACTTAACTCGGATTAGTAGTGTGCGAGCACCAAGAACCCAAATCTTCGACTTGCTGTTGTCCAACAAGAATTGGCTTCATGGCAAGCAAGAGCACAAGTTTAGAATTGCGTAGCACATGAAAAACGACAGGAGAATAATTTATTCGACCCGACGTTTGTTTTTCGAACTAACCCTGCATTTATTTTCAAGTTATTATGCAGTTTTATTTTGGTGCTAAGTCTAAAAGTTTCCCAGTATTGTTAAGACAATTTTTGAAGCTTGGATTCGTAAGTCATAAAACCGAATCAAGGTAGACACGAACCGAGCCAAGAGATTGAACGAACAAGAAAAAGAAACTCGGGGACTACGCCCAAGTTAATTCGGCATAAGAACTTAGTATCAAAATATCACATGTGTTTGGAATACAACTCCACCCGGCATACCGGGGATCTGATAAATTTTTAAGTGTTTTCGCTCAAGGAGCAGCAGGAGGAGGAAGTTCGGCATCATCCTCGCTACCCTCAATATCAGAGGCATCATCTTCTCCTTCATCATCCGAGCCATCTTCACTGTGCTCAACCTCTTCGTCTCCAGTGGCTTCCAGGAAGCTCAGCCGCTCAACCCATTCATGAATGGGAGCATATTCAATGAGGCTATAGGCACAAGCCTGGCGCCGAGCTACCCACTCCGGGTCATTGGTCCATCTGGATCCTGTGCGCAGACGTGTCAGGAGGTTGAGATCAATCTTCTCGTACCACGTGAGTATGTGGTGAAGGATGGTATCAGTTGCGGCACGTCCAGCGGACTCTCTCCAGAGGTCAAGCTGAGTCTCGGTTTCCATTAACTTCTCAATGAGAAGTGGGGTGGTCTCCGGGGCTTCCTCGCCGGGCCAGAAAGTGTTAAAGATGCGAGCTGCAGCGTCGAGGATGTCCTTGCCGTAATTCTTGATGAGCTCCACGCGAGATGATAAGCTGACCAACAGGTCCTCCAGGTCGTAAGGAATCCCTTCACTATCAGAAGTGACCGGAGTACCCCTTTGTCGGCGGAAGTTGGCAACTGTTGCGCTCGCGATAGGAGTGCCCTCTGGAAATTTGCCTAGAAACAAGACAAAGGAGAAAGGTCAAGAAAAGAAATATGAAGTAACCCGGAGAAGTAGGTCCGAAAAGGGAAAGGAACTTACGTGATATATGGCTAAGGACCCGGGTCAGCTCCTTAGTGCAGTCATCGCGTCTCTTCCGAAGCTGCTCAAGCTCAGCGTTCGCCGACTCAAGCTGGATGCCGGATTCCTTGAGAAGATCCCAGTCCTTGGCGATCTAGAGGTTGAGGCGTTCGTGCTCCTCTGTGTAGTTCTGACCAACCTTTTGGAGTTCGGATTGGTGCTGGGCCTTCATCTCCTCCATCTCTGCCTTGAGCTTGGCAATCTCAGCGTCCTTGCTTCGGAGGAGGGCGAGCTCGTCATCTTTCTTCTTTACCTCGGCTTGGTGCTGCCCTGCTTGTTCGAGAAAATGCAGCATCATATCAGGCATGGGCACACTATCTTCAAGCGATGCTGGAATAGTGTGTTGGCCCGGTAGAGCCGAGGTATGAATGTTGGTCGAGCCAAGGAGAAAAGGGAATGGAAAGCACGGCAAAGTCGGACAGAAATGACTTACCCTTGATCTGCTCCAGATTTTTGCGCATAATGATGTTCTCAGCTTCCACCCCAGCCGCGGAAACCGAATGATGAGGTTAGTCCGGCAAAGGAAAATGAAGCAAAACGAAGAAGTGCTAAGGAAGAAATTTACCCCTCTTCTCGTATTCCGCGATAAGTGCAGCCTGCTTTGCACGTAGCAGCTTGTGGGTGTCCAGCAAGCGTTGGAATTCAGCACTCCGGCAATTGGTGGTTACCTAAAAGGGACAAGCACAAGTTAGTTCGATGCATATTCAAAGTGTACCAAAATCCAGGCCAAGTGGAACTTAACCCGGCTCTAGGTGTGTGCATATTCGAAGTGTACTAAAATCCGGGCCAAGTGGAACTTAACCCGGCTCTAGGTGTGTGCATATTCGAAGTGTACTAAAATCCGGGCCAAGTGGAACTTAACCTGGCTCTAGGTGTGTGCATATTCAAAGTGTACTAAAATCCGGGCCAAGTGGAACTTAACCCGGCTCTAGGTGTGTGCATATTCGAAGTGTACTAAAATCCGAGCCAAGTGGAACTTAACCCGGCTCTAGGTGTGTGCATATTTGAAGTGTACTAAAATCCGGGCCAAGTGGAACTTAACCCGGCTCTAGGTGTGTGCATATTCGAAGTGTACTAAAATCCGGGCCGAGGGGAACTTAACCCGGCTCTAGGGGTGTGCATATTCGAAGTGTACTAAAATCCGGGCCAAGTGGAACTTTACCCGGCTTTAGGTGTGTGCATATTCGAAGTGTACTAAAATCCGGGCCAAGTGGAACTTAACCCGGCTCTAGGTGTGTGCATATTCGAAGTTCTCATGGAGCTACGTTAGTTTTCTAAAGAGCATCCATCCGAGTAACGAGTTACTCCCCCGGAGGCTCGGGGACTAATGGTTACTATCTACAACTTGTAAAGGGGAAGCGACGTACCTCCATCATTCGCCCAGCGAGGTTAATTGCCTTTGCGGCTGTGTTCATCTGAGCGGAAAACTCGGCAGGGCCGAACTTCTCCGGAAGATCAGTGTCTTGAACCACCTCTGCCTTATTCCAATTCATGACGAATTCAATTAAGCTCGGAGGGTACCGTTCACCGCTGGGCATATGGGGCGCCACCAAGCCCTTCGCATGCGCTTCTTTCCTTTCGATCAAGGCAAGGGCTGGGCTGGTGTGCAGAACCATTTGCTGTGTGTCAGTTGGCTCGGCAGGCGCGTCCTTCGCTGCTGGTGCTTTCTAGGGAAGCATTGACACGTGGGTACGCTGCCCGGCTTCGACGGATGGTGGCTTGGTAGTGTCCGGAGCCTTCTTTTCCTTGGCTTGCTGGGAAGAGGAAGCCGGCGCAGTGGTTTTTCCCTTAGGAGCGGCCGGAGTGGTTCCTCGCCGAGGTTGAGAATATTCGGACGAGGCAGAGGAGCTAGGCACTGATGCACTTGGGGCTAGACTTGGTGCTGCTGCTGATGTTTTAGCAGCCGGAGTTGGTGCTGATGCCGAAGTTGGTGTTGTTACAGGTCTGGTTGTTGGTACTGGTGCTGGAGCCGAAGTTGCTTCAGTGGATGCTGGTTGTGGCGATGCCGAAGTGGTGGATGCCGTCGCCTCGGCCGGGCCGGTCTCCCCCGCTCCAAGGTTACCCCCCTCTTGCCGAGGTGGAGCAGAACCCGGAGCAGCCGCAGAACCCTCTGGAATAGGGCTCAGCGGACGGGACTCGTCGTCGCGACGGGGAGAAGGGCCGGAGAGGTGAAGAGATGCTCGATCCACTTTGAGGGACCTCCATGGGAGCCCTGCAAAAGAGAACAATGTTAGAAGAGAAATCACAACGATGCAAGGGAGAGCAAGTTACAGAAGCCAAGACAACTTACGCATCCGAGGTTTGGGCCTCCTTGGGTTTCCGAGCCCTTCATGCTGGGGCCTTGCCTGCTGGCTTGGAGGCAGTCTTGTCCCCGGACTTCTTTCGCCTTTTAGCGGGCTGAGAAGGTCCAGAGGATGAACTTGAAGCAGCCCCGCGCTTCTTCTTCAGAGCCACCGGAACAGGTTCGCCCGTAGCGAGGGGAGGATCCTCGTGGATATGACCACCGGGGTGAGCTGATGGCAGAAAAGCAAAAGAAAGGGGGACAGCCTCAACAGGTTCAATCACCTCGACATCCGAGTCATCTTCATCATCGGGCCAATCTCTAATGGAAGAGGATTTACCCGTGGGTCGTTTCGTGGCGTCGGTCATTGGGAGGAACATCTCCTGGTCCGGCTCCTCCTCATCCGGGTTCTCCCGGTCCGGCGCCCACATAAGGGTCGGATCGGTGCCGTCCTCGATGGTCTACTGAAGAAATTGCTGAGGAAAGGAATGAACGAAAGAGTAAAAAATGCAACAATAACTGACATATAATTGGTCCGGAGTAAGATCGCAACATGAAGCTTACCATGGGAGGAAGCCTATCGCGGCAGTAATGCTCCATTCCCCAAGTCCACTCGGAGGAGAAATCCTTGTGGGTGGTGAAAAGAGCATTAACCCGGCAATAGATCTTTGTGTTGCTCAGCTCGAAGGAGGAGGTCCAGTTGGGGTCGTGGCCGAAGCTCATGTGGCACACCTTGTGGGTGGGCTTCTGGAGGGGGGAAATCCGGTTGCGCACGAAAGTGATCATGGCATCCTCGTTGCGCAGCCCGAGCTTCTTCAGCTCCGCGAACATCTTGTTGACTTAATTGGCCAGGGCAGTGGGCTTCTTGGGGATCTCACCCCACAAATCCGGGTTAGGTGGACCCGGAGTATAGGGGAGCAACCAGATCAAGTCTTCAGTGCCCGTATTCCAAACATAGAAGAAGGTCCGGGCCCATTCTTTGCAGGACTCTAACCCGGTGACCCGGGGGAAAAGAGAAAACCTCCGGGGTGAAATGGAAGCCACTCCGAAATGAGTGAGTTGTTTGTCCTCCGGATCAGCATGGATGTAGGGGATGACATTGCGACGAAGGCCGAAGAACCGTATCCATAGCTCCTTCGTGAGCCACAGTCCGGCGTAGCCTTCGATCGTAGAAGCAAAGGCAGAGAGAGAAGTGATGGCGTTGGCTGGAAGATGGTGCGGCTGGAGCTGGTATGTACTGAGCCAGTCCCGGAAAAAATCGCTCACCGGCAACCCGAAGCCCCGTTGGAAGTGGGACAAAAAGATGATGAACTCACCCGGATTGGGTGAGGGGGACAGTTCATTAGAAGGGAGACGAGCGGCGAAGCCGGCGGGGATGCGCCTGGTTCGGTAAAGCCAGTCAAGATCATCTTGACAGACCCATGACCCGGCCCACGCGCCGCGGTCCGCCGCCGCGGCGTCCTCCTCCATCTCCTGCTCAGCAACGATGAGTTCTTCTTCCGTCATCTAGTCCTTGAGGCCCTCGCTGGCGCTGGAGGCGGCGGGGGACAGTGGCCGAGATTGACGAGGACCCGTGGCGAGAGATTTGCGTCGCAGTGGCGGCGACGCAGAGGTGCGACGGAGAAGCGTGGCAGCGACGCTGCTATTTGGTATCACTGGCGGCAGCGCGGGCGCGAGGAAGATGAAGGAAGAGGGAAACGGGCAGAGGGGCGCGGAAGGAGAAAGGCCCTAAGGGACGCACCCCTTCGCTATTTAACCACTCCCACCAGCGGTGAGTGGGATCGTATCCTGCGGACCCGCCACATGCAGTGGCCATGTATCACCTGTTCGGACCAATCAGCGGGGAGCCACACGGAGGGCCACGGAGCGGAGAGAATCCTATGACATGACATTGTGATGCGAGAAACGAGGAGGCAGGCATGACGTGACCCGCGCACAGTGATAACTGACAATTACTGTGGCAGTTACTGTGAAGGCCCTTAAAATAAGATGACAAGATGATTACCCTTCACATGGGTTGGCGTACGAGAGAAGGAAACAAGACCCGGGTCGAACCATGGTGACCCGGCCAGCAAGTGAAAACTTGGCATGTGCGGAGGGAAAGTAAAACCATGAGGTCCGAGTTGAAGTGGTAACCAGGCCGGCAAGTGAGAATTTGGAATGTGCAAAGGGAACATAAATCCATATAATCCGAGGTAAAGAGGTAACTCGGAAATAACGACTAGAGCTTGAAATTGAACCTGATGTGGCCTTAGCGGCCAAGGCAGCTAAGACCGCACCAGCTTCGGGGACTAATGTTGGGGAGATACCCTCGGGTAGGGTCACGACGGGGTATAAAGGCCAAGTTAGCCGAGGTTCAGCAAGGTCAAAGCGGATGCTGGACGGGTCACCTCAAGGCAGGCCGAATCACGGGGTAACCCGGACCGGGGGGCGTTTGCCTAACTAAGTCTCATCCAACTTAAGCAGTAAGTCGGAAGTGCATGTTTTACTTGTATGCAGGAATAGGGGCGCCCGGATCAGCTGTGATCCGGGTCATGTTTGGCTTCTAGGAGAAGGAAGGAATCTTGCTGGTCAAAAAGAGGGCCCGGTACGCAATGCATGAGCGAAGCAGACAAGAGCAGGACCACCGGGTCATGGCCGACAGGGGTGACGATGCCCATGTCGGCTAACGCGGGCGCCGCAGAGGCTCACGTAGCAAAAGCAAGTGTGACGCGGGGGAAAAAGCACCCCGGTCGGCTTACCACTTTGGGAGGAGGCATATTCTTAGGAATATGCCTCCACGTATGCCCTAGGCAGAAACCGAGCCTCCTCTATAAAAGGGGGCTGGGGCTTCTGTAGAGGGGGTTAGTCTTCCTACTATTCTGTTTTGGCTAGGGTTTCAGGTGTGAACTGTGGGTGAGAGTAAGAGAGCTCCTTCTTCCTCCTCTCGCCAATACAGCTCTAGGAGCACTTGTAATCTTGGAAGGAAATCAATACAAACTTCTGTGTGGAGAACCACTCCACTATCCCTCCCTAGATTCCCCTAGCGTGTATTAGTCCCCACCTTTAGCCTATCCATGGCATCTGCCGTGACACCACCACGACAAGAAGAAACAATGGAAAGAGAAGAAAGACAGGCCAAGGTATACGTATGAGGCAATGCTGGATCAGCCGTGTAAATTTCACACGCCAAATCCGAGTAACCCAACGGGTCACATGACTCGGCAATGTGAGTGGTTGAGAAAGATAGAACAAAATGGTTTGGGGAATGCTCAGGCACCTTGGAATGATCAGCCTCGGCAGGAGTTACCCCGGCAGCAATTGCTCTCCGGAGCGAACACGCAACAGTTAATGTTGCCACCACCTCCACCGAGGTATGAAAACCATGAGAGAAGGGATGTGGTGCATCAGGTGGAAAACCAGCATCAGCCAGATCAAAGGTATCCCGACAATGAGGGGAGAAATGAGTACAGAGAACATCACTAGAGTTACTGTGTGTTTACCACAGAGGAAACAAATAGAAAGAGTTTGCAGCGCCGACATATGGAGGTGAATGCAGTTATGCCGGCTGTGACAAGGTATATGCCTTGGTCGGATCAGGAAATTACATGGAGTATCAAGGATCATCCCAAGCTTATGCCGAGCCCTGGTTCGTATGCGTTGGTGCTGGACCCAACGTTCCTTGGGCCAAATATCAATGTGAGATTCTCAAAAGTACTGATCGATAATGGCAGTAGCATCAATATTATGTATGTGGATACAATGCACAAGTTGGGCATCACAGAGAACATGCTCCAGGCTACAAGGACAACTTTCCATGGCATTGTGCCAGGCATTTCGTGTGAACCCATTGGCAAAGTCCGGGTTGACGTATTGTTTGGTACGAGAGATAACTGTCGGACTGAGAATTTGGAGTTTGAAGTTGTCAATTTGGAGAGCGCATATCACGCGTTACTCGGCAGGCCAGCCCTGAACAAATTCATGGCAAGTTTTCGCATCAGTTACCTAAAGATGAAGTTGCCGGGACAAATGGTGTAATTACCATAGCTGGAGATTTCAGACGTTCCATTGAGTGCGCATCAGCCATGTCTAACCTGGCCGAGTCACTCGTAATCATGCAAGAGAAGAGAAAGATCTAGGAGGTGGCGGCATTAGCTCAGTCTGCTCAGCAGTATATGCCAGCGCTGAGTAACCCGCATGGAAGTGTTTCATTTCAAGCAACAAAGGATACCAAGAGAGTGCATGTTGATGATCTATTCCCAGAGCGCACCGTAACAATTGGTGCTGGGTTAAATGATAAATAGGAAAGCGAGCTCGTCAACTTCCTCCGTGAGAATCGGGATATTTTTGCTTGGTCCACACAGGACTTGCAAGGTGTTCCGAGGGAGTTCGCCGAGCACTCTTTGAATGTGAGACCCGGAGCAAAGTCGGTGAAGCAACCTCTCCGCTGCTTCGCCGAAGATAGGAGAAAGGTCATTGGAGATGATATAGCTCGGCTCCTAGCAACGGGGTTTATCATGGAAGTGCTTTACCCGGATTGGCTATCTAATCCGGTGATGGTGGAAAAGAAGAAGGATGATCCGAACGTGGCAGTGGTTTGGCGTATGTGCATCGATTACATGAACCTAAATAAGGCGTGCCCGAAAGATCCATTCCCACTTCCAAGGATAGATCAGGTCATAGATTCTACTGTTGGATGTGAACGGTTGTCATTCATAGATGCATATTCTGGTATCCACCAGATACCTCTAAACCTGAATGATCAAATAAAGACTGCGTTTATCACCCCGTATGGGGCTTATTTCTATCACACCATGCCTTTTGGTTTACGTAATGCAGGGGCAACGTACCAAAGGAGAATATCACTTTGCGGCCCGAAAGTTGGGGTGGCCAGGCAACGCGGTACCCGAGTTCCCTAATATCATCCGTGATGACTATAGTTGGCATGCCAAATACTCAGAGGGGCCTTTTCGTCCCGAATTCAACTTTACGTTACAATACAAAAAATCAGGCTAACGGCCGTCAAGTTGGGTCCCCCCTGTCAGCTTTCGCCGTTAGGTCGCTGCCGTCGTCGCTGCCATGTAGGCTTGCAGCGTTGGCACATGCATCCTTTACGCGTCTGCTTCTTCTTCCGGGGCGGAAATCTGTGGTCGTGGCCATGGCGCGGATCTAGGACTTGGACAAACCTGCTCAGCCTGTTCTCCTCCCCATCCCGAATCGGAGCTCGCCCTCACCATGACCGCACCATTGGCACGGCGCGGGGACGGGAATTCATTCCCGGGTGAGATCTGTACCCATGCCAACCATCCTCGGTCCCATTGGTCTCCTCCAGAATCCGAGCTCATCGTCGCCGTGGTCGCACATGCACCAGCCACGGCGCCTTCCTCTCCGAACCCCAAAGCCACATCCGTGAAAATGCATCAAGTTTTCTTCTTGTGATTGTAGAAAAACATGTATGTACCGTGGCCGTAGCATACTCTAACAATGTACACATATATTGTTTACTAGATTTTCATTTGAAATTAGTGGCTCCGTGATGACGAAACATAGAGAACCTAAATGGAATGACGATGACGACCATGTTCTGTACTTTGCATTGCATCAACAAGTGCTCACTAACGAAGCAAGTTACCAAGAGAGAGGAGTTCATCAGCCATTGCCAAAAAATATTGAACAAATCAATGAGCGATTCAATGCAAATAAGCGCAGAAAATCTAGATCCATGTCATCAATCATCAATAGGTGACACATTCTAGTGATGCGTTCAAATGCGTACACGATGTATCATTTGCTTGAAGTAGTTGTTATCCTGAGAAAAAATGTGTGGTATGCACATTACACACATAAGCGTAATGGGCGTGTAAAGAAAAGCTGGGCTTCACTGAATATTACGTAGTTAGGCCTAACTTAGTCTTACACAAATAAGCACAGCTTAGTCTTTACACACATAAGCGTAACTAATGATAAAGATAAAGACAAATGGTTCATCGGATCTGCCAGTATGAGCACTAGGTCCCTAGAGCTGGTGGTATCGTCGGAACGAACCAGCATGCTCCTTCAAATAGTACGGCCCTACTGATGAGCCAATTGTAGGCCACTTCCCCCTGACGTGGATTCGGCTCCAGGTTAGATCTGGAGTGTCAACATGAAAGGCGCGTGAGTGTGCAGCAAACACACAGTCTCCTATCAACACTGGAAGTGTTGGCACCTCAGCAATAATACCAGCATGTTCTTCCTAGACTCCGGCAGCAGCCTCAGCAGGTATTTCGTCAGCTTCACCAGCAGCACCATTAGCAAGTATTTCGTCAGCTTCACCAGCAGCAGCATCACCAAGTATTTCGTCAGCTTCACCAGGAGTAGCAGCAGCTAGTTCTTCGTCAGCTCCACCACCACCACCACCACCAGCAGCAGCATCAGGGGCCAGGGCTGCCTGAGCAATTACAGGTTCAACAGCTCCAGGGGCTCTGACAAAGAAAGGGTAGTTGATCCCAAGAAACACAGATTGTCCCTTCAGATTATTGACTCTGCTCCAGACTTGCTCTACTGGGTCTTTGGATGGGCATGCGGACCTCGAGAAAATGTGACACCGCAGCGATGGGTATGAAGAAAGTTGTGTCCCCATATGTTCTATTGTATCACCAACGCTGTTTAGTGCTCCCCTGATATGAATCCACAATAGTTCATCATGATGTTCCGTGTTGTCTCCGAGAGGTGCCAGGAACCAACGCCGTGTCCCAAGTTCAGCATCTACTACTGCATCTTCGATGACCGGAGCTGGAATTATGGGCGGGGCTGCGTGGGTACCTGCGTGTTACTAACAGTCAATAAGAAAAATTTGAATTGGATTTTACATGCTATATGACACCATGACTCACCCCAAATGGAGGACTCCCAAACACGCATGTCGCCGCTAGGTTCAGTGACCGCATAAATGCGTTGCGGTCTGTACGAAGAGTAGCCGTAGGTGAAGACGGCGTCGACATACTTCTCCGGCCCTAGGAAGTCGTCATGCAAGACTGTCCATTCCTTGTCTTCTGGGCATCTAATGAATGCGATTGCCTTGTCGAACACCGCTAAGAGTTCATACTCCCAGTTCTTCCACGCCCCCTCCTGCGGTATATGTGGGAGTTGTACCTTCATGAGCTCAAGTTATGCCATGTTGAACTTGTAAGCTAATTCGGAAATGTGCGGCGGCCACCCGCTGTTGAATGCAGTAATGTCGACACCCTTCAAAGATGGCACTACAAGTCTCTTCGATCTGTAGCAATTTTTTAGAGTCCAAGTACTCCCATCCTGGGATAAAAGGACCAGCCACTCGCCGTTGCCACCTACCCAGTTCTGGTCATCTCTCATTTCCGTCTCTTCTTCTTCCTTGATATTCACCACTACTGATTCCGACCACTTATCCAACAGCATCAGTTTTGCATGAATGTTCTGTAGAGTTATTTGTCAGTTGGTACAATCATAGCATGGATTCCATTGCAAATACAATTTGACAACTAGACCTTTAGATTAAAGTACACAAAATATCGCCTAAATACGAGTGTCTCCTCAGATATCGCCTAAATTGTGCATGTGTCACTATGAAGATACTCAATATATGGAGTAGGAGCAGAGCCCCCCAGAACAAACTCCTGACGATGATCATAATTAAATAGCTTGGGGCATAACAGCCTTAAGTCGTCTAATCTGTTTGTTTTTATTTTAGGAAACAGAATATCACCTAGCAGGCATTCCATTGCAAAATCGAAATTGACAACTCGTCTATCACATAAAGTAAGACTGTGTCACTACTAAAATACCAGAATATCAGGTACGATCAGAGCTTCTGCTGTACAGAATGGTCTTAAATGGTTCGATTTGTTCAAACCGCGCGTGCACACAACACGTTCGAAGAAAGGAACATAGGATTCCGATGAGATTTCAGCATATATGAATCAACGATATGACTGAACGAATAAGCTAGATACTGGAACTTATGTGGCCATCGCGGTCGTCTGCCCATTTGCTGTTATCAGGGTAAAGAAGGCATGGCGTGCCGAACGGTTGTTCGTCCATGTTCCGCATCGTCACGCAGTAGCCAGGGATGCAGCGAGCGAGGCGGCCGGCTGAGATGATGTCCAACTCCGAGGTGATCATGTGCATGTTCGTGGCGCTGAGGTTCGGCCATCCCCAATCCTCGCGGTAGCGGTCGCCCTGGCCAACCGCGTCATCATCGCATGCCTTTCGCTTCAGCCTGCTGCTACCCCAAGCTCTACCCATAGCGGCAAATGGAGTCTAGAATCCGGTAGATTAATGGAGGCGTTGTGATAAGGAGGCGGATGGATTCGAGAGGGGGTGGAATCAGGGATGGGACAGTTGTTCGAGTGGGGAGCGAATCTGCAAGGAACCGCCGCCGCCGCCGGTTCTCGTCCGCGTGGAAGAAAAGAAGGGGGCATAATTATTGAGGGCGGGCACCGGAACCGTCTAGAGGAAGTGAAAAAATAAATCATAAAAGGGAAATGTGCAGCCCGCCTGTTAGTGAGTGAAGGTCGGCACGCGTAAGGCGTAAACGTGCCTATGTTTGAATTGATTCCACCGCATGCAAGTGGCGCAGAACAAATTTTAGGAAGTGCTAGTGTCGACGTGTAAAACCGCCGTTTTTTGCCACCTTCACCCTACTATGAACGGTCGTGCACCATTCCAGATATTGGTAAGGGCGGTTCCAATCTTTCACTTCTCCATCTCATTTCCTCCTCCACGGCCTCATCGTCTTTCTCCTCACGGCCTCATCCATTTCCTCCACCACCGCATCACCCTCTTCCTCCGTATCCTTTCCCTCTTGCCTGTAGTCATGGACGCTCCGGACGTCCAAAACGACGGCAGGCAAGAAACTGCGCACTTTGACATCGAAGTACATGGCGGGAAGAAGATCGATGTCATCTACACCACCGACCCACGGATGGTGAGGAACACTCTGAATAATTTCACGAGTTGGCTGCAGTTCGAAGAAAACAGGTTCATAGGTCTCAACCTCGAGTATAGCCGCGATTGCCGTAGGATCGCCGTGGTGCAACTCTCCATGAAGGGGCACGTCCTCGTATACCAGCCTTTTTGCGAGAAGGGGGCTGACGGGATCTGGTAGACTTTGCTATCTTTTTGTTCCTGAACCGTCTGTTTGCAAAATTTATTGCTATATTATTTGTCTGAATTCATTTTCATGCAGGTGGGGCGAAAGCATTAGGGATCTGTTTCATGACTTTCTCGTGAACCAGCACATAACATTTACCAGTGTTGACATCACGAATGATAGTAAACTGCTTGAAAGTCCGACTGTCAACATTAGAATCCCAAAGGAGTGCAGAGTGGACATCTAGGAAATTTACTGGATCCCAGGGACGAAGGGCGGCAAGACCGGGATGGCCGCTCTTGCCTCCGAACTCATAGACCCGTGGTACGCTGACATGAAGGACAGATTGCCGAGATATTCGTGGAGGCGTTTAAGGCACGATTACTGGGAGGATAAGCCACTTTCTGAACCTAATTTGAAGTACGCTGCAATTGACGGGTATGTTAGCCACGAGCTGTACCGCCAGATTGTAAAATCTCGTTCCAGGCATCGCATCATTGAACCACCACCAAGGCAGGTTGTTTGTCCCAGATGCCGGATCGTAGATGAATCTACAAACCGGGGCAAGCGACCGAAGGCATCCTAGGATCGGTTGCCTTCTCCAACAGGCTGGGATGTAGACTATTAGTGCATGATTGTTGTGTTTATGAAAACATGTTATTTTATAAGTACACTATGTGAGCAATTACGAACTGCTGTGTATTACCTTTGTCAAACTATAATCTGGTTTATGAATGTATCCTTCTTTATAATCTGGGTTTGGTTATGACTTATGACTGTATCACACCTTATGCATGTGAGTCCTGGATTCTGCCGCATGCAAATGGCACAGACAGAATTTGTAAGAATGAATGTTGAGCATACAAAAGGGGGAATGTAATTCATACAGGTTAAGTAGCTAATAGCACAGGGATCATACGAGCTTGGTTCTTACACATAGAATGCTTAGAAAATACAGGCAAGATAAAATACAGGCGAGATAAAACTAGGAACGAAATGCGAACTAGTAGTGGTAAACAGCACACTCACCCACCCACCAGATCCTGTTGAGCATCTCGTAGTAGACATACGCGTCCCTGGCTGCGTACTTGATCGCATCGTAATCCAGGTGCCTCCACTCCCATTGCTCGTGCAGGTGCTTCGGGAACTCGATTTTCATGCCGGCGTACTCGCGGTCGATGATGTTGGAAGCGAGTCTAGCCATGCCGGCTTTCCCCGTACCGCCATCCGGGTACCTCCACAAACGTTGGATATCGACGTGATTGACAACATGAACGAGATCTCGTTCTAGCTTCGGAGTGTCGTTCTTGATGTCGACGCTGGCGAAGTAGATCTCCCTCCTGTGTAGGAACTCGCGAAGCTCCGGGCATACAGATTTGGCCCTACATACGTGATATAGTAGGCAGTGGTTGCGGATGGACAGCTGCAAAAGCGCCGTCCTCTTCCTATCTCTGGTATACTCGAGGTCAAGGCCGACGATCTTGTACCTGTCCATCGGATCTTGTAGCCACCGCTCATACATTGCGATGACCTTGGCCACCTCCGCTGACGCATTTGTGTGGACGACCGTCAGCTTGGTGGTGCCATGGGCGGTGACGGTGTACTCGTCGATGTAGTCGCTCCCGTCGCTGAACACGCCGTACTCTGCATCCATGGCAGCAGCTAATGCAGCGGCGGTGGCCTAGTTTCGGTAGCGGTGGCTAGGACTAGGCGTGGAGGTGGAGTGATCTATTGCGGTGGTATGGCCAGGCGGAGGTGGTGCATGCGGCAGCGTCGATGGTTCTTGCGGTGGCGGCGCCGCC
This sequence comes from Avena eriantha, assembly GCA_910589775.1. Lineage (NCBI taxonomy): Eukaryota > Viridiplantae > Streptophyta > Magnoliopsida > Poales > Poaceae > Avena > Avena eriantha. The sequence continues at coordinate 144,959,326 of OU342744.1, read as the reverse complement.
GGAAGGAATGAGTTAGGGATTTTTGCACAGTGATGTGCTGCGGAGACAGAAGGCGATGCTTAAATTCCGTTTACCAATATTCTAGTCATACCCATGCGGAAGCAAGTTTGACTAGGCGAGCACCGATGGTTTCCAAACCTAGCGATTAAATTCGGCGTCCATCCCGGTAGGCGATGGGACAGGTGTGCGACGTGGCTTTGGCATGGCAGAGATCGGTCACGTAGACCACCGTCCCGTTGCCGATCCATAGCGGGTGCGCGATGCTGACACGACGTAACGTGATAGGACAGAAGGAAGTGTATAGTTATTATTAATTCCTAACAAGTTTACGAAGTGTAAGCATAGACATGCACCTAGCAGCCCTGCACCCCGAGGCAGCCGCCCAGCCGATCAGGCCTGCCGATTGCGTAAAGCTTGTCCCGAATTTGCCAAAATGAAGCTCGTTTGCCCATGCTTTTATAAGTTTCTCTGTAGGAAACTTGTGTAAGCATGCACGATCAAGCAACTTTGCAACACACGTGTCGGTGGAAAAGCATTAGGTTTCAACGCACCACATAGTTTAGGGATTTAGAATAGCTACATTGTGGAGCTGTAGCCAAATTGCATGGTAAAGCCAAATTCATCTTTTTCAGATTTAGCTATAGCAACATTGTGTCTCGTTTGTCCTCAATTTTTCCCTCCCGATATTCCGATGCCCTCGTGTACTCAGAGGGGGGTGCCGTCTGGTCAAAGGCTTGGCCGTTACATGCGCCATGACGCCTAAAGTGGCCTTTTTAAAGAGCGCCTTTTCCCCTCTCTCTAACAATTGTGTTTTTTTGCCCAAAAAGGTAGGGAATCTAGAGCAGCTTCTCTCTTCATTCATTGTTCCTTTTGCGATCGTTTTACCCCAATCTGGTAGCAAATCTAGAGCAACAAAACAAACCAGCACCATAAATAAATTCAGTAAACAGAGTAGATGTAGATAAAGCAGCTAATATAGGTTATATAGTACGGTACTTAACGAGGTTCGACAATTAGGCTGCTCAGCAGCAGCAGCAGCGGACTGCTTTAACACAGACAAGACACAAGAAGCTGCTTTATAACAGCAGCATCAGCTGATCAGTGGCCCCTCGTGGCCTCTGCCAGGAGGGCATCCGCCTCCTCCCTCTGGCGCCTCCTCCACTTCTTGCTGCCCAGCCCCTTGACCCTGGGCACCTTTGGTCTGATCGGGGGCATGCGACCCTCCTCGATAGCTACCTTCTAGAGGTTGCGGAGGTGAAGACCGAGTGCCTGGTGCTTGGCCCTGAAGCCGTGGACGTTCACGGACTCGCCGCAGGTCCTCACGTCCTTGGCATGCTTCACGAGGGAGTTGAAGTCCGTGCCGCGGAGCCTCCTGGTGGGGCAGAAGGGGCACCTATACACGTCGCTGGCGAAGAAGTTGTTGTACTGACCGTACTTTAGCCTCCTCAGCACATGACGAGTCTTGGTGTCCTGCGACTCGTCGTCGCTGCGGAGGTCGTTGTTATCCTCCTGTTGGAAAAAAAACAGAAGAGTGAAATAAGGACATGATTGAGATACTTTGATTATCGGGATTGATTTTTTGCATAAATTAACCGAATGAGATCTCCCGATTATTCCCCAAATCTCAAACCAAATCGAATACTGATCCCAACTACGAACAGGGGGATTCATCGAAAATCGAGATCTAACACAATAGGATTAGCTACTGTAAAAAATACGAACAGCCGAGCCCTAAAAACATACGATCTAGCATCCAACGAAGGGAACGGGGGAAGAAGAAGGGAAGGGGGGAAAACCCTGGTTACCTCAGACCACGGGTCGGCGATGCTGGTGTCGTAGGGGTTCTCCGGCCTTATGTAGACAACCTCCTCATAGGGGTCCCAGCCGAGCGGGATCTGCCCGAGACCGGCGGGGGCCTCCTCGCCGGAGGCTACGGCGGATGCGGGGACGGGGAAGGGAGGCTCCTCGCCTGCTGCCTTGGAGGCGCTGATGGCCACCGCGCCGATCTTCTCCATCACCGGCGTGGTTGGGGCTTTGTTGTGCGTTTGTAGAAGGTGATGGGACAGTGGAAACGGTTGAGTGAGCGAGTGCGTGATGAGTGGGAGTGGGAGTGGGGAGGCCTCTATTAAAGGAGAAGGGAAGCGGCGTTTCGTTGCACTACCATGCACCGCGTAGGCTAATGCACCGTGCATGGCCACACGTGTCAGCTACCGCCCCGTGCACCACACACGCGTACCGTGAGTCATGTTTTTTTCCCTCGTGTCTAACAATAGCGATTCAGTTGTACTCAGTTTTGCCCACCAACCGTTGATCCTCTGTGATCTAGCTGACAGGATAACCCTTATATATGTCGGGGGCACCCCTCTATCCATGCAAAATAACGAGTATGCCACTGGAACTTTAACAACATAAACAAATGAACTTGAATATATTTTGAAGGGTACGAAAATAGAAATCCACATAGTTTAAGGGTCTAGATACAGTAAGAGAACTAAATATTATTAGTGGCCGGGCTAACACAGTGACGGGGTTGGTCGGCTAGGAGTTGCTGATTCCTAAGTAAGGGGACACTAGGCCGTTCCCAACATACTCCCTCAGGAACTTGCCATAAGCAGCGTGCTTAGCCTTGGTCGCCGACTTGTGTTTACTAGCCGGGCTTTTACCGATGCGAACCGCATGCGGAATCAAGCTGGCAATCCTCGGGTTGACTCCTTTCTTACAGAAAGGGCACCTGAGCTCCCCAAGTCGAGTGCGGAAAGGGATTATCCCGCTCTTGAGCTTCTTCATGACATGGCGGCTCTTGTTGTCCCTGGTCTCCTTGTCGGAGTCCATCTCACTTGAATACACCTGTAATGTATGGAATACAAACCGAAATGAGCAAAATAATAAATATATATTCCTTCCACCATTCCAAGTTACTTTCGATGCAATAACATGTCTATACAGGTTCAGCAGTTCATTACGGCCGTCTCCCCAGCTCGCTCCTAAATTAATGTGGTTTGTGTTGTTGGTAACTTATTAATAAATAAATATTGTGGATTCATTCAGAACAGACTAAATCTCTCCATGTACCAGTTCGTACGTTGCATCTAATCATTAGGACTAGATTTTTTTATGATGCCTGGATAGATTAAGCTCGAGCAGAAAATATGAAACATGTAGAAATAGATATACCTCCGGGTACACGAGCGGAGCGTGTTCGTCAAACTCCATGCCCTCATCGGCGCCTCCGAAGTCGTTAGCACCGGCGTGCACATGGTCCCCCAAGGGGTTGAACTGCATGTCCTCCTCGGCCTGTGCTACGTGATGCTCCTCCAGATCTGTCGCGTGAAGCACCACCCCGGCGGCGATGCCCAGACACTCACCCCCACGCACTGGTTTCATGGAGAAGGTTCGTGCAAGGACGTGCAAGATTGTGGTGTTTTGCTGGATAGGGAAGAGAGAGAGGGTAGTGGATGAGTGCGAATGGAGGACCTGATAGGCTGGGTTTTTAATGCGGGGATGTTTAGGCCTCCTCGAGGGCCCCGGTTGACAGCTCTTCCGGCTGCGGCTTCCGCGTTGAAGGTTCGTGTGGTGGGGGCCTGACGGAAGTGAGAGTGCAGGCACGCTGCGTAGTAAAAATGGTATAGCCGGTGGTCCGTGGATGACCAGTTGCCGTGTAGTACACTTGTAGCCTTTGCAGACTAGATTAAACATGACATGACCACTCGACCATTTTTTCCATGGACGGCATCGTGTTCCTTCTTGTAGAAGTCTCGTTGAGGGAGACGTCCGTGTTGTCTTGCGCTGTCCTGTGAAGGGCACGGCGTGTGCAACGAGCTTCGTTGGATCACATAGGATCAACGGTTGGTGCGCACGATCCGCGTGATAGCTGTGACAACCAATTAGGTCGTAGCAGTCAGAGTGGGCATAGGTTTGGGCTTCTACGAGAGAGAGAGAGAGGATGTTTGTTCTTATACTAAAACCACAAACAAACATGGATCAACCACTAGAGTCATTGCATGTGTGTTCTTATACTAAAACCAACATGGATCCACCAGTGGTCATTGCGTGTGTGTTCTTTCCACAAACCACTTATGGATCCATTACAGTCATTACATGTGTGTTACTTCCACAAACCACATATGGATCAACCACTAGAGTCATTGCATGTGTGTTATTTCCACAAACCACACATGGATCAACCAGTGGTCATTGCATGTGTGTTCTTTTCCACAAACCACAAATGGATCCACTAGTGGTCATTGCATGTGTGTTCTTTCCACAAACCACATATGGATCAACCAGAGTCATTGCATGTGTGTTCTTTCCACAAACCACACATGGATCAACCACTAGAGTCATTGCATGTTTGTTCTTATACTAAAACCACAAACCAGCACTAGAGTCATTGCATGTGTGTTCTTTTCCACAAACCACACATGGATCCACTAGACTCATTGCATGTGTGTTCTTTTCCACAAACAACTTATGGATCAACCAATGGTCATTGCATGTGTGTTCTTTTCACAAACCACATGTGGACCCACTAGAGTCATTGCAGGTGTGTTCTTATACTAAAACTAGCACTAGAGTCATTGCATGTGTGTTTTATCCACAAACCACACATGGATCCACCACTGTCATTCCATGTGTGTTCTTTCCACAAACCACACATAGATCAACCCCTAGAGTCATTGCATGTGTGTTCTTTCCACAAACCACATATGGATCAACCAGAGTCATTGCATGTGTGTTCTTTCCACAAACCACACATGGATCAACCACTAGAGTCATTGCATGTGTGTTCTTTCCACAAACCACATATAGATCAACCAGTGGTCATTGCATGTGTGTTCTTTTCCATAAACCACTTATGGATCCATTATAGTCATTGCACGTGTCTTATTTCCACAAACCACACATGGATCAACCACTAGAGTCATCGCATGTGTGTTATTTCCACAAACCACACATGGATCAACCACTAGAGTCATTGCATGTGTGTGTTCTTTTCCACAAACCACACATGGATCCAGCACTAGAGTCATTGCATGTGTGTTCTTTCCACAAACCACATATGGATGAACCAGAGTCATTGCATGTGTGTTCTTTCCACAAACCACACATGTATCAACGACTAGAGTCATTGCATGTTTGTTCTTATACTAAAACCACAAACCAGCACTAGAGTCATTCCATGTGTGTTCTTTTCCATAAACCACACATGGATCCACTAGACTCATTGCATGTGTGTTCTTTTCCACAAACAACTTATGGATCAACCAGTGGTCATTGCATGTGTGTTCTTTTCACAAACCACATGTGGACCCACTAGAGTCATTGCGTGTGTGTTCTTATACTAAAACTAGCATTAGAGTCATTGCATGTGTGTTCTATCCACAAACCACACATGGATCCACCACTGTCATTGCATGTGTGTTCTTTCCACAAACCACAAATGGATCAACCACTAGAGTCATTGCTTGTGTGTTCTTTCCACAAACCACACATGGATCAACCACTGGTCATTGCATGTGGGTTCTTTTCCATAAACCACTTATGGATCCATTAAAGTCATTGCATGTGTGTTATTTCCACAAACCATGCATGGATCAACCACTAGAGTTATTGCATGTGTGTTATTTCCACAAACCACACATGGATCAACCACTAGAGTCATTGTATGTGTGTGTTCTTTTCCACAAACCACACATGGATCGACCACTACAGTCATTGCATGTGTGTGTTCTTTTCCACAAACCACACATGGATCCACCACTAGAGTCATTGCATGTTTGTTCTTATACTAAAACCAACACTAGAGTCATTGCATGTGTGTTATTTCCACAAACCACACAAGGATCAACCAGTGGTCATTGCATGTGTGTTCTTTTCCACAAACCACAAATGGATCCACCAGTGGTCATTGCATGTGTGTTCTTTCCGCAAACCACATATGGATCAACCAGAGTCATTGCATGTGTGTTCTTTCCACAAAACACACATGGATCAACCACTAGAGTCATTGCATGTGTGTTCTTATACTAAAACCACAAATCAGCACTAGAGTCATTGCATGTGTGTTCTTTTCCACAAATCACACATGGATCCACTCGACTCATTGCATGTGTGTTCTTTTCCACAAACAACTTATGGATCAACTAGTGATCATTGCATGCGTGTTCTTTTCACAAACCACATGTGGATCCACTAGAGTCATTACATGTGTGTTCTTATACTAAAACTAACACTAGAGTCATTGCATGTGTGTTCTATCCACAAACCACACATGGATCCACCATTGTCATTGCATGTGTGTTCTTTCCACAAACCACACATGGATCAACCACTAGAGTCATTCCATGTGTGTTCTTTCCACAAACCACACATGGATCAACCACTAGTCATTACATGTGGGTTCTTTTCCATAAACCACTTATGGATCCATTAAAGTCATTGCATGTGTGTTATTTCCACAAACCATGCATGGATCAACCACTAGAGTTATTGCATGTGTGTTATTTCCACAAACCACACATGGATCAACCACTAGAGTCATTGTATGTGTGTGTTCTTTTCCACAAACCACACATGGATCGACTACTACAGTCATTGCATGTGTGTGTTCTTTTCCACAAACCACACATGGATCCACCACTAGAGTCATTGCATGTTTGTTCTTATACTAAAACCAACACTAGAGTCATTGCATGTGTGTTATTTCCACAAACCACACAAGGATCAACCAGTGGTCATTGCATGTGTGTTCTTTTCCACAAACCACAAATGGATCCACCAGTGGTCATTGCATGTGTGTTCTTTCCACAAACCACATATGGATCAACCAGAGTCATTGCATGTGTGTTCTTTCCACAAAACACACATGGATCAACCACTAGAGTCATTGCATGTGTGTTCTTATACTAAAACCACAAATCAGCACTAGAGTCATTGCATGTGTGTTCTTTTCCACAAACCACACATGGATCCACTCGACTCATTGCATGTGTGTTCTTTTCCACAAACAACTTATGGATCAACTAGTGATCATTGCATGCATGTTCTTTTCACAAACCACATGTGGACCCACTAGAGTCATTACATGTGTGTTCTTATACTAAAACTAACACTAGAGTCATTGCATGTGTGTTCTATCCACAAACCACACATGGATCCACCACTGTCATTGCATGTGTGTTCTTTCCACAAACCACACATGGATCAACCACTAGAGTCATTGCATGTGTGTTCTTATACTAAAACCAACAAATGGATCAACCACTAGAGTCATTGCATGTGTGTTCTTTCCACAAACCACACATGGATCAACCACTAGAGTCATTGCATGTGTGTTCTTTCCACAAACCACATATGGATCAACCAGTGGTCATTGCATGTGTGTTACTTTCCATAAACCACTTATGGATCCATTACAGTCATTGCATGTGTGTTATTTCCACAAACCACGCATGGATCAACCACTAGAGTCATTGCATGTGTGTTATTTCCACAAACCACACATGGATCAACCACTAGAGTCATTGCATGTGTGTGTTCTTTTCCACAAACCACACATGGATCCACAACTAGAGTCATTGCATGTGTGTTCTTTTCACAAACCACATGTGGACCCACTAGAGTCATTGCATGTGTGTTCTTATACTAAAACTAGCACTAGAGTCATTGCATGTGTGTTCTATCCACAAACCACACATGGATCCACCACTGACATTGCAGGTGTGTTCTTTCCACAAACCACACATGGATCAACCACTAGAGTCATTGCATGTGTGTTCTTATACTAAAACCAACAAATGGATCAACTAGTGGTCATTGCATGTGGGTTCTTTTCCATAAACCACTTATGGATCCATTACAGTCATTGCATGTGTGTTATTTTAACAAACCACACATGGATCAACCACTAGAGTCATTGCATGTGTGTTCTTTCCACAAACCACACATGGATCAACCAGTGGTCATTGCATGTGTGTTCTTTCCACAAACCACATATGGATCAACCAGTGGTCATTGCATGTGTGTTCTTTTCCATAAACCACTTATGGATCCATTACAGTCATTGCATGTATGTTATTTCCACAAACCACACATGGATCAACCACTAGAGTCATTGCATGTGTGTTATTTCCACAAACCACACATGGATCAACCACTAGAGTCATTGCATGTGTGTGTTCTTTCCACAAACCACACATGGATCAACCACTAGATTCATTGCATGTCTGTTCTTATACTAAAACCAACACTAGAGTCATTGCATGTGTGTTCTTTCCACAAACCACACATGGATCAACCAGTGGTCATTGCATGTGTGTTCTTTTCCACAAACCACACATGGATCCACCAGTGGTCATTGCATGTGTGTTCTTTTCCACAAGCCACACATGGATCCACCGGTGGTCATTGCATGTGTGTTCTTTCCACAACCCACACATGGATCAACCACTAGAGTCATTGCATGTGTGTTATTTCCACAAACCACACATGGATCGACCACTAGAGTCATTGCATGTGTGTGTTCTTTTCCACAAACCACACATGGATCCACCACTAGAGTCATTGCATGTGTGTTCTTATACTAAAACCAGCACTAGAGTCATTGCATTTGTGTTATTTCCACAAACCACACATGGATCAACCAGTGGTCATTGCATGTGTGTTCTTTTCCACAAACCACACATGGATCCACCACTAGAGTCATTGCATGTGTGTTCTTTTCACAAACCACATGTGGACCCATTAGAGTCATTGCATGTGTGTTATTTCCATAAACCACACATGGATCGACCACTAGAATCATTGCATGTGGGTGTTCTTTTCCACAAAACACAAATGGATCCACCACTAAAGTCATTGCATGTGTGTTCTTATACTAAAACCAACACTAGAGTCATTGCATGTTTGTTATTTCCACAAACCACACATGGATCAACCAGTGGTCATTGCATGTGTGTTCTTTCCAGAAACCACGCTGACAAACAATTGGAGACAAAAGATAAGAATTATTTGTCAGCGTCGTGCTAGCAAACAATTCTATGTTCGATATATCTCTGTAATGCCAATAGCCAGCTAGCAGTTATAGGTAGTGCGAATAGCAAAGAGAAGAGTAGCTCACCCGAAATTAGCCAGAAGTACTTCTTCATCGGCAAATGGATCTGCCATCATCCGCGCTGCTCAGCTCGTCGGCGGTAGAGGCGGGCTAGATCGTCGCAACGGCTGGCACGGCATTCGGCATTAGAGCTCGATAGCAGCGAGTAGGCGCAACAACTTGGCGCTGGAAGTCAAATGCCCGAAGAGATCATTCTGGTTGGAGAGGGGATTTCAACGCCGCCGGTGCTAGGGTTCATGCAAAAGGAGAGAGGGAGTGCATTTGTGAATTTGGTCAACGCACGATGCTCCTTTAGTATCTCGTTTCGCCTACGTGGTTGCCGCATTGGCGCTCGCATCACGGAAATATTACTGACATGAGGGTCCTGACCGTCTACTTCATGGGGCAGTTTCACGGCATGTTTGGATTTGGTAGGGGTGAGACGAGTTTACATCGAAATGGCCCCTCTCGGTCGTTGGCGGCCCAACTTTTCGAAACGCAGTAATTTCAGGCAACTTAGGTACCGCCATGCGCTGGCCTGCCAACTTTGGTACCGCAGACGAACAAGAACGTACCAAAGATGTATGCAAAAGTGTTTACATGATCAAATTGATCGAAATGTGCAGGTGTATGTAGATGATGTGGTTATAAAAACCAAGGAAAGCAAAACGCTCCTTGATGATATCCGGCAACCATTCGCGAACCTAAGGAGGTTCCGAACGAAGCTTAACCCGGAGAAATGCACCTTCGGTGTCCCGGCTAGAAAATTACTCAGATTTCTTGTCTCCAGCCGAGGTATCGAGGTTAACCCAACTAAAATCTGGGCCATAGAGCGAATGGAATTGCCAAAGTGTCTTAATGATGTCCAGAAGTTCACTAGTTGCCTGGCATCCTTAAGTCGGTTTGTCTATCGGTTGGGAGAAAATGCACTGCCTCTCTATCAACTCATGAAAAAGTCGGACAAGTTCATTTGGACGCCGCAGGCCAATGAGGCCTTTATACAATTAAAGAAAATGTTAGCCACTTCACCAGTGTTAGCTTCTCCACTATCAAAAGAGCCAATGTTGCTCTATATAGCCGCAACCAACCGAGTTGTAAGTGAAGTAATTGTGGTAGAGCGCGACGAAGAGGGTAAGTTAGTGCAAAGGCCAGTATATTATCTGAGCGAAGTATTATCAGCTTCGAAGCAAAATTATCCCCACTATTAGAAGATGGCATATGGTGTGTATATGGCGGCTAAGAAGCTAAAGCATTACTTTGAAGAGCACCCCATCAAAGTAATATGTGAAGCCCCCATATCTGAAATAATGAGCAATAAGGATGCAAGTGGCCAGATTGCAAAATGGGCAATTGAGCTAGCCTCTTATGCTCTGCAATATGACAGGAGAGAAGCGATCAAGTCTCAGGCTATGGCCGACTTTTTTGTGGATTGGGCCGAGGTGCAATATGAGCCACCATTGCCAGATCCGAACTACTCGAGAATGCACTTTGACGCGTCAAAAACAAAAACTGGGTTAGGCGCCGGAGTTGTGCTTACCTCGCCCAAGAAGGACTAGCTGAAATACGTGCTACAGATCCACTTCGTAGCATCAAACAATGTTGCAGAATATGAAGCACTTGTGCATGGGCTCAAAGTGGCCAAAGAAATTGGGATACGCCGGATCTAGTGCTTTGGCGACTCTGATATGGTAGTCCAGCAAGTCTCAGGGCATTGGGATGCTTTGGATGCAAATATGGCATTGTACATATTTCATGTACCCCGGCTGGAAAATGAGGTTGCCGACGTATTGTCGAAGCTCGGACTAGAGCACCTCAGAAAGCCGTTTATTAGGCCATCCCTAGAGTCCCAGTCAATTTATATCCTGGCAAATCCGGAATTGGAAGTTGTGCCCATGGACATTGATGTGGGAGGTAGTTCACGAAACCCGGGGACTGCTGCGGCAAACCCGGGGACTACCTCGCAGGACCCAGGGACTGCGCAGCGTGATCTGGCTGAGGTTATGCCGGTGGATCAGATGGAAATTGATGAAGATGTGTTTCCAGTACGAGCTATACCAGCTTGGGCACTGCCATATTTCAATTCCTGAAAGATGGAACTTTGCCCAGTGAAGAGGTGCTCTCAAGGCAAACTCAGTGGAGGGCAAAGGCGTACACAATCATCAATTCCGAGCTATACAAAAGAAGTGTGATAAATGTCCTCCAACGATGTGTTGACCCAGAAGAAGGGCTTGCCATCCTCCGGGATATACATCAAGGGAATGTGGGCATCACGCTTCCTCTAGAGCGTTGGTAGCCAAAGCTTTCCGGCATGGATTTTATTAGCCAAGTGCCTTAGAGCAAGAAGATAATCTAGTAAGGAAGTGCAATGGATGTCAAAGGTATGCAACCAAGATGCACATGCCAATGTCGGAACTCAAGACCATACCAATTACCTGGCCATTTGTTGTATGGTTCTTGGATATGGTTGGCCCGTTTAAGCCGGCAAGAGGAAATATGACCCATATCTTGGTCATGGTGGACAAGTATACGAAGTGGATTGAGGTGAAACCAATAAGAAAATGTGATGGAGCTAAAGCCGTGACATTCCTCAAAGATATCATTTTGAGATATGGCTATCCTCACAATATCATAACAGACAGTGGCACCAATTTTGCTGAAGGAGCATTTGCATGATTCTGCCGGGATAAGAAGATCCGCCTGGACGTTGCCTCGGTAGCCAACCCCGTATCGAACAGACAAGTGGAGAGATCCAACGGATTAGTATTATCCATGATAAAACCCCGGCTCATTGAGCCGCTGCAAAGATCAGTGGGGTGCTGGATAGAAGAACTACCAGCGGTACTGTGGAGTTTAAGAACAACTCTGAATCGATCAACATGCTATACGCCATTTTTTCTAGTATATGGGGTAGAAGCTGTACTACCAGCCGACATAGAGCATGATTTGCCTAGGGTCACCCAATACATAGAAGCCGAAGTGCGAGAAGCCCGGCAAAATGATGTTGATCTGCTGGAAGAAGCGAGAGAATTGGCATTGTCCAGATCCACCATATATCAGCAAAATCTCCGACGCTATCATAGCCGGAAAGTAAACCCCCGAGTTTTCCGGGAAGGTGATATGGTACTCCAGTTGGTACAACGTACTGCTGGCATGCATAAGTTATCCCCCCATGGGAAGGGCCATTCATTGTGAGCAAAGCTTTGCACAATGACTCTTATTATCTCATCGATGCAAAACCATAGGAGAAGAACAAGGCGGAGAGGTCCGGCGAGGAATCTAAGCGTCCATGTAATATAGCTCTACTTCGTCCGTTCTACACTTAGCAAAGAAGTGTGTGTATCTGAGTATCTCATACGTCGGTATGTATGCTGGCAATGAGTTTATCAATGAAATCGTGGCACCTCGAGCAATAACTCGGGGTCTGCCTTAATAATATTTGTTGTCCTTTGTGTTATTTATTTATTTATATGTCGGCTGGCTTAAGTTACTTCTACCTTAGCCGGATTAGTAATGTGTGAGCACCAAAAACCCAACTCTTCGACTTGCTGCTGTCCAACAAGAATTGGCTTCATGGCAAGCAAGAGAACAAGTTTGGAAATGCGTAGCACACGAAAAACGACTAAGGAAAGGAACGTAATCGAGCCAACGTTTATTGTTCGGACTAACCCCATTTTTATTTTACCTTTACCGTGTTGGATTATTTTGAGCTAATCCTAAAGTTTCCAAGTATTGTTAAGTCAATTTTTGAAACTCATCTCGTAAGTCACAAACCCGAATCAAGGTATACACGAGCCGAGCCAGAAAATTGGAGAAACAAGAAAATGAAACTCGGGGACTACGCCCAAGTTAATCCAGCATAAGCAACTTAGTAGCAAAATGTGATCAGTGTGCTTGATACATTTGCACCCGGCATACCGGGGATCTGATAATCTTCAAAGTGTTTGTTATCAAGGAGCAGCAGGAGGAGGTAACTCGGCACCAGCAGGTGGAACTCCTTCCTCGGCTTCAGCATCATCCTCGTTCTCTTTGACGTCCGAGGCTTCATCCTCTTCCTCCTCACCCGAACCATTTTCGACGTATTCGTCGTCAACAGCGTCAAGGAAGCTTGGTCCTTCGTTCCATTGATGGATGGGGGCATACTAAATGAGGTTATGGGCGCAAGCTTTGCACCGAGCTATCCAATCCGGGTCATTGGACCACCTTGATCCGGTGCGCATGCACTCGAGAAGATTGAGATTTATTTTCTCATACCATGTGAGCACGTAGTGGAGGACGGTTTCAGCTCCGGCACGTTCGGTGGATTCCCTCCAAATGTCAAGCGGGGTCTCGCACTCCATTAACTTGTTGATTAGAGCAGCGGAACCCTCCGAAGTGTCTTCACTAGGCCAAAGGGCATTGAAGATCCGGACTGCTGCGTCTAGGATATCCTTACCATAGTTCTTCACAATCTCGACGCGAGAAGATAAGCTAACCAGCAGGTCCTCCATGTCATAGAGAATATTTTCAAAGCCAGGACCAGTTGGGGTACCCCTCTTCTGGCGGAACTTGGCAACGGCGGTAGTTGCAATGGCATCACCCTCCGGAAATTTGTTTGAAAAGCAAGACAAGTGAAATAAGTGAAGGAGGTTGACCCGGAGAGATTCATGCCGGCTGAAGAAAAAGAACTTACGAGAAATATGGTTGTGGATCCGGGTCAGCTCCTTGGTGCAGTTGTCACGCCTCTTCCGGAGTTGCACAAGTTCAGCATTTGCCGACTCAAGCTTAAGTCGACCTCCTTCAGCAGTTCTTGATCTTTGGCAATTTGGAGGTTGAGACGTTCTCGCTCTTCAGTAAAGTCTTGGCCAGCCTTATCTATCTCGGCTTTGTGGAGCACCTTGAGCTTTTTCATTTCTACCTTGAGCTTGGCAATCTCATCATCCTTGGTCCGAAGGAGGGTGAGCTCATCATCCTTCTTCTTGAGTTCGGCCTGATGCTTCCCTGCTTGTTCGAGAAAATGCAGCATCATATTAGGCACGGGCACACTATCTTCAAGAGATGCTAAAATAGTTTTTTGACCCGGCAAAGCCGAGGTATGAATATCTGCCGAGCCAAGAAGAAAAGGAGAGAGGGCGTAGAAGGAGACTAAGCGAAACGGAATTACCTTTTATCTGATCCAAGTTCTTCCGCATGGTGGTGTTCTCAGCTTCCACTTCAGCTACAAAATCCAAATGATGAATTAGTTCAGGGGAAAAACAAAGAAAGATAAAAAAGCTATGGAGAAAACTTACCCCTTTTCTCGAACTCAGCGAGAAGTGTAGAATGTTTCGAGCGCAGCGCCTTATGCGTGTCCAAGAGGCGTTGAAACTCAGCGCTCCGGCGATTGGTGGTAACCTGTGAAAAGCAAAGTTGACTTGATCATGTGCATATTCGAAGTGTACAAAATTCGGGCCAAGTGGAACTTAACCTGGCTCTAGGTGTGTGCATATTCGAAGTGTACAAAATCCGGGCCAAGTGGAACTTAACCCGGCTCTAGGGGTGTGCATATTCGAAGTGTACAAAATCCGGGCCAAGTGGAACTTAACCCGGCTCTAGGGGTATGCATATTCGAAGTGTACAATATCCGGGCCAACTGGAACTTAACCCGGCTCTAGGCGTGTGCATATTCGAAGTGTACAAAATCCGGGCCAAGTGGAACTTAACCCGGCTCTAGGCGTGTGCATATTCAAAGTGTACAAAATCCGGGCCAAGTGGAACTTAACCTGGCTCTAGGTGTGTGCATATTGGAAGTGTACAAAATCCGGGCCAAGTGGAACTTAACCCGGCTCTAGGGGTGTGCATATCCAAAATTACTAATGAGTTACGCTAGTTCTCTAAGGAGCATCCGGCCGAGTAACAAGTTACTCCCCTGGAGGCTCGGGGACTAATGGTTATATCACTAATGTTTGGTACTTGTTAAAGAAAAGATAAAGTAGTGTACCTCCATCATCCGGCCGGCAAGGTTGATAGCCTTGGCGGCTGTGTTCATCCGCGCGGCAAACTCAGCAGGCCCAATTTTCTCCGGGAGATCGTCGTTATGGACGAACTCCGCCTTGTTCCAGTTATTGACAAACTCGATCAAGGCCGGAGGATAGCGCTCTCTGCTAAGAATATGGGGCGCAATTAAACCCTTGGCATGGGCCTCCCTCCTCTCAATTTGGGCAGCAGCGGGGCTGGTGTGCAACGCAAGTTGCGTGCTAGCTGACTCGGGGGCAACATCCTTCTTCGGAGGGGTCTTCTGCGAAAGCATAGATGCGAGCGTGCTGTCCAGCCACGATAGATGCTGCCCTGGCGGCATCAGAAGCTTTCTTGCCCTTGGGCTGCTGCTGAGAAGTTGAGGTTTGGGCTGCGGATTTGCCCTTGGGCACATCCTTGGTGCTAGTTGTGCTTTCTCTCCGAGTCTTGGAAGAATCGGACGAGGCGGAAAGAGTTGGTGCTGCTGGCACTTGTGCTGATGGCGCTTATGTTGGTCTTGGCGGGGGTGCAGTAGGTACCTCGGTGGTGGCTGGTTGCGGCTGAGCCAAAGAGGAGCTGGGAGCAACCGCAGCCTCGGCGGAACCACTTCCCCCCGCTCCGAGGTTGCCCTCCTCTTGACGAGGTGGGCTAGAACCCGGAGCAGCCGCTGAACCCTCCTGAATGGGGCTCAACGGGCGTGAATCGTTGCCACGAGGGGGAGAAGGGCTATGCCGAAGGGGCGAAGCGATGCTTGATCCGCTCTGGTGGACTTCCACCACAGCCCTGCCAAATCAAATGACGAATAATAAGTTACAACAGAAGAAAAGCGTGAACCAAAGGGTTAGACAGAGAGAAAAGTAACTTACTCATCTGAGGTCAATGGCTCCTTGGGCTTCCGAGCCCTCCAAGTTATGGCCTTAGTCATAGGCTTGGTGGCGGCTTTGTCTGCGGATCTCTTTCGCCTCTTGGTAGGCTTGGGAGGCCCGGAAGAAGAAGCAGAAGCAGCTCCCCTTTTCTTGGACGCAACCGGGACAGGCTTGCCCGTGGCGAGAGGAGGATCTTCATGCATCTGCCCACCCGGGTTAGCTGATGCCGGAAAGGCGTAAGAAAGGGGGACAGCGTCAAATGCTTCCAGCACCTCAACATCGGAATCATCTTCATCGTCAGGCCAATCTCTAATGGAAGAGAATTTACCGGTGTGTCGCTTGGTCGCGTCGGGGAGTGGCAGGAACATTTCCTGATCAGGCTCCTCCTCGTCTGGGGCATCTCGATCCTTCGCCCATTTGAGCGAAGGCTCGGCGCCATCTTTGAGAGTTTGCTGAAGAAACAGTTGAGAGAGAAATACAAAAAGATCAGATAAATAACATACTCCGACATAGAATATAACTCGGAAAGAGATTGGAACACGAAGAATTACCACAGGAGGAAGCCTGTCCTTGCAGAAATGTTCAATTCCCCACTCCCAATCAGCGGAGAAGTTTTTGTCAGTAGTAAAGAGTGCCTTGACCCGGCGAAATATCTCGATATTACTCAGTTCAAATGAGGAAGTCCGGTTGGGATCAAGTCGCCAGCTCATATGGCACAGCTTGTGTGTGCGTTGCTGGAGAGGGGAGATCCGGTTGTGGACGAAAGTGATCATCGCATCCTCGTAGCACATCTTAGCATCTTTCAGCTCATGAAACCATTGGTTGACTTGGTTCGCCAGGACTGTCGGTTTCTTGGGGATCCGGACCCACAGATCCGGATTAGGAGGACCCGGAGCGTAGGGGCGCAGCCGGATCAGATCTTCATTCGTGCTATTTCTAACATAAAAGAAGTTTTGGGCCCAACCCTTGCAAGAATCAAGCCCCGTGACCCGGGGAAAGACGGACTGTTTCCGGGGAGAAATGGAAGCTGCACCGAATTGCGTAAGTTGTTTGTCCTCCAGGTCAAGCTCGTTATTCGGAATCACGTTCCGGCGAAGACCAAAAAACGAATCCAGAGCTCTTTGGTGGGCCACAATCCGACATACCCCTCTATGGTGGAGGCAAAGCAAGAAAGGGAAGTGATAGCATTCACCGGAAGGTGGTGCAGTTGAAGCTCATAGATGTTCAGCCAATCATGGAAGAAATTGCTAACGGGGAGGCCGAACCCGTGCTGGAAGTGGGAGAGGAACACCACGAACTCACCGGGCTTGGGTGAGGGTGCGAGCTCCTCGGAGGCGAGCCAGGCAACGACGCCCTCTAGGATGCGGCGCGTGCGATAGATCCAGTCGAGGTCGGCATGGCACACCCAAGAGACAGCCCAGGCGCCACGTTCGGCGTTCTCCGCCCCCTCCTCCATCTCCGCCTCCGCGACGGCGAGCTCTTCCTCTGTCATATCTAGGTCGCTATCCTCACCGGCCCTATCCGAGGTGGGGGCAGTACCTTGGATTGGCGCGGACCCGTGGCGGTGGAGACGCAAGGGAACGACAACAAGGAAGGTGCAAGGCACGGGGCGACGACGGCGCTGCTAAGCAGGTGCGGCGGCGGTGGCACTATCGCCGGGAGGAAGAAGAAGAAGAGGCAGAGGGGCGTGAGAATGGGAAAAAAGACTAAGGGGCGTGCCCCTCCCCTATTTAACCACGCCCCAGCTAGGGTAGTGGGATCGCGTGGCGCGGCAAGGCCACACGGTGTGGCCGTGTATTTTCCGGGTCAGCCAATCAGAGGCGAGCCATAGGAGGGACCACAGGGCGCAGCGGATCCCATGATGTGACGTTATGATACAGTTAACGAGGAGACAGACGCGATGAGACGCGTGCAATAGTAACACCTGACATTAACTGCGGCAGTCACTAGCGCAGGCCCTTAAAATGAGGCAAGATAATGATTACCCTCCACGTGGGATAGCGTACGAGAGATGGAAGAATAACCCGGATAACCAAAGGATGACCCGGCCAGCGAGTGAAAACTCGGAATGAGCCAAGGGAAAGTTACCCTATGGGATTCAGACTATGAGATAACTCGGAAAAAGGAGCAAAAGGTTTGGAAAATTGAACCTGCCGTGGCCTTAGCGGCTGGAGCTGCTAAGACCGCGCCAGCTTCGGGGACTAATGTTGGGGGGATACCCCTGGGTAGGGTCACGCCGGGGTATAAAGGCCGAGTTAGCCGAGGTACGGCGAGGTCAAAGCAAGTGCTGGCCGAGTCACCTCAAGGCAGGCCGAATCACGGAGTAACCCGGACCGGAGGATGTCCGCCTAACTGAGTCCCGCCCGACCTATGTCGTATGCTGGCAGGATGTATCTAACTTGTATGCAGGTACAGGTGTGGCCGGATTAACCAGGCGTGATCCGGGTTATATCAGGCTTGCAAGAGAAGGAAGGTATCTCGCTGGTCAAAAGGAGGTCACTGTATGCTGGAGCATGAGCGAAGCGGACAGAGGGGAGGACCACCGAGGCGTGGCTGACAAGGATGACGTTGCCTGTGTCAGATGACATTGGCGCCGCAGAGGCTCACGTAGCCTCTGCATGGCTTACGATGGGGAAAAGAGACCCGGTCGGTTTACTATTCTGGGAAGAGGCATATTCCTTGGAATATGCCGCCACGTATGCCCTAATTAGAGACCTAGCCACCCCTATATAAGGAGGGCTAGGGCCTCTGTATAAAGGGTTGATCTTTACTTGGTTAGTTCTTGGTTCCTGAGAGCTAGCTAGTGGTGAGAGTAAGAGAGTACCTTCTTCCTCCTCTCCCCTATACAGCTCACGGAGCATTTGTAACCTGGAAGTCTATTGAATACAAAACATCTGTGTGTGGAATCTCCACACTATCCCTCCCTGGATTCCTCTAGTGCATATAGTCCCCACCTTTAGCCTATCCATGGCATCTGTCGTGACACCACCACGACAGTTGGCGCCCACCGTGGGGCTAGCGGCGCTAGCAGGAGTGAAGATCCGGACGGGAAACCTCATCGGCACCGGCAAACGCATCGTCTTCGGGCTCGTTCAGCGCTTTGGAGCGCTGGACTTCATCAGCGACAATGCTAGCTGCTTCGGCAAGCGACCTCTCCCGCGCAACGGCCTCTTCATCAAGCTTGGTGCGCACAAGATCTACGTCGCTGTCGATGTGTCGTGCGTCCATCCGTGGTACGTCATCGAGGGAGGCGAGCCACCCCTTAGCGCGGCACGCGGGGCGCGCATCACTCGCTCCCCTGATCGCGCCGAGGTGATGATGACTGCGCCTAGCATTGGCACGAGCAAGGATCCGGCACCAGATCCGGAGGTAACACCCAAGGCACCGAGGAAAAGTAGAGATCCTCCGCTAGAGAGGCCAGAAAATGTGTTGCAACAGGCAATAGATAGCTTAGCAAGCCCAGTAGCAGCAGTGGTAGATCTGGCTCAAGCACAGGCCGAGTTAGAGGAGACTAGGAAAAAGATACTAGAGGGTGCGAAAAAGATAGCCGCGGCTCAGCAGTCGTTGAACATGACACTACGTGAGTACGCAAAGGCAAATAAGGTTGATGCTGTAAAGTGAAGGGGAGAAACCTCATGAGTGAAATGAACAAAGAGGGTGATACTAGAATTGAGGAATCAGAGAACTGTCTGTCCGTGGGGCTGCCGAAGTACAATACCCCGGCAAAGAACCTCAGAGCAGCAGATGCAGCCGCATCCGAGTTAGAGGGTTTGACGGGTGAAGCTTGGCAAAGACAGCAGGATAGAGTGAATGAGTTAGTTCGGATCGCTAACAGAAAAAATGAAGACTTGCTCAGGGCTAATCCGGCAAGGGCTGGGGCCTCCAAAATCGTTCATTCAGCAATAGTTAATCCGAAGAAATCTGCTGGAGCTGCATCATCGCCTCATGGTGGCCCAAGAAGAGAAGAGGTGGTAACCTCGGCGAGGAGAAACAAACAGATAGTCCCATATGACCCGGAAAGGGCAGGGAAAGGAAAAGAAGTGCAGGGAAATGAGGATCAACGAAGTGTGAGATGAGGTGAAGCTGGCCGAGGTAACCGCGACCAAGGCAATGCCGGTCAAGGGAACGCTGTGAACGGCAAAGCCGGACAGCGCAACTCGGCGGTAGCAGGACAAATGCAGCAGCGGAATATACCACGGCAAGAGCGTAGTGCCAGCCAAGGTATGCAACAGAGAGCAGCTCCACAAGAGCAAGATAGATACAATGATGGTGATTCGGAAATGGTGAACGCAGGGTATCCTAGGCCAGACTATCACGTGATAGGGTCAAGATTGGGAAGCGGGAACTTGATGCCTGACGATGCCAGGTTAAAACTAGATCGCCTTTATAGGTCGGAGCAAATTGAGTGTCAAGGTCCTCCGGGTCCAGCGTGTTTTGGACCCCGGATCATGAAAGAACCCCCAGTACCTAACTTCCAATTACCCAGAGGCACGAAGACGTATGACGGCAGCACTAAGATAGAGGATTGGTTGATCAACTACGCGACAACGGTAAAAATTGCTACATGCAACTTGAGATGGGCTGTGAGGTATGTACCTCAGATGTTGGAAGGGCCAGCAAGGGTATGGCTAAACAATTTGCCGCCCGGAAGTATCAATTATTGGATCGATTTTGAGGAAATGTTCATCAGTAACTTTTCAAGCAGGTATCAGAGGCCCAATAGGCCATAGACCTAGCAATGTGGAGGCAGAGACCAAACAAGACAGACCGGGAATTCTTGACCCGCTGGTGCACAGTGCGAAACTCATATGAGGGTGTGATTGAATCATAGGCCATAGCTTGGTTTGTGCAAGGGTGTAGATATGCAAGCATGCTGTGGAAAAGATTACAAAGGGATATGCCAACTACACTGGCAGAGACGATCCGGATTGCTGATTCATATGCCTTGGGTGATCCGACTCAACCTAGGCTTGTGTCGAACGAGTCAAATGAGGAGTACTACCAGCGAGATGGAGCCGGGTCATCTCGGCGGAATGACTACCGGGGTAAGAGAAGAGATGATAGGCCAGACTACAGGTACAGTTCGCAACAAGTTGCAGCTGTAAATCAAGATCAACTCGAAGCAGGGAGTAATCAGCGTCAGAAAACTGGAGGGCAACAATGGACTCCAAGAAATGATGGCAATAAAACTTGGACGCCAGAGCAGAAGAAACAGTGGCAAGAGAAGAAAGATAGGACGAGGTATACGTATGAGGCAATGCTGGATCAGCCGTGTAAATTTCACACGCCAAATCCGAGTAACCCAGCGGGTCACACGACTCGGCAATGTGAGTGGATGAAAAAGATAGAACAAAATGGTTCGGGGAATGCTCAGGCACCTCGGAATGATCAGCCTCAGCAGAAGTTACCCCGGCAGCAATTTCTCTCCGGAGCAAACATGCAACATTTAATGTTCCACCACCTCCGCCGAGCTATGAAAACCATGAGAGAAGGGATGCTGTGCATCAGGTGGAAAACCAGCATCAGCCAGATCAAAGGTATCCCGGCAATGAGGGGAGAAATGAGTACAGAGAACATCACCAGAGTTACTATGTGTTTACCACAGATGAAACAGATACAAAGAGTTTGCAGCACCGACATATGGAGGTGAATGCTGTTATGCCAGCTGTGACAAGGTATATGCCTTGGTCGGATCAGGAAATTACATGGAGTATCAAGGATCATCCCAAGCTTATGCCGAGCCCTGGTTCGTATGCGTTGGTGCTAGACCCAACGTTCATTGGGCCAAATATCAATGTGAGATTCTCAAAAGTACTGATCGATAATGGCAGCAACATCAATATTATGTATGTGGATACAATGCGCAAGTTGGGCATCACGGAGAATATGCTCCAGGCTACAAGGACAACTTTCCATGGCATTGTGCCAGGCATTTCGTGTGAACCCATTGGCAAAGTCCGGGTTGACGTATTTTTAGGTATGAGAGATAACTGTCGGACTGAGAATTTGGAGTTCGAAGTTGTCAATTTGGAGAGCGCATATCACGCGTTACTCGGCAGGCCAACCCTGAACAAATTCATGGCAATTTGTCACATCAGTTACCTAAAGATGAAGTTGCCCGGGCCAAATGGTGTAATTACCATACCTAGAGATTTCCGATGTTCCATTGAGTGCACGTAAGCGGGTCTAACCTGACCGAGTCACTCGTAATCGCGCAAGAGAAGAGAAAGATCTAGGAGGTGGCGGCATTGGCTCAGTCTGCTCAGCAGTATATGCCGGCGCTGAGTAACCCGCATGGAAGTGTTTCATTTCAAGCAACAAAGGATACCAAGAAAGTGCCTGTTGATGATCTGTTCCTAGAGCGCACCGTAACAATTGGTGTCGGCTTAAATGATAAATAGGAAAGCGAGCTCGTCAACTTCCTCCGTGAGAATCGGGATATTTTTGCTTGGTCCACACAGGACTTGCAAGGTGTTCCGAGGGAGTTGGCCGAGCACTCTTAGAATGTGAGACCCGGAGCAAACTCGGTGAAGCAACCTCTTCGCCGCTTCGCCGAAGATAGGAGAAAGGTCATTGGAGATGAGATAGCTCGGCTCCTAGCAGCAGGGTTTATCATGGAAGTGCTTTGCCCGGATTGGCTATCTAATCCGGTGCTGGTGGAAAAGAAGAAGGATGATCTGAACGTGGCAGCGGTTTGGCGTATGTGCATCGATTACACTAACCTAAATAAGGCGTGCCCAAAAGATCCATTCCCACTACCAAGGATAGATCAGGTCATAGATTCTACTGCTGGATGTGAATTGTTGTCATTCATAGATGCATATTCTGGTTTCCACCAGATACCTCTGAACCCGAATGATCAAATAAAGATTGCGTTTATCACCCCGTATGGGGCTTATTGCTATCGCACCATGCCTTTTGGTTTACGTAATGCAGGGGCAACGTACCAAAGATGTATGAAAAAGTGTTTACATGATCAAATTGGTCGAAATGTGTAGGTGTACATAGATGATTTGGTTATAAAATACTAAGGAAAGCAAAACGCTCCTTGATGATATCCGGCAAACATTCGCGAACCTAAGGAAGTTCCGAATGAAGCTTAACCCGGAGAAATGCACCTTCAGTGTCCTGGCTGGAAAATTACTCGGATTTATTGTCTCCAGCCGAGGTATTGAGGTTAACCCAACTAAAATTCGGGCCATAGAGCGAATGGAATTGCTGAAGTGTCTTAATAATGTCCAGAAGTTCACTCGTTGCCTGGCATCCTTAAGTCGGTTGTATGTCGATTGGGAGAAAAGGCACTGCCTCTCTATCAACTCATGAAAAAGTCAGACAAGTTCATTTGGACGCTGCAGGCCAATGAATCCTTTATACAATTAAAGAAAATGTTAGCCACTGTACCAGTGTTAGCTTCTCCACTATCAAAAGAGCCAATGTTGCTCTATATAGCCGCAACCAACCGAGTTATAAGTGCAGTAATTGTGGTAGAGCGCGACGAAGAGGGTAAGTTAGTGCAAAGGCCAGTATATTATTTGAGCGAAGTATTATCAGCTTCGAAGCAAAATTATCCCCACTATCAGAAGATGGCATATGGTGTGTATATGGCGGCTAAGAAGCTAAAGCATTAATTTGAAGAGCACCCCATCAAAGTAATATGTGAAGCCCCCATATCCAAAATAATGAGCAATAAGGATGCAAGTGGGCGGATTGCAAAATGGGCAATTGAGCTAGCCCCTTATGCTCCGCAATATGATAGGAGAGAAGCGATCAAGTCTCAGGTTGTGGCCGACTTTTTTGTGGATTGGGTCGAGGTGCAATATGAGCCACCATTGCCAGATCCGAACTACTCGAGAATGCACTTTGACGGGTCAAAAACAAAAACCGGGTTAGGCGCCGGAGTTGTGCTTACCTCGCCCAAGAAGGACCAGCTGAAATACGTGCTACAGATCCACTTCATAGCATCAAACAATGTTGCAGAATATGAAGCACTTGTGCATGGGCTCAAAGTGGCAAAATAAATTGGGATACGCCGGATCCAATGCTTTGGTGACTCCGATCTGGTAGTCCAGGAAGTCTCAGGGCATTGGGATGCTTTGGATGCAAATATGGCATTGTATAGATTTCATGTACAAAAGATATCTGGGTATTTTGAGGGATGTGAATTTCACCATGTACCCCGGCTAGAAAATGAGGCTGTCGACGTATTGTCGAAGCTCGGATCAACCCGACAAGCAATTACGCCAAGGGTAGCACTAGAGCACCTCAGAAAGCCGTCTATCAGGCCATCCCCAGAGTCCGAGTCAATTTATATCCCGGCAAATCCAGAATCGGAAGCTGTGCCCATGGACATTGATGTGGGAGGTAGTTCACAAAACCCAGGGACTGCTGCGGCAAACCCGGGGACTTCCTCGCAAGACCCGGGGACTGCGCAGCGTGATCTGGATGAGTTTATGCCGGTGGATTAGATGGAAATTGATGAAGATGTGTTTCCAGTGCGAGCTATACCAGCTTGGGCACTGCCCATATTTCAATTCCTGAAAGATGGAACTTTGCCCAGTGAAGAGGTCCTCTCAAGGCAAACTCAGAGAAGGGCAAAGGCGTACACAATCATCAATTCTGAGCTATACAAAAGAAGTGTGACAAATGTCCTCCAACGATGTGTTGACTCAGAAGAAGGGCTTGAAATCCTCCGGGATATACATCAAGGGGAATGTGGGCATCACGCTTCCTCTAGAGCGTTGGTAGCCAAAGCTTTCCGGCATGTATTTTATTGGCCAAGTGCCTTAGAGCAAGCAGAGGATCTAGTAAGGAAGTGCAATGGATGTCAAAGGTATGCAACCAAGACGCACATGCCAATGTCGGAACTCAAGACCATACCAATTACCTGGCCATTGGTTGTATGGTGCTTGGATATGGTTGGCCCGTTTAAGCCGCCAAGAGGAAATATGACCCATATCTTGGTCATGGTGGACAAGTTTACGAAGTGGATTGAGGTGAAACCAATAAGAAAATGTGATGGAGCTAAAGCCGTGACATTCCTCAAAGATATCATTTTGAGATATGGCTATCCTCACAATATCATAACAGACAGTGGCACCAATTTTCCTGAAGGAGCATTTGCATGATTCTGCCGGGATAAGAAGATCCGGCTGGACGTTGCCTCGGTAGCCAACCCCGTATCGAACAGACAAGTGGAGAGATCCAACGGATTAGTATTATCCATGATAAAACCCCGGCTCATTAAGCCGCTGCAAAGATCAGTGGGGTGCTGGATAAAAGAACTACCAGCGGTACTGTGGAGTTTAAGAACAACTCCCAATCGATCAATAGGCTATACGCCATTTTTTCTGGTATATGGGGCAGAAGCTGTACTACCAGCCGACATAGAGCATGATTCGCCTAGGGTCACCCAATACACAGAAGCCGAACTGCGAGAAGCCCGGCAAAATGATGTTGATCTGCTGGAAGAAGCGAGAGAATTGGCATTGTCCAGATCCGCCATATATCAGCAAAATCTCCGACGCTATCATAGCCGGAAAGTAAACCCCCAAGTTTTCCGGGAAGGTGATCTGGTACTCCGGTTGGTACAACGTACTGCTGGCATGCATAAGTTATCCCCCCCATGGGAAGGGCCATTCATTGTAAGCAAAGCTTTGCACAATGACTCTTATTATCTCATCGATGCAAAACCACAGGAGAAGAACAAGGCGGACAGGTCCGGCGAGGAATCTAAGCGTCCATGGAATGTAGCTCTACTTCGTCCGTTCTACACTTAGCAAAGAAGTGTGTGTATCCGAGTATCTCGTACGTCGGTATGTATGTTGGCAATGAGTTTATCAATGAAATCGTGGCACCTCGAGCAGTAACTCGGGGACTGCCTTAATAACATTTGTTGTCATTTGTGTTATTATTTATTTATATGTCGGCTGGCTTAAGTTACTTCTACTTTAGCCGGATTAGTAATGTATGAGCACCAAAAACTCAACTCTTCGACTTGCTACTGTCCAACAAGAATTGGCTTCATGGCAAGCAAGAGAACAAGTTTGGAAATGCGCAGCACAGGAAAAACGACTAAGGAAAGGAACGTAATCGAGCCGACATTTATTGTTCGGACTAACCCCATTTTTGTTTTACCTTTACCGTGTTGGATTATTTTGAGGTAATCCTAAAGTTTCCGAGTATTGTTAAGTCAATATTTGAAACTCGGTCTCGTAAGTCACAAAACCGAATCAAGGTAGACACAAGCTGAGCCAGAAAATTGGAGAAACAAGAAAATGAAACTCAGGTACTACACCCAAGTTAATCCAGCATAAGCAACTTAGTAGAAAAATATGATCAGTGTGCTTGATACATTTGCACCCAGCATACCGGGGATCTGATAATCTTCAAAGTGTTTGTTATCAAGGAGCAGCAGGAGGAGGTAACTTGGCACAAGCAGGTGGAACTCCGGCCTCGGCTTCAGCATCATCCTCATTCTCTTCGACGTCCGAGGCTTCGTCCTCTTCCTCCTCACCCGAACCATTTTCAGCGTATTCATCGTCAACAGCGTCAAGGAAGCTTGGTCCTTCGTTCCATTGATGGATGGGGGCATACTAAATGAGGTTATAGGCGCAAGCTTTGCGCCGAGCTATCCAATCCGGGTCATTGGACCACCTTGATCCGGTGCGCATACGCTCAAGAAGATTGAGATTTATTTTCTCATACCATGTGAGCATGTATTGGAGGACGGTTTCAGCTCCGGCACGTCCGGCAGATTCCCTCCAGAGGTCACGCTGGGTCTCGCACTCCATTAACTTGTTGATTAGAGTAGCAGAACCCTTTGGAGTGTCTTCACCAGGCCAATGGGCATTGAAGATCCGGACTGCTGCGTCTAGGATATCCTTACCATAGTTCTTCACAATCTCGACACGAGAATATAAGCTGACCAGCAGGTCCTCCATGTCATAGCGAATATTTTCAGAGCCAGGACCAGTTGGGGTACCCCTCTTCTGGCGGAACTTGGCAACGGTGGTAGTTGCAATGGCATCACCCTCCGGAAATTTGTCTGCAAAACAAGACAAGTAAAATAAGTGAAGGAGGTTGACCCGGAGAGATTCATGTCGGCTGAAGAAAAAGAACTTACTAGAAATATGGCTGTGGATCCGAGTCAGCTCCTTGGTGCAGTTGTCACGCCTCTTCCAGAGTTGCACAAGTTCAGCATTTTTCGACTCAAGCTTAAGGTCGGCCTCCTTCAGCAGTTCTTGATCTTTGGCAATTTGGTGGTTGAGAGGTTCTCGCTCTTCAGTAAAGTCTTAGCTAGCCTTATCTATGTCGGCTTTGTGGAGGGCCTTGAGCTTTTTCATTTCTGCCTTGAGCTTGGCAATCTCATCATCCTTGGTCCGAAGGAGGGCGAGCTCATCATCCTTCTTCTTGAGTTCGGCCTGATGCTGCCCTGCTTGTTCAAGAAAATGCAGCATCATATCAGGCACGGGCACACTATCTTCAAGAGATGCTAAAATAGTTTGTTGACCCGGCAAAGCCGAGGTATGAATATCTGCCGAGCTAAGAAGAAAAGGAGAGAGGGCGCAGAAGGAGACTAAGCGAAACGGACTTACCTTTTATCTGATCCAAGTTCTTCCGCATGATGGTGTTCTCAGCTTCCACTTCAGCTGCGCAATCCAAATGATGAATTAGTTCGGGGAAAAACAAAGAAAGATAAAAAAAGCTATGGATAAAACTTACCCCTTTTCTCGAACTCAGCGAGAAGTGTAGAATTTTTCGAGCGCAGTGCCTTATGCGTGTCCAAGAGGCGTTGAAACTCAGCGCTCTGGCAATTGGTGGTAACCTGTGTGTGCATATTCAAAGTGTACAAAATCCAGGCCAAGTGGAACTTAACCCGACTCTAGGTGTGTGCATATTCAAAGTGTACAAAATCCAGGCCAAGTGGAACTTAACCCAGCTCTTGGTGTGTGCATATTCGAAGTGTACAAAATCCAGGCCAAGTGGAACTTAACCCGGCTCTAGGGGCGTGCATATTCAAAGTGTACAAAATCCGGGCCAAGTAGAACTTAACCCGGCTCTAGGCGTGTGCATATTCGAAGTGTACAAAATCCAGGCCAAGTGGAACTTAACTCGGCTCTAGGTGTGTCCATATTCGAAGTGTAAAAAATCCGGGCCAAGTGGAACTTAACCCGGCTCTAGGTGTGTGCATATCCGAAATTACTAAGGAGTTATGCTAGTTCTCTAAAGAGCATCCGGCCAAGTAACAAGTTACTCCCCCGGAGGCTTAGGGACTAATGGTTATATCACTAATGTTTGGTACTTGTTAAAGAAAAGATAAAGTAGTGTACCTCCATCATCCGGCCGGCAAGGTTGATAGCCTTGGCGGCTATGTTCATCTGCGCGGCAAACTCGGCAGGCCCAAATTTCTCCGGGAGATCGTCGTTATGGACGAACTCTGCCTTGTTCCAGTTATTGACAAACTCGATCAAGGCTGGAGGATAGCACTCTCCGCTAAGCATATGGGGCACTATTAAACCATTGGCATGGGCCTCCCTCCTCTGAATTTGGGTAGCATCGGGGCTGGTGTGCAATGCAAGTTGCGTGCTAGCTGACTCGGGGGCAACATCCTTCTTCGGAGGGGTCTTCTGCAGAAGCATAGACGTGAGCATGCGCTGTCCAGCCACAATAGATGCTGCTCTGGTGGCGTCAGAAGCTTTCTTGCCCTTGGGTTGCTGCTGAGAAGTTGAGGTTTGGGCTGCGGATTTGCCCTTGGGCATAGCCTTGGTGCTAGCCTTGGTGCTAGTTGTGCTTTCTCGCCGAGTCTTGGAAGACTCGGACGAGGCGGAAAGAGTTGGTGTTGCTGGCACTTGTGCTGCTGGCGCTGATGTTGGTCTTGGCGGGGGTGCGGTAGGTACCTCGGTGGTGGCTGGTTGCGGCTGAGCCGAAGAGGAGCTGGGAACAACCGCAGCCTCGGCAGAACCACTTCCCCCCACTCTAAGGTTTCCCTCCTCTTGACGAGGTGGGCTAGAACCCGGAGCAGCTGCTGAACCCTCCTGAATGGGGCTCAACGGGTGTGAATCGTCGCCACGAGGGGGAGAAGGGCTATGCCGAAGGGGCGAAGCGATGCTTGATCCGCTCTGGGGGACTTCCACCGCATCCCTGCCAAATCAAATGACGAATAATAAGTTACAACAGAAGAAAAGCGTGAACCAAAGGGTTAGACAGAGAGAAAAGTAACTTACTCATCCGAGGTCAATGGATCCTTGGGCTTCCGAGCCCTCCGAGTTATGGCCTTAGTCGTAGGCTTGGTGGCGGCTTTGTCTGTGGACTTCTTTCGCCTCTTGGTAGGCTTGGGAGGCCCGGAAGAAGAAGAAGAAGTAGCTCCCCTTTTCTTGGACGCAACCGGGACAGGCTCGTCCGTGGCGAGAAGGGGATCTTCATGAATCTACCCACCCGGGTTAGCTAATGCCGGAAAGGCGTAAGAAAGGGGGACAGCGTCAAATGCTTCCATCACCTCAACATCGGAATCATCTTCATCGTCAGGCCAATCTCTAATGGAAGAGAATTTACCAATGTGTTGCTTGGTCGCGTCGGGGAGTGGCAGGAACATTTCCTAATCAGGCTCCTCCTCGTCCGAGGCATCTCGATCCTTCGCCCATTTGAGCGAAGGCTCGGTGCCATCTTTGAGAGTTTGCTGAAGAAACAGCTGAGAGAGAAATACAAAAATATTAGATAAATAACATACTCTGACATAGAATATAACTCGGAAAGAGATTGAAACACAAATAATTACCACAGGAGGAAGCCAATCCCGGCAGAAATGTTCAATTCCCCACTCCCAATCAGCGGAGAAGTTTTTGTCGGTAGTAAAGAGGGCCTTGACCCGGCGAAATATCTCGGTATTAGTGAGTTCAAATGAGGAAGTCCGGTTGGGGTCAATCCGCCAGCTCATATGGCACAGCTTGTGTGTGCGTTGCTGGAGAGGGGAGATCCGATTGCGGACAAAAGTGATCATCGCATCCTCGTTGTGCATCATAGCTTCTTTCAGCTCTTGAAACCGTTTGTTGACTTGGTTCACCAGGACTGTGGGTTTCTTGGGGATCCAGTCCCATAGATCCGGATTAGGAGGACCCGGAGCGTAGGGGCGCAGCCGGATCAGATCTTCATTCGTGCTATTTCTAACATAAAAGAAGGTTCGGGCCCAGCCCTTGCAAGAATCAAGCCTCGTGACCTGGGGAAAGACGGACTGTTTTTGGGGAGATATGGAAGCTGCACCGAACTGCGTAAGTTGTTTGTCCTCCGGGTCAAGCTCCTTATTCGGAATCACGTTCTGGCGAAGACCAAAAGACCAAATCCAGAGCTCTTTGGTGGGCCACAATCCGACATACCCCTCTATGGTGGAGGCAAAGCAAGAAAGGGAAGTGATGGCGTTCGCCGGAAGGTGGTGCGGTTGAAGCTCATAGATGTTGAGCCAATCATGGAAGAAATCGCTAACGGGGAGGCCGAACCCGTGCTGGAAGTGGGAGAGGAACACCACGAACTCACCGGGGTTGGGTGAGGGTGCGAGATCCTCGGAGGTGAGCAAGGCAACAACGCCCTCTGGGATGCGGCGCGTGCGATAGAGACAGTCGAGGTCGTCCTGGCACACCCAGGAGCCAGCCCAGGCGCCGCGTTCGGCGTTCTCCGCCCCTCCTCCATCTCCGCCTCCGCGACGGCGAGCTCTTCCTCTATCATATCTAGGTCGTTGTCCTCACCGGCCCTATAGGAGGTGGGGGCAGTACCTTGGATTGGCGCGGACCCGTGGCGGTGGAGACGCGAGGGAACGGCAACAAGGAAGGTGCAAGGCACAGGGCGACGGTGGCACTGCTAAGCAGGTGCGGCGGTGGCAGCGCTGTCGCTGGGAGGAAGAAGAAGAAGAAGAAGAAGAAGAGGCAGAGGGGCGCGAGAATGGGGAAAAAGACTAAGGGGCGCGCCCTGATGTCTACGCAATTCTATTCTTGTAGACAGTTGTTGGGTCTCCAAGTGCAGAGGTTTGTAGAACAGCAGCAAGTTTTCCCTTAAGTGGATCACCCAAGGTTTATCGAACTCAGGGAGGCAGTGGTCAAAGGTATTCCCTCTCAAGCAACCCTGCAATCAAGATACAAGAAGTCTCTTGTGTCCCCAACACAACCAATACACTTGTCAGGTGTATAGACGCACTAGTTCGGCAAAGAGATAGTGAAATACAAGTGGTATGAATAATTATAAGTGGTAACGGTGATAGAAGATAGCTTGATGGCGTGGAAAAGACTAAAGTAAAACTGAAATAAAGATGGAAGCAAGCAAACATGTAACAGATCTAGTAGCACACGGTGTATCAATGCTTAGAAACAAGGCCTAGGGATCATACTTTCACTAGTGAACACTCTCATATAAATATATTCTCTTTATGATACTACTCTTAACTACTCTCCGGTTGGACACTCTAATCGTTGGTAGGGCTATAACAGCACTCCTCAAAGTAAGCCTTTCCCATCTAGAAAACCCCACACTGCCACCTTGAGTACTTGATGAGTCCAACAAACACCACAATTTCATAAAGACATCCAACTCCAAATATAACTCATAAAAAGTATTTGTAATCTCTAGCCTAAGTGCCACCGTGGTGAGCATGCTGTCACTTTCACACACATGGGGAGAACAGAGATTCATTAAAGCACTTGAGTAGCAGAATAGATCTATAGATTACAAGCTCATGATCTCAATAAGATCATGCATAGAGAGAGAGATGAACACATAACTACTAGTAGAACACTTAGCCTCGAGAGAGAACTACTCCCTCCTCATCATGGGAATCGGCAATGGTGATGGAGATGGTGGTGGAGATCGATGGAGATGGCTCCGGGGGCACTTCCTCGTCCCGGCAGGGTGCCGGAACAGAGACTTTCTATCCCCTGAATCTCCTTTTCGGTGGCGGCGGCGCTGCGGAACTTTTTGTGGCTGGAGGCTTGAATATCTAGGGTTTATGCCTCAGGAGGCTTCTTATAGGGCAGAGGGCAAGGTCGGTGGGCGGCCAGGGGGCCCACACCATGCCCTGGCGCGGCCAAGGGGGACCCACGCCATGGGGTGGTGTGGCCACCCTGTGGCCCCTCTCCGTCTCATATTCTGGCTCCGTGAGTCTTCAGGTAAAATATCAACTTTGGATTTTGTCCCGTCCAATTCCGAGAATATTCATTTTCTGACTTTCTGGAACCAAAAATAGCAGAAAACAGGCAACTGGCACTGTGGCTCTTTGTTAATAGGTTAGTCCAAGAGAGTGTATGAAAAGTACTCCAAAGTTGGAACAAAACACAAGAAAGTGGATAAAACTAAGCACGGAACATCAAAAATTATAGATACATTTGCAATGTATCACGCCCCTCCCCTATTTAACCACGCCCCAGCTAGGGTAGTGGGATCGCGTGGCGCGGCAAGGCCACACGGTGTGGCCGTGTATTTTCCGGGTCAGCCAATCAGAGGCGAGCCATAGGAAGGACCACAGGGCGCAGTGGATCCCATGATGTGACGTTATGATACAGTTAACGAGGAGACAGATGCGATGAGACGTGTGCAACAGTAACACCTGACATTAACTATGGTAGTCACTGGTGCAGGACCTTAAAATGAGGCAAGATAATGATTACCCTCCACGTGGGATAGCGTACGAGAGAAGAAAGAATAACCCGGATAACCAAAGGATGACCTGTCCATCGAGTGAAAACTCGGAATGAGCCAAGGGAATGTTACCCTGTGGGATCGGGACTATGAGGTAACTTGGAAAAAGGAGAAAAAGGTTCGGAAAATTGAACCTGTCATGGCCTTAGCGGCTGAAGCTGCTAAGACCGCACCAGCTTCGTGGACTAATGTTGGGGGGATACCCCCGGGTAGGGTCACGCCGGGGGATAAAGGCCGAGTTAGCCGAGGTACGGCAAGGTCAAAGCAAGTGCTGGCCGAGTCACCTCAAGGCAGGCCGAATCACGGAGTAACCCGGACCGGAGGATGTCTGCCTAACTGAGTCCCGGCCGACCAATGTCGTATGCCGGCAGGATGTATCTAACTTGTATGCAGGTACAGGTGTGGCCGGATTAACCGAGCGTGATACGGGTTATATCAGGCTTGCAAGAGAAGGAAGGTATCTCGCTGGTCAAAAGGAGGTCATTGTATGCTTGAGCATGAGCGAAGCGGACAGAGGGGAGGACCACCGAGGCATGGCCGACAAGGGTGACGTTGCCTGTGTCAGATGACGCTGGTGCCACAGAGGCTCACGTAGCCTCTGCATGGCTTATGATGGGGAAAAGAGACCCAGTCGGTTTACTATTCTAGGAAGAGGCATATTCCCTGAAATATGCCGCCACGTATGCCCTAATTAGAGACCTTGCCACCCCTATATAAGGACGGCTAGGGCCTCTGTAGAAAGGGTTAATCTTTACTTGGTTAGTTCTTGGTTCCTGAGAGCTAGCTAGTGGTGAGAGTAAGAGAGTACCTTCTTCCTCCTCTCCCCTATACAGCTCAAGGAGCATTTGTAACCTTGGCAGTCTATCGAATACAAAACATCTGTGTGCGAAATCACCACTTTCCCTCCTTGGATTCTTCTAGTGCATATAGTCCCCACCTTTAGCCTATCCATGGCATCTGCCATGACACCACCACGACAAAGATTGTAGTGGTACTGTAACATATTTTCTGGATAGACACTGTAAGCAT
Organism: Avena eriantha; assembly: GCA_910589775.1. Lineage (NCBI taxonomy): Eukaryota > Viridiplantae > Streptophyta > Magnoliopsida > Poales > Poaceae > Avena > Avena eriantha. The sequence continues at coordinate 144,925,696 of OU342744.1, read as the reverse complement.
GTTGTGGCAAAGATTACAAAGGGATATGCCAACTACACTGGCAGAGACGATCCGGATTGCTGATTCATATGCCTTGGGTGATCCGACTCAACCTAGGCTCGTGTCAAACTATTCAAATGAGGAGTACTACCAGCGAGATGGAGCCGGGTCATCCCGGTGAAATGACTACCGGGGTAAGAGAAGAGATGATAGGACGGACTACAGGTACAGTTCGCAACAAGTTGCAGTTGTAAATCAAGATCAACTCGGAGCAGGGAGTAATCAGCGTGAGAAAACTAGAGGGCAACAATGGACTCCAAGAAATGATGGCAAGAAAACTTGGACGCCAGAGCAGAAGTAACAGTTGCAAGAGAAGAAAGACAGGCTGAGGTATACGTATGAGGCAATGCTAGATCAGCCGTGTAAATTTCACACGCCAAATCCGAGTAACCCAGCGGGTCACACGACTCGACAATGTGAGTGGATGAGAAATATAGAACAAAATGGTTCGGGGAATACTCAGGCACCTTGGAATGATCAGCCTCGGCAGGAGTTACCCCGGTAGCAATTGCTTTCCGGAGCGAACACGCAACAGTTAATGTTGCCACCACCTCCGCCGAGGTATGAAAACCATGAGAGAAGGGATGCAGTGCATCAGGTGGAAAACTAGCATTAGCCAGATCAAAGGTATCCCGGCAATGAGGGGAGAAATGAGTACAGACAACATCACCAGAGTTACTGTGTGTTTACCACAGAGGAAACAGATAGAAATAGTTTGGAGCACCGACATATGGAGGTGAATGCAGTTATGCCGGCTGTGACAAGGTATATGCCTTGGTTGGATCAGAAAATTACATGGAGTATCAAGGATCATCCCAAGCTTATGCAGAGCCCTGGTTCGTATGCGTTGGTGCTGGACCCAACGTTCATTGGGCCAAATATCAATGTTAGATTCTCTAAAGTACTGATCGATAATGGCAGCAGCATCAATATTATGTATGTGGATACAATGCGCAAGTTGGGCATCACGGAGAACATGCTCCAGGCTACAAGGACAACTTTCCATGTCATTGTGCCAGGCATTTCGTGTGAACCCATTGGTAAAGTCCGGGTTGACGTATTGTTCGGTATAAGCGATAACTATCGGACTGAGAATTTGGAGTTCGAAGTTGTCAATTTGGAGAGCGCATATCACGCGTTACTCGGCAGGCCAACCTGAAAAAATTCATGGCAAGTTGTCACATCAGTTACCTAAAGATGAAGTTGCCCGGGCCAAATGGTGTAATTACCATAGCTGGAGATTTCCGACGTTCCATTGAGTGCGCGTCAGCCGGATCTAACCTGGCCGAGTCACTCATAATCGCGCAAGAGAAGAGAAAGATCTAGGAGGTGGCGGCATTGGCTCAGTCCGCTCAGCAGTATATGCCGGCGCTGAGTAACCCGCATGGAAGTGTTTCATTTCAAGCAACAAAGGATACCAAGAAAGTGCCTGTTGACGATCTGTTCCCAGAGCGCACCGTAACAATTGGTGCCGGGTTAAATGATAAATAGGAAAGAGAGCTCGTCAACTTCCTCTGTGAGAATCGGTCTATTTTTGCTTGGTCCACACAGGACTTGCAAGGTGTTCTGAGGGAGTTGGCCGAGCACTCTTTGAATGTGAGACCCAGAGCAAAGCCGGTGAAGCAACCTCTCTGCCGCTTCGCCAAAGATAGGAGAAAGGTCATTAGAGATGAGATAGCTCGGCTCCTAGCAGCGGGGTTTATCATGGAAGTGCTTTATCCGGATTGGCTATCTAATCCGGTGCTGGTGGAAAAGAAGAAGGATGATCCAAACGTGGCAGTGGTTTGGCGTATGTGCATCGATTACACGAACCTGAATAAGGCGTGCCCAAAAGATCCATTCCCACTGCCAAGGATAGATCAGGTCATAGATTCTACTACTGGATGTGAACTGTTGTCATTCATAGATGCATATTCTGGTTTCCACCAGATACCACTGAACCCAAATGATGAAATAAAGACTGCGCTTATCACCCCGTATGGGGCTTATTGTTAGCGCACCATGCCTTTTGGTTTATGTAATGCAGGGGCAACGTACCAAAGATGTATGCAAAAGTGTTTACATGATCAAATTGGTCGAAATGTGCAGGTGTACGTAGATGATGTGGTTATAAAAACCAAGGAAAGCAAAACGCTCCTTGATGATATCCGGCAAACATTCGCGAACCTAAGGAGGTTCCGAATGAAGCTTAACCCGGAGAAATGCACCTTCGGTGTCCCGGCTGGAAAATTACTCAGATTTCTTGTCTCCAGCCGAGGTATCGAGGTTAACCCAACTAAAATTCGGGCCATAGAGCGAATGGAATTGCCGAAGTGTCTTAATGATGTCCAGAAGTTCACTGGTTGCCTGGCATCCTTAAGTCGGTTTGTATGTCGGTTGGGAGAAAAGGCACTGCCTCTCTATCAACTCATGAAAAAGTCGGACAAGTTCACTTGGACGCCGCAGGCCAATGAAGTCTTTATACAACTAAAGAAAATGTTAGTCACTGCACCAGTGTTAGCTTCTCCACTATCAAAGAGCCAATGTTGCTCTATATAGCCGCAACCAACCGAGTTGTAAGTGCAGTAATTGTGGTAGAGCACGACGAAGAGGGTAAGTCAGTGCAAAGGCCAGTATATTATCTAAGCGAAGTATTATCAGCTTCGAAGCAAAATTATCCCCACTATCAGAAGATGGCATATGGTGTGTATATGGCGGCTAAGAAGCTAAAGCATTACTTTGAAGAGCACCCCATCAAAGTGCCCCCATATCCGAAATAATGAACAATAAGGATGCAAGTGGCCGGATTGCAAAATGGGAAATTGAGCAAGCCCCTTATGCTCCGCAATATGATAGGAGAGAAGCGATCAAGTCTTAGGCTGTGGCTGACTTTTTTGTGGATTGGGCCGAGGTGCAATATGAGCCACCATTGCCAGATCCGAACTACTGGAGAATGCACTTTGACGGGTCAAAACAAAAACCGGGTTAGGCGCCAGAGTTGTGCTTACCTCGCCCAAGAAGGACCAGCTGAAATACGTGCTACAGATCCACTTCGCAACATCAAACAATGTTGCAGAATATGAAGCACTTGTGCATGGGCTCAAAGTGGCAAAAGAAATTGGGATACACCAGATCTAGTGCTTTGGTGACTCCGATCTGGTAGTCCAGTAAGTCTTAGGGAATTGGGATGCTTTGGATGCAAATATGGCATTGTACAGATTTCATGTACAAAAGATATCTGGGTATTTTGAGGGATGTGAATTTCATCATGTACCTCGGCTGGAAAATGAGGCTGCTGACGTATTGTCGAAGCTCGGATCAACCCGACAAGCAATTCCGCCAGGGGTAGCACTAGAGCACCTCAGAAAGTCATCTATCAGGCCATCCCAGAGTCCGAGTCAATTTATATCCCGGCAAATCCAGAATCGGAAGCTGTTCGCATGGACATTGATGTGGGAGGTAGTTCACGAAACCCTAGGACTGCTGCGGCAAACCCAAGGACTACCTCGCAAGACCCGGGGACTGCGCAGCGTGATCTGGCTGAGGTTATGCCGGTAGATCAGATGGAAATTGATGAAGATGTGTTTCCAGTGCGAGCTATACCAGCTTGGGCACTGCCCATATTTCAATCCCTGAAAGATGGAACTTTGCCCAATGAAGAGGTGCTCTCAAGGGAAACTCAGAGGAGGGCATAGGCGTAGACAATCATCAATTCCGAGCTATACAAAAGAAGTGTGACAAATGTCCTCCAACGATGTGTTGACCCGAAAGAAGGGCTTGACATCCTCCGGGATATACATCAAGGGGAATGTGGGCATCACGCTTCCTCCAGAGCGTTGGTAGCCAAAGCTTTCCAGCATGGATTTTATTGGCCAAGTGCCTTAGAGTAAGCAGAGGATCTAGTAAGGAAGTGCAATGGATGTCAAAGGTATGCAACCAAGACGCACATGCCAATGTCGGAACTCAAGACCATACCAATTACCTGGCCATTTGTTGTATGGTGCTTGGATATGGTTGGCCCGTTTAAGCCGCCAAGAGGAAATATGACCCATATCTTGGTCATGGTGGACAAGTTTACGAAGTGGATTGAGGTGAAACCAATAAGAAAATGTGACAGAGCTACAGTCGTGACATTCCTCAAAGATATCATTTTGAGATATGGCTATCCTCACAGTATCATAACAGATAATGGCACCAATTTTGCTGAAGGAGCATTTGCATGATTCTACCGGGATAAGAAGATCCGGCTGGACGTTGCCTCGGTAGCCCACTCCGCATCAAACGGACAAGTGGAGAGATCCAACGGATTAGTATTATCCGGGATAAAACCCCGGCTCATTGAGCCGCTACAAAGATCAGCAGGGTGCAGGATAGAAGATCTACCAGCAGTACTGTGGAGTTTAAGAACAACTCCGAATCGATCAATAGGCTATACACCATTTTTCTGGTATATGGGGCAAAAGTTGTACTACTAGCGAACATAGAGCATGATTCGCCTAGGGTCACCCAATACACAGAAGCCGAAGTGCGAGAAGCCCGTCAAAATGATGTTGATCTGCCGGAAGAAGCGAGAGAATTGGCATTGTCCAGATCCGCCATATATCAGCAAAATCTCTGACTCTATCATAGCCGGAAAGTAAACCCCCGAGTTTTCTAGGAAGGTGATCTGGTACTCCAGTTGGTACAACGTACTGCTGGCATGCATAAGTTATCCCCCCCCCAATGGGAAGGGCCATTCATTGTGAGCAAAGCTTTGCACAATGACTCTTATTATCTCATCGATGCAAAACCACAAGAGAAGAACAAGGCGGACAGGCCCGGCGAGGAATCTAAGCGTCCATGGAATGTAGCTCTACTTCGTCCATTCTACACTTAGCAAAGAAGTGTATGTATCCGAGTATCTCATACGTTGGTATGTATGCTAGCAATGAGTTTATCAATGAAATCGTGGCACCTCGAGCAGTAACTCGGGGACTGCCTTAATAATATTTGTTGTCCTTTGTGTTATTTATTTATTTATATGTCGGCTGGCTTAAGTTACTTCTACCTTAGCCGGATTAGTAATGTGTGAGCACCAAAAACCCAACTCTTCGACTTGCTGCTGTCCAACAAGAATTGGCTTCATGGCAAGCAAGAGAACAAGTTTGGAAATGCGCAGCACACGAAAAACGACTAAGGAAAGGAACGTAATCGAGCCGACATTTATTGTTCGGACTAACCCCATTTTTGTTTTACCTGTACCGTGTTGGATTATTTTGAGCTAATCCTAAAGTTTCCAAGTATTGTTAAGTCAATTTTTGAAACTCGGTCTCGTAAGTCACAAAACCGAATCAAGGTAGACACGAGCCGAGCCAGAAAATTACAGAAACAAGAAAATGAAACTTGGGGACTACGCCCAAGTTAATCCAGCATAAGCAATTTAGTAGCAAAATATGATCAGTGTGCTTGATACATTTGCACCCGGCATACCGGGGATCTGATAATCTTCAAAGTGTTTGTTATCAAGGAGCGGCAGGAGAAGGTAACTCGGCACCAGCGGGCGGAACTCCAACCTCAGCTTCAGCATTATCTTCATCTTCTTCGACGTCCGAGGCTTCGTCCTCATCATCTTCACCCAAACCATTTTCGACGTATTCGTCGTCAACAGCGTCAAGGAAGCTTGGTCCTTCGTTCCATTGATGGATGGGGGCATACTGAATGAGGTTATGGGCGCAAGCTTTGCGCCGAGCTATCCAATCCGGGTCATTGGACCACCTTGCTCCGGTGCGCATGCGCTCAAGAAGATTGAGATTTATTTTCTCATACCATGTGAGCACGTAGTGGAGGACGGTTTCAGCTCCGGCACGTCCGGCGGATTCCCTCCAGAGGTCACGCTGGGTCTCGCACTCCACTAACTTGTTGATTAGAGTAGCAGAACCCTTTGGAGTGTCTTCACCAGGCCAATGGGCATTGAAGATCCGGACTGCTGCGTCTAGGATATACTTACCATAGTTCTTCACAATCTCGACGCGAGAAGATAAGCTGACCAGCAGGTCCTCCATGTCATAGAGAATATTTTCAAAGCCAGGACCAGTTGGAGTACCCGTCTTCTGGCGGAACTTGACAACGGCGGTAGTTGCAATGGCGTCACCCTCCGAAAATTTGTCTAAAAAACAAGACAAGTGAAATAAGTGAAGGAGGTTGACCCGGAGAGATTCATGCCGGTTGAAGAAAAAGAACTTACGAGAAATATGGTTGTGGATCCGGGTCAGCTCCTTGGTGCAGTTGCCACGCCTCTTTCGGAGTTGCACAAGTTTAGTATTTGCCGACTCAAGCTTAAGGTCGGCCTCCTTCAGCAGTTCTTGATCTTTGGAAATTTGGAGGTTGAGACGTTCTCGCTCTTCAGTAAAGTCTTGGCCAGCCTTATCTATCTCGGCTTTGTGGAGCGCCTTGAGCTTTTTCATTTCTACCTTGAGCTTGGCAATCTCATCATCCTTGGTCTGAAAGAGGGCGAGCTCATCATCCTTCTTCTTGAGTTCGGCCTGATGTTGCCCTGCTTGTTCGCGAAAATGCAGCATCATACCAGGCACGGGCACACTATCTTCAAGAGATGCTGAAATAGTTTGTTGACCCGGCAAAGCCGGGGTATGAATATCTGTCGAGCCAAGAAGAAAAGGAGAGACGACGCAGAAGGAGACTAAGGGAAACGGACTTACCTTTTATCTGATCCAAGTTCTTCCACATGATGGTGTTCTCAGCTTCCACTTCAGCTGCGCAATCCAAATGATGAATTAGTTCAGGGGGAAAAACAAAGAAAGATAAAAAAGCTATGGAGAAAACTTACCCCTTTTCTCGAACTCAGCGAGAAGTGTAGAATGTTTCGAGCGCAGCGCCTTATGCGTGTCCAAGAGGTGTTGAAACTCAGCGCTCCGGCGATTGGTGGTAACCTGTGAAAAGCAAAGTTGACTTGATCATGTGCATATTCGAAGTGTACAAAATCTGGGCCAAGTGGAACTTAACCCGGCTCTAGGTGTGTGCATATTAGAAGTGTACAAATTCCGTGCCAAGTGGAACTTAACCTAGCTCTAGGTGTGTGCATATTCGAAGTGTACAAAATCCGATCCAAGTGGAACTTAACCCAGCTCTAGGCATGTGCATATTCGAAGTGTACAAAATCCGGGCCAAGTGGAACTTAACCCGGCTCTAGGTGTGTGCATACTCGAAATGTACAAAATCCGGGCCAAGTGGAACTTAACCCGGCTCTAGGTGTGTGCATATCCAGAATTACTAAGGAGTTACGCTAGTTCTCTAAGGAGCATCCGGCCGAGTAACAAGTTACTCCCCCAGAGGCTCGGGGACTAATGGTTATACCACTAATGTTTGGTACTTGTTAAAGAAAAGATAAAGTAGTGTACCTCCATCATCCGGCCAGCAAGGTTGATAGCCTTGGCGGCTATGTTCATCTACGCGGCAAACTCGGCAGGCCCAAATTTCTCCGGGAGATCATCATTATGGACGAACTCTGCCTTGTTCCAGTTATTGACAAACTCGATCAAGGCCGGAGGATAGTGCTCTCTGCTAAGCATATGGGGCGCAATTAAACCCTTGGCATGTGCCTCCCTCCTCTCAATTTGGGCAGTAGCGGAGCTGGTGTGCAACGCAAGTTGCATGCTAGCTGACTCGGGGGCAACATCCTTCTTCGGAGGGGTCTTCTGCAGAAGCATAGACGCGAGCGTGCGCTGTCTAGCCATGATAGATGCTGCCCTGGCGGCGTCAGAAGCTTTCTTGCCCTTGGGCTGCTGCTAAGAAGTTGAGGTTTGGGCTGCGGATTTGCCCTTGGGCACAGCCTTGGTGCTAGTTGTGCTTTCTCGCCGAGGCTTGGAAGACTCGGACGAGGCAGAAAGAGTTGGTTCTGCTGGCACTTGTGCTGCTGGCGCTGGTGCTGGCGCTGATGTTGGTCTTGGCGGGGGTGCGGTAGGTACCTCGGTGGTGGCTGGTTGCGGCGGAGCCGAAGAGGAGCTTGGAGCAACCGCAGCCTCGGCAGAACCACTTCCCCCCGCTCCGAGGTTGCCCTCCTCTTAACGAGGTGGGCTAGAACCCGGAGCAGCCGCTGAACCCTCCTGAATTGGGCTCAACGGGCGTGAATCGTCACCACGAGGGGGAGAAGGGCTATGCCGAAGGGGAGAAACGATGCTTGATACGCTCTAGGGGACTTCCACCGCAGCCCTGCCAAATCAAATGACAAATAATAAGTTACAATAGAAGAAAAGCATGAACCAAAGGGTTAGACAGAGAGAAAAGTAACTTACTCATCTGAGGTCAATGGCTCCTTGGGCTTCTGAGCCCTCCGAGTTATGGCCTTAGTCGTAGGCTTGGTGGCGGCTTTGTCTGCGGACTTCTTTCACCTCTTGGTAGGCTTGGGAGGCCCACAATAAGAAGTAGAAGCATCTCCCCTTTTCTTGGACGCGACCGGGACAGGCTCGCCCGTGGCGAGAGGAGGATTTTCATGAACCTGCCCACCCGGGTTAGCTGATGCCGGAAAGGCGTAAGAAAGGGGGACAGTGTCAAATGCTTCCATCACCTCAACGTCGGAATCATCTTCATCGTCAGGCCAATCTCTAATGGAAGAGAATTTGCCGGTGTGTCGCTTGGTCGCGTCGGGGAGTGGCTGGAACATTTCCTAATCAGGCTCCTCCTCGTCCGAGGCATCTCGATCCTTCGCCCATTTGAGCGAAGGCTCGGCGCCATCTTCGAGAGTTTGCTGAAGAAACAATTGAGAGAGAAATACAAAAAGATCAGATAAATAACATACTCTAACATAGAATATAACTCGGACACAGATTGGAACACGAAGAATTACCACTGGAGGAAGCCTGTCCCTGTAGAAATGTTCAATTCCCCACTCCCAATCAGCGGAGAAGTTTTTGTCAGTAGTAAAGAGGGCCTTGAACCAGCGAAATATCTCGGTATTACTCAGTTCAAATGAGGAAGTCCGGTTGGGGTCAAGTCGCCAGCTCATATGGCACAGCTTGTGTGTGCGTTGCTGGAGAGGGGAGATCCGGTTGCGGACAAAAGTGATCATCGCATCCTCGTTGCGCATCTTAGCATATTTCAGCTCCTGAAACCGTTTGTTGACTTGGTTTGCCAGGACTGTGGGTTTCTTGGGGACCCGGTCCCACAGATCCGGATTAGGAGGACCCGGAGCGTAGGGGCGCAGCCGGATCAGATCTTCATTCGTGCTATTTCTAACATAAAAGAAGGTTCGGGCCCAGCCCTGCAAGAATCAAGCCCCGTGACCCGGGTAAAGACGGACTGTTTTCAGGGAGAAATGGAAGCTGCACCGAACTGCGTAAGTTGTTTGTCCTCCGGGTCAAGCTCCTTATTCGGAATCACGTTCCCGCGAAGACCAAAAAACCAAATCCAGAGCTCTTTGGTGGGCCACAATCCGACATACCCCTCTATGGTGGAGGCAAAGCAAGAAAGGGAAGTGATGGCGTTCGCCGGAAGGTGGTGTGGTTGAAGCTCATAGATGTTGAGCCAATCATGGAAGAAATCGCTAACAGGGAGGCCGAACCCGCGCTGGAAGTGGGAGAGGAACACCACGAACTCACCGAGGTTGGGTGAGGGTGCGAGCTCCTCGGAGGTGAGCCAGGCAACGACGCCCTCTGGGATGCGGCGCGTGCGATAGAGCCAGTCGAGGTCGTCCTGGCACACCCAGGAGCCAGCCTAGGCGCCGCGTTCGGCGTTCTCCGCCCCCTCCTCCATCTCCGCCTCCGCGACGGCGAGCTCTTCCTCTATCATATCTAGGTCGTTGTCCTCACCGGCCCTATAGGAGGTGGGGGCAGTACCTTGGATTGGCGCGGACCCGTGGCGGTGGAGACGCGAGGGAACGGCAACAAGGAAGGTGCAAGGCACAGGGTGACGGCGGCGCTGCTAAGCAGGTGCAGCGGCGGCGGCGCTGTCGCTGGGAGGAAGAAGAAGAAGAAGAAGAAGAAGAAGAAGAAGAAGAAGAAGAAGAAGAAGAAGAAGAGGCAGCGGGGTACGAGAATGGGGAAAAAGACTGAGGGGCGTGCCCCTCCCCTATTTAACCATGCCCCAGCTAGGGTAGTGGGATCGCGTGGCGCCGCAAGGCCACACGGTGTGGCCGTGAATTTTCTGGGTCAGCCAATCAGAGGCGAGCCATAGGAAGGACCACAGGGCGCAGCGGATCCCACGATGTGACGTTTTGATACAGTTAACAAGGAGACAGACGCGATGAGACGTGTGCAACAGTAACACCTGACTTAACTGCGGCAGTCACTAGCGCAGACCCTTAAAATGAGGCAAAATAATGATTACCCTCCACGTGGGATAGCGTACGAGAGAAGGAAGAATAACCCGGATAACCAAAGGATGACCCGGCCAGCGAGTGAAAACTCGGAATGAGCCAAGAGAAAGTTACCCTATGGGATCCGGACTATGAGATAACTTGGAAAAAGGAGCAAACGGTTCGGAAAATTGAACCTGTCGTGGCCTTAGCGGCTGGAGCTGCTAAGACCGCACCAGCTTCGGGGACTAATGTTGGGGGGATACCCCCGGGTAGGGTCACGCCGGGGGATAAAGGCCGAGTTAGCCGAGGTACGGCGAGGTCAAAGCAAGTGCTGGCCGAGTCACCTCAAGGCAGGTCGAATCACGGAGTAACCCGGACCGGAGGATGTCCGCCTAACTGAGTCCCGACCGACCTATGTCGTATGCCGGCAGGATGTATCTAACTTGTATGCAGGTACAGGTGTGGCCGGATTAACCGAGCGTGATCCGAGTTATATCAGGCTTGCAAGAGAAGGAAGGTATCTCGCTGGTCAAAAGGAGGTCACTGTACGCTGGAGCATGAGCGAAGCGGACAGAGAGGAGGACCACCGAGGCGTGGCCGACAAGGGTGACATTGCCTGTGTCGGATGACGCTGGCGCCGCAGAGGCTCACGTAGCCTCTGCATGGCTTACGATGGGGAAAAGAGACCCGGTCGGTTTACTATTTTAGGAAGAGGCATATTCCCTGAAATATGCCGCCACGTATGCCCTAATTAGAGACCTTGCCACCCCTATATAAGGACGGCTAGGGCCTCTGTAGAAAGGGTTGATCTTTACTTGGTTAGTTCTTGGTTCCTGAGAGCTAGCTAGTGGTGAGAGTAAGAGAGTACCTTCTTCCTCCTCTCCCCTATACAGCTCAAGGAGCATTTGTAACCTTGGAAGTCTATTGAATACAAAACATCTGTGTATGGAATCACTACACTATCCCTCCCTAGATTCCTCTAGTGCATATAGTCTCCACCTTTAGCCTATCCATGGCATCTGTCATGACACCACCACGACAGGGCCACAATTTATAAAGCAGTATTGATCTCAGAAGATATCAAAATGAAGCCCTCTTTACATATGACAATAAGATACGATGCAATGCTGCAGTTGTATCTAAGAAGGTAATGCTTTAGCTACAATGCTAAGATATGATCACTAGTAGAAAAATCCCCCTTTAGTCCCGGTTCATAAGGGACATTGGTCCCGGATTTTAAACCGGGACCAATCACTCGGAACTAATGCTAGTCCTGGTTCGGGCATGAACCGGGACCAATGGGTCTCCACGTGGCCCGCCGTCGCGTGCGCTTACAGTAGGACCTTTGGTACCGGTTCGTGGTATGAACCGGGACCAAAGGTCTTTTCTATTTTATTTTTCAATAAATAATATTTTTCCAATATTTTTTTGAATCTATGAATATTTGGACTGGTTAATCTCTCACCTGAAGCCTCTCAATCACACTTAATTTTTGATCAAATTCCAATCTTTGGTTAAACTTTCCGGTCGGTCACCCATCCTAACACTACTCCACCACCAGCACGCTTAACATCTTGGTTCCTTCCCATCCCTCTTTATATGTACCACTTGTAACCTTATGTCTATACTATGTTATTAATGATATTAATCCATGCATCTTATGAGTCACACATTCTTATAATTTGAGTTACAAACATGATTTTAATGTACAAAAATGACTAAGTAATACTAATATTGAATAAATATAGAAATAAAATATGTTTTATTACTATTTTTGCATTAATTCATTTAATATGGTATAATTCATATCTTTAAATCCATAAATCGAAATTCCACAAATAATATGTCCATTATTATCAGAAAAATGTGAGCAATCCAAATATGTCATTTTTTATTTTTTTAATAAAATAAAAAAACAGAATTTTGACTCTTTTGGAATTTCAAAAATCTAAAAAAATTCCAAACGGCTGAAGGCAGTTGGCATTGGTATCGTAATTTTTTTTCAATAATTTTTATATATTATACGATTTTTTCCGACATCATATGCACAAATGACGGCCATCTGAAGTTTTTATAACGTTTTCTTATAAATTTTTTTATCCCGGTTTATGTCCCGAACCGGGACTAAAGAGGGACCCTTTGGTCCCGGTTCGTGGCATGCACCGGGACCAATGCTCCGCTGACCATTAGTCCTGGTTTATGCCATGAACCGGGACTAATACCCCGAGATGAACCGGGACCGATGTCCTGGCAGCATGAACCGGGACCGATGTCTGTCATTGGTCCGATTTGTTATTTGAACCGGGATAAATGGCTTTGAGGGCTGGACCAAAGGCCTCTTTTCTACTAGTGGATGGATTGCGGGTGCCCTAAGCATGCACTAGCGGTGGTGGATTTCCCACTCGAACGCATGCATGGTCATGGTCTTGTCTAGGTCTAAGCACTAGCAGGCAGTGGCGTACATAGAGGATGGCGTTCCCATCCTGAATTTGTGAATTTTTTAAGATTACCACTAATCTTTCTTTTTTTATTTTGCGAAATTCGACCAATCTATTAATAATCATCAGCAGTAGTACAAAAAGACTTAAAAATAATAAAAATTACAAATAGATCATTGGACCACCTAAAGATTTCCATAATCTGCTGTTTAAAATTCTGCCGAGTCACTTGCTTTAGGCTTGCCCATTTTGTATTTTATCACGTCAATTAGCCAATAGTAATCATGTCCATAACCAGTGTAAATTTTTTCTCTACAATCATTCTTTAATTTTCGTGCCATAAACTATAAGCACTATAGAAAGAAACCGGGAGAGTAATGTTTTAAACAAAGAGGTAGTGGTGTTTTGACTCGCGGGGTGCAAATAAAGCTATTATGAGAACTACACATTTTTTTTTGAAAATGTCAAAAAATTCTGAAATAAAAATTCACATGTATATCTAGACATTTTGTGTTCGTACACAATTTTTCAAAAAATGAACCTTTTATGTGACTTGTGAAAAACAAAATAATATCCAAGTATATTCATGTTGGAGCATCCGAATGATAATATTTTTTCCGAAAACTTGTGTGCGAATATAGAATGTCCAGATGTACATGTGAGTACTTTTTCTATATTCTTATACATTTTAAAACGTGTCTTCAAACAATAGATTTATCTGCACCCAAGAGTCGAACAGGATTTTCGATCTGGCGACGACAAATGACTAGCATGGACTGCGACCCTACTATTAGGCCACGTCTCTAGCCTCCGTTGTCGTTGATGTATGAGATTAGCTTTTAATCATTAGTCCATGTGTTTGGTTGGGAACGAATTGGTTATCTCAGTGGATATCTAGATCAGGAGCAATCAATTGGTTAATCACACTAAATCCAAATTTCAAATCTCGACTAACAGAGGATGCAGATAACCAAAGGAAAGAAGGGAAAATATTGTCATTCGTGGCAGGAAATTTGAATCCTAGAATCATATGATTATGATATAATAACTTAGTGAAAAATATTATTTATAAGTTTTAAGAATTACTATCATAAAAGGAACAAAAATGTAAAAGATGTGTTTATTTGAAAAGAAGGCAAAGCGACTGGCCCTGCAAGAATTTTTATTGCAAAAGATACACACGGGCTCCATCTATGAGAAACGTGATAACAATTATGCATAACTAATCATATTCCTAAACCGTCAGCCAAATGGATTGAACAAAGCCCATACGCTCCTCTCTAGAAGGTTGCGAGCAGTGGCGGAGCTTGCAAACGATCTCGGGGGGCGAAGCTGAAAAATAACATGAATTCTTCTTTTGGGAACGCCAAATAACACGACAACAACTAGCTCAAATCAAATCATATGAGAACAAGAAGCTGGAATTCAAATCATATGACAACAAGCTAAAATCTGAAGCATTTTAAGAAACTTGCAATTAGATTGATCTTGTTCACAAAATACATTTCCAGCATCAATCTATGTATAAGCTACTCCAAAACAAAAGAGAACTTTGCACTAAGCCATGGACTTTGAGATTTGCCACCATATAACCTTGCCACTACATATCTGCTCTTCGTCTTTTTGCACCCGTGAAATGCTCAAGAACATCATCATAGCTGTACTTCTCCGTGATTTCCCGCTCTATGTTTATGAGCAAGCTATTAGCAAGAAAATCATCCTCCATTTTATTGCGCAACCTTGTTTTAATAATCTTCAAACTAGAAAAAGCTCGTTTAGCGCTTGCCGTAGAAACTGGAAGAGTCACAAGCAATTGGAGTAGTCTATCAATCAAGTTATAGATAGTATTTCTCCCTGTCTCAACAAGGCAGCGGCAAAGGTTTGTTAAAGTTGACACATTTTTCAAGTCCTCATCATTGGAAGCATCCACCACAAAATGTTTGAGTTGCTGCTCAAGGCCATAAGTTTCTTGTTGAGTGAAATCAGCCGGATAATATTTCTTTACCATCTCACAAATATCATCAGCCTTGAAAGATCTAAATTTATTTTTGGGGATCAATGTAGCACTAGTGGACAGAAGATCCATTACCTTCTCGTTGAATCTGAATTCCAATTCGTGCAACTGAGTATCAAGTGTTGCACGAAATATTTCCACTCGAAAATAATGCTCTTTAGTAAAACTATTAGGTTGGCGATGAGCACGACCACCACGCAGAATGTAGGTTTCCTCCAAATCTGGAATATCAATGGAATGGTCTGCACAAAACTCAACAACTCGGAAGAAAAATGCTTCCCAACCATCATTTGATCTCATTTCCTCAAGACGAACCTTTGTTGAGAATACTAAACGCATGGCATTTACTATGTCTTGTGATTTCTTTTGCAAAGCTTGGCTAAGATCTTCAGCAATCTCCAATATTTCTTGCATTACACATAAGACAAGTATGAACTCAAAAGAGTTCAAGTAGCTGAAAGTTGTATCTCCATCTGCACGAATTGAGTCAGCTGTTCCATCGGAAGCTATCTTTTGAAGCACTATGCTTACTGAATTAAGCATGATTTTTAGGCTAGGTATCGAACCCAAGTGTGAACCCCATCTTGTGTCCCCAGGTCGCTTTAGTGTGTGTATTTGGTTTGCACCTTGACCGGTTTCAATGTCATCAATAGCTAGTAGTCGAGCTAGTTCATCCAACTGAGCATCATGAAGCTCATCATGGCGCTTCGCGGAAGAGTCGACAGTGTTAACAATAAAAAGAAGTTTCTGAAAAATTGACTAACAGGGACCACTTCTTTGGATGCAGCAACAATCGCAAGTTGCAAACGATGAGCATAACAATGGACATAATATGCATATGGGCATTCTCGTAGAAAAAGAGCTTGCAATCCAGTGAACTCTCCCCTCATATTGCTAGCCCCATCATACCCTTGACCACGAAGGTTTTGAACATCAAAAGCATGTTTGGATAATATAGAGCTCAGTACCTCTTTAAGTGTCACGGCTTTGGTGCTGGTCACATGTATCAAGTCAAAGAACCGCTCTTGCAAAATGCCATCTTTATCGACGAATCTGAAAACCAATGCCATCTGCTCTCTTTTTGCTACATCACAAGTCTCATCCACCAAGATAGAAAACTTAGAATCCCCAATCTCTTCGCGAATATGTTTCCTAACTTTAAATGCATAAATGCCCAGAATCTCTTGTTGGATCTCTGGTGATGTGTACTTTGCATTGTATTTGGCATTTTTAATAACTTCCGCAATCTCGGGGATGAATTATGCAAGAAACCTTCGTAACTCGAGAAAGTTCCCTCTATTCTTCGACTCCGGTGTCTCATCATGCCCTCTAAAAGCACAAGATTGTGTGGTGAGCCACTTAACGGCTGCAATTGAGGTCTTCACCCTTAACTGGTTTCTTTCTATATCCATCTTGTTGCCCACTGCTACAGCATGTGCTATATGGCCTGACTGATTCAACAAGTCTTGACATGCTTTGGTTGCATTATTGTGTTCAGAGCAAGGTTCAGAGCCAATGTGGTTCAAGAATGCACACTTCCTCCCATCATTGATCTTCTTCCAATTGACAAATCCATGTATTGTAAAGACATCGGAACCACCTCGCTTGTTTTTGTTTCTGCTGGAGAGAAAGCAAAATAAACAATATGCACGATGGCTGCTCTCCGAGTACTCCAACCATGCTAGGAAAAGGCTGAACCAGTTGTACTTAAAGCGCCTTTTCTGACCTTCTATACCATAAGCTTTGTAATTCTTCGGAAGTGGCTGCATAGGGCCTAGTTTCAAATATGCTCGTCACACATCATCTCTTTCACTAGGTGGATATTGCCAAATCTGTGGACGTAAGGCTGGATCCCGCTCCAAGAATTCGATACCAGAGAATACAACTTCATTTTTTTTGAGTTTGATGCACTTGCTCTTCATAATTTTGATGTTCAAATTCGAGCAACAATAGTGGAGGCTGCACATGAACAATGGGTTCTTCTGGTTCAGGGATTGGTTGTTCATTAGCGTCACAAACACCTCTCTCTTTTCTGAAAAATGAATCAATGGTTTTTCCCTTGACCATCTTTACTACCTACCTACAAAGTGAAACAATAGTCTGTCACCAATAAATTCAATTTGCTGCAAAATCTACGACCTAGCTAGAATTTTCCCCAATCCTAAGATGCACGAATCAGAACTAAAAAAGCAAGAAGTGCAATTAAAGGTTTGTGAGTTATGACTACGGTAGGAAAAAGAGAAAATTACCAGAGAGTTGGCCTTGCCGGCTGGCCGGCCGGCCGGAGATGCAAGCTGCAGGGGCGCGTTGGGCGGAGACGAGGAGTAGATTCGAGCTGAGCTGCAGAACATGCACGACAGGGATTAGATCAGCTGGAATACGGACCAGTCTCCGCCTCTCCGGTCCGGTAGGCCGGAGATGCAAGCTGCAGTCGCCCCGCGCCTCGCACCACCGCCAGGGACCCTCCAAACAACCAGTCGCCGCCGTTCTTTGTCAGGGGCGAGGGACAGAGAACCTTCTCGTATGCGGTCGAGGCTCACGGGTAAGAGAAACAATAATGACTTTCTTTGTAAATGGGCCTTATGCCCTCGTGGGCTGGAACAGACTAGAGGGTAGTAAAAAAAATCGCTTTTCGCTGGTGGGTGGGTGGGGGGGGGAAGCGAGGACCACATACACGGATCCCGTAGGTGGTTTAATGCGTGACCTACAAAAAGTTAAAATATTTAGTTTATCAAAGATAAAAGCATTACAACCGCTCTAAATATACCAACACAAAGCGCTCACGTGCAAGTGTGGATATGCGACTTTATTGGCTTACTAACCCCTCTAAACTAGTTCACAAGCATATTTAACATACTAGTCAGCGGTTGTAGACCTAAGGATAATTCCATAGTTATCCATGAAAAAGATGCAAAAGGAAATAATAAATAAAAGGTGATGGGTTGTTTCATTACATTCACAATACACACTTCTTAACATTGTTCAAATTATGATTAGCCATATTATTCTTTGTTAAGAATACTCCATTACGAAGGTATCAATCGAAAATCTTGATCTTAAGTGGAACTTTCAAGATCCCGCATGCATTTTACCTTCAAGATTTCACATGCATTTCATTTAGAAAACAACTTCTTCGTTAACCACGTGGAATACATGGATTTAGTAGTAATTTCTTCGAAGGAAACACATATCATTAGATCAACATTCATTTTTTCGATTAAGAAAATATATTAATATCAAAGATACCAGTTACACCTAGCCTTTGCAACAACATAATGCCAAAAGCTAGTCGGGACATCAAGAATGCACACAATTAAAAGAACAAAAAACCTAAACAAAACAAAGATCCTCGCCATTGCGAATAGTACCTCACGTTAGTAGGAAAAAGAACCGGTTGCCAGACACACTTTCGTCGTGTTCATGGTTTTGATGTGGATATAGCCATGAAAGCGAAACTATTTCAATTGCATTAGTAGATGTGTTCATCAATAGGCCATCCATTTCTTACCTGTTAAGAACACCTAAAACTAATATTCATAGGGATACTGTTGTGAACATCAACAGCATGTCCAATACAAAATAGATAAAAAGGTAAAATACACATAATCATCGAGAAACTGCATAACATCTATGGTGATGGAGGACCAATCTATAGATCAAGCAACCACCCATGTTGGATTAAAATATCACTCGCCATGTCCTCTTACCATTTAGACACCTTCAATCAACGCGTCTCCATTCTCCACACACCGCATAAGAAATGAATTTTTTATTGTAAAAAAACTTAATCATTTCTATATAGCCAAAACGATCAAATAATGACAAGCATTTCTACCCTAATAAGATTTCTAAACCGGCGATCAATACCATGTACCTAGTTACCAAAACTACTAGTAGCACTACGTGATGGATACAAGCTAGAAGCTACTTGAATGACCGGTCGTATAGAACCGACAAATCTACACTAGAAAAATAAAGTATTTAATTGTCTCAGCATGATGATTATTTCCATTCCCATTCCGCTTCACATGGTTGTCTTTGGTGAGGCAACTCCTTCGAAGGTATCAGGAAAAAGATTATCTTTAACGGTATCTTTATCTTTCAATTTTTCTTTTTATTATCAACTGACACATCTGGCTATACCACTGCTCTATACATGGAGTCCACTAAGAATTTACCACTCTCGTATAGATTCCATTGAAACTCATCGGCCCCTTGCGATAATTTTACCATTGTCAAACGCTCTAACAAGGCATTCCGAAGATGCAAACCGGGGGCTAAATTAAATCATTTCTAGATATGGCATTCTGTAAAGAGGACTCGAAAACCGTACCAACTGTATCACCCCTTTGACAAACAATATTGTATAGAGTTGGATATTGTCCCTAGAGGTTAGCATTCCTATGCCACTTAGCCTCACAGAATCTAATTTCTCAGTCATCCTTAATTATTAACTTGTCCTCTTAGAATCTAATTTCCGAGTCATCCTTAATTATCAACGCTCCAAATTGGAAGACTTCTTGACCGCCATCATACCAGCCTAGAAATGTGAATCCATAGGGTTTTCAATAAATTTGGGACAACATATTTGATCCAGTGTATTGTATTTTTAGAAAAACATGCCCCTAATCGTTCTCTCCTATGTACAGTACATTCATGAGCAGCTCGGCATGGCTAGTGCTCTGGACACCTTGTGCGGCCAAGCATTCGGAGCCGGGCAGTACCATCTCCTCGGCATCTACAAGCAACGGGCAATGCTTATACTCACCCTGGTCAGCGTCCCGTTGGCCGTCGTGTGGTTATACACTAGCGAGATCCTTCTCCTGTTCGGCCAAGACGATGACATCGCCATGGAGGCTGGCACCTATGCCCAGTGGATGATTCCAGAGCTGTTCGGCTATGGGCTTCTGCAGTGCCACGTCCGGTTCCTGCAGACGCAGAACATTGTGCTCCCGGTGATGCTGAGCGCCGTCTGCTATCTGCTGTCTGCTGGTGCATGGCCTCGGGCTGGGAAGCAAGGGCGCTGCTCTTAGCAACGCCATCTCCTACTGGACCAACGTGATCGTTTTGGCCGTGTATGTGAGGGTGTCGAGCACTTGCAAGAAGACATGGACAGGGTTCTCCATGGAAGCCTTCAACGACCCTCTCAGCTTCTTCATGCTCGCCGTGCCATCTGCTCTCATGGTCTGGTGAGTGAGGTTTGGAGCTCCAGCTGATATGTCGACTTCTTGCATGATGTGTTGGTCGACCGATGTCATATTGCAGTTTGATGTGGTGGTCGTTCGAGATCCTCGTACTGCTATCAGGGCTTCTTCCCAACCCCAAGCTGGAAACATCTGTCCTGTCGATCACGTAAGAGAATCCATCGCCGCCCGTGATTCATAACGTTTTAATTTGTCCCGTATCTTCACAACTTGTATCATGCTTTTTTGATAGACTCAACACTTAGAACTGTCTGTACATGATCCCATACGGCATTGGAACCGCAATCAGGTAAATTAGTTAAGCTGGGTATCTCATTGATCATCACACTACGTACCACTTCTTGTTTTTCCTTCATGATCATATGATCGCGCATGCAGCACCCGAGTTTCAAATGAGCTGGGCGCGGGCCGACCACGGGCAGCCCGCCTCGCTGTGCGCGTCGTCATCTTCTTCGCTGTCTTGGAAGGACTGGTCATGAGTGTACTCCTGGTCTCTGTGCGCCACATCTGGGGCCATACATACAGCGACGACGAGGAGGTTGTCGTGTACGTAGCCAAGATGGTGCTACTGAATGCAGTGTCCAACTTCCTTGACGGAATCACTAAAGAGATCTAAACTCCCTAGATTTGAGCACCTATGGTTGAGTGAGACGTCACTTTCATAGGGCCTACCTGCTGGTGTGTGTTAGCTCTTATACAAGCGTGGGTGTTTCTAGATTTAAAATTGAATTAGATTAGATTCACTTTCGAACATGCACCAATTGTACTCCTGCCTAATTGATCTATTGACTTTACAATATATGATTTTGTAGGCTTAAATGGTCTGAAATCTGCCCACACCTGATGTAGCCTCACAACAAGTGAATAAGACATTGGTAATTTTTTCTGGTTAAAAATTTCTGGCATAAAAATATTTTAATTGTTAAAGATGGGCATATCGCCTCTATACTAGATTAAGATTTATATTGGTCAGGTATTTTTTGGCTAAACTTCTGCTTTCGTGATATTATTTCACTTGCTAAATACCACTCGGTCAATTAATTCTTTGTTTGCATTATAATTCTAAAGGGAAACATATTGTATTTTTCTACCACGTACAGTACACGTTTCCAGCTGCATGGGGCCATACGTGGGTGTGTTATCGGTTCGCTACTACTCATGCAATTGGGATTCGGTGATTGCTCGGTCGTGTCCCGCTAGATGGGGACCACCCGGTACGCTACCCGTGAAATTACGGCTCTATGTTGCTTAGACTGTGTACTACTATAAGAGACCCATCTGCTTGAGTGTTGTTGTTTTGCTGCTCATGAAAATGATGTCATGTGGTTGCTTCGCCTGTCGAAGTTAGGTTCGGCTTACCTGATAGTGTCTTATTGTTCTCCTTGCGGGCAGTCTGAGTAGCTTCTGCATCAGTGGCATTACGACGGGGCGCTTGTGGCCATATGTGCTCTACATGGAAGGGAGACGCAGGCTGCGGGTTGGTACGTTGCTGCTTTGACCATCGAGATCGTCTTTACTATGTTCTAGGCGCGATCGCTTGCATTCTCCGGGTTGTATGTTCCTCGCTCTCGTTCGTTTCCTATTTTCTCTTCTCTGAATTTTTCTTTTACTATGTTGTGGCCGTTGGCTTTAGTCGGTGCTTTGATTCACGGGTTGCGTTAGCTGTTGGCTCCGGCTGGTGCTTTGATTCGCGGGTTGTGTTCACTGTTGTGGTAGTTGGTGTTGTGTATGCGACGACACATACCTGGTGATCCATGACATGTGTATTGTGACCAAGCCTAGGCCACAATGAAAAAAAAGAAGTTAAACAAGCAACCTTGGCAAAAAATTTAAACGCCAAGAGCAGAGGTTGGCGTGGCAAAGCGGGTCCATCTAATACTACTTATTTGAAACGACAATCATCACCGAGGAGTATAGCTGGGCATAGGCAGCCCGACTTGGCCCGAAAAAACCCGACGGACTGGGCTTTTCTAGCCCGCGAGGTGGGCCTGGGCAGCAGTTTTGAGGCCCGTGCACTACTCAGGCCGAGTTCGGGCCTATAGAAACGAGGAAATAGGAAAGGCCCGGTGAGTTTTGTGCAGTTCGGATCAGGCCTGGGCAGCAATTTTAGGCCCGACAGCCGGGCCGGGCCGGGCTTGGGCCTGGGAAATGTGCGGGCGGGCTTTTTCCGGCCCGGACCGGAGGAGAATCCCTGTCGAAGGTTTTGTTTCTCCCGCAGATCCCCCATTTTACAGTGACAACCCTCCCCGCCCTTTTGCCCTTCGCAGCCCCGCCAGTGAAGCCAGGCGGCAGAAGAAGCATCGCATCCCCACCCCACCTCCGATCTGCCGCTCCCGCCGGCGCCGATGACGAGGGCGTCGTCGTCGGCGCAGCAGCCGTCGCCGCGGCGGCCGACGGTGGTGCTGCTGCTGTGGCTGGCGCTCGCCTTTTGCCTCGCTGTCCTCTCCATCCAGTCCTCCTTCATCTCCCCGAGTGCGCTCACTCCCAGCCGCCGCACCCCCCCCTCCCCCCCCCCCCCCCCCCCCCCCCCCCCCCCCCCCCCCCCCCCCTAACTCTGATGGTTGGTCTCCTTGCAGGGGTGGCGAGCAGGCTGGATCTCGACTCCGATGAGGTCCGCACGCTCTCGGGATTCCAGTCCCGCATCCAGCAATGCGTTGTACGTCCCGGCTCACTAAGTACATTTTTCTCCTATTTTAGCCTTGCTTCTGAAACATGTCCCACTTCTGCGATGTGCTATGGTTTTGTTCTTGCGTGCTCGCTTGAATTTTGTGATGTTGATGGAGAAGGCAATGCCATCTGTAGGATAACGTGCAATCAAGTAATACGCGAATTATCGACATCTGTGCTAGAGAGGAAAAATGATCATCATATGCAACTATGTTAAGTTCAGTTTGAACTCAAGAAATGAACATCGTAATACTTCCCCAGATTGGCATTTGGGATGCTGTCAGTTTTTTTTTTTTACTTTCTAATGTTTGCTCCTATTTTAGCCCTGCTTCTGAAATCTGATCTTTATGTAGGCAAGCAGGGGACTTGGCCTCACTGCAGATATCGTTGATCACTGCAACCTAGTCCTTAAATTTCCTCAAGGAACCAACAGCACCTGGGTTCATATTCATTCATGTTTATATGCATTACTGCCATTCTTCATTGGGTATCCTTCAACCAGGGTTCACTAATGATGGCATTTCATTTGATTTCGTGCAGTATAATGCCCAGTTCAAGGTTTTTGAAAAACTAGAGTACGAATACGATGTCTGTAAAATCATCCTTTTGTGGGAACAGGTCGGCACATGTTTTCTGAAATAATATATATCTATTAGCGTATATCCACATGTAATGATGCTAATATGATGTCAGTACCGCAATATGACGACTGTGCTGACGAGGGAGTACTTAGATGTGCGGCCTGATGGATGGATGGATTATGCAGCTAAAAGGATAGCCCAGCTGTAAGTTTAAGTTTAGTTGCATTGCTCTTATGCATTGACGTCAATCTTGCTGGTAATTGTGTTGTTTCTTAATATGCAGTGGTGCTGACAAATGCTACAATCGTACTCTGTGCGAAGAGCTTCTTAGTATTTTGTTGCCTGCTAAACCCCCTTTCCATCCACGCCAGTTTGCGACATGTGCAGTTGTTGGCAACTCAGGAGATCTATTAAAAACAGAGTTTGGACGAGAAATTGACGCGCATGATGCTGTGTTCCGGGACAATGAGGCACCTGTTAACAAGGTAATAACTTTGTGCTTGACTTGTTGACCCCACAATCTCCTCCTTTATACTGTGCTATGAATCGATTTACTGTTCTTATTTCTCATCCCTGCCCCTTGCCATCGTCATTAGCTTTGTGTGGTTGAAGTGTCATATGGACTATAGTTGTATACTTCTATCTTGCCAACTGAAATTTATGTTTCTTCTAGAACTGAAGCACATTAACACTTTCCTTAATGTCACCCTTGTTTTGTTCATCTGCAGAAGTATGCAAAATATGTTGGGTTGAAAAGGGATTTCCGACTGGTTGTCAGGGGTGCTGCTCGAAATATGGCACCAATACTGAAGGGCTCATGTAAATGCTTTAATCCTGATTCCTCCAGTTGACTTCAGTCGTAATAAGGCTTTAATTTACTTCACGAAAAATATAAGATGGGGTATTCATTAGTTATTATGATATTGCTGAAACTGTGAGAAACCACAAAACAGTGCCCCTATTCTTGTTTCCAGATTTGACAACTGTTCTTGTTGAGCTGTGAGAATAATTAACATTTCACATCTTTGAACCGTGATCTAACTTTCCCACTTATCCTTGCAGCTGATGAGGCACTTATTATAAAAAGTTTGACGCATAAAGAAATAAATGCAGTGATCAAGGTAAATCTGTTGAGCTGAGCATGTGTTATTGTTTGTTAATTCCTGTCCTCTTGAGGTGAAGTGGTGAAAAATGACGGAACACATTTCATTTTTGTATAATGTTGATAGTTAGTTATGATTTGTGGAAGACCAGAATAATTTATATTCAACACCAGACAACTGCTTTTACTTGCCAGGAACTTCCGAATCCCGTTTACCTTTTTCAAGGTATAGTCCTAAGAAGAGGTGCTAAAGGAACTGGTATGAAGTCCGTAGAATTGGCCCTTTCCATGTGTGATATTGTCGACATTTACGGTTTTACAGTTGATCCTGGCTACACGGAATGGTGAGTTCATGCTTGGGACTAGTACCTGTAGATTTCCATACATTATTTCTGTCTGCGCTTTTGTATAAGTATGTCTTGTTCCCACTTGATTATTTCAGGACTAGGTACTTCTCATCTCCTAGGAAAGGACACAACCCACTGCAAGGCCGAGCTTATTATCAACTTCTGGAGTGCCTTGGGGTAAGTCTCAGCAATATTCTCGTTCTGACTTGTGCAAATGAAGTTTTCATGTCCCCAATCTAATTACCTGTATGCAGGTAATTCGGATTCATTCCCCAATGAGAGCACAAAGGGTGGAAGATTGGTCAGCTGTGCCAAGCAAAGAAGAGATCAGAAGAGCGCATGCTGCAGCTTTTCGTTTGAAAAAGCATGAAACAGGTGAAGCAGATGAATTAGGGCCATTCAGCAATTGCAAGGTATGGGGAACAGTTGACCCAGATTACGGGCCAGTATCAGGAACTCCAGATATGAGTGAAACACGGAGGAATTCAAACTACAGCAAATGGGAGTTGCTCCCACTTGAGAGCCTGAGAAGCGAGGCTCAGGAACACCATGTCCAGATGGGCGGCGTATCTCTATACAAAATGGATGGTAACACGCTAGATGATCTTGTTTGTGTGAGGCATGAGCGTTCATCTGGTTAAGATAGTGGAACAGGATTCTCCTGGAGATAGCATTTTGACCCTAGCAGGATCGGTTTCATCAAGGATTTTCCGCAGCAAGATCCAGATTTTCGGTTGAATATGCAGGTTTATGCGTTTTGACTTGTAGGGTTGCAAGAGGCATCGGATTCAGGGTATGATTGTGGGTTCATCATACCTCACATAACAGAAAAACATTTCTCTGGTTGCTTGGTCAGTTCTAGGACGGTAGCTTAACCGGTCAGGGCTCAAAAGGGACATAGCATTAGACTGGCCATATGTCCCCGCTGTTGAGACATAGCTGCATGTGTAGGCTAATATAATACTGTATCTGTGTGCAAAAATGAAGTAGCCATCTTACTGTTGTGAAGTGCAGTTTTCTTCTTCTAAACCTGTGTGTAGTCCCTTGCTAACATTTCATTGTCACGAATGAAAAAGTAAAAGTACTCTTGGAGGACAGTGTGTACTCTGTTCCCATTTTCTGGCTATTTTGCTGCCATGTGGACATGTGGTGATCAGAAAGAAACTGCGTACTTGCAAAAACACTCTTTCAGTTTTGCAGATGCTTGATTGATTAATTTGTTGGTTTAACGCACTGTTTCAGTTGGGTTTACTTTGAGAACTTAGATACCGAAGGTGTCGGTGTCGGTGTCTGCTCTCAGGAGGGTATTCTCTTGAACTTAACATTAGAATAGGGATATGTCTCCGCTGTTGGCATAGGTTCAAGTGTAGGCTAGTTTTTGTATGCAAAGTGAGCGAGCCATCTTATTGTTGTGGAGTACAGTTTTTTTCTTTTCTTGACCTGTACCTCTAACACCGAACTGTCGTTGATGACAATGTTTGAGTGAAACTAGCCGCCGCGTCGTTAAGAGGTTGTGGACTGCATCGTATAATATTTATTTATTTTATTTTATTTTATTTCTCGCTAGAAGATTAGGAATGGGCCGCATGTGCCCAAAAAATGAAGAAAAGGGAACGCTGTTATTTATTGCGGGACTTGCATGAGTCGTAGCAGGTGCGCATGATAAAACTAAATATAAAGAAGAAATAAAAAAATAAACGAAATAAAAAGTTTGAGTTGTCCTCGTCGGTTTTTAAGCACAAAAGAACCGCAAAACAGGTGACCCTAGGTTAACCAATTAGTTTAATTGGGAAAAACCAAAGCATATTATTAATTATTCCTTAGATGAAGGTAAAGAAGAAAACAGAATATTACAACAAATGTATATTTTTCGATTCACATATAGTGCACTTGCATTGGAGAAACGGACTTGACTTCATGAATTCATATAGCTCAGTTATCCTCTTTGCAAGACTGAGTTTGTTCTCGCAGATAATACAGATGCATACAACCCACGCAAAATGGCTGCCATCATGGTTTTAAAGGCGTTGCCTACTCATCGCCTAGTGACGCCTAAGCGCCAGAGCGCCCAGGAACATCAAGGCGTCGTGCTCGCCTCAGATTCCTGTCTAAAGTGTCCATTTTGGACCACTGAGGCGTCCAAGTCGTTGCTTAGGCGGGGAAGGCGTCACTCAGGTCAAGTTTGGACGCCATGGACATGTATGCTTGCTCTGTTTCTATTGTCTGTTTGTTCTCTTTCTGTCCGTGACCTTGCTACTTTTGCCTGTGACTATTGCTTCTTTTGCATGGTTTGCTTGCTATGTTTCTTCCCGTGTCTGCTGTTGTACTGGTGTGGCTCTATTATAGTAGTAGTAGCAGCTGTTACTAGCATTGGCAGTAGTACTGAGTTGAATGAAGTAGATATATTTCCCCCGTGTCTGCTGTTGTAGTGGTGTTACTAGTAGTAGCAGCTGCTACTAGCATTGGCAGTAGTACTGAGTTGATGAAGTAGATAGGTACTAATAGCTAGCTTGCATTTGGATGCTAGCTGCCCGCTTGGTGAGCTGATTAGTACTCCTCGAGGATAGCTGCATGTTACTATAGTGTTGCTGGTCCCTGGTTTAAATTTGGAGGATAGCTGCATGTTGCTTAGCTCATAAAAAATTGAACAAGGCACCGCCTCGCTTCACGATTTCAGCATCTAGGCGTTGAGGCGCCCTAGCCCCTAGCGCCTTAAACCACTTTACCGCCTTAAAAACCATGGCTGCCACGAATGCGTCTCCCCCCAATTGAGAAGCAGTTAGTCTCAAAGATTAAGGCCTTTGACAATGGGTGGTTCTTAGCGGTGTATTCTAGACACTTTGTCTATGTGGTACTATAGTTAATGAGGAAAGAGATTGAGGTTGTATCTTAGCTAAGATACACTGTTTGCACGTTGCCATAAGCAAAAACAAATAGTAGACCAATCACATGCATGCATGAAACTAAAACATTAAATTAAGATACAACCACAAGAAACAATGCATTGTAGAGGGTGTTTCTTAGCTATTTATTTTTCCTATGCTAACGTGCTAAGAAATATTCCATTGTGAAAGGCATAATAACAGATACTGTAGGTGTTGCTAGAGGCTGTGGGCGGCAGAAGATATGTGCCTACACCAACCTTGGCGCGTTCTACATTGTCGGCATCATTGTCAGCATGCCGGCCTCCTACCACCTAGCCTTCGTGCTGCGCCTCGGCGGCATGGTGCTTAATCCTCCTCGAGCTTCGTTTTTCCACGACTCTTACCTATTTTGTGTTCGACAACCGCTAATAGTGTGAAAATAATGCGTGGTCAGGGCCTTTGAGCAGGGATCATCTGCGGCACTCTGGTGCAGGTCTTGTTACTCGTGGCCATCACACTGCGCACCGACTGGCAGAAGGAGGTATATATTTATACTAAGCTTGTAACTTGGCTATGCATTTTCGTTTTGGCGGATTATTCATGTTTGTATGAAGTGCATGTATCTATGTATGTACTTACATATAGGCAACAAAGGCGAAAAATAGAGTCTTCGGTTCTGCCCTGCCAACAGATCCGGCGACATGAAGATATAATCAAGTGCTGCTGAAGGAGCCAGGAGGTTGAAAAGAACGGCACCCGATGTGTGAATCAACTAACCACTTGACCAGCATTGGTGAGACTTGGTGTTGAATATCACCTGCATCCTGAATGTGGTGAATCCTGAATGGGGCATAGAAAACGCAAGTCATGGAGTCTACAAGAGCAGATCGAGATTTATATCAGTTTGTATCGGTTTGGTTGGTTGATTTTTGTTTACAAAACATGATGAAAATCCTTTTGAAGAAGCAGATCAAGATTTTTTTTTGGAAAATGGATATTTTAGTAATGCATCGGCCGGCCTGGTCCAATTGAAGAGCAGAACACATAAGCACAATGCATCCATAGTTTGATACTTTCCAAAAGCATTAGGAAAATAAAGGTGAAAAACAAAAGAAAAAAATCAAAAGAAGAATAGAAAAAAAGGTAAAATAAAAAGATAACGAAAAAGATAAAGAGAATAAAGAAGCATTTCATGAAATCTTAGGACATATTCTTGAAAAAAGAATAATGAGCCAGCCAGCCCATCTACACTAGTGGGTGTGCGCACTGCCCCTAGCGCACACAAGAGGCGGAGCTTGGGCCAAGTAGTTGAGGGGCCAAATAGGCCAAAGAGACACTTTGGGTCAGTGTTGGAGGGCAAATGGGCTAAATATAGTCTATTTTTAATCAAAAATTGTTAAATATGAAGGGGTATTAGTCAAAATTTTCGTGGGCTGGGGGGCGGTGGCCCCCGGTTGTGCATAGCTCCGCCATTGGCGTACACTATGGACGGGTTTCGTTCCATAGCCTAGGTATGGGTTAAATACCGCAATTCCTA
This sequence comes from Avena eriantha, assembly GCA_910589775.1. NCBI lineage: Eukaryota > Viridiplantae > Streptophyta > Magnoliopsida > Poales > Poaceae > Avena > Avena eriantha. Next base: position 144,896,636 of record OU342744.1, on the reverse strand, counting down.
TGTACACGAAAATTGATGTCTAGTTACTTAGATTTGTTTTGTGTTTTTTCAAAAAAAAATATCTTTCTCATTTATTTTCTCTTCCTTTTTTATTTTCTTTTGTTTTCTACCTTTTCCTTTTCCGCCTTTTATTTTTCTACTTTTCCTTTTCCTTTATATTTAAATTTTTATGATTTTAAAAATGAAAAGATGTATAAATTTACATATATTAAAAAAACATTTTAGAAAACTTTCATATTAAAAAATTGATGAAAAATATTCGTTTTTGAAAACTAGTAGATTTTAAAATATATTCTGATTTTGAAAAAAAAGAGTACACCCTCCTTGCCATAATATAGTACCTATAAGATTTTAAAAAGTCCAACTTCATGAACTTTGACTAATTTTATTAAGAAAATTATTTATGTCTACAATACAAAATGTACACCATATGAAAATATACATCATAATAAGTCTACACTACTAGGAAAAAGCTTCCTTGTGGCGCACCTAATTTCCTTACGCGTGATGCATCATCCATGCGCCACGAGCGAGGCGTCACTAGTGTATCTTGTGGCGCATTCACGTATTGATGCGCCACGAGTAATGGATTTATCTATAATTAAGGTCAATTAGCTTTACCCGGATGGTGATTATTAGCCTTGCAAGTGGAACACCCACTCCAAAATAGTTAGTTTTTAAAGTGATTGCACAATCATCATTAGGCTTGGTCTTGTTCTTTCTAGAGAAGTGGACTAAAAGGATCTCTAGACGGTAGTCTTATTCTTACATTACCTTTATGTAAATTAATCAAACATTTAATAGTTCTTAGGAATGACCTATCTAGAACTATAGGTGCTATGGGATCTTCAGATATGTGCACTATAATGAGATCAATAAGATCAGGACATCATTTAATTTCAATAACTATGTTTTCTTTTATCCCAACAGCTTGTTTATAAGTTGAATCAACAAGATAGAGTCTCATTTCAGTAGTCGTGAATGGCCCTAAGTTTAGTTTATCAAATAGACTCTTAGAAATTTTTTAAATACTTGCACCAAGATCACAAAGAGCGGCTATTTCATTGATTCCAATTTGAATTTTAGTGGTAGGCTCAAAAATATCATCTAGCTTAGCTGGAAGTTTATACGCTAGCTTCTTATATTCCATCTCTAGCTCACGAACTTTAGATGCTACTTCTTTTATAAATTGTTGGTACGTAGCATCGTTACCTTGTTCTATAACTGGATTCTTTACGGTGATCATCTTTAGTGGAACTTTCACGGTATAATCTAGTGATAGCGCATTATTATAATGTAGGTCTTCAGGCCTCTCATTTTTACTTTCTGCCCTCGTCATCTTGAGGTCTTCCACCAGGCTTGGCTCGGGCTTTCCAGTGAATTTTGCAAGTATGAGAGCTTGACTCTCGGCTACCCTGCCCAGTTGTGCATCCACGGTCTTGGTTCTTTCCTGTAGAGCATGCACATCATTTCTAATTGCAATGTTCTGGTTAGATAATTTTCCAATACTATTTTCATGGTTCTCCGTAATTTTAATAAGCATATTATTTTGTTCGGTTTGAGTTTACATAAAGGTTCTAATAGTATTTTCAAAAGAGAGATTGTCATGATTTGCTTCACTATGATCATTATAATAATTATTATGTGGACCATCTGCAGGATTAGAATATTGTTTTTGAAAATTTGAGCCAAAGTTTTGATTATTTTAAGCAAAATTATAAGGAGTACAAGCTATAAATTTTACTTCATTAGCATTGGTAGAGATAGCATTAATTTGGATATATTTCTTACCCTTCACAATATTGAGTAACTCATCTACCTTTGCAGTAAGCTCTTCATTATGTTTCTTGGTGATTGAATTCACCCTTTTTGAGGATCTCTCTAAATTCCATTGGGCATGGTTGTTTTACATATCATCAAGTAGTTGATTTGCAACATTTACATGCTTTCCCGTGATGGTTCCTCCTGCTACGGTATCTATCATAGACTTAGACATTGGGTTAAGACCATTCTAAAATATATATAGTATAAGTCATTCTTTCATCTCATGACTAGGACAGTTCATTAGGGCTTTTTTCATTCTCTCCCAAGCGAGTGCTAGTGGCTCGCAGCCTTCTTGTCTAAAGTTGGTAATGTTGGATCTTAGCTGCATAATCTTAGCTGGAGGGAAAAATTTAGTCATAAAAAGATTAGTGCATTCCTCCCAAGTTTTAATAGTGCTTTTAGGCAAAACTAGCAACCAATCCTTGGCCTTTCCTCTTAAATAGAAAGGAAATAATCACAATTTAACTACATTGGAGTCAACATCTTTAATGTGCATCATGTTACAAATTTTAGTAAAAGTATTTAAGTGTAAATCTGAATCCTCAGCAGATGAGCCTTCAAATTTGATCTGTTGAACCAAACTCAAAATGTTAGGCTTAATTTTATAAAGTTGAGTAATATGTGCACGAATAAAATCATAAGTGGGAGTAGCATACTCTACAAGTTTCTTCTGAGCCATGACTCTTCTTTTTTGGTATTCTGGAATAAGACAAATAAATAAACAAGTAACTATTTTTTGGGGTTTTTGATAGATAACAATAAGTAAACTAATAACATGGAATAAACTACAAAAAAACTAAAAAGAAGGTCTCTAGTAACCTCATCAGGATAGTGAATTGCTTCCCCGACAACGGCGTCAGAAAAAGAGCTGATACCTTCAATCTAGATTTATGCATACAATATAGTAGTTTTTTTCCCTAATAGACCTGGGTTTAACCGAACCTTGGTAAACAATGATAAAAACAAAATAAATGAGACACGTCTACAAGACTTGTTTGTTTTACCTTTGTTTATTGGACATTTCTAGTTTACTTTTAGAACATTGTTTATTGCAATGGATGGAGATAGATCAGGGTTGAAGATTCACCTGTAGCTGCATATCATATGGGGTAAAGATAGTAATACACATATTCATGTGTAATAATTTAACAAAGATAAAATTTATAGACATCACATCCTAATATACTAGAGCCCCTACGAGTCACACACATAGCAATAGTTTTTATCCAACCATTATACCACAAAATATCAGGCTACAACAATTATTAAGTGAAAACACAGATCAAAGTTTTAAGAAGCGACTTTGTTATTGTTTTCAAATGGATCGCTAAACAAAGACTGTATTTCCATTTCTGTCAATTGGTTTTCTATGAGATCACCTCTCACCAAGCATCTCACCTCAAGTCCTTATAAATCTCTGGGTGTTGGGTACCTACAAGTCTATAGATCAAGACAAGAGAGACAAATAAATAAAGATACAAATCTCTATTCAATCCATACACAATACTCCAATGAATTAAATATACATAATCGCTGCGAGGTTTCATCCTAACTCGCAGCCCGTGATGACTACTCACGCATAACAGTAAGATCAAGAATAGAAAATATTATGCAAAATACTTAGATTGAAATCAAATATTTCTACAACGGTCGTCCAACCATAAGGAGATCTCAAGTATAAACTAATGGCTATGGCTATTGAGAGAATGGAGGATGGAGAGAATGAACTATGGTATTGGATCTCCTTTGGTGGCTTTGATGGTGTTACGATGCAATCTGAAAATGGCGGTTGGGACCTCGAAATATATATACACCTTCATGAAAGTTGTAGGGTTTGACTTGATGATTCCGTTATCACCTGGTACGGGCGGGCGGCACGGCGGACCTTGCCCGTACCGTTGGTCCTTAAAGCCTCCGGAGGCTGGGTTTCGACCCTATTTTGCTTGGTTGTGTAGACAAGCTACTAATATTCATTAATAGCTCCTAATTTTATCTTAAAAGTATGATTTTCTGCACAACACAATTTAAAACAAAGGATTGCACATCTTTGCAATAATTAGTCATTAGTAGCAAAGCTATAGAGATTCTTAGTCATTTGTTTGACTAAAAACACGATTTAAACTCGAAGAAAAGTGGCTATTTTCACAGTCATCCCACGTCCATGGCGTGCCCGCCCGCCCGCACCACCTCAGCGCCCACCTCGGAGCACCTCTCGTCATCTGTCGCCTGGCTCCCTCCCTGGACTCCATCTCGTGTGCGTCGCGTGCCTCCAGGCCGAGGCAGAGCGCCGCCGACATGGCTGCGTCCATGGCATTACCGCCCACAGCACCGCAATGCCCACCTCCGAGCACCTCCCGCTGTCCGCCACCGGTTCCCTCCCTGGACTCCATCTTGTGCGCCGCCATAGCTCCCTTCCCGGACTCCCTCCGCCGGGTCCGCTCAGGAGCAGCAGGAGCACGGGGGCCAAGACGAGCTGGGCCACCGCTCCCTCTCCCTCGCGGAGGCCACGGTGCAGTGGTGGGCCACCATCGGCATAGGGGTAGGCCGACGGTTTTTTGTGCTAAGCCGATGGTTTTGCCGTCGGTCTTGCACATGATTCTTGTAGTGAGCAATCCGGAGTGAGGAGCCGAACCGAGGTAGTTCGCGTGTACCAATCTGTGATGTGAGTGTTGCAGAAAAGCAAGTTTGTAATGGTAGCTTTTGCCTAGCACTAAGTCTAAGTGCCTCGTGCTTTAAAAAAGATTTCATCATCCACACTGTGTTAGTGTGTGCTTAACAAAGTGAATGGTTGCTTTTGCCTGGCGCGCACACAGTCTCGGGTGGGCAATCCGTAATCAATCATAGACGAGGAACCGAGACTCCTGCCGGGGAGGACGAACCCAACATGGAGAAAAGCCAACATGGAGAACCGGTGAGCAAGGAGGTGAAGAGGCAGCTGTGGCTGGCCGGCCCCCTCATCGCCGGCAGCCTGATGCAAAACCTGATCCAGATGATCTCCATTATGTTCGTCGGCCACCTCGGCGAGCTGCCCCTCGCCGGCGCCTCCATGGCAACGTCCTTCGCCACCGTCACCGGATTCAGCCTCCTGGTACGTGACATTTCTCAGGGCCCTTCTCAATCTCATTTGGTGGTTTTCGGCGTCGTGTGTCACTTTTATCGCATCTCCATCTTCGCGCCTTGTTGGCTAATTCCATGCGCTTAGAGCACCTACACTCTTTGGGCGCTTCAAGATCGAAATCCAGCGCTAAATATCGCCAGACGGATATAACTTTTGGCCTGGGAACGGCCAGTTTGCCACTCGCGTTCCCATGCCAAGTTCCCGGTTTTGCCCAAATTTCAATCAAACTCCGTAAAATTTGGATGAATATAGACGATTTTATTAATATTGAGCGAGTTCATACATATTACATCAAATTCAGACGAACACCCAAATTTTGACTTCATAAGGCTAAAAAAAACTAAAAAAAAACTCAGAAATACTACTGGAACTAGTCGATGCCAATGCCGACGCCGCCGGATGCCGCTCACATGCCGAAGTTATGGTAAAACACCGTGTAGTCGGGGTCCGCCTTGCCATCGCCGCCGTTGTCGCTCGGCGGTTGCCGGGGGCACGAGCTGCCCTGGCCGGTGTTGCCGCACGACCACAGTTGGGACGAGGGGCCGGCATCGTCATCGAGGACGATGAGTGGCGCACCCTGGTAGGCGCGTTGGCGGCGAGACCTACGGGCGGCCGTGCGCTCGGCCTCCTCTCGATGGCGCCGAATTCGGTTGGCCTCCTCGTGCTCTCACTCGGCCCGGGACCAGGCGAGGGCGTCCGGCTCCGGCATCGGCGACATGTCCCGGAGAGATAGCTCCATCGCCATCTTGATGACGAAGGAATCCTCGTCGAAGGGGACTGCCCATTCCACCAGCTCCGGCTTCGGCTGGCGCAGATGAAGACGGCCGGTCGGCGGCGATGGCGCGCGGGGTTCGTTGATGACGATGCCTTGCTACCCCGTCTTCGGCGGCGAGGCCTCCCGCTTCACGGGACGCAGTGCCTCACCTGACGAGCGCGAGGCCGAGGCGGCGGTGGCCGAGCCAGACAAACTGCGGCTGTCCATTCTCCTGGACAACCAGTTTGCCGGAGGGATGCGTCTCGCCCTCGCCGCGGGGAGCGGCGAGCGAGGGAAGCCCAACCTCGGATGGTTGCCGTCGTGGATGTGCTCTAGGACGACGTTGAGCGTCCTTCCCGGCGCACTCCACCAGTGACGGTGCCCCGCGTTGTTGCGATTCGGTGGCGTGTCGGGCGGGCCTTCATGGGCGGCGAGCTCCCAGTTCCTTCGCTCGGCGAAAAACTGCTCCCATTAAAGTAGGTTACCGGGGTCTTCGGCGAGCTCCAGATCCGGCATCGCCATGATGGCAGTGTGGATCTCCTCGACCATCTCTTCTTCCTCAGGCACCGGCACCGGTGGCACCGGCACGTACGGGCGGCAACGGCACACACCGGTGCTGAGCTTCTAGTTGGGCGAGCACCGGAAGTTAGGCGGCGCCATGTAGCCTGTGTCGTGCAGCATCCGGGCCTCCCATGGCTGGAGGGTAGGCCAGCCGAATCCGTTCGCTGCCGCGGGATCACCTGGGTACCTCTCCGCCATTGCTTTCGCCTAAGCTTCTTCTTCTTGCCGGAGGTGGAGTTCATGGGGGGAATGGGGAGGCTGAGAGCGTGTGTTGTGAACCGGCGAGGGCGCCGGCTTTTATAGCTGAAATGAGCGGGGAAGGCGGGAGGAGTGTAGCGGTGTGGGCGGGGAAAAGGAAAACGGCGGGAGGGCGAGCCGGCGGTGGCGCGCCATTACGACGATGCGTGGCCGACGAGACAAGCAGTTATTGCCTGGCGGTCCGTCGCGGGAGCGGAGGCGGGAGAATAAGGACGACTTAGCTTCACTAGCTAACACGGCGAGGCCACAGACGGGTGCGTTTTTTCGGCGTTTCCTCTACGTCCGTGTCCGTCGTTCTCAGGCGGTTCCCAGCGTCCCGGGTTCGACCTGGAATCGCTGGATGGAAGTTGGGCTAAATTCGGACCAAAACAACGTCTTAGGAACGCGACTGAGCCGTTTTTGGTCGTCCGGATGAAAATTTCGCCTTAAGAACCCGAGTGGAGATGCTCTTAGTACCAGGATTCATGAAAAATAAGGTGAGTATCCCTTAGAAATCTAGGAAAAAACTGGTGATTTTTACCTACTGCTGCGCGGATTGTCCCAAAGCGGTGTTGTACCTTGCGTTCATGCTTTTATTTTGAGAAGGGAAAAAGGAATAGTGGTCTACTTTAGAGATGTCGATGACAATTTGCTACAGACCAAGAGAAGCGGTAGGACCTACACTATCCTGCATGTTTGATCAAGGACGTGCCGATATCAATGGTACACGATTAGAGCCTTTCACAGTGAAATGATGTGCAGACAACATCCAATCATCTCACCTTTGCAATTATAAAAAACATATCAGTATCAATCACCCTCACCTTTACAACATGAACAATATATTAGTAACAATATCCTGGAGCTTGCGGAGGCGGCAATTCGGCATAGGTGCAAATGCACCTATTATAAGAAAACATATTTTAAAATTTCAAAAAATTCGAAAAACAATTTCTACATATACATTCGATATTTATGTGATATTTTTTGTCTTTTTTATACACGACACATAAAATATTTTTTCGTCCCGAAAACTTGTGAACCAATATAAAATGTTAGAATGTATATGTGCAATTTTTTTTTGAAATTTTTGACATTTCGAAATATATTTTCTCATAATAGATGCATTTGCACTTGCGAGCCGAAGTGAATATCCGGGAGCTTGCACACTTCTGTTTTTGGTAAAAGATAGACTCAAACAGATTGCAACAAGATGCTACGAACTATAGAGTTCACACCCGGCCTCTAAACAGCTAGGATGCACACGGCTAAAAAGAAAATAAATAAAGAAAGACCCCGCCGGAGTAAACATAGACTCGCACCAACGACAACAACAGCAGCGGGGTGACACCTCGACTCCTAGAAAGCTTCTCCAAAAATGATGCTTTAAATAAGAAAATAGTGCACTAACAATGTCATCGTCTGGTCTAACCAACCAGGTCCAGATCCTAGGGTTTCACCCTCGAGAATGTCGAGAATCCAAACAATGCATTCAACAAGAAGATGACTCGAGAGCCATCATTGTCAGATATAACCACTGAGATTGGACCTAGGGTTTTCACCCCGGACATGAGACATGGAGCTACAAGAGCACCACCAAAGCAGAAGTCTGATAATCACCATCATCTCACAGGGACTGCTTCTAAGGCTGCAAATTGCTGATTTACTAGGCACACATATCATTTACTTCCATCCATCTTGATCCTTGGCACCGCTAATACAGTAGATCTCATAGGTCCTATGTCCTCTACTCGCCTTTACTACCCACCTCCGACCGGGCCGTTGGTGCATGCACAAGTGGATCATGGAGTACCAATTCCCCTCCGCCATCAGCGGCAACAATGTTGCCACTGTGAGGCCTCTGGATTCAACAAACTTATGTAATATTTGAGTTTAGATAGATAGATCTTATTTTTCTGCAATTTTTCATATATTATATGTATTTTTATGAATTAGAATGATTTTAGTTATGATTTTTCTAGGATTAATATGGAAAAAAGGAAAAATAGCTAAAGTCGTCGGCGTAGGTGTGAAACCTAGGCCAATGGCTAAGCCGTCGGTGTAGACTTACGCCGTCGCATCGCCGTCACGCCCAATCCCTACGCCGACGGCAAATCTGGGTCGATTGCAAGTTTGCTCGGTTGCCCGCCTCGGGGCCTACGCCGATGGCCCTGACAAATAGCCGTCGGCGTAGCGTTTGGCTATCGGTGTATTCCTCTTCTCCCGTACTAGATTGGGGGAGAGAGGACGGTCGCGATTGGAGAAGAGACGAGGCGACGAGTTGGGAGAGAATCGGGGATGTGTCTAAGGTTTCACGAGGGCGCTGGTTTTGTTTGAGGCTACAAGGCCACGACCGTCACCCCCAATCCTCATGTACAGGACAAATAAAATCAGCCTGAGGTTAGAGGTTGTTCTGTCAGAAGACAGACCCATCGGCAGTGGCTAGGCTGGTGTGCGCATAGCGTGGATGAAAAACACTGTTGAGCGGGGTAAAAATGTCTTACCGCGAATGGGTGGTCCAGACGCGCTGGGAGGGCTTGATCTGATAGCTCAAATCGTTAGGCGCTTGTGGTAACCCCATGGGGTACACCAGTTATACCTTTAGAGTAATAAGGTTACTTAAGGCTAGATATGAGCCTAATTGTTGAGTTTTTTATAATTTTTTGTTTTTGAAAGGAGCATATATTAATATTACAAGATACCACACTCAGTCTCTGTAAAAATGCATTGCCCTATCGGCCATACGAATGCACACAGCCAAAAAAGAAAAATGAATTAAAAAAAGAAAAGTCTCAATACAGTGACCCATTCGTAAAAACAACAGTACTACCACCACCAAGACAACACCAGAAGTCCAGCGTCTCACGTCTCCAAGAAGGGAGCAGTCCACAAACACCGTCAGCGCCCGATCATAAATCTTAGGTTTTCATCCTGAAGAAAGTTCATGCTCTCAAAACAATACCTTCAACAAGATCACTGCGAGGCATAACCAATTAAGGTCAGACCCTAGGTTTTCACCCTGAAAGATAGGACAGTGAACCTCTCATATGTAGTCGCCTCCACTTGCATGACACTGCTCCAAGGGACGAGTCACCAAGCCAATTCCACCGTCAGTACCATGAAACGAGAACATGCCCCATGTTATTAATAGCCAACAGAGCTTCAAAGCGCCCCTCTAAAGCCAAACGGTCAGAGTAAAACATGGGTGCGCACGACCTAATCCCATTCGATCTAGCAATCTCACGGCATGAACGCACTATGGAGTTTGACAGCGGAGCCTTCTGGAACACGACACAGAAACTAGATCAATGGAGACAAACATCAGACAAATCTTCGTATTGGCTTGAGAGGGACCCTAGGATCACCTCCTTTGTTGAAACCGAGCCAGTAGCCCCTACGCCACCCACCGGCAACTAGCAGGATCTGCCGCTCGACGGCAAGACCACCCCGCCGACCACTCCAACGGAGAAGGAGGTCACCACCACCATGCCAGGGATAGATCTCCAAGCGTCCTCTTGTCGCGAACATGGCCCAAGGAAACCAGGGCGAGCCAGCGTCGAGGTGACCAACGACCAGCAGATCGGGACCCGAATCCCCGCCGCCGCCTGCTACCATCTACCGCCGTTCGTCGCGGTCCTCTGGCCGCCGCCAACCACGACACCGCCATGGACACCGGCCAGGTGCGGGTGCCGCCACCAGTCCCCGCAGAATCGCAGCCGAGGTAACCACCGCCGCTTTGCCCGTCGATGATCCGGGCGGGCGCGGCGGACGGGGAGGTCGCAAAGGGGGGTTGAGGACGGGGAGGAGAGGGGGCCGCTCGGCGCGGCACGGCGCCGCCGCTCGCGAGAGGTTAGGTTGGATTTTTAAAGATGGAAGATGGAAGGAGTATTTAAATATTTCGCTGAGTTTTGATTTCAGAATTTATTTTTTTGTTTACTCCTTGGTCAGGTTAGCATGATGGTTTCCTTATTTTTCTTTTCTCCTAATCAGGCTGGCATGACCGGTGCTCTAGACACACTATGCGGTCAAGCATTTGGCGCCAGGGAATACCACCTCCTCGGCATCTACAAGCAACGGGCCATGCTACTACTCACCCTCGCATGCATCCCTGTGGCCATCCTATGGTACAACACCGGCGAGATCCTCCTCTTGTTCGGCCAGGACCCGGACATCGCCATGGAGGCTGGCACCTACGCCCGGTGGATGATTCCAGGACTCTTCGCCTACGGAGTGCTGCAGTGCCACGTCCGGTTCCTTCAGTCGCAGAACATGGCGCTCCCGGTGATGGCGAGCGCCGGCGCGGCCGCTCTGTTCCATATGCTCACCTGCTGGCTGCTCGTGCACGCCGCCGGGATGGGCGGCAAGGGCGCGGCTCTTAGCAACGCCGTCTCCTACTGGGTCTACGTGATTTTACTGGCCGTGTACGTGAGGGCGTCGAGCTCTTGTGAGAAGACATGGACGGGGTTCTCCACGGAAGCCTTCCGTGGCTCGCGCGACTTCTTGAGGCTCGCCGTGCCGTCTGCTCTCATGCTCTGGTGAATGATACTTAGTGTGTTGTGAACCACATATTGTCGATAATTGATGTCTTGATATTCAATTTGTATTTGCAGCTTGGAGTGGTGGTCATTCGAGATCCTCGTACTGCTTTCAGGGCTTCTTCCCAACCCTAAGCTGGAAACATCCGTCTTGTCGATCACGTAAGAGATCAGCAGTGCCCCCATGAATTCTGACTCTCTGTTGATTTGCTCCGCATGTTCATATATATCTCGTGCTGGGTTTTTTCATCAAGACAGCCTCAACACAGCAAACTGTCTGTTCATGATTCCCTACGGCCTCGGCGCCGCCATAAGGCAAGTAAAAACTTGTATTGAACAAAAATGTCACTGATACATTGCACTACCATCCGTCATCCCTGCATCCGTCATGTTTTCTCTCATGTGCATGCAGCACGCGTGTCTCCAACGAGCTGGGCGCAGCGCGGCCAAAGGCGGCCCGTCTCGCCGTGCGCGTCGTCGTGTTCTTGGCCATCTCGGAGGGACTGGCCATGGGGGTGGTCCTGGTCTGCGTGCGCTACATCTGGGGCCATGCTTACAGCGACGAGGAGGAGGTTGTGGCATACGTCGCCAAGATGCTGCTGCTTATCGCGGTTGCCAACTTCCTTGACGGAATTCAGTGTGTCCTCTCAGGTAAACCACCATGGATTTGTCTTGGACTACAGAGACAGAGAGTAACCTTAGGTATTTGTAGGTGTGGCTAGGGGCTGTGGGTGGCAGAAGATTGGCGTTTACATCAACCTCGGCGCCTTCTACGTTGTCGGCGTACCGGCAGCCTACTTCTTTGGTTTCGTGTTGCGCGTCGGCGGGATGGTGCTTATTTTTCCTTGTATTCACTTGGTTTTGCTGAAACTTTCGCTTTCATGAGCCAGCTAACGCATACTGTCAAAATAACATCTGTTCAGGGCCTTTGGATGGGAATCATTTGCGGCATCCTGGTGCAGGTCTTGCTACTGGTCACCATCACACTGTGCACCGACTGGCAGAAGGAGGTACTGTTGTGTACACACAGATTAATGTATTTGCCACATTTAGGTTAATCACGTTTGTATGTCTGCTGATTGCATGTATTTACAGGCAACGAAGGCGAAGAACCGAGTATATAGTTCTTCCATTCCAACTGATCTCGCAACTTGAAGATATGACCAGGTCTGTTGAATTACTGATTAAGCCAGCAGATTGAGAAGCTACGCACCACCCTTTGTATTAATTGACTAGCATTTGCATTTGGTGTTATATAACTGTCACGGTGTAGTTTGGGGTAGTGGTTTCTTCTGGATCGGGGAAATCCTTGTTGGGCTTACGACATCGACGTGGCTACCCCTTCCCCACTCACATCCTATGTATGGGGAAACCCTACGACATGTCCGGACACAGCACAGTGTTGTCATCGTCACAGTCCTTCCTGAAGGCGTTGCTTGGTATGTGACATTTCTAATCACGAGGAGCATGATAGGACATCTTTGGTGGGCACAGTGGTTGCGAGCCTTCTTCATTCCATCGATTTGCCATTGCCAGCATTTTTTTCTCTTTCTCATTTTATTGTTTGGACTTGACTGTGTTGTGGCCCTAACAGTTGTATCGGTTGATTGATATATTAATATAGTAGGATAAATAAAAGCATGTTTTGAGGAACTATCAAGATATGAAAGTACTTGTTTGCATAAGATACATATATGGTCTAAATGCAGTGAATTGATTAACTAGCAATAGTGCAATCCTCACTGTACCAATATTGCACGCCGTTGGGCCACAAATAATATTTGCGATGTCGACCATTTGACACCGCTAGTCATGGTTACTGGTAGCGTGCCATCTCTTGTTCTACATGTATGTCCGTTACCAGCATCGTTACATGGGCGCGTTGTCGGTACAGCTTACCAGTGGCGCCGAGTCAGTAGTGTGGCGTTTGGTCGCCGCCAATGCCGATTTCGCCACGCCGTTAATGAGCATTTCTCTACTAGTGATGTAATATGTCGCAGAGTATAATGAACTATGAGGGGGTATGCAACATGGATTAACCAACATGCTCAAATGTCATACCTATAGCAACAACGTTGTGGACTTGATCACACCCCCCATCATCATCTCGAATGTGTATTATCTTGTTCAATTCACTAGAAACATGATGTGCCCCACCGTTGTCCATGTACCAGTTTGTGTCAACACCATAAGAGCCCCTTGTTGAGGATATGCATAATGGGCTAACAATAGAATCACTTTAACACAGTTACCCCGAAAGGTCTATAGATGGTGGCAAGGCCTATGGCCAGTCGGGCGGCCCAGTTAGGGGATTCTAGAAGGAAGGCCTAGCCGGATTCAGTAAGGCTACACGCACCGCTGATGACGAAGTCGGAGCCTTGGAGTGCACAACACGTAGATCTATTCGTATTAGTGTATAACTCTGTAACCTATATGGGTATCCCAACTCCTTGTAATCCTAAGTTCTGGTGTCTTTATAAGACGGACCTACATGAGCCTAAAGGAAAGCAACTCACAATCCATATAATCTTTGGCCTATTGACATTATAGTGATTGACAAAACGAGTAGGATCTCGCCATCATCGTGAGATCTGAACCTAGGTAACTCGTGTTACACACCCTTCTTGGATGCTCAACGCCTCTCACCCCCGCTTCTATATACTCGCCGTTACGACCCCCCATGGTGTACTCGTTGACAAAACCACGACAGTTGATGCCCAGCATGGGGCATGAAGCGCCTGGAGCACGAATTTGAGAGGGATCCACCTTCATGGACATCAGTGACATCATTGCCATCAGACGCGTCCTCTACGCCAACAATGTTCCGATCATCCCAACGATCACCTCTAGACTCCGACAAGGGAGAACGTCACCCTCTACCACATCGTCCCCTTTGGCGGCATCAACATCTTCATCAGCAAAGTCGGCTCGGGATCCTTCATCCAAGAAGACACCTTTACGCTAAGACCCATAGGTACCGCCTTCGGGCTAGAGATGATTGTGGATGATTGATCTGAGTAGGATCTCTCTCAAAGAGTTTTTTGATTTAGATCTCGCAAAAACAAGGCCCACCCAAACCTCCCTAGCACAGGAGATAGCAGTGGAAGACCAAACAAAATCTGCTTGGTGATGTTTCCCAAGTGTAGGAGATCTATTCTATTACCTTTCAATAAGAAAAGGTTATCGAACCCATGAGGAGATGGAGGTATTGGTTAGTAAGTCTGACAAGTAAAACAATAAAAGGTGCAAAGGTTAGTTGGTTTTGGTTTTATAGTTTGCATAAAAGTAAACTGATGTAAGGTAAATTGCAAGTAAGGTAAATTGCAAGTAAAGTAAATTCTCTTTTCATAGAAAGCCCAATCCTCTATGTAGCAACATGACAAGCTCAATTTTATGTTCTTATACGTAACAAGCATTCCCGAGGGCAGCATGGATTTACTTAGAATAGAGATTTCTAAAGCAGCATGTAAGTATCTTGACAAGTTTTATTTTCTTTGTACGAAGCCTAAAATAGGTGCAACCATATACAGGAGTAAGTACACCCCTTATGATTGTTCCTAAGGCTATTTCATGAGAAAGAAAAGGATTTATTAAGATATAAAGTCTAACCATAGCATAAAGTTCTAAGTTCCCCACTATCAAAACCCCTTATTACAGCTTCAAGACTCAGGACATGGTTTCTGTCATTCCGTCTCCCTACTCTCTTCATTACAAAAAAGGTGCAGACCTAAGAGCCCATATAGGTGAAGTAATTTGCAGTCGATGTTCGCATATTACCATCATATAACCACATAAAATATTAAAACTTAACCAAATACTCATTACATACCATATGTCAATCATAGACAATTCATCCTATGCCTTAAGGGACATGAGGAACTACTCACAACCGTGAAACATGATATAGATCAGAGGCATATGAAATATGACACAATCTAAAATTATAACTTCACCACCAAGTAATGACATGTTACCAAGCAAAATCATTCACAAAGCACTAAAACAATATCCAGGGTTCAATCTGATCACAAACTACGAGGGGAAAGAGATGGATCTTCGAGATGGAGATGGTGCTTATGTTGGGGATGATGGTGATTGTGATGGAGAACCCCCCCCCCCCCCCCATGCCAAGGAGGAGTAGCGATGATGATGGATTCGATTTCTTCCTCTCTGGAGGCCTCAGAGCAGCATGATCTGCCCTTTCCCAGAGTAGGAGAAGACTTTCGCCTCCGCTGCTGCCTTTGTAAATCGTGGGAAAAATACGGCGTTGGTTTTCATGTGATAAGAAGCTGTCTGCAAAAAGGGGGAGCTGAGGTGATGCTTGTGGCCTAAACGGCCTGGTGTGGCATGGCCTACAGGTGGGCCCGCTCCACCTAGGCTCGTTTGGCCCTCGTGGCTCCCCTCGTGTGCTTGTAAGTCCCATTGTATATCTCATGATGAAAATCTTGTACTCTATCTGATCCATAATAAGTGTCGCTCATTTCGTACTAAGCTAGTGCAAACTTTATACTAGACGAGCGACACTTATTATGGATCGGTGGGAGTAGAAGATATGCCCTAGGGGCCAATAATAAATATGTTTTTTTTTTCATATCCCAAATGTTCATAATAAGTTTTATACCATGCTATAACTATATTAAGTGGAAACATTAGTACACATATGGTATGTAAACAAACCAAGTCCCTAGTAGCCGCTAGTCGACTAGCTCATTGGTCAACCGATGATCGAGGTTTCTCGATCAGGGTCATTTATGTCAATTGACAATGTGGTCATGTCATTATATGAATGATGTGATGAACACATGACAAACCATAGTATTGCAATGAGATCCAGTAAAAAAATTCAAGATTTTGATATCTAGTAAAATGTAGTAACCCATTCGTTTGACCGTGAGATCATATCTAAGAACTATCACCCGAGGCTGCTCTAATTGTATCAAGCATCACACCATAATAGGGTGATCATAAAGGTGTCTATCAGGTATTCCAAAGGGGTAGGTTGAGGCGTATGCATCGATATTGGGATTTTCCCATCTACGTGACACATAGATACCCTTGGCCCACTCGGTGAGATTACATCTATAAAGTTTGCAAACATGTGACTAGATCACGAGGATGTAATATCACGAGAATCATAAAATGTGTTTGTCGATATCAAGGCCGAACAAGGTATGAAGACACCGAAGATTAGGTCATGGATAGACCAGGTATCATGTAGCAAAGGGAATGAGACTCGGCATTTAAGGTTCAAGTGATCAAGTTAATTCGTGGAATGCATGAGGGCCATCATGGGATTCAAGATCCCGCTATTGGTCATTGATGAGAGAGATGTATCGGTCATGTCTGCGCATTTCCGAACCATAGGGTGGCACGCTTAAGGGTAGATGACGCTTAGGGACTAATCTGAGATCGTAGGAGAAAATAGAGAGAACTCTGAAATAGTTCTAGGGTGGTACCAAAATGTATCCGGGAATATCTGATGATGATGATGATGATGATGGGAGTGTTCCGAAAGGTGTTTTAGAGTGTGAGGAATTAAATAATATGTATTTAATATTGATTAAATGAATTAATACTAAATTATATTGTTAACTATTTTTTAGTAGCAACCCTACCTAAATGGGCCCCTCGTGGAGGGAATGGCCCATCAAGGGACCCGCCCCAAAGGACGGCCAAAGGGGGATGGCCGGCCAGGCTAAGGGCACCTGCGTGGGTCCCACCTAGGGGCCGGTGGTGGGAATAGTCCCACCCCGGCCACTCCTTGGTGCAGGCACTCCTCATATAAAGAGGGGAGCCCCCACAACTCCAACACATTGGCTTTTTCCTATCTCCCCTCTACAACTCTCTCTCTCTCTCACGTGTGATTATCGAGTTGGAACATGCATACATGCCATCGTGCTATTGGATCTTCGGTCCGAATCAATCATCTTCCGCTTCTTTGCTGGAGTAGAGCTCGGGAGACATCTCTACACCGGATGTGTGTAGAACACGGAGGCACTGCCAGTCACTACAAAACGGAGCTCGGGCGCTGACGCTTACAGACATTGAGGCATAGCCATAGTTGCCATGCTCGCGCTGGTGCGGCAAAAAAAGTCGTCATGGATAACTGCATCGGGGATTGTGCAATGGTAGCGGATTTTTTGGCGTGGCACAACATGATCCGCTGAGCTAGCGCTTATGTGGCAACAAGACGTTTATGCCATGACCATGTAGGGCAGCACTGCGTACATGCCGTGGAAGCTGTAAGACTATGGCATAACGATAATGCCTCGTAATGTCTCTGTCGATGCATGGTATATGGCAATTTGCAATTCACCCCCCTTTAAAAATCTAATATCTATATTGCATCTCAACCCAAAAACATCATAATAAATAACTCATTACACATAGAATGCAACTTCGGCTAAATTAACATGATCATTCATTATATACATATATTACATCTCAACCCAACAAGTTCATAGCTTACAAAAGATGCAACTAATTCCAACAAGTTCAAACCACTAATAAAGATGCGCTGTCATGATCAGACAATCCGCTTTAACTATAAACTGGAAGACACAAACATCACTTCCTAGAGATTGTGTTGACGAATGTATTCTCCCTACTTTGATCTAAAACTGATAGTAGTTCTATTTTCACACGACTTTGTTTGAACAGTTTCTCCAAATATGTACGGCATACTATACTTCCTAGTGAAACTGGATGAGAAGCACTACATAGGGAAGACATCAACAATTTAGATTGTTATAGTAGTATGCGTGATTGGAGTTTAAGAGAACTACTGTACTACACAGGGAAGATAATTACCATATTTCTTTTGTAGTCTGTGGTTTTCTTAAGGGTGCAAACATAGTAAGGAATTTCTGGCCTATAACTTCTAATAATTTGCTTTAGATTCTTCCTTCTTGAGCTGGTCATGTCCACTTCATTTCCAAACCTATATCGAAGGGAGTACTTCTCTAGTGATAGAACATTGGGACCTGAAACACCAAGTGAAAGAATATTGGTCATGTTAACTTCATTGGCAAACCTATATCGAAGAGTATACATTTTTGCAATTATATGTGTCTTGTATTGATAGAGCTATATATTGAGAGCAAGTTTACCTCGCATGGTAGAGGCCATAGGATGTTGAGACCTTGGAACTTTGTTATTGTTCAACATTGCTGCTTTTTACCATGGAGTTTAAGACAGTTTCACATCACTGCTTACTGCCTAGCGATGTTAGTTTTTAGATCCTAAGGCACAGCGAACCATAAAACAATGATATACTAACAAATCCTAATGCCTGAATATAAACAATGATAGTTCGAGGGTTTGGGGACATACGAATATGTGGTCGGGGACAACTTTGCCGTGGAGGACAGTGCGGTTCAGCGTGGCGCGGGAGATGAGTGTGGTCGGGGTCAGCGCCGCTGTGGAGGACGGTGCGGTCCAGCATGGCACAGGAGGTGATTCTAGCCGGTGTTAGCGCTGCCGCGGAGGACGGTGCGGTCCGACGTGGTGCAGGAGGTGAGCGCGGTCGGGGTCAGTGCCGCCGCGGAGGACGGTACGGTCGAGCGTGGTGCAGGAGGTGAGCGTGGCCAGGGTCAGCGCCACCACGAAGGACGGTGCGGTCTGGGCGTGACATAGAGGACAATGCGGCCTGGGTTAGCACCCTGCGTAGCTAGGGCTAAGGTTGGTGGGGTGGGTTTTGTTTGGATAAGGATGAGAGCAATATGTATGGGCCGAAGGGGAAAGAACTAGTATAATTCTTAAAAATGCCAACCTTTGCCTTATCATTTTTTGACAAGTCAAACGTGTTGCATATTCCCCAATATTATGTTTGATTAACATTCGTATTGATTAGAAAACCAACAAAAGAACACATTAAAAAGAGGAAATAGTAATTTGCATATATGGGGAGATATCAGTACACATGTACTTGTGAATGAGTCCTGGCATTGCACTGTCCAAAATGAAGAAAGCCACCAAAAGAACACTACAGATTACTCGATCTACTACAAGATTAATTAGTACTAAGAACTAATACTAGTAACATAATTAACTCTAACTCTAATTACATCTACCACCAATCTTGTCCAACCTATTTATAATGGCTTGCACCCTCCTAGACAAACTAGAGCACCGCTCTCTCAGCGTTACAACGATCATTCGCCTGATCCTGCAATTCCCTGATTGCAGTTTTCAGTGTTCGTCGTACGTGACCTGCCTTCTTTATTTGTTGTCCTCCATATCGACCCATCCGAGCACATGCAACGATTGTTGGAGGTGGATTGTGTGCTGCGGGTCAACCCATCGCACCCAACGGCATGAAGGTGCACCCCAACGATATCACTAGACAATTATATGGTTAGGACATTGACAAAACATGTTCGCATCATGTTCCCTATGCCATTGCAGGTCACGGATATGCTCTGATACTCCAGAAACATTGTAACTTGAAAGAAAAACAACAATGCACATATGGGGTCAAAAAATCAAGAAATTTTTGGGATGAACACAGGAAAAAAAACAACAAATGCGAAATTCAATTGCAATGAAATTGAAAAATAACAACTGCATGTACCAGCATCACGCTTGTCTAATAGAACGATAGCGGTACATTTGATGATGCCGCCAATTCACGCTGTCACCTCTGCACGAAGCTTCGTGGAGAGAAAAGGACAGAGATTGAAGAAATGACAAAGTGTGCGACATGGTAGAGAAATTACTGAAGGGTTTCCCAGCAGAAAACAAAAAAATTCCTACGTTGGAACCGCCTAATACGTCCAAGATCTATATATGTAGTAATGCAGTAACGGCCGAGCGTATAGAATACATACCCTTGTGACCGTACGCGGTTAACGTTTCGAGGGAAACGTGGTTGAAGTAGTCGAACTCGTAGCCGACCTCAGGATCACGAAGCTCCTCGCAGGTCATCCCTTGCTCCTTTTTCATCGTGCAGCAGCTCTGGCTCACGACGTCCAAGGTGCCACAAGTGTGGCCCCTCATGGTTTCGTACACATACGGTGTGCGATGACGACCTCCGACTCCTTGATCCCTGTCGAGAGTGTGGAAGTAGATCTTCGGCTTGGAATCCCTGCAATGCAACGGCGTGCTGCAGGTGCGTCGTCTCTTGCACGAACAGTCCTTTCTTAAGACCGTACCAACGCGTGGAGACAACTATGTAGAGAGAGAGGGAGGAATTCTCTAAGAAAAATGCCTTAGAGAACATCTCAAATTGTGTGTCTATTGTCACCCATGGGCACCCCTTTATATAGGGGGAGAGATTGTGCCCTCCCCTTTGGGTTTCCCATGTGGGACTAAACAAGGGAGAGGGGGGAGGTGCATGGGCCTCATGGGCCAGCCGCCCAGGGGTGATCCCCACCCCGCACATACCCCTAGGCTTGCCGGGTGGGCCCCTTGAGGCGGCTAGGCCTTGGCCCTTGGCCCTTCCCTCCTTTGGTTTTTCCTCATGGGCCCTTTTTCCCTAGGAAGTTTGGCACATTAGTGGAATACCCCTTCAACTTATATTTAATATTAATTACAGTAATTAATATGTAAATACATGTTTCAAAATCCGATTTGACCCGAAACACCTTTCGATTCCCTTTCAATTTCCTCCGAACGACTTCGGAACTTTCTCGGAACGATTCCGGTTCTCTCACGGAACTTTTCCGGTTTCCTTTTCTCTTTCATATGGTGATTCCAACTTACAAAGGATCTCTATCTAAATCGTACCATTAAGTGTATTTCCCCATGGCTCAGGAATGGCACAGACATGATCTCCATCAATGATCAATAGCGGGACCGGGATATCCATAATGACCCATGTGCATTCCACGATGACAATGTCGTTTGAACCGTAAATAGTCGTTTCTTATTCCCTTTGCCACTTGATACCTAGTTCACTTGAGATTTGATATATGGTATCCCCATACCTTCATTCGGTCTCGTTATCGATGAACTTGTTTTCTCGTTTCCGTGTCGTTGCATTCCGTGACCCAGTTGCATGCTTGCAAGCTTCGTTAATGCAACATCACCGAGATGGCCATATATGTATCTATTTGTTACATGGATTGGCGAATCCTGGTCTTGATATGTACTCCTCTACGCACCCCTTTGGGAAACCCGAGTAGCACCTTTTTGATCACCCAGTCACGGTGTGATACTTGATAACCATCTAAGCTCCCTCCAGAACAGTGATTTACATTATCTCACAGTCTAAGGATCAGGTTGCGAGGTTTTCTTAGTTTATCATTAATGGTGAACTTTATAACTAGATCTCATTAAGATACAACTGGTTGGGTTGTTTGTCTATCACATCATTCAACTAATTACGTGACCTCATGGTCAATTGTCATAAATGCACATGATCTCGAAACCCTAGATCATCCTCATGACCAATGAACTAGTTCTCTAGAGGTAACCAGAGACTTGGTTTGTTTACATACCACACGTGTATTAACGTTTCGTATTAATACAGTTATAGCACAGTATGAAACTATTACAAAATAACTGAGATATGACAATAAAAACTTATTTATTATTTGCCTCTATGGCATATCTCCTTCAATTACGATGGTGGAGAGGAGGGTTCTTTCCTTGTATTATTTAGATGGCAACGGCTGGATTTCGGTGGGGCTCACTCATCAGTGAAACAAAAATGAACAGTTAAGACCTTGTATATCTATGTAGATCCTAGTGCATGAAATGCAACTATGCCACTTACTTTGCTTCTTGTCATTTAAGTACAAACTTATTTCTGGTTCAGTGATTAACTCAAGAATCACTTCAAGACATATTCTTACAGTTAAGACCTTGTCCTTCCAACCAGAACCTCGGGTCGCATTACGTCGGGTATAAAATATGGTTGTATGGAAGAACCTATGACTGAGGCATAGGAGATGCAACACATCTCTTTCTTCCTTTTTAACCATCGTTGTAATACCAAGACAATGATTCATATAGTAAGAACTTCTTTCTTACCTTTTTCCATTCTGAACTTCTTCAGAATCTTCCTTAGAACATTCTGAACATCTTCAGAATCAAGTCCAAGAAGCATTTGGCATTCAGTGTTTATTAAACTCACCAATCTATCTCGATAGATCTCATTGTTTAATAACTTCAATTTCATCCCAATTTATCTAGTTAAATGTTATTAACACCAATCACATCATTCACATATGCCGTCCACATATCCTAGAATGATTTCACGCTCCCACTCAAATATGGCATCCATATTTGAGATCCAAGGATTTCACTTAGCTCCCACTCAAAATATGTCTACTACATATTAATATTTGGCCAAGCTACTTAGCTCCCACTCAAAATATGTCACTTACATATTAAGATTTGGGCAAGCTAATTAGCTCCCACTCAAATGCAGGTCCTCTCGATAATCTTGGATATTCTAAAATTCTTTGATCATCATCAAATTGAGAATTCCAGCTACGAGATTCCAATATCCATATATTGCTGGTGTAAATCCAATAGACTCAAGCATCGCTACATTGTAGTCAACTCCTTGAATTTGTCCATACTTTGTGACAAATTGAGCTTTACGTCTCCATTAAGTTTCATTTCCATCTTATGACTTTGAAGTCATTTAGAAATATCAAGTAAACTTCTTTACTTAATAAGATCAAGTAACATATTACTTTGCAATCTTAAATGTAACTTAATATAGGATTTTATGACTCCTAGTCATTTCTCGTACTTAGGTCCATCACGCTTCTTTGTAGTTCGTAGGTATATCTTGTTCAAATAACATGACAAGTGAATCAATAATACAATTCCGCAAACTTGTAGAATATATCATTGAATCCTATTTTCTTAGTAAAAGTATTCGCTGAAACTTTATGATCGTTATCAATAGTTTCTCCTCTATTTGTAGAGTTCGGTTTCACGAAACAAATTCCATTGCGCCACTCAACAATCAAGAGGTAAGGTTAAATACCTTGTTTTGAACTTTTACTTTCTTCCACCTGTATCTTCATCAAGAAACATTAACTGGACAACAACATGTTTGCCCCTTGTGGAATATGTATTCATAGTTGCCTAAGAATACGCTACAAAGACTTGTTTATTCGCCACGATTTCGAATTATCGAAACCTCTAGAAACTCGAACATGCCATAACTATTATGGTGTTGTTTCTACGAATCTTTAGATGTTCCTTTGTATTTTAACCGAGTGTTTGCTCATTTCGATCTCTAAATCTAAACGATAACTATAACCCCGATAAGAGATAATAGTATACCATGTATCTAATACATAATGATTATGATATTTAGACATTTCAATAGACTTTGAATTTGCCATATTATTATAATTTGTGAAACCTCTTTCACATGTCCTTTTATGCCAAAATTAACTTAAATACTTTAGTCATGTCAATCAAATCGAAGAGACTTTTTTTATTCTTGTTAATTCAATATCCTCCTTCTTTTTGAAATCTTTTGAACAATTCAAAACTATTTCAAACTTTTGTTTCATTAAGTAAATAATCATATTCACTTAAATCCACAATGAAGTATGCAATAATGATTTACACTATTTGTTGAAAATATGATACATCACTATGTATAAGATTCAACATTAAGTATAAATAATGATTTCCACTGTCTTGTTGAAAATACGATACATGATTATGTATAGTTCAACATTTCTTCGCATATCACCATTTTACCAGAATGCGAAGTTTTAGTCATTCTGCCCAACGAGGCATGGTTTTGCAAAGTCTCTAGATTAAGAATCTAAGACAAACATGAAATAACCAAAATGACTTAAACTATAGTGCCATATCATAATTAAACTTTGGATATCTTTTAGCATCCTTATCCTTTATAAATGCTTAAACTATTATCATTAACATAGTGATGAGAATAACTCATTTATAATCGTAATGTGACCATAAAGGTATTATTCATAAGAATAGTACAACTGGCTTGTAACTTATTCATATGAACAATCATCTTGCTAAAATCAAGACACACAAACAAGGATTACAAAATTATATTCAAGTCCATTAATCCAAATGATAATCTTTGAGGAAAGGGGTGATGTCGGTCATAAACTGTTTTCCTTGCCGTCATCATGCCACATTGCCTCAATTCTAGCAATTCTCAAGCAGATCATCATGTTTTCATAAAACGGGACAAGTATCAAATACTTTACAAACTGCAACGAGTTTTGCGGGAACCACATTTATAATTTGTATATCTAACATATACTCTTTTTCATTCATGACCTCCGTTGCAATCAAGCCCTTCTGAGAGTTCATAACTCTAATGCAAGATTGCTAAGTGTTTCTGCAATCAAGGCCTTCCGAGAGTTCATAACTATAATGCAAGATTGCTAAGTGTTTCTCCAAATATTCTCTTTTTCATCCATCATGGAAGAAAACTCATCCAACGGCTCATACTTTATGTGCCTGATCTTGCAGAATACAAGATTGTAATCCAACTCCCCATCGAATGGAGAATGGCTTGTTGGATGATTACGGAGAACACACAAACATTGCGGAGTCATCAGATTATCTCCTAATGGTCATTGTATCCAGAAGAGAAGATCACCTTTTTACGAGGATATCCCTTAGGCATGGGTATTAATCTATGAAGTTGGCCCTTTCGCTAAGTTCCATATCAAGCAATAAATTTCCCATGGTCGCAAAGGACCTCAATGGGATAGGCCATGATCTAGTAAGATATTTGCAAACAGACATCTGGACAAAGTTCATAATATGAGTTCAATCCTAATTGAGCACCCACTAAAATTGTCATCCCCTCGACGATTTTAGTGATCGCATGATCTCAATCCTCTACACCTCCCCCGATCATCGCGGCCATCAGTGCAGTATCAAAGGTAGACATTCCCTAATGTCAATCACATCATCCATGTGACTCATGCTCGATCTTTCGATCTCTTGTGTTCGAGGCCATGTCTACACATGCTAGGCTCGCCAAATCTAACTTGTGTGTATTCACTATGCAACATGGCTACCCACTATATACGACTATAGATATGTCTAGCCCCCGATCGTCACGACCGGCTTCATAACGGCAAAATTTCTTGGTGGTTCACACACAAGGGGAATACTATCATTAGAATTATATGGGGATTATCTTATTTGCAACCGTTGAGTATCTAATACTAGCACATAATAAGATATAAAACATGTATCAACATCACATGTAAATTTGTGATATTATATGGTCCTTCTCCTTGCGCCTTGATCTCCATTGAGCGCTCCGGCATGATCTCCATCTTGCCCTGGTTTGATGCCAAGTCCACAACGCCACAACCCGGTCGTCCATCGGAACGATGGCTATTACTACTTAACTTAGTAACATAAAGGTAAACTATTTTACCTTCATCACGACCAATACCATATCATAACACATGCCCTCCTGCAAAATAAAGTTAGACGCCTCTACTTTATCTATTGCAAGTTATACGTGGTTGTTAGGGCTTTCGCAATAGAACTCTTTCTAAACTATGAACTTTCCAACCACAACATGGATCCAACAGTTGTCTCTACTACACCCCTTTCGGGCCCCTCGGTTGTAAATGTTATATCAACTATTGAATGAGAGACAGACACCCGCTAGCCACTTATACAGTACAAGCCATATGTTGAGCATGGAACCAGTCTCGCGTACGAATACGCGTAAGGTCGGTCCGGGCCGCTTCATCAAACAATACCACGATATAAACAAGTACATGTTAGAGGGTAACAACTAAGGGATCAATGCCCACACGATACTTGTGTGTACTGGCCGTACAGCACTCCTACGCATAGATCGGCTCTGATACCACTCAAGAGTTCCGCGGCAGAAAACAAAAAAAATTCCTACGTTGGAACCACCTAATATGCCCAAGATCTATATATGTAGTAATGCGGTAACGGCTGAGCGTATAGAATACATACCCTTGTAGACCATACACGGTTAACGTTCCGAGGGGAACATGGTTGAAGTAGTTGAACTCGTAGACGACCTCAAGGTCGTGAAGCTCCTCACAGGTCACCCCTTGTTCCTTCTTCATCGTGCAACAGCTCCGGATCACGACATCCAAGGTGCCACAAGTGTGGCCCCTCATGGTTTCATACACATATGGTGTACGATGATGACCTCAAACTCCTTGATCCCTGCCGAGAGTGCGGAAGTAGATCTTCGGCTTGGAATCCCTGCAACACAACGGTGTGCTGCAAGTGCGTCGTCTCTTGCGCGAATAGTCCTTTCTTGGGACCGTACCAACGCGTGGAGACAACTATGTAGAGAGAGATAGGGAAGAATTCTCCAAGAAAAATTCCTTAGAGAGCATCTCAAATTGTGTGTCTATTCCCACCAATGGGCACCCCTTTATATAGGGGGAGGGGGTGTGCCCTCCCCTTTGGGTTTCCCATGTGGGACTAAACAAGGGAGAGAGGGGGGCGCATGGGCCTCATGGGCCAGCTGGCCAGGTGACATGGGTATACCCTACAGGTACTCGAGCTTGGTATATACGGCCTGAATACGTGGAGGCCCACGATATCACCAAGGCCCAAATGAAGAACTCGAGTGGCCTACGGACTCTCGATTGCTTGAAGAACAAGAAGAAACTAAAGATAGAAAGTTCAAAGGGGAAAAACCCTAATCTGTAACCGACTTGACCTGCTACCCGAGACCTAGCCTATCTATATAAAGGCTAGGAGGGGGCGGCGAGAAGGACACATGCAACCCTAGTTTCCACAACCCTCGCCAGATTGCATCTACGCACCATTGTAATCCTCGATTTCTTTGATAATTCCATGAGCAGACAAGCAGGAGTAGGGACCTCTACGAGGCCTGAACCTGGGTAAATCTTCGAGTCCCCTGCGTGCTTGTTTGTTAGCCGATAGATGTCTCCAGCGCTCCCTCTTTCTCCAAAACCCAAGTCCATAACAATGGGCATTGATGAGTTAAACCCTCGTCAATTGGCGCCGTCTGTGGGAACTGGGAGTGCTGATGTTGCGGCTTCTTCGGCCCCATCAACCGCGATCTACAACTCCGCAACAGCGGAGATTCACCAGCTCTTCGGCGCGTTCGACTTCACCGTCCATACGCCGGCCACTCGCTCGGCCTTCGAGTCCATGGGCGACGGGATCAGCCTGACGATAGGGAGCTTCCGCTTCCAAGTTGGTCAAATGGGCACGCTTTGCATGCCTGATCAGCCGAAAACCTCCATCGATCGGCACCCTCAGTGAGCTCAACGCCCCGACAACAGTCGAGAACACGGTCAGCGACAGTAGTCGCGACTCCGATCTGAGCGATCTGGCCAGTGAAGACGAAGCCTATGGCTCCGAATCTGAGAGTTGCGGAAGCAGCAGCTTCCCCAATCACTTCATGTGCGCTGTCATCAACGCAGGCGATACCTCTGCCAACCGCGACAACACAGGCAATCGCGGTAACGGAACCGACCCGCCTAACAACGGCAACGGTGGCAATGGCGGCAACGGTGGCAATCGCACCCCCGTCAACAATGGAGGAGCAGTCAAACCTCCAACCATATTAAACGAGCAAACCGGCGAACACGTCGTGATGAGGCTCAATGAGGAACAATGGGCTCACTGCCGCGAGGCCCTATGAGGCGCTCCTCTACCCTTCGGATCTCCGCAAGAACTGCTGATGGGCTACCACTGACTCCTAAAGGAAGAATTCAAGCGCCAAGTACAAACAATCGCGCAACTCCAGGCGCGCAAAAAGGCAGAAGACGAGTCGAGCCTTCGTCGTGCTGGGCTCTCCTCCCACGGAGGATCCTCCTCAAAGGGCAACGAGTACATCGCCAAGAAGAGGCAATCTCGGATGGCCCATCTCACCGAGCAAGAACGCATAGAAGCTGCAAAGGTCCTCGACCTCAGCTCTATGAAAGTCGACACATGGGGCAACTTGGTCCCCAAGATGCCGCATGCTGCGGTGACATCGCCCACCATGTACCTCCTTAACAACCAGCCGCCAGCTAGAGATCCCCGAGCTGCCATGCACCGGAGCCAAAGAACGGCAAAGTGCTAGCAAAGCGTTATTCCTCGCCCTCATCCAGTGATGACAGTCATGACCTGTCTCGACGTCGCCGCTCACGGCGACACGACCACGACTACGACACACGTGATGACATCAGGCATCGCAATATCGACAAATCAAGGGCACGGGGTGCTCGGTCGACGGACTCAAAAGAGGAAGACGTGGAGCTCTGCGGCGCCAGATGCTTCAGCAGGTCCATCAGGCAAAAGCGAATGCCAAAGGGGTTCAAACTCCCGTCGGAGAACCTGAAGTTTGACGGCCTACAGGACCCAAAGATCTGGCTGGAGGACCACATCTCCTCCGTCAGGCTCCACGGAGGCAGTCGAAGCACGGCCATGCAATGCTTACAGCTACAGCTGCAGAGCGCTGCCCGAGCATGGCTCAACAACCTCCCACGCGGATCCATTCGCAGTTGGGATGAGCTGGTTTATAGCTTCGTGCGCAACTTCAAGGGCACGTACAAGTGGCCTGCATCAATCGAAGAGCTGAGATGCTGCCAGCAAAGATCAGGCGAATCGCTGTGCTCCTACATCCGAAGGTGGTCCATCATCAAGAACTCCGCAGAGAACATCTCAGAGGATCACGCGATTGATGCATTCAATGACGGCGTTCACCGCATAGAGCTCAGGGAGGAGCTGGTCCGCTCAAAGCCCAAGACCATCAACCACCTGATGGAAATCGCGAATCGGTGGGCTGATGGAGAAGATTCAGTGAAAAACCGCGTCCACTCCGACGAGGAGGCAGAACTCGAGCGCAGACGCGACCACCGAGGCAAACGCCATATGCGCATTTACAATGACCGCGACGACGTCAACATGGTCGCAGCTGGCTACGCCGACAGACGCGGCGATAACCGCAACAGCGGATGCCGAGGCGGTGGATACCGCGACTCCAAGAATACCACGCAAGTGTGGCAAGGCCGCAACCGTGATGAGGCACCCGCAACATCCATCGAAGACAAACTGGCCGGGCCATGCACGGTGCACTTCTACATCGACAAGCATGATGGAAAGAAGAAGTTCAGCCACCTCCTCAAAGACTGCCGCGAGTTCCTCAAATTGCATGAGGGATTGGTTCGGATGAATCGCAACGCAATCGAAAGGGGCTACGGAGTGGCTCTAGGCGCCGTGGCACATGGTGCTCTGCCACCGCCACCCGGAATGCCCCCAAACGCAGCTGCGCCTGACCAGCACCAGGGAGGTGAACCCTACCCATGGGCCATGGGCACCATGATGATCCAAAAAGGATGCCCCTCCAATCGGGTGCAGAAGGCCATCACTTGCCAAGTCAACTTGGCCACACACTAGCCACCATCTACCACTAAGTACCTCAGCGGAAGCGAGTCCCGCATCACCTTTGACAAATGTGATCATCCGCCTCAAGTACCTCGTCCAGGCCACTATCCCCTCATACTCGAGGCGCAAATCGGAGGCTTCGACATGAGTCGCATCTTCATGGATGGCGGAAGCAGCATCAACCTCATATTCGTGAGTACCTTGCGAGCAATGAGGATCCCTCTAACTTGCCTAGAGGCCTCAGACACAACATTCCACGACATCTTCCTAGGCAAGGGTGTGTATCCCCTGGGAAAAATCAACCTCAACGTCATCTTCGGCACGCCAAGAAACTTTCGGCGCGAGCGCATCGACTTTGAGGTCGTCGACTGGCCCTCACAGTACCACTGCATCCTCGGACATATCGCATTTGCGAGGTTCATCATATTGCCGCACTACGCCTACCTGCAGATGAAAATGCCAGGTCCCAATGGCGTCATCACAGTCAACGGGAGCTTTGAGAGGTCCGACAGTTGCGATAGGGAATTCAACTGAATTTCCTAGTCCTTCGACATGCATGAGGAACTCGCGAGACTAAAAGAGTCGACAGACAACAATCTGCCTCCCCTAAGCCGGCCAAGCTCGCCCGATCTATCTTTCGACTCCTCAGTACACACAAAGAAAGTGCAGGTTCACCCATCAGACCCCGCCAAAACGGCCCTCATCGCCAACAACTTGAGTCCCGCATAGGAACTCGTGCTCGTCAAATTCCTCCGTGAGCACTGGGAAATTTTCGCCTGGTGTCCTGTGGACATGCCAGGAGTTCCCAGGGAATTCGCCGAGCACACACTCAATGTCAACCCCGACGCAAGGCCAGTCAAGCAAACAATTCGGTGATTGTCTGAGCCACGGGCGCAGGAAGTTGGAATGGAGATCAACAGACTCCTCGACGCCAAGTTCATACGCGATATCAAGGAAAGCACTTGGCTCGCCAACACGGTGCTGGTACCAAAAAAGGACACGGATATCCTGCGGATGTGCGTGGACTTCGCCTCTCTGAATAAGCATTACCCAAAGGATCACTTCCCGTTGCCACGCATTGACCAGATCATCGACTCCACTGCGGGATGTGAGCGCCTCTGCTTCCTCGACGCCTACTCAGGCTATAATCAGATTCGAATGAAGGAGGAAGATCAAGAAAAACAGCGTTTACAACACCCTTTGGTGTGTTCTGCTACAACACAATGCCCTTCGGGCTAAAAAACGCGGGAGCCACCTACCAGCGGTGTATGCAGGGTTGCCTCAAGGAACAACTTGGTCGCAACATTCAAGTCTATGTCGACGACATAGTAATCAAGACCAAGGAGGAAGCCTCCCTAATCGACGATTTGCGCGAAACCTTCGCCAACCTCGACCGCTACCGGATCAAACTCAATCAGGACAAATGCGCCTTTGGCGTGCCATCCAGGCAACTACTCGGGTACCTCATCTCCGCAAGAGGAATCGAGGCAAACCCGAAGAAAATAAAAGCCATACTAGCCATGGAGAAGCCCAAAAACATAAGGGGCGTTCAGCAGCTAGCTGGGTGAATCACGGCCCTCAGTCGGTTCATTAGTCGGATGGGTGAAAAGGCGTTGCCCTTCTACCAACTCCTCCGCAAAGCTGAAAAGTTCGAGTGGACCAACGAAGCGCAGGAAGCATTCGAAGACCTCAAGCGCCTTCTATCCACCTCGCCAGTACTAGTGACCCCACGGGAAAGGGAACCACTGTTGCTATATATCTCCGCCACCAACCAGGTGGTCAGCACAGTGATCATCGTCGAGCAAGCCGAGGAAAACAAGGTCCACGGGGTACAACGCCCAGTATACTACCTCAGCGAGGTCCTCACGCCAACAAAACAGCGGTACCCGCACTACAGAAAGCTGGCGTACGGTGTCTTCATGACCGCCCGGCGACTGCATCACTACTTCCAAGAACACCCGATCGTGGTGGTCAACGACACCCCGTTGGGACACATCCTCAATAACCCCGACGCCATGGGACGAGTCGCGCTTTGGGGAATAGAATTGTCTCCACGAGACATCACATACGAAAAGCGCGACGCAATTAAGTCGCAAGTTCTTCCTGACTTCCTCGTGCACTGGATGGAGAACCAGCTCCCTGAAAAACCAGACATGTCCTACCTATGGACAATGCACTTCGATGGATCCAAGCGAAAGGACGGAGCAGGTGCAGGTGTCACATTGACATCACCCCAAGGGGACAAGCTGAAGTACATCCTGCGAATGCAGTTCACCGCCTCCAACAACGAAGCTGAGTACGAGGCCCTGCTACACGGGATGAGGATGGCAAAGGCCTGCGACGCTAAGAGACTCATTATTTATGGCGACTCCCTGTTGGTTGTCAACCAAACAATGCATGAGTGCGACACACTGAGCGACAACATGATCGCTTACCGCGACCTCCACGACACACTCGAAGGAGATTTCGATGGCTACGAGCTGCGACACGTAGGCCGTGAAAGCAATGAAGAGGCAGACGCACTCGCCAACGTAGGCTCTACCTGCGCCCCCATACCACCTGGGGTATTTCTCGAGCGCATCTGTGAACGCTCCATCAAGCCAAAGGTAGCACAGAAGAAAACAAGCGCAGCAACGGACTCGGGGGCTACGCCGCCCAATGAGCCAATGGCACTCGACGACCTGGAGCTGGACACAGGACTCGAAGGACCAATGCGCGTCATGATGATCGAATCATCCTGGACTCAACCATACATCACGTACCTCCTCAGCAAAAGGCTACCGGACGACTTGATTGATGCCCGGCACATCGCGGGACGATCCAAGGCACTCGCTATTATCAACGGCGAACTATACAAGCGCAGCATCACAGGAGTGCTCCAGCGGTGCGTCTCCACGGCTGACGAAAAAGCTGTTCTCCTCGACATCCATGAGGGAACCTACGGACACCACGCTGGCAGTCGCGCCCTCGTGGCCAAAGCTCTACGAGCTGGGTTTTACTGGCCTACGGCCATGCGCGACGCCAAGGACATCGTCAAGAAGTGCAATGCGTGCCAGCGATTCGTGGACAAACCAAACGCGCCTGGCGCAGAGCTCCGGCCAATTCCGTTGGCCTGGCCCTTCACGCAATGGGGACTCGACATGGTCGGCAAGCTCCCTAAGTCCTCACAAGGAGGTTACGTCTACCTCCTGGTGGCAGTCGACAAGTTCACCAAGTGGATAGAGGCCATGCCAGCGACCAATCAATCAGGGCACAACGCAGTCAAGTTCTTTGAGTCCATCGTCTTCTGCTTCAGGGTGCCACACAGCATCATCACAGACAATGGCACGAACTTCACGTCCAAGGAGTTCCAAGAATTCTGCGAGAACCTGGGAATCAACATCAGCTACGCCTCGGTGGCACATCCACAGACCAACGGTCAAGTCGAAAAGGCAAACGGGCTCGTCTGGGGCGGCATCAAGAAGCGACTCCTCCGACCACTCGAACAAGCCGTGGGCTGCTGGCCTGACGAACTACAATCGGTACTTTGGAGCTTACGTACAACTCCAAACAGTGCTACAGGCTACACCCCGTTCATCATGGTCCACGGGGTTGAAGCCGTGCTGCCCGCTGAAGTACGGTACAAAGCGCCACACATGGTTGCCTACAACGAGCAGGAATCCTCCCTCACACTCGAAGACTCCGTCGACCTCCTCGATGAAGCGAGAGAAATCGCCGTGGAAAGATCAACGATCTACTAGCAGAATCTGCGCAACTACCACAGTAGGAGGCTACGCCCCCGATCCTTCGTCGAAGGCGACTTGGTCCTGCGACTAAAGCAGCAAGGACATCTCAAGCTCGAGTCCCCCTGGGAAGGGCCATACGTGATTACAGAAGTAATCCCAGGTGGCGCCTATCGCCTTCAAGATTTAGAAACAGGAGTCGCATACTCCAACCCCTAGAACATCGCGCAGCTGCGACGCTTCTACCCTTAGTCGTTTTTACTTTTACATTGCAAATAAGGCACTCAGCCAAGGCTACTTAGCCACACATTGTACTTCGTACTGTCTCGCGAATAATAAAGCTAAGTGCCCCAAAACTCTATGTCTTCCTTTATTTTCCGCAACTTATCGACTCGGGGGCTACGCCACCCTATACACATCTGTTCTACGAACTAAAACGCGATATCCTGAGTAGCTGGCACATCAATCGAAACCCTTGACACAACATCAACCCAGTTGCAACGCACCTGACAGGCTGACAAGGGACTGAGATAAACGCATGGCCAGGCTAACGAAAATGAGTCACATAGTGCAACGCACTTACACGCTAACAAGCTCTTTATACATATTTGACAGTCAATTATACACAACATTTATATGAACTTTACAACACGGATACACTTATGTGCAGGATACAAATTAAGCTACTACTGCAACAAGAGAACGTTGGTTTGTTCCTCAAAGAAGTCGACGATCTCTTCTGCTGGGCGATCCACCACCTGGTAGTGCGGCACCATATTCCAGGCAGAACCTGCTGGTGGCGAAGGTGGCCCAGCCGCAATTGCCGCCACATCTACGTCAGGCCTATGCAATCGCACCAGCGATAGAGCGGCCTTGGCACCAGCCACCAACTATTGCTTCACGCACTCGCGAACCGCGGTCAGGTCTTGAAACTTGGTAAGGACGGCCAGCAAGCTTGATGGAGTAACATCCAGCGGAAACATCGTCTGATAAATGTTCTTCAAACATGACCGCGACTTCTTTAGAAAGTGCAGCACTCGCGACGCACGATCCTGCAGGGTCGCCAGCGCAATCGCACGATCATGATCTACCCAGAAGTATCCACTCTCTTGAAATTGCTCCTGGGTAAGATCATGCATACGAATGGCAATTCTATCCTTCTCATCCTGCGGATGACGCGCGCTGACAACTACATGAAGCAGCAACATCAGCATAAGGACAGCGCACCATCGCGAATGACTACAAGGAAAAGATAAGAGAAAGCAAACTAACATTTGAATTGGTCGCCCAGCTGCGTCACCTCGCCAAGCAGATACTGCTCTCGAGCGGTGGCTTTCTCCGCCTTTGACTTCCATACATCCGTGTTACCGTGGAGCACGGGCAACTCACGCTCCAGCTGCTTCACGCGGTCACGCAGTCGCGAAAGTAGCGACAACTCATCTACCCTGGAACGCGGCGGTGCCAAAGTATCATCAAGGGACGGCGAGTCCTGAGGTTCCCTCAAAGGATCACTTGATGTACCCTACAACAAGACAAGATAGAAGGAAAATAAGATAGTCAAATCGACACAAAGATTCAAGTGCATTCAAGACTAGCAAAAGAATCAACAGATACATTCGCCAACAGGCATGTTCTTGGCAAAGGACATAAACTAATTAACTATTACAAAGCTACTGAGGAGCGATTGGCTTCTTCGACTTCGACGGCTTCGGGGGCTTCATCGAGTCCGTGGCAGTATCGGATGCCACTGACTTTCCGCCAGCCCCTGATGCCGCAGCCTTTGCTGCCTTCTTGGCTCGCTGTAGCTCCTTAGAGTGCTTCGCAACCGTGTTAATTAGCTGTGGCCCATTGATGACCCACAAGTATAGGGGTGTACCGCAGTATTTTCGAGGGAAGTGAAACCCAATTTATTGATTCGACACAAGGGGAGCCAAAGAATATTTATAAGCCTTAACAACTGAGTTGTCAATTCAGCTGCACCTGGAAACAATCTTGCTCACACCAGTTTATCGGTAGCAACGGTTTTGTACTAGGAATAGTAAAGTAACAGTAGTAGTAAAGCAAAGACAGTAGTAACAAAAGCAGTAAACAATGGGATTCGAGAGCGGTAGGCATAGGGATGGATGGATGGGCGTTGCATGGACAAGACAATTCACATAGCAATCAGAACATAGGGCAATTGCAGATAAATAAGATAAAGCATCCAAGTACTAGACAATCCTAGGCATGTGTTCCATATATAGTCATACGTGCTCGCAATGAGAACTTGCACAACATCTTTTGTCCTGCCAGCCCATTTGCAGCGGGGCCTCTAGGGAACTACTGGCAATTAAGGTGCTCCTTTTAATAGAGCACCGGAGCAAAGTATTAACACTCCGTGAACACATGTGATCCTCACATCAAAACCTTTCCCTTCCGGTTATCCCGATTTCTGTCACTTCGGGGCCATAGGTTCCGGACATCAACGTGTGTATACAACTTGTAGATAAGACCAAGAACAATACTATCATAATGAATCAATAACATGTTCAGATCTAAAATCATGGCACTCGGGCCCTAGTGACAATCATTAAGCACAACAAGTCACAACAAAGTCATAAAGCACTAATAAAAGATACTAGGCACCATGCCCTAACAATCTGATGCCATTACATGAACGATCTCATCCAATCCCTACCATCCCCATAGCCTATAGTGGGGGATTACTCACTCATAGATGGGAGAAACATGGATGGTCGATGGAGAAGCGATGGTGATGATGATGGCGATGATCTCCTCCAATTCCCTGTCCCGGCAGGGTGCCAGAACGGAGTTTCTGATGTCGTTTCATGGAATCTAGTGGTGGCGGCGGAGTGGAACTCCTTCTGGAAAAACATCGAACCCCCCAAAGTTTTTTGGTCAGAAGGCTCCTTATAGGTGAAGAGAGAGGCCGAGGGGGTGCCTGGGGGGCCCACACCACCCCCTGGCGCGGCCTGGCCTGGCCCGCACCACCAGGTGGTGTGGCCACCCCTGTCTCTTCTCCGTCTCGTATTCTGGCTCCTGGAGTCTTCGGGTTAAATAGGATTTTTGGCATATTTTCCGGGATTTTTCTTGATAGTTGGTCTTTCTGCACAAAAAGTAGACACCCAGGCAATTCTGCTGAAAACAGCGTCGGTCCGCATTAGTTGTATCCAAATCACACAAGTATAGAGGAGAAACAATAGCAAAAGTGTTCGGAAAAGTAGATACGTTTTGGACGTATCAACTCCCCCCCAAGCTTAGCTTATTGCTTGTCCTCAAGCAATTCAGTTGAAAACTAAGTGCAATAAAAGAACTTTCACGAACACATTTGCTTCATAAGATGTAAATATTCTTAGCAATGTGATCAACTACTTGGACAATTCATAATAAAGAGTATGCAACCAAGTCTACTTAATAGTCTTTGCAAGCTATGAAGAGATTCCAAGTCAAGAATAATAAGTAGCATGAAGCACGAACATAAGCAACATTACAATGCTCATAAGAAGGTATGATAGAGTGGTATCTCGCTTGCCCTTTGATTATGGATGCCAGGGCACCTCTGAAATTCAAGTGATGACTAGAAGTAAAGATATCAAGAATACAAGCATCAAAGCCATAACACAAATAATCAAGTAATGGAACAAAACACAAAGAATGACAACTATGCTCTCAACAAGGTGCTCAAAGAATATGTGGAGACTTAATAAGTAGAAGAAAAGGTTTTGAATAATTTGAAAGGCTTCCAAATGCTGAAAGTATGGTACTCGTTAGCTTTGAGCTCTCATTGCCCCTATCATAAGCATCTTTAATGTGGTTAAGGTGAAAGTGAGGTCCAATCTAAGTTATATGCTTGACAGACTATAAACTGAAAATCCCAAGTCCCTTGAGTATGAGGGCCGCTCCTCATGCTACTCAACTTTAGTTATCGGTAAGTTCTTGTCATCGTAAGTATGTGCGTATCATTGAGAACCGCCAACGGGGTACCCCTTGCCCGACGATACGGAAGGATCCCCATATCAAAATGACAAGGCAAGCAGACAATGAGTATCTCAGCAATCTTCTTATTTACCATGGGAAAATGGTGCTTTTTTCTCTCTTTCCTCTTTTCATAAAACTCTATTTTTTTTATTTTTCTCCATAGCTATCTCTCTCTTTTTTTATAAGAAGAATGCTTCATAGATATCATTATGGTTACGCTGCAGGTTTCCACCATGTCAGCATGGATTAGACCAGCGGCCCAGGCGTTTCTCTAACACACATACATAATTCCATGGACTTACAAGCTCCCCTTTTATTTCACACCGATGACATCCGCAAACAAAAGAGCAAGGTATCAACTGGGTATATATTTACAAGTGTTGAAAGCGTTCCCCGTGACAGCACGGTTCTGCTAATCCCTAGCCTATAATTTGCAAGCATATAACTTTCAAGGAGAGTTCCCAATGGTTCAGGTTTATTAAGTGCAGGAAATAAAGTATGCCATCAAGTTCGTGAGAGCTTTACTAACTAATTTTCCCATAACAAGCAAACATTTTATTTGGAAGAAAACAAGGCATATTGAATATGCACGGGAGTAGCAAACGATGCTAATAGGTAGGTATGGTGGACACTTTGGAAATATTTGGTTTAGGGAGTTGAAAACATGAGTAAAACACTCAGT
The DNA here is from genome assembly GCA_910589775.1 of Avena eriantha. Taxonomy (NCBI): domain Eukaryota; kingdom Viridiplantae; phylum Streptophyta; class Magnoliopsida; order Poales; family Poaceae; genus Avena; species Avena eriantha. Next base: position 144,858,904 of record OU342744.1, on the reverse strand, counting down.
GGAAGTGAAGGCTAGCAATAGTAAGGGAGCGACAAATGAGAGAGCAATAGCTGTCACTATCATGCTTGCAACAAAACAGGACTACTCATGGCATGAAAGTGATTCAAGATCCTCAAGGCAAAATAATTCATCAAGGCTTAACTGATTATCACAGTCCTGTGCATGCGTGAGCATGTGCCAAGTCAATTCAAATGAAACATTCAGAGGAGGATACCACAGTGTCATACCAATTTATGAATAGAGCAATGCAAGCAAACATTCATAAGACATGCTACAAACTATTAGCGAGCTAGAGCTAGTCATAAGAAAGCAAGAACTATTAAGCATCCAAAGAAAACATACACTCTACATGAACAGACTAAGCATGCCCACGGTGATGAGTATATGTACAAAAATGAAAACAAATAGAGTTCGTTACCAGCCTCTTACCACGCCTCAAGTTGTCATTGATCCTCATTATTGCTCTTCACTTGTGTGACTTGAATAATAATATGAAACCAATATCCACTAAGGACTGCCGAACCCTGAAGCAAACTCGAAAAAACCAAAGAAGAACAACAAATATTTTTGGTGTTTTCAATATTTAAATAAGAACCAAAAGAGAGAAACAAGCAAAGCAAAATCTTTTTGGGTTTTTCGAATAGTTCAAAGAAAGCAAAAAGGGAAAAAACAAACCAAGGCAAAAAAGAAGAAGCAAACCAAAGAGAAGCAACAGAAATATTTTTGGTCTTTTTGTGTTTTTAGAAAGCAAAAGCAAAGAAGGACGAAAACTAAAAAGAGAACGAAAACATGAATATACAAAGTACCGACGCAACATGATAAGGAAATGAGTGCGGTGTCGGCGTACCTCCCCCCAAGCTTAGGCTTTTATCCTAAGTGGATATCAATCCCAAGCTGGCCAGGATGAAGTGTCACCCTGGTACGATGAAGAGGTTCCCTCATCCTGGTGCGAGCTCGAGTACGTCCCTCTGTAATGCGCGGAGTAATCATAGGAGGGCACATCCTCCTGGTGCTACTCGTGGAAACCCAGCAAGCGAAGCTGCTCGTCCACCTCCTCCTTGGAGCGCGACCACGGTCTCCTATGAACACTAAACAAAGCAGGATGTGGCAAAAGGATCTCCCTTTCATCCCCGTCAGTGAAAAGCATCCTATATACTAGATTGTTCAAATCAGAGGTAGCAGTGACAAAGTGATGAGTTTTCATGGCAACAAGGTCAAGCCTCTGTGGTGCCAGCATAGCATCATAGGGATCCACTGAAAGACCTAATCCATTGACTACACGCGATGCAATGATGCCCCCATAGATAGGCCCCCTAACAGCTAGGCGGCGAGCAAAAAGCGAGCCAAGATTGTACCGAGTATCATTGTTAAGCGCAGCAGCAAGGAATGATAAATGATAGTTAGAGATATTACTTGTGTTCTCTCTACCAAGTACACTAGTAGCAAGATAATATGCAAAGTATCTGAGAGCAGGGAGTTGGATATTTCTTATCTTTCCACGCTGCGCCACGCGGTCATCATCATTGATCACCCCTCGGTAAAGCTCCAACAAATCAGCGGGTCGCCCTTGAATTTTCTTCACGGTCCTTGTCATAGACACACCTACAATACTGCAAAATCTCTCCAGAGGCATGGTGAAGGGAAGATCATAGATTTTAAAAGAGACAGTAGACTGATAGGGTGTGTTAGTAAATGTGAAGGTCTCAACAAAAGTTTTGGTGAGCATAGCGTATTGTGCACTCTCATCTTGCATATATGAGGTCAAACCAACCCTCTCAATCAGTAGCAAGAAATCATCAAGAATACCTGTAGCTTGTAAGAAAGTAAAACAAGGAAAAGAGGATGGGTGAGCATCCCCATCATCCTTTTCACTACCAATACGAGTTGCAATGAGATCTTCATTGTATGATGGCCTAGCTTGAGAGGCTGTCCTCGAGGGCCTCGACCTCCTAAGTGCATCACTCTCAAATATCTCTCCAAAAGTATGGTTGTTCATGCTTGGTATTCTGAAATTTAAACACCTATTAAACAAGTGATTGCAAAGTAAATATAATTAAGGATTCTACTCATAAGGACTTGCAAGAGGCCTAAACATGCATCAAAACTATATCTATAAGCATCAAACAAGCTTACAAGCTCTCATAACCAGTCACCTACATCAGAACAATACTCAACATAAAATTCACTAAACACAAATCTACTTGGACAAGGGGAGGAGTCACATACCAGGGAACAAATGCTCCAAATTTCAGCAAGAAAGATGGGCTGAGCAAGGAGATCGAAAAAATCGAGAGCAAGCATAACAAGAACACGATTTTGAGCTATGAACTAGAGCTTACTCAGGAGAGAGAAGAAAGTGGCAGGTGAGAGAGTTAGTGGGGGGCCAGGGGTGGCCCACACCGGGGCATGGCGCCACCCAAGGCTGGCCGCGCCACCATGTGGTGTGCCTGCCTAGTGGGCCCCCCTGGCACCTCCCAGGTACTCCTCTGCCCCTTTTTTCATGTAAAAATTTAATATGAATTTTCTGGAATTTTTCAAGACACTTTATTTTTGGGCACTTTTCAGAAATAGAAGAATGATTTTTCTGACAGACAGATTTTTTTTCTTTTGGAAACATGATGCAAAGACAAAACAAGGCTAGAACTACAGAAGTTCTAACATGCAAGCAACTAACAACACAAAGAAAACTAAACGAAAGCAAAAACTAAAATGCAAGATAGAAATAAACGGAGATAATCATAATGAAAACATTGTTTTGTTCAATGGAATCCTTTTGTTAGCAAGGTTGATCAAGTCTTGCTACCAAAACAATTGCATATGAGACAAAACTTTGTATTCCACTAATGATTATGTTACTTCAACCTTGATAGCAATGGTCCCAATCATAATAGTTTCAAATTTTTCTCTTGGTATGGGACAATATATTTCTCCAACTTGAATGCCTTCAACATGTTCAATTGAATTCAAACCATAAGTCCTTTCAATCATCTTGCGGAAATAGACAGTATGTTCCTTGTCATTAACATTGAAGGTCACCTTTCCTTGATTACAATTAATAATAGCTCCTACAATGTTAAGAAAAGGTCTCCCAAGAATAATAGACATATTATCATCTTCAGGCATTTCAAGCACAACAAAATCAGTTAATATCAAGCAATTGTGAGCCACCTGAACATGTACATCCTCACATATACCCACATGAATAGTGGTAGATTTATCAGCCATTTGCAAAGATATATCAGTTGGTATGAATTTTTCAAGCTGAAGCCTCTTATAGAGAGAGAAAGGCATAACACTAACTCCAGCTCCCAAATCACACAAAGCAGTTCTAACATAACTGTTCTTAATAGAGCAAGGGATAGTTGGAATCCCTGGGTCTCCAAGTTTCTTAGGAACCTTACCATTAAAGGAATAATTAGCAAGCAAAGTAGAAATTTCTTCATTAGGGATCTTCCTTTTATTCGAGATAGTGTCCTTCATATACTTTGAGTAAGGAGGCAATTTAATTGCATCAGTCAAAGGAATTTGCAAGAATAAAGGCTTCATCCACTCCCAAAACTTATTATAATGTTCATCCTCCTTTGACTTGTGTTTCTTATCAGGGAAAGGCATAGGTTTTTGGACCCAAGGTTCTCTTTCACTACCATGTTTCTTAGCAATAAAATCCTCTTTGGTGTATTTAGTATTCTTAGTGTGGTTTTCAGGTTCTTCTTCAACTTTTTCTTCATTAGGAACAGTATTTTCTTCATTACCACTTTCAGTTTCAGCATCAGAGATAGATATACTATTAGGATCTATAGCAGGTTCAGAGGGTTCTACAATAGTTTTATGTTTCTTTTTCCTTTTCTTACAAGTAGAACAACTATTTTCAGCTTGTTGAGAATCCTGCTCAATTCTTTTGGGATACCCCTCAGGATATAGAGGATCCTGGGTAGCAGCTCCACTTCTAGTTCTAATTTCATAAGCATGTTTTTCTTTAGCAGCATTAACTAGCAAGTCGTTTTGCACTTTAACGAGTTGATCTATTTGAGTTTGAACCATTTGAAAGTGTTTAACAATCATTTTAACATCATTAGAGGTTCTTTCCACAATATCTTTCAACTCAACAATAGCTCCAGTGTATTCCATCAGATGATTTTGCACCCTTTTATTAAAGTTATCTTGCTTAACAATAAATATATCAAATTCTTCTAAGCATTGATCAGGAGGTTTAGCGTACGGGATACCACCTTCATCAAAGTGTTGGAGAGAGTGTACCTCAATAGTGGGTGAGTAGGGAATAGGCTTACATAATTCTTCTATAGGAGGTAAATTCTTGACATCTGCAGCTTTAATTCCCTTCTCCTTAAGACATTTCTTAGCTTCCTTCATCACTTCATCATTTAATTCAATAACTCCCCTCTTCTTTGATGTTGGAATAGGCACCGGAATAGGTGGTTCAGGTACAATTACTTCAGGTATAGCTTTTTTAGGAGGAGTCCAATCTTCATAATTCTTGCTTATTTTAGCCATTAATTCCTCAGCTTCCTTAGGAGTCCTATTCCTGAAAACACAATTAGCACAACTATCTAGGTATGTCCTAGATTCTTCGGTTAGTCCATTATAAAATATATCAAGAAGCTCATTCTTAGGTAATGGACTTCCGGCCTGTGCATGAATCAGAGCACAAAACCTTGCCCAAGATTCGGGCAATACCTCTTTTTCTCCCTGTTTAAAATCAAAAAGTTCCTGCAAAATAGCATGTCTAACACTGGGAGGAAAATATTTCTACAGAAAAGTACTAATCAAGCACTCAGGGTTGTCAATAGATCTAGGAGGTAAATTACTAAACCAAGTTTTAGCTTCTCCTTTCAGTGAAAAGGGAAAAATCTTAGCAACAAAGTAAGTACGCATCTTAATATCATCAGAAAACAAGCCACTCATGGTAGCAAGTTCATTCATATGTGCTACCGCACTTTCATTCTTAGTCCCACAAAAAGGTTCTTTCTCGACAATAGCTATGTAAGATAGATCGAGAGAGAAATCATAATCTTCATCTATAATGTTTATGGGAGAAGCAGCAAACTTAGCATCAGGAGACAATTTGGGTCTAATAGTACGCCTCTCAAGGAGACTCTTAGCAGCGCTCCTATCATGGGTGTTCTTACATTCTTTAATAAACTCATCGGTCATCTCAACATAACCATCTTCAATATTATAACTCTCACTAGACTCAGGTGAGCTAATAGGTGTGGTAGTGTCTTCATTAGGAGTTTCGGTATTTCCAGCTATAGTTCTAGCAATCGTAGCATCTAGGAAAGGACCTAATGAACCACTCTTATCAAGCACAGTAGAAGCAGCATCATAAGCATCAGAAGTTTCAGATTCAGCAGTAGTAGCAGTGTGTGTAGCATGTGTATGTGGTGGTGTAACGAACTTACTCAGAACAGACAGTGAATCAAGAGCAACATAGGTGTTCAGAACCGTACCTCTTCTTGTAGTGGATGGTAAAATAGGAAACTTGCCATCACGAGACTTACCCATGATGGATGGATAGCAGCGAATAATAGAGAATCCAAGTGAACTTGATAAATAAAGCTATGCTCCCCGGCAACGGCGCCAGAAAATAGTCTTGATGACCCACAAGTATAGGGGGTGTATCGCAGTATTTTCGAGGGAAGTGAAACCCAATTTATTGATTCGACACAAGGGGAGCCAAAGAATATTTATAAGCCTTAACAACTGAGTTGTCAATTCAGCTGCACCTGGAAACAATCTTGCTCACACCAGTTTATCGGTAGCAACGGTTTTGTACTAGGAATAGTAAAGTAACAGTAGTAGTAAAGCAAAGACAGTAGTAACAAAAGCAGTAAACAATGGGATTCGAGAGCGGTAGGCATAGGGATGGATGGATGGGCGTTGCATGGACAAGACAATTCACATAGCAATCAGAACATAGGGCAATTGCAGATAAATAAGATAAAGCATCCAAGTACTAGACAATCCTAGGCATGTGTTCCATATATAGTCATACGTGCTCGCAATGAGAACTTGCACAACATCTTTTGTCCTGCCAGCCCGTTTGCAGCGGGGCCTCTAGGGAACTACTGGCAATTAAGGTGCTCCTTTTAATAGAGCACTGGAGCAAAGCATTAACACTCCGTGAACACATGTGATCCTCACATCAAAACCTTTCCCTTCCGGTTATCCCGATTTCTGTCACTTCGGGGCCATAGGTTCCGGACATCAACATGTGTATACAACTTGTAGATAAGACCAAGAACAATACTATCATAATGAATCAATAACATGTTCAGATCTGAAATCATGGCACTCGGGCCCTAGTGACAAGCATTAAGCACAACAAGTCGCAACAAAGTCATAAAGCACTAATAAAAGATACTAGGCACCATGCCCTAACAATCTGATGCCATTACATGAACGATCTCATCCAATCCCTACCATCCCCATAGCCTACAGCGGGGGATTACTCACTCATATATGGGGGAAACATGGATGGTCGATGGAGAAGCGATGGTGATGATGATGGCGATGATCTCCTCCAATTCCCCTTCCCGGCAGGGTGCCAAAACGGAGTTTCTGATGCTGTTTCATGGAATCTGGTGGTGGCGGCGGAGCGGAACTCCTTCTGGAAAAACGTCGAATCCCCCGAAGTTTTTTGGTCAGAATGCTCCTTATAGGCGAAGAGAGAGGCCGGGGGGGTGCCTGGGGGGCCCACACCACCCCCTGGCGCGGCCTGGCCTGGCCCGCGCCACCAGGTGGTGTGGCCACCCCTGGCTCTTCTCCGTCTCGTATTCTGGCTCCTGGAGTCTTCGGGTGAAATAGGATTTTTGGCATATTTTCCGTGATTTTTCCTAATAGTTGGATTTCTGCACAAAAAGTAGACACCAAGGCAATTCTGCTGAAAACAGCGTCAGTCCGCATTAGTTGCATCAAAATCACACAAGTATAGAGGATAAACAATAGCAAAAGTGTTCGGGAAAGTAGATACGTTTTGGACGTATCACCCATATTTGCCACAGGCAGTCGTGAAGGGAGCAAAGACTACCTGTTGGCCGTCTGCGCTAACGGGCATCGCCTTCGACACCGTGGCAGGATCAATCTGGACTCCGTGGGCCTGCACCACGGCAAGTGACATGGACGCGCCAGCCGCGCGGAGTGAGTTCTTGAAGCTTGAAGGAACACCCCCGGCGAGAGACTCGACCAGCTCGTCCATGTTCTCGATTAGCTTAGCCTTGGGCATCAACTCCTCCCGGAGGCGACTGAGAACACCCTTGGCCTTGGAAAGCGTATCTTGAGCGGCGGCACTACGGTCCTCGACTGCTGAAAGCGACCCGCCAAAGCGTCGTCGTGGCGGAGGGCTTGAGGGTCAAAGCTCAAACCGCTAGCATCTGTACACAAACCAACACATAGATATAAACATCAAACGCCAACGGCAAACACCGAACAAGAGAACAACAATGATACCCAACCAAGGTACTTGAGAGGGCTTTGGCAATCGAGAAAAGCTATTCTTCGAACAACTTCTCCCTGGACGCAATGGAGGCACATAGATCCTCTTCACGCCTCTGTGCCTCGTCACGCGCCGTGATTGCCTCATCGCGACCCTTCACAGCCGCGGCGAGTGTTTTCTCCAAGGTGGCGTCGTCACGCAGGAGGGCATTATGTTCCGCTACAAAACAAAAAAGGATTGACTATCAGTCGACTATATAAAAGGAGGAGAAGAAGAAGTGCAGCACAGTCACTTTCAACCACGCGATGACGCGTCTCCAGCATTGCATGCTGGCGGCCCATCGCAAGCACTTGCTCCGCCAAGTGAGCACCTTCCTTCACAAGGAGCTATCGCATAACAAAGGATCAGCAGAAGCCATCGACTGCAACATCAAAAAGAAGAAAATCCTACACTTACATGATCATCCAATGACTCCGAAGTCGTTTGGTGCACAGTCATCCGGGCAACCATTAGATGCTCCCCTTCATGAGGAGAACTAGAAGAGTTGTGCCCGGAGTGGGCCGCCAACGGAGGGGAAGGAGCACGCTCGACCTCTTTCTTGGCCCCTGAGGTCACGACTCCTGATTCTTTCAAAAATTGGACGTCGCCAGAAGATGACGACGCCTCTTGACTGCAAGACAAAATCCACATCAACAAAAGGCAAATCAAGAGACGAACCAACAAGGGAAAATCAGAGGAGAACAAACAAACTAGAAAACTTACCAATCAAACTTGTCAAAGTCAAAAGTGGGCTCCCCCGACTCTGACAAGGACTCCTTGGGCATTCGCATCTTCTTGCGAGAGGATGGTGCCACGGCGCTCACAGGAATAGCAGGGACCGGCGACTCCGCACGAACACCTGCACCTTCCGGAGTCGAAGGAGACGACGCATCGGAATCCTCGCTTCGCGAACGCTTGTGAGTATCCGGACTACCAGACTCGGGGGCTTCCTCCTCCACATCAGATGGGACAGTCGACTCCGAGTCGTCCTCTTCCAAGGCTTCACGAGGGATAATCCCCTCAGGAAGAGGGGGCATACAGGGTGACACCACCCAATCCTGCATACAGACAACAAAATTAGCACAAAGGTAAGAAGCAATCGACAATCTAAGCTACTGCGTAGCACAACTATACCTCAGGAGGAGGGTTAGCAGCATCAAATGGAGGAACAATTGGCTCACTAGGGAGCACATCCTTGATGGTGTACTTGGTGACCAGTCGAACCCCTTTGTCCACCTCACTCGCGGACATGCCATCGACAGACACACGAGTGGCATCGTCAGCGCCAGTCCACTGAAACATGGGGTGGACTCTGGCCTGCAGGGGCTGGACGCGACGGTGCAGCCACGTGCGAATGAGGGCGCAGCCTCCCTCCTCTTTGCCGACGCGACTCTGGAGGTTGCAGACGCGCTCGTACAACACATCTGTCTCCGCGGACTCGCCAGGCATGACTACATTTTTCTAGGAGTGCCTCCTCTTGCACAGTGTTGCAGGATAGAAAGGTGCGAGTCCGAAGTGCTCCCCGTCAGCCTTCTCATCACGGACGTAGAACCACTTGTCCCTCCATCCTTGGATAGACATTGTGAGCTTGATGTCGAAATAGGTGGTGATGGGTCGACGTGAATTCCGTAACCACCTACATCATAGACTAAGGAGCGAGACGCAGATTGGCGCTTCAACTTGAAGAGGCACTTGAAGAGGCCGAAGTGCGGCTCGATTCCGAGCAAGCACTCGCAGAGGGTGATGAAGCAAGCGATGTGGAGGATAGAGTTCGGGGACAGCTGATGGAGCTGAAGCCCGTAGAAACAAAGGAGGTCCCTAAAAAAAGGATGCAGGAGCAACGAGAGGCCACGAATGATGAATGCCAAAAACATCACTCGAAAACCAGCGGGAGGAGAAGGAATTATCTCACCGTCGGGGACACGCGCGTCGGCGACTGCGTTGGACAGCGCTCCGTCTTGGCGCAGAAGACGAAGATCATAGGACTTGATGATGGAGGGACGCCACGCGCCATTCATGACGCGGGTGCCCGTGCCCTTCTTTTTCCCGCCGGCGGCGGTGCTGGTGCCCGTGGTGGCGGAGCCGCCCTTCTTCTTCACCGCAGCAGCGGTAGCCGCGGAATCGGCCGGAGCACCTCCCTTCTTCTTCCACATTGCGCGGTGGCAATGTGATCAAAGAAAATAGCTGGGAAATGTGCGGAGCTGGTCTAGCACCGCGGAGGAAAAGAGAGCATAGAAAGCAATGGAGCAGCGGCAATGGCGATGAAGGCAAAAGATGAGCGAAAAGCAGATGTGAATTTTACCGTCGCAGCACCACTACTTAACCCCTGGAAGATGCAATCCAACGGCTCAGAAAAACCCTACTGGACGCGTGGCGATCATCGTGCTAGACACGTGGAGGAGCTGAAATACGAACCGCCCCCCACTATTCCCATTACGTGCGGAAATCGAGGAGGCACTGACGTCATCAAAGCTACGCAGTAGAAGACTTCGACTACTTTAGTCCTTGCTCGAGTCTTCGACTCCACCAAGCACTCGGGGGCTACTCCCATAGGGAGCGCTGGTCGCGCACCCTACGATTTTTCTTTCTTCTTCTTTTTCAGGAACATGGACAATCAAAAGCAAACCCAACCACTCAAAGCATGGCTCGACTATGGACATGGGTTACTCCCATAGAGAGCACCGGAAGCAAATTCGACTGAAACAAGCAAACAAAAAAGACGACAGTAGTCGCAAAAGTTATTTAGTCCCTGCCTGAGTCTTCGACTCAACCAGGCACTCGGGGGCTACTCCCATAGGGAGCACTGGTCGCGCACCCTATGATTCTTTGTACAAAGTACTGTGTGTTGATAAACATCCACACTCGAAGTTTATGGTGACACCACCTCATAATTTTTCCCTACAAAGAGACTGCGTCTCCTGGGTCACCCGAATCGTCTCCGCGATGATAAAATTCGGATGTCACGCTTGCAGCGTGAAGGTAAGACCTAAATAAGGCCTGGCAACGCATTAAACTGCGCACTACCAGAAATATATCCGTACCTACAGGTACGATGAATATGCCTTGACGGACGCGTCGAGTGCTCACACCCATATATTGGAATTCGACTCCTGTAAGACCTCCGTGGCTTGAGTCGAATTACACCAGCACTTTTCCGAATTCGAGTCCGGGGACTCGAGTTCGAGTAGATGGCATTGTTTTACCCTAAGGTAGTTAACTGATACCGATACATCAGTTAAATCAGGCACGTACATCGACAATCCCTATGACACAAAATAGAGCAGTCGAAAAATATACTCAGTCATGCACTCGAAAGGCTTCATAAAGTCCCCAGTCAAATCTGCGATTCCACTAGATACTCGGAGGCTACTGACATGGGTATACCCTACAGGTACTCGAGCTTGGTATATACGGCCTGAATACGTGGAGGCCCACGGTATCGCCAAGGCCCAAATGAAGAACTTGAGTGGCCTACGGACTCTCGATTGCTTGAAGAACAAGAAGAAACTAAAGATAGAAAGTTCAAAGGGGAAAACCCCTAATCTGTAACCGACTCGACCTGCTACCCGAGACCTAGCCTATCTATATAAAGGCTAGGAGGGGGCGGCGAGAAGGACACATGCAACCCTAGTTTCCACAACCCTCGCTAGATTGCATCTGCGCACCATTGTAATCCTCGATTCCTTTGATAATTCCACGAGCAGACAAGCAGGAGTAGGGACCTCTACGAGGCCTGAACCTGGGTAAATCTTCGAGTCCCCTGTGTGCTTGTTTGTTAGCCGATAGATGTCTCCAGCGCTCCCTCCTTCTCCAAAACCCAAGTCCATAACAATGGGCATTGATGAGTTAAACCCTCATCACCAGGGGTGGGCCCCACCCCGCGCACAACCCTAGGCTAGCTGGGTGGGCCTCCTTGAGGCGGCTAGGCCTTGGCCCTTTCCTCTTCGGTTTTCCCTCATGGGCCCTTTTTCCCTAGAAAGTTTGGCCCACTAGTGGAATACCCCTTCAACTTAGATTTTAATATTATATTTAATATAAATTATATTAATTAATATGTAAATACATATTACAAAATCCGATTTGACCCGAAACACCTTTCGATTCCCTTTCGATTTCCTCTGAGCGACTTCGGAACTTTCCCGAAACGATTCCAGTTCTCTCACGAAACTTTTTCGGTTTTCTTTTCTCTTTCATATGGTGATTCCAACATACAAAGGATCTCTAGCTCATCGTACCCTTAAGTGTATTTCCCCACGGCTCGGGAATGGCACAGACATGATCTCCATCAATGATCAATAGAGGGACCGGGATGCCCATAATGACCCCTGTGCATTCCACGATGATAATGTTGCTTGAACCGTAAATAGTCGTTTCTTATTCCCTTTGCCACTTGATACCTAGTTCACCCGAGATTTGATCTATGGTATCCCCATACCTTCATTCGGTCTCGTTACCGATGAACTTGTTTTCTCATTTCCGTGTTGTTACATTCTGTGACCCAGTCACATGCGTGCAAGCTTCGTTAATGCAACGTCACCAAGATGATCACATATGTATCTATCCGTTACATGGATTGGCAAATCCTGGTCTTGATATGTATTCCTCTATGCGCCCTCTGGGAAACCTGAGTAACACCTTTTTGATCACCCAGTCATAGTGTGATACTTGATAACCATGTAAGCTCCCTCCAGAACGGTGATTTGCATTATCTCACAGTCTGAGGATCAGGTTGCGAGGTTTCCTTAGTTTATCATTAATGGTGAGCTTTGTAACTAGATCTCATTAAGATACAAATGGTTGGGTTGTTTGTCTATCACATCATTCAACTAATAACGTGACCTCATTGTCAATTGGCATAAATACCCATGATCTCGAAACCCTAGATCATCCTCATGACCAATGAACTAGTTCGCTAGAGGTAACTAGAGACTTGGTTTGTTTATGTACCACACGTGTATTAACGTTTCGTATTAATACAGTTATAGCACAGTATGAAACTATTATGAACTAATTGAGATATGACAATAAAAACCTATTTATTATTTGCCTCTAGGGCATATCTCCTTCAATTACGGTCGTGGAGAGGAGGGTTCTTTCCTTATAATATTTAGATGGCAACGGCTGGATTTCAGTGGGGCTCACTCATCAGTGAAACAAAAATGAACAGTCACACATGCGAGACCTATAGTCAACGTCACGTCTTTTTCGCGGCAGAATCATTAATGTCCCGGTTCGTAACTGTGGCATCTCGGAACGCTGATACCAATGAACAACTAGTAAGGTGCAATTTAACGTTGTACATAAATTTATCACCGCAAAAAAATCGGCCGCCGCACTGCTTTTCATCATGAATAGCACATCCGCCGTGCATCCAACTTTTGCCCCTTTTTTCCTTATGCTGCCCAAAAACGTGTCGGGTATGGGGTATTTTTAGTATTGTGGTGCTCGTCGCTTGGAGCTTAGATCTTGTACGTCTACACAACCTTAAAATCGGTGTCACCGTACAACTACAGCATCCACGTTTCTTGTGAAACATTAAATACTTTCGGTCTTCAAAGGATTGAACACAAAATCCCTCTGTTATTTTACATCTCTGTTATCTTACATCTGCATAGAATAAATCTTGGCTATGTTGTTCCCAATGATAGGAGTTTTTTGTTTTCTGTTACTAAACCCATTCAAAACTTCCGTGATATTTTTCCTTAAATTAATTAGTGTCCAGAAAGTCTCTGAAATAGCAAAATACGAAAAAACAGGTTTTTTGCCTCCCAGAAATTAACTACCAAAACAGAAACTTTGTTGAAAAGTCCCATCAAACATGTAAAATTTGCATAAACAATGATATATCAATGCTAATAATAATATAAATTAATCCTATATGTGGCTATTATGATGATACAAAATGCAAGTATCATTGGATCTCCTAGGTGTTATAGAGGCATTGGTACCACTTTGTTGGCTACATCAACACGATAGATCTGCCTCGCTGTTTCTAGAAGCTGGAAGAAACCTTGGGAAACTTCCTCACCAGATGGCTTGAGATGAGGGATTTGTGCCAGGGAATCATGAATGGGACAACCGACCAATCCTTCGTTAACAGACTAACGCAAGGCTCGTAGCTCAGGCACAAACTCTTACGTTTCATGGACAAGCGCAGACTTGACCTCAACAATGCGATCGGGATCACTAGCCGGTACTCCAAAGCTGGTGACGAGGATCATGCCATAACAACCAAGCTATACAGAGAGCCAAGGAGCCACTTCATGGCTACGTCGATATTGATCCAGGTTCCACCTCCAACAAAGGTAGAGATGAATCAGAGTCCATTAGGGAAGCACTCAACTCCAGGCTCAGTGAAATGGATTGCGACGGCGGTTCGGCCAACTCGGAGGAGTATGATCAGGTAAAAAGATCTAATTGTACTGTATATGGATACATGAGATCAGGTCTTGGACAAACTAGGTATCGTTGTACAAAAAGAATAAGACTAGACGTTTAGAAGGTTCAAGCAAACAACCAAATTCGTGGAATACGAAGGGGCCATCATGTGTTTGTAGATACCATTGTTGGTCATTAATTCGACAAGTGTCTCGATCATGTCTTAATATTCCTGAATCGTAAGGATGTCACGCTTAAGGGTAAAGACGTCGCGGGTTGATCCGCTATCGATAGAGAAATATGAAGAGAGAACCGGAAGTGTTCCGGAGAGACACCAAAGTGTTCAAAAACTATTCAAAAGGAGTTTTAAATAATGAGGAATTAAATAAAGTATAATTAATATTTAACTGGTGAATTAATATATTAAAAATAATTATTTAAATAAACAAAAAAGAAAAAAACCCAACATGGGCCCTCCCTAGGAGGGAGGAGGCCCAAGAGGAGGGAAGCGGCTGCCCTTGGTGGGCTTGGGCGCACGGGTGGGGGCTCCCACCGCCGTCAGCCATCAGGTGGGTCTAGCGCGCGCGTAGGGCCCACTCCCATCGCCGGACAACCCTCCCTCCCACCTCTCTAAGGTTTAGTCCCACCCGGGACTTGGAGGGTGGGAGTGCCTGGATATTTCCTATATATAGGGGTGCATTCTTCCCCAATTCTCATCCAAAAATTGGCCTTTGCCATTCTCTCTCCCCCCCTCTCTCCCTCTCGTGCGTGTTCACAAGTTTGGAACGTAGTCCACGAGGCAGAGAATTCTCCACCTAGCACACGTCGTCGTGCTGCTGGAATCTGTCCGGATCTTCTTCTTGTGTTGCCTTGCTAAACCAGGGCCCGGGAGACGTCCTTTACATTGTACGCTTGTAAAATTCGATGAGGAGTTGTCGTTAGTGTTGCTGGACGCTTGGAGCCTTCTAGACCTTGAGGTCTGCTACGCTCGGCTTCATCAGCAACGTTTGTGTGGGAACGGCATCCCGTGTTCGGTCTTCAAAGGTATGAATACCATATCCCGCTCATTACTGTACTTCTCCATAGATAGATCTCGGGTTGGTGCGTTATCGTAGTAGGATTTTTTTTTCTACGGAACCCCTTTAGCCTCCTCCTTCATAGGCAGCCATCTCCTCGACCCGCCGGTCGGTGAAGTACATCATTCAAGCGGGGTTGTTGCTGGTGTCTAGGCGGGGTCGCCCCACTGCTCGTCGGCGAGCTCGCCCCAGTACACCTGCTAGATCCGGACGAGGAGCTCATGGCCGACGGGAACCGGCAGCACTAGCACGCCACCGACATTGAGCCTCCATGTCACCAGACAACGAAATTCTGGCGGTGCAGGATAGCCCTCCTCGTACAGGAGGCGCGCCTCCCACTCTTGAAGCCAACAATGGCCCAAGCCATTGGCTGCCGCCTGGTTGCCGGGGTACCTTTCGGCCATTGGAGGTGCTCTATGGAGGTCAGGATTCGAGGTTGGCGGTGAGATTTGGTATGAGCTCTCGCAGGAGAGAAGGGGATTTTAGAGGCGAGTGGGGGAGGCGGGAGGTGTGTACACAGCGTGGGAAGGTGGGCGGGAAACTAGAGCGGCGGTGCGCCATAAATTCTCCACATGGCCTGCGATTGGACGTGTCAGCCGCTCGCTTGAAAGGCAGGCCGGCGGCGGGCCATTAACGCGGCACGGAAGACGAGACGATGAGGATGACTGTAGAATTACAGAATATTATCTGTATTGATTGTCGCCTCGATGGGCTGTTTATATAGGAGTACAAACTTGGCCTCCAAGGGACCGACTAGAGATATAATTGGACTATATTTGAACTACCAAAAATAGAACCGGATTGTAATCTATAATCCCCTTACAGTATCAACATGGAGTTCAAAAATGTTGAGACTGAAATTAATATCTATAAATGGTTGTATAGGATGCCCTTTGGTGAAAACATCTGCAAACTGAGTTGTCGATGGATAATGGAGAACACAAACTTGCTGCAAAGCGACCTTCTCTGGAACAAGGTGTATATCAATCTCGATGTGCTTGGTGCGCTGATAGTGAACATGATTCCCAGACATGTAAATAGTCGATATGTTGTCACAATAAACAATAGTAGCCTTCTCAATAAGACGTCGAAGCTCTGAAAATAACTGACGAAGCCAAACCGTTTCAGCAACAGCATGTGCCACAGCACGGTATTCAGCCTCATCAGACGAGCGGGAGACCGTAACCTGTCTTTTAGAAGACCAAGAAATCAAGTTGTTACCAAGAAAAACACAATATCCGGATGTGGACCTACGAGTATCTCGACAACCAGCCCAGTCTGCATTAGAGTAAGTTGTCAAAGAAGTGGGAGAGGAGTGGTTTATGTGAAGGCCATGATCAAGAGTGCCTTTAAGATAGCGAAGAATGTGTTTGACATGGTTGTAATGTGGAATTCATAGATCATGCATGTATAAACAGACTTGTTGGACAGCAAAAGAGATTTCAGGTCATGTAAGAGTGAGGTATTGAAGTGCACCAGTAAGACTGCGATAAAGAGTACCATCAGAAAAGGGATCACCATCGGTAGAACGTTTGCGAGAAGTATCAATAGGAGTGCGAGAGGGCTGGCAATCCAGCATACCAGCACGGTTAAGAAGATCAAGAATAAATTGTCGCTGAGAAAGAAAAAGGCCAGAAGAATCATGACGAACTGTAATACCTAGAAAATGATGAAGAAGACCAAGATCAATCATTGAAAATTCAGAGCGAAGAAGAGTAATAATATGATCTAAGAAAGGTTGAGAAGAGGCAGTAAAAATAATATCATCAACATAAAGAAGCAAGTAGGAAATATCATTGTTACGGTGATAAATAAAGAGAGATGTATCAGAAAGAGAAGGAACAAAACCAATGGTTTGAATAAAGGAAGAAAAATGCTGAAACCAAGCACGAGGGACCTGTTTTAAACCATGAAGGGATTTTTGAAGAAGGAAAACGTGATCAGGGTGATTTTTGTCTTCAAAGCCAAGGGGTTGTTGACAGTACAGAGTTTCTTGAATAGAGCCATGGAGAAAAGCATTTTTAACATCTAATTGATGAATAGGCCAATCAGAGGAAACAACAATGCAAAGAATAGTACGAATGGTGCTAGATTTAACTACAGGAGAAAAGGTTTTATCGTAATCAATACCGTGTTGTTCTGAATAGCCATGACAAACCCATCGTGCTTTATAACGAGAAAGATTACCATCAGATTTAAATTTTTGATGAAAAAACCCATTTACCAGAGACAATGTTTGTGTTAGAGGGACAAGGAACCAATTGCCAAGTGTTATTTGTAAGAAGAGCACTAAATTCATCTTGCATAGCAGCAGCCCAATTGGGGTCAAGAAGAGCAGTCTTGTAATTTTTAGGAAGAGAATATAGAGAAATTTCAGCATGAAGATTAAGACGTTGGGAAGGTAAACGAAAACCAGATTTGCCACGAGTGCACATGGTGTGGTCATTTTGTGGTGCAACAATAGGTACAGCATGTGGAGCAGGTGGAAGGGTAGAAGGTGTTTTCACGGAAGAGTTTGGGGTGGTTTCCGCTGCCGTGGTAGAGGTGGTGCCTACCGCGGCAGAGCTTTGTGCGTGATCGGCTACCGCTGCAAAGGTGGTGGTTACTGTGGCAGAGTTTTCTGCCATGGTTGCTGTCGCGGCAGGATTTTCTGCCGTTTGGGCTGCCGCGGCAGAGGTGGCAGCAGGATTTTCAGAAAAATAAAAAGGAAATTTGGTACTTTTGGTTGAAACGGTGGGTGTTGGGAGGTGTTGGCATCTCATTGAGAAAAGAGAAAAATATTTTCAGCAAACGTGACATATCGAGACACATGAACATGACCGGTAAGTAAGTCTAGACAATGATAGCCTTTGTGTTCAAAAGAAAAACCAAGAAGAACACAAGGAATTGAGCGAGGAGAGAGCTTGTTGGGGGAGGTAGCATAGATATTGGGAAAGTAAAGACAACCAAAAACACGTAAATCAACATAATTTGGGTGATAGAGAAAAAGGGGGAAATAAGGAGTATTGGTTTGATTTGCTTTGGAGGGTCGAATGTTGAGTAAAAAGGTGGTTGTGTGTAGTTCTTCGGAACAAAATTTTGGTGGCATGGAGGATTGAATTAAAAGAGTTCGTACAATGTCATTTAAAGTGCGAAGGGAATGTTCTGCTTTGTCGTTTTTAGGTGAGGTGTAGGGGCAAGAAAAACGAAGAAGAATACCGTGTTGGAGAAAAAAGGTGTGATTTTTAATGTTGTCAAACTCACGACCATTATCACATTGAATAAAACGAATAGGGAGAAAGAAGTGGACAGAAACATAGTGTTGAAAATTGAGACAAATAGCATGAACATCGGATTTATTGCATAAAGGAAAGGTCCAAACAAAATGAGTAAAATCATCAAGGATAACGAGATAATATTTAAAACCAGAAATACTAGAAATTGGTGACGTCCATAAATCACAATGTAGTAATTCAAACGAATAAGTACTATGAGAACTTGATGAACTAAACGGAAGGCGAACATGTTTGCTTAATTAAAAGGACTCGCAAAGCGAGTAAATATGAGAATCTTTATTACAAGGTATTGAAAATTCACTACGAAGCGATGATAAAACAGCATTATTGGGATGGCCGAGTCGACGATGCCACAAATCCACCGAATCTACCATAGATGTTGGGGGCGCGGCAGCAGGGACCCCATGAAGAGAGTATAAATCACTGGAGTTATTGAAGCGTGCGATCTCAGCCTTTGTCAGGTAATCCTTCACAGACAAACCAAAAAGGTCAAATTCAACAAAAACAAGATTCACAAGTAAACTAGCACATAGAAATCAAATTTTTAATAAGAGCTGGGGCAACAAGAACATCACGAAGAAGGAGAGGTTTTGTGGATGATGGGATTTGAGATTGACCAACGCAAAAAATTGGGATAGTGGAGCCATCACCAAGAGTAATGGAAGGAAAAGGAGAGGTGGTGCGAGATGACAACAAATTACTAGATGCAGACATGTGACTAGAAGCACCAGAGTCGAAGATCCAATCCGTCCCTGAGGTTCCTTGAGAAGCAAAATTGTTCATGGCCTACATAAAGGCAGCTTGATCCCAGCTCGGTATTGAGGCTGAGGTAGGTGCATGAGGCAGTGCATGCTGGTACAGTGGCGTCGGCGGCAAGGCAGGCGACGGCGTGTAGTAGCTGGCGTCGGCGTAGGGCGGTGATGGCGCGTATGTCGGGGGCGCGTAAGTCGGGGTGGCGAGGTAGGCGTGCATCGGCTGTCGAGGCACGAGGAACCCTGGGGCACCGGTACGTGGGCGAATGCCGGGTTGCCAGGCGCTGGCGTTGGCGGGAGGAGCACCATATGGATACGGGGCAGCCCAGGGCATGGACCAGGCCTGAACCATCCCGGTCCAGGGGTCTTGAGAGGGATGCCATCTCGGAGGCGTGGGTGGTGGGGCGACGCTGGAAGGGGCGCTGGTGGTGGTGTAGAGGGCGGAGGCCGGTACATGGGGTTCTTGCCGTGGTAGTTGGGACTAGGGCGCCAGCCAGGAGGAGGTTGCATCGGGGGCACGGGCATCGACACCGGGGGTGCTGCCGCGACATCACTTTGCGCTGTGTGCCCTGTCACGGCAGAGAATTGGTCGCTTTGGCCTACTGTGGCAGGGGGTGGTGGCGGCCGTGTGGAGGCGGTGAAGACATGGGGGCGCGCCTCCTTGTGTTCTTGGGCGTCGTTGGCGCACTGGAGCAGGGAGCGGGTCTCGGCAAAGGAGGGTCGGGGCCGCATCATGGGGATGAAGGAGGCTTGTTTCTCGAACCGGTCGCTGAGCCCCTGTAGCAGGATGTTGATGAGCTGACAATCTGCCATGGGATCGCCGAGTTCGCGGAGCTCGTCGGCCATCGTCTGGATCCATTGGCAGTAGACGCTGAGGGAGGAGGACCCCTAGACGGTGTTGCGGATCTCAGTGTTGAGGTTATTGACCCGAGCGTCGACGTTGTCCTGAAAGAGTTGGCGCAGGGCCGCCCATAGGGCGGCGGCGGTGGAGGGCTCCCAAAAGACGAGGTTGAAGATCTCAGTGGATACCCGCGTGTAGATCCATTGGATGATGGCGAGATCGTCCTTGACCCAGGGTGGATCGTCGAGGCATGGGACAAAGTCGGCGGCAACATGGCCGCGCAGATTGCAGTGGCCAAGGTGAACGTCGAAGAGATGGCGCCAATGATAGTAATTGTGGGCTGCTAGATCTAAAGTAACTGGTATGAACGGAGAAACATCGAAAATTGTATAGGCAAAAGAGATTGGAGTAGACATTGGGGAGGTAGAGGAGGAGGAGACTAGGGCTCAGGAGGAAGGGGAGGTGGTGGTGGCGGCTAGTTTGGAGGAGGCCAGGGCGGCGCGCCGCTCGAAGAATCCGGACGGCGGCGGCGGTGGCGTGGGAGGGCCAGCCATACCCTAGGATCGATAGTCTGATACTATGTAGAATTGCGGAATATTATCTGTATTGATTGTGGCCTCCATGGGTTGTTTATATAGGAGAACAAACTTGGCCTCCAAGGAACCGACTAGAGATATAATTTGACTATATTTGAACTACCAAAACTAGAACCGAATTATACTCTAACAAGGACGATGCTTCAGCTTAATAAATGGGCCGGGCCGCGTAGCGGGCGGTTTTTCGGCGCGCTTATTCTTTCCGCCGGTGACCCCGTGAGACCCCAACGCGCTAGGTTCGGTCTGTGAATACCGTACGAAATTCCGGCTCTTGGGAGCCGACCGGAAGATACAAAATTCGTCGGTGTAAAAAAGTCTCTGGGACGGTTTGGGTCTGGCTAGAGATGCTCTTAGATACACGAGCAATCCAAACTACCAAACAATTTGGCGCCCTTTGGTCCAGCTTGGCACCCTCCTTTGTTTTTCATCATAAAGTAAAAAAGATTCTCCGCTCCAAGCCCTCAATTTAACTAGTACGGAGTAGTATTAACCAGTAAGTGCACTCCGTGATCCGTGTTGTAGAAAAGCAAGTGTGGGCATGTGCCTAGTACGTAAAAAAACATTTCATCATCCACGGTACCTCAGCGTGTGTTTATATATACGCTGAACATAGACAGAGGGAATGGTAGCTTTTCCCTGGCACACACACTCTCGGGTGGGTGATCATAGACGAGGAACCGAGAGTCCGGCTGTGGGAAGACGAACCAAACATGGAGGAAACCCTGCTGCCGAGGAGCCCGGAGAGTAAGGAGCTAGGAGGGGCGAGCTTACCGGTGGGCGACGAGGTGAAGAGGCAGCTGTGGCTGGCCGGCCCGCTCATCGCCGGCAGCCTGATGCAGAACCTGATCCAGTTGATCTCCATTATGTTCGTCGGCCACCTCGGCGAGCTGCCCCTCGCCGGCGCCTCCATGGCGACGTCCTTCGCCACCGTCACCGGATTCAGCCTCCTGGTACGTGACATTTCGCATGGCCCTCCTCAATCTCAAATTGTGGTTCTCCGCGTGTCGTTTTTAGCATCCCCATCTTCGTGGCCTGTTACTGTTAGTTAATTCCATGCGCTTCCATTTCTACTGTTCCCTCAGATTCATATTAATGGTTTTAATTTTATCTAAATTTGTATGTATTAGTTAAGTATTTATACTACATGCATATGTAAGGCTATTAATTTGGATTGGAGGGGGTATTGGAAAAAATAAGGTGACTATCCTTTAGAAAATCTAGGAAAACCAAGTGAATTTGAAAGCGGTGTTGTTCATGCTTTTATTTTGAAAAGGTAATAGTGATCTGCTTTAGAGGTATCGACAACTTGCTACTACCTTTGTTCTAAAATTAAGATACTTTAGCTGTTCAATTTAAACTCTTAGGCGTATATTTGGAGTGAATCTATACATTAAAAAGGATCTAGATATACTATTTTCACAAAACTAAAACATTTTATATTTTGAAAGGGAGAGAGTAAAAATGTAGGGGTGTCCAAAAGAAACGGTACACATACGCGTGGTAGTTAAACTCATCTAGAGCAGATACCTTCTGGACTGTTATGATGTGTTGGACTGCTGGTGCTTTCCTCCGGGTGCATTTTCACCCTCGTGCGCGCACCGTGCCCGTAGGACCTACCCTGCCTTCTTGATCAAGGACGTGTCAAAATCAATGCCACTCAATTAGAGACTTTCGCAGTGAAATGATCGTGTCTTGCCAGCTATAGAGGGCAACTGATTTGCCTAGAGATGGCAGTGGCGAGTGACTGGGTGACATATTGGATTAACTTTTTTCTTTGCCCCTGTCTCTCCATTTCTAAGTTGTATGAAACCTCCTTAGTTTCATAAATCTTCGAATCAACATCCAATACCTCGTCTTTACGCATAAAAAGTATATTAGTAACAATATCATTGAGCTCTCACCTCCTTAGTTTTGTAAGTCTTCGAATCAACATTCAATCACCTCACCTTTACAAGATATATATTATTAGTAACAATACCCTCGAGCTTGCACCTCCTTTTTTAGAAGGAAGACAGCAAGTGCCTGGCTTTAAATTAATAAAGCCACACGGCTCAAACGGTAGCACAAACCGCTGGGAACACCAGCTTAAGGTTTTACAGCACAGCCTTGGGCTCAAAACATGAAAGGGCGAGAAAAGAGCCCTAAGCAAAGACTAACAGGAGGCAACTAGACAGCAAACAGCAGCAAGCACAGAAGCTAAATGGCGGTGGACGACGTCTCCAGGTAGGATTGCTTCAGAAGCGTGATAAGCTCATCCTAGAGAGGAAGAACGTCAGGCTTGATGAATGTCGTGACAACCTGCTGCTTGTACTTACAAAACTTTGATCCTTATGCAGCAGTGGAGCTTGCACCTCCTTAGTTTCGTAAGTCTTCAAATCAACATCTCACCTCACATTTACAACATAAAACATATATTAGTAACAACATCCTGGAGATTGCATGCTTCTATATATAGTTGTAAGTTTTTGCGACTGAAATTTAACAAGATATGAAGCAACTAAGAGCTAGCAAACACCTAGATATGGGGTCCGGGTGCACCCAATTCAAGATGGTAACTGTAATGTCCCTGGGACTATGTAGATTTTAGCATGCCCCAAAATCCTCATAAAAGGGGTCCACCAAACACTTGAGTGCATGTGGAAACAAAATAGTGTCATTATATCAGTTTACAATAGAACAGAAACATATATATATATATATATATATATACGACGACAACTCCAATGAGACAATAATACAAATGGATACATTACAAACATATGTCACAATGAAAGCGAAATAGTATTCGAGTACATAAAAGAATACAGACGAGCCTAAAAGACCTGAAGATAATCAAGTGGCGTCCATAACCCTGCTCAGGCCAAGCCAGAACGATAACCTTGCTAACATCGTTGATCCCATACTTGTCAAAAATCGGGCCAATGGTTTTCGATACAAAAGTACGTACTCGTGAGACTTAGCATTCGACTAGGCTTGCCTACATGGTATGGTGGAGTGATCCTTCCTACATTTGCCCCTGCTAAAAGTTATCGCACCACATGGTGCAGAGACACTCAACAAAAGACGAGCAACAACCCTTGGCAGCCCCCATGGTTGTTGCCTCTGCGCCATGTGGTCGCCATGAATGTTGGCAGAAGAGGCGAGCGACCAACATCAATGTGGTGAGTTGGTGTCGTGCGGGCTAGGGAGAGATGCGGGAGGACACGCGTGATGTCCCAGCGCGTCCATGCAGACACAAACCTGGCCGAAGTTTGGGTCGGGAATGCATCGGTCCAAGGCCTCTACTCCATTTGGGTTACCCGATTGGGGGATGGATTTGTGGTCCGCGTTTTTTGTGAAGGTCCAAACGAACACCAAATGTCCGTTTAGATTGCCCCGTTGGGTATGCCCTAAGGGCATCTTCAGCCGGTTGATCCATTTCAAACACGAAATGAGTTCAATTTGGTCCAAATAGGTCAGCCACGGATAGAAAATGGGGCCTTTCTAGCTCGGTCCCTTTGCGGTGGGGGGTGCCCTCAGCAAGTCGACCCATTTTACCTTTCCCTCCACCATCAAGGAATCGACACAGTAATTACTGCTCATCCCATCGACCACCGCTGCGGCATCTTCCCACCTGGTCGCTCCTTTTCCCGTGGTTAGTTTCCCACATAAACAATGGACTAGCACACGCATGGCCAATTTTTGTTTCCGTTCTGGCCATGGGCTATAAAGAAAGTCAGCACAGCGAGATGGGTGGCCAAACCCTAGTGAGTTCAACACCAATTTCTCTCTTAAGATCACCATCTGGGCTAGGATCGGTGCAATGGTGCGCGAGCAGTTCTCGGCCGAAGACACGGAGGCGCACGTGATCTCATGTGCGGAGTCCATGTAGCACGTGGAGATGTAGGAGGCGGCTGAGGTGCTGGACACGGAGGTGTCGCGCGGTGGTCATGCTTGGCGCTTCAGCGCAGGATGTCATGGTCGTGGCCGCTAAGGCAAAGGAGAAGGAGGTGGTGCACGTGGGCGAAGTGATGGCCCCTAAAGGCAATGTTTAATGTCAGCACGGTCATCGTGGACGATGATAATGACGACCTCAAATGGCTCGAGGACCTCGGCTATGAGGTGGGCATGTCGGACATCAATGGGTTATGCTCGTGTCATTCCACACCGCTCACCATGACGCCACTGGTCGGCAGTTCATGGTTATCGAGCGGGGGGGGGGGGGGGGGGGGGCTATAAGCCATTCTCGCTGCTGGGATGGCCACGGTGGCCAGACGCACTGCATCATGCCAGGACGTGGTGGCCGTGTCACAGGAGGACCCGCTAGTGGCCATGGCACAGGACATTGCGGTGGCCGAGGAGGCACAGGAGCCAGAGGAGGGGAAGTGCTGGAAGGCTGACATGGATTCGGATTTCGTGCACCGCAGCCGAGAGGAGGAGGCGCTGGATGGACGGTGAGCAGTCAACACGTCGTGTTGCCGAGAGGAATCTACTCCGGGTGGCAGGGAAGGAAGCGACGATGAAGGCGGTGCGCCTTGCCATTGGGAAGAGACACATCGACGAGGCTAGCCCGTTCGACCACGCTAGGGCCAAGGACGACGAAGATGAGCAGTAGAGCCCAGGACGGCGCGGGATCACCTTGGTTGGGCGCATGCAACTTTTTGAAGAATTGCCGTCGTAGGGCATAGGTCGTAGGACGACCAACAGGTTTTTGATCACCGATGGCGTTGTTAAGTTGATTAATGTGGAGGATGCGCGGACAAGCGAGGTCCACTATGCGTCTGCCAGACATATCCGTGGGTCACAAATGCATCAACACGTACGCATTTATCGGTGTCATATGATATCATGCACTATGAAGATAGTATCATATTAGTTCATATGCATGATACTAGTAGTATGATACTACCACTATGACCAGCCTTAGCTTGACTATAGGTGACGTGGACATTTCTTTATAGCTAACAGGAGACTCTACTATTGTCTTTGCTCTTGCATGTTACTTCATTTACCTCTCTCCTCGTTAACTTA
The DNA here is from genome assembly GCA_910589775.1 of Avena eriantha. Classification (NCBI taxonomy): domain Eukaryota; kingdom Viridiplantae; phylum Streptophyta; class Magnoliopsida; order Poales; family Poaceae; genus Avena; species Avena eriantha. Next base: position 144,833,484 of record OU342744.1, on the reverse strand, counting down.
TTGGCACGTATAAGCAACTGTAGTTAGCGCTTATGTACTGCTGAAGTTAGTCTATTCCATGTCAGCGAGCGCACTAGCTACTGCATCTTCAATTTGATTCGTTTGGTTCCCGTGCAGCACGCCACCAGATGCTTCTGTCCACGGGCCGGTCAACTCCACCCAGCTATTAGCACCAAAGGCCACTAGATCCCAGCGCCTGTGGCATCCCGGCCTATTGCCAGCCTTCTACCACGGGTCAGCGCTGGACAGTCTCAACGCCCACCTCCAAACCCGCTGACCATGGTTAGAGCATCTCCACCAAAGGCCTTTAGGACAGCCCCCAGCCACGTTCCCCAATTTGGTTTTAGTGCCGGCGCGCGCGCTCGATTTATCCGGCGCGTCCGGCCGAAACCCAATTCCAAGGAAGGCTATCGGGGGCGCCGGAGGGCGGGGAAAAGTTCAGCAGGCCAGCCTTGTCGGCGACCTAGTTGAAATTATTTCCTTTTCCCACCAAAATTAGCACCGGTTCCCTCCAAAATTAACCCTTATCCCCGCTCCCCTCCCGCCTCGCCTCCCACTCCCGCCATTTCCCAGCAAAGACCAGATCACGCCACCATGCCGCCGAAGAAGTACGCCGCTCCCCGCGCGACGGCATTAGTGCCGCTGGCGAAGAAGAGGGGCAAGCCGAAGAAGGAGCGGCCGGAGGGGATGACGAACGTGGAGTAGGCGTTCGACCTGCAGCGCCGGCAGGTCGAGAACGCCAGCCGGCGGCAGAGAGAGCTCAGGACGAGGAAGAAGCAGGCCACGAAGGCTCTGGCCGTGGAGGTACTCATGGCGCAGAGAGCCGCCCACATGGCGGGCATGCCGAGCTTCCCCCCGCACGCGGCGGGGAGCCAAGGGAGCGTCTCGTCACCGTCGCCGTCTTCGGCAACAACCCAGGCTGGGCCGATGTCCCAGGACAGCCAAGGTACACCCAAGTTATCTCGCTTCTCGCCGTGCGGGCCACTTGACGCGCGTGGCAGCTTCAACCCCAATGCCTTCAGTGTCGTCGAACTCAACGCCAGCTTCAACCTGGCCGCCTCTCCTGCTCTCCGCCGCCCCCTCTTCCACGGCGGTATGCCCACCACCGTTGTTAGCGGCGGCGGCAGCCATGGGGTGCTCGACGGAACGACATTGGGCACCGACGCCATCATGACCGACATGATCAATGATGGGGGCTTGCCACCATTCTACACGCAGGAGGAGGAGGAGGCGGAGGCGGAGGCCTACGACGCCAACTCTCTCCTCGGGAGGCCGTCCGATCGGGCAGAAGAAGGCCAAGGCGGCGAGGGATGTCACGCCGGCCATCGAGAAACTGCATAGCTCGATCATGGACTGCATGGCGGATGCCACCTCGCACGCTGCCGAGAGGGCGGAGCAGGCCACCAAGATGGAGCAGGTTGCCGCGGTTAGGTGGGCGTCGGTCATCGAGAGGCAGGACGCCAAGCTTGAGGTGATCAGGGCCAATGTGGCCGCGAAGAAGAGGAGGGAGGACCTATCGATCCTCATGGTCGACACCAGGGACATGGACGCCGACGTGCGGGCGTGATGGGAGGCCCAGCGCACCGCGATCCTGTACGAGGTCCACTGGCATCCACTACCCAGCACCTGCAAGCGCACCGGCGACAGGCACTCCCCTGCCGATCGTCGATGTCGACGCCGCCATCTGATGCGCCGTTATGCTTTGTGATGCCGGCGCGGCTTCTTTTAATCGCTTGACTATGATGATTTGCAGTGATTTGCGACTTTGTTTTGTAACCGTTAAACGCCCAGACTATTTATGTTCGGCTATGCGATCGGTGATCGGCCGTTCTAACCGCCATATTTTTTTCTTGTTCGAATTTCTAATTTGGGGGTTACGGCTGGAGACCCCCCCATAGCCGGTTCTTGCGCCGGCGCCCCCCATATGGTCTTACGCCGGGGTTAAATTGGGGGTTGCGAGTGGAGATGCTCTTAGCATCTCCGCAGGACCGATCTAAACCATCAACCAGCCGGCGCGATCGCCAGTATCATACTAGTACTATATTTAATGATTTGTATAATGTTAATGCAAAATTGTGTACAAGATTTATTTGCATGAGGATTTTCTAGTTTTGTGTGCTATAATACGGTATCTATCTATGATACTCTAACCATCTGTTTCTTCATTAATTATTGTGCCACATCAGATTTTTGCCAGCATGGCATACATGATACTAGCTATGATACTCCCACTAGGACCAGTCTAATAGCCTGCTTATACAATAGATAAATATAAATTATAATAATTTATTAGTAATATGTACTTTTCACTCTCACATGGTGCCTAGGAACACGCGCTGCAGCTGGCTCTTAGCCAAGATATATTATTTAATTGCTTATAACATGCTTACATCAGCTTACTGTACTTGCTCTAATGTAATCACACATATCAAGATGAAATGAGTCTATAACCTAATGAATGACCCTTTCCATGATACCATGCAAATGTTACTACTAACTACTACGCTATGCATGTTACTAGCAATATATACATGTTACTCTCCACTATGAGAAGCCGTACAAGCAGAAGAAAACTTTAGGAGCTCACTACGCGATGGGGAAAAAGAACAAAATTGGATAGATATTCTATAGAAGAAGATGTGTTGTTTTTAGATCTTGATATAAGAATAAAGAAACGATTTTTGGATGGATTTTAGAGGCTAGGGTTTGGATAGGAAAAAAGAAATATATTGGAGTATTTATACATATAGGATAATATTTATATAGTCCAGAGTAGGGTAGAACTAAACGAAGGGAGAAAGACCCCGTTGACTGAGATCTTGAATATTTGGAGAAAGAAACCTCCCCTCTCTCTCCAGCTCAGCATCGACCTACCTTCTCTACCCCTCCTACCCTCTTCCTCACTTCTCCTCCTTCCGCCCTTATCTTTCTCACGCGTGGACGCAGACCTTCTCAATGGGGGGCGAATCAGTGATGAACGTCACCCTCTGTGCCTCCTCTCCCTGCCAGAGAAATTGAGAGCCCCACGAACCCCTCCTGCTCTGCCGACTGTGCAACCTGTTCATGTCTCATCCTCTTCATCCCCGCTCGCGACTCGTTGGCACTAAGCTGGAGAGAGAGGATGACACATTTTTGGGAATTTTCGAACCGTCTAGTTTCATTCAGCGATGGAATGAAGAGGTACTATTCCCAAACTTGAAGGGGAAAATGGTAAAACCATGACATATGAAACCACGGAAACTGTTTTCCTTCTATTATTAGGTATAGATATATATAGGAAAACCTTTTGTGATTTTAGAGGCATATCTAAGTTATTATGTTTTTCTAGTTTTACATGGGAAATACGGTTGTAAATATCTTGGATTGTTGAAATGTACTTGAAGATTTTTTGGTGAACTCGAAAACTTGGCTTTAGAATTTGAAGTGTTTTTTATTTTGCGGATTATAATTTGAAGTGTTTGAAAGACATATCTATTGGAAGTTGGAGGTACAAATATTTGAAGTTAGCTAAGATTTTTCTAAGGTGGAAATCCATGTATTACCTAATGAGCGCCAACCACTGGGGTGGCCCGATCTTCACCGGATTTGGAGGGGAAATCGAGGGGCAGGGCTATGAACACAAATAACTCAATGAAGACGACAAAAGAAAAGTAAGATATAAACTCACGCACACAAACACTTGTTTCGCTCTTTGGTCTAGATCACCAACGTGATAGAATCCACATGGAAGAGACCTGTAGGTAGAGATCCACGTTGGAAAGACCGCTAGGCAAGTGGATAGAATCTTATTGTGAAGAGATTGCAATTTGATAGAGACCCAAAGGAAGAGATCAAAATCAATAGAGTGCACAAGAACAAAGATCCAACTCACAAGAAGGAGCCTTGTACAATGCTTACATGTACTCTAGTGAGTTTCCCATAGGGAAAGTTGAGAGTAAGTCAATACAATTCTAAAATCAATTCTAGGACTTACATATGAGGGTGGGGGCATATATAGCCAGCCATGAATCTAGGGGTAGTTTAGACATAAAAAGTAAGTTATGGGCGGTACATGGGCCATAGCCCAACGGGCTTCAGGTGTTCATGATTCACTAAGGCTAGAGACTCCGGTATACCCAGAGACTCCGGTGTTGGCGCGGCAGAGAATTCGGTTGGTGTCACAAGGTTCGGTGTTTTCAGGTAGACTTCGGGCAGTCTCTGATCTAGGGCACCACGTGTTGTCACCACCAGCTTCATGAGTGCGGATGAGCAGGGCCAGAGACTTCAGTTGGTTGCGCTGGAGATTCCGAGCGAGCTGGAGCTTCCGGTGTGTTGATGCCGGACACTCCGGTGCAGATGTTCTAGTTTTCTTGCACTTGATCACATGTGTAGCTCCCAGGCTCGTACCTCAGGATGCACAAGGTATTGGCATGAAGTAGCAGTCTAGCCAAAGTAGTATGGAGGTGACAAGATTACATGAGGGAATTAGTGCTATCATGGAGAGTCTTGACGCGTGCACGTGTCATCGGTCCACACGGAAGACTTGGTGGTGTCGTAGTAGATATGGGCGTGGAGCATATCACATCATCCCTTTATTAGCTGAATCTCACTCAATATTATGTTGCTAATTGTTTGAAATCCTTGGAAGCTTTTCTCTTTCTATGTCTAAAGTGCGAGAAAATGGCTAAGGAATTTCAGTTTGTGGGATTAAGAGGCCAAGAGGGATAGGAATCGAGAGAACAAGGGGAGGGGTTTTTCGTTTGCACTTTGACAATAGGACTAATAGTTCCAGCGTATGATCACAAGACAGACTTGAAATTTTGGAACAAAGCCTGAGTTACGCATCACCCCTTTCAGAAAAAACTCATTTTTTATAAAATATATTCCAGATTCAAAACTAAATCATGCTACAACAAAATAGCCTATTCGAGAAAAGTTCCCTCAATAAGTGATCACCAATCTGTATCAACCTCCACCCAAGCATCATTCAACAATGTGAGCTAGCAAAAGAAATTGAATCTTTGTTGGAGCAAGAAGAAAACCATTGGGCACAACGGAGTAGACTAAACTGGTTACAATGTGGGGATAAAAATACCTCATATTTCCATAACTTTGCAAGTGAACGGAGGAAGAGAAACATGATCAAGAAGTTAAAGGATGACAATGGAGCATGGGTTGAGGGGTGTACTGATCTCAATACCATGATTTCACAATACTTCGCTGGTTTATTCTCAACTGAAGTTGATGAGCCAGACCCGGATATACTCTCAAAGGTCGTACCTAAGATATCTGAAGCAATGAATGAAAAGCTTCTGAAGGAATACTCTCCGGAAGAGGTCAAAAAAGCGTTGTTTTCAATCGGTGATATGAAAGCTCCGGGTGTAGATGGACTGCATGCAATCTTCTTCATAAAATGTTAGCATATCTTTGGTGAGGCTTTAACAGCTGAAGTTCTTGATGCGGTCAACAATAAACAAATTCTGATGGACGGAATAATATGGTAATTGTTCTTATTCCAAAAATTGAGAATCCTGAGCTGATTACACAATACAGACTCATCAGTTTATGCAATGTCATGTACAAAAAAAATTCTAAGATGATTGCTCTTAGATTAAAGCATGTTCTTGATGATATTATTTCCCCCGTGCAGAGTGCTTTTGTTCCAGGCAGATTAATTACATACAATGTTCTTTTGGCCTATGAGAGTTTACATAAAATTAAGAACAAGAAGAAGGGCAAATGGGGGTATTGTGCGGTGAAACTTGATATGCATAAGGAATATGATAGAGTAGAGTGGAATTTTCTAGAGGCCAAGGCTTGGTTTTCAGAATAGCTTCGTTGATCTTTTGATGGCTTGTGTTCGGTCAGTTAAATACCAAGTCAGACAAGAAACTGAGTCTTTTATTCCAAGTAGGGGGTTACGTCAGGGTGACCCTCTCTCCCCCTATTTGTTCTTAATTTGTGCTGAAGGGTTACCAAGTCTCTTGGCTCATAGAGAGGAGGTTCGTGGCATGGATGGTGTTAGGGTCTGCAGAAATGCCCCATCAGTCTCGCATTTGCTTTTTGCTGATGATTCCCTAATACTGATGAAAGCTGATATGACTAATGCAACCTCATTGAGATAGGTACTTGACCAATATTGTGCAAGTTCTGGACAACTGGTGAGTGAGACTAAATGCATCATCTATTTTAGCCCTAATGTGGATGTTAACTTGAAAGCAAAAATTTGTTCAGAGTTGAATATTATGACTGAACCATTGTCGGATAAATACTTGGGACTGACTTCCCTAGTTGGTGTCGACAGGAGTGAGAGTTCCCTATATTTGCTAGAAAGGATAATTAAGAGAATAGAAGGCTAGAGGGAGAAGTTCCTGTCAATGGGTGGCAAGGATATCCCGCTGAATACCGGTATATGCCATCTCCATCTTCAAAATTCCTAAATGCCTTTGTAAACAAATGACAGATGCTATTGCTGGGTTCTGGTGGGGAGATACTGAAAATCAAAACCGCATGCACTGGATAGCGTGGTGGAAACTATGCATACCAAAGAAGAATGGTGGAATGGGCTTTAGGGACCTCCATGCATTAAACTTAGCTATGATTGCAAAGCAAAGTTGGAGATTAATCTCAAATCCCAATTCACTATGTGCTCAAGTGCTGAAAGTTAAGTACTACCCAAATGGAGATATGTTGAGAGCCAGACCAAAGAATGGATCTTCATTCACATGGCAAAGCATTGTTGCAAGTCTACATACTTTTAAGAGAGGACATATTTGGAGAGTTGGAACGGGACAGAAGATCAACATATGGAAAGATCCTTGGATACCTAGTAGTCCTGACCGTATGATTCAAACACCGAAAGGCCAGTTGCTTCTTAAAACTGTTGATGAGCTCATTAGTCCAATCACTTTAAAGTGGGATGAGGATCTTATTCAGGAATTCTTCAATCCGTTGGATGTGTGGAGAATTTTGAATATACCTCTTAGTGAAAAACTCACTGCGGACTTTGTAGCATGGCACATGACCAAATCATATTCATTCTCAGTCCGTTCGGCTTATTATTTGGAATGGAATCATACCCATGGACGTAGATTGCAACAAAGTAATGAGGAAGGTCCATCAAAGAGTAACCCAGTGTGGGAGGTCCTATGGAAACTCAAGGTTCCAAGTAAGATTAAAAAAATTGCATGGCAAGCACTACATGTAATCATCCCAGGTTTGGCAATCCTAGCAAAATCGACATATACTTGTCTCTGGCCAATGTCCAGTATGCTTGCAAGGAGAAGAAGATACGAGGCACCTAATGTTTACTTGTGAAAGGGCTCGAGAGGTATGGACTTCAATTGGTATTACTAATGTAATTGACTCAGCTTTGTTAGTAGATAGGTCTGGATGGATGGTCCTTGAAGAACTCTTGAGAGGTGATTTTAAAATTCCCAATGATCTGGCTGATCCGAAACATATTGGTCTGAAGGAGTTAATTATTGTTGGCGCTTGGTATATTTGATGGTAAAGACGTGAACACATGAAGGAAGAGAAGGTAGCTCCGGTGAATCAAACGGCTTTCTCCATCACAGCAATTGCTTTGAACTATAAAGGGGGTTCAACTCAATGTGAGCCACGTGAAGTGCAATGGAAAAGGCCTCCCCCAAATTCATATAAACTAAACATTGATGCTTGTTTTTTTCTAAATGGTACGGAAGCTACAGGAGTTGTCTTGCGCAATTCGAAAGGACCGGTTGTAGCTGGATCTAGTTGTATTATTGATCGTGTGATGGACTCAACTACAGCGGAAGCTATTGCGCTCCAAAAAGGACTCTAGTTTGTGGAAAATAAGGGTTGTTCTCCGGTGGTTATTGAAACAGACTCTCTTGAATTGGTTGAAGCATACAATGGAGTGATTGAGATTTGGAACCCGTATACTGCCATCCTAGCCGAATGTTTTCAAATGGCGGGAAAGACTGGAACGATATCAGTTCAACATTGTCTTCGTGAAGCAAATGGGGTGGCCCATAACCCAGCTAGAGCTGCTTATGACTTAAATGTTCCGTTTATTTGGGATGGTGATCCACCTAGTTTTCTTTATCCCTTTGTAATGAACGATGTATCTTTATTTTGAGGGGCTGCAAGTTTTAGACGCACTCTTTTTCTTTACCAGGGTGTACCTAAGGGTACTGAAGGTTTTAATGAGACGGCTTGCATGGCTAATATGAGCTTGAAAAAAAAACCTCCACCCAAGCATATTCAGCGCTATTTTCAGAATTGATTTCTTTTTTCTTTACCTCTTGATCAGGCTGGTATGGCCAGTGCTCTGGACACACTATGCGGCCAAGCATTTGGCGCCAGGGAATACCACCTCCTCGGCGTCTACAAGCAACGGGCCATGCTACTACTCACCCTCGTATGCATCCCCGTGGCCGTCCTGTGGTACAACACCGGCGAGATCCTCCTCCTGTTCGGCCAGGACCCCGACATCGCCATGGAGGCCGGCACCTACGCCCGGTGGATGATTCCGGGGCTCTTCGCCTACGGGGTGCTGCAATGCCACGTCCGGTTCCTTCAGTCGCAAAACATGGCGCTCCCGGTGATGGCGAGCGCCGGCACGGCCGCTCTGTTCCATCTGCTCGTCTGCTGGCTGCTCGTGCACGTCGCAGAGATGGGCGGCAAGGGCGCGGCTCTTAGCAACGCCATATCCTACTGGGTATATGTGATCTTACTGGCCGTGTACGTGAGGGCGTCGAGCTCTTGCGAGAAGACGTGGACCGGGTTCTCCACGGAAGCCTTCCGTGGCTCCCGCGACTTCTTCAGGCTCGCCGTGCCGTCTGCTCTCATGCTCTGGTGAGTGATACTTAGTGTGTTGTGAACCACATATTGTCGATAATTGATGTCTTGATATTCAATTTGTATTTGCAGCTTGGAGTGGTGGTCATTCGAGATCCTCGTACTGCTTTCAGGGCTTCTTCCCAACCCTAAGCTGGAAACATCCGTCTTGTCGATCACGTAAGAGATCAGCAGTGCCCCCATGAATTCTGACTGTGTTGATTCGATCGCTTCGCATGTTCATATATATCTCGTGCTGGGTTTTTTCCTGACGACAGCCTCAACACAGCAAACTGTCTCTTCATGATCCCCTACGGCCTCGGCGCCACCATAAGGCATGTAACAGAACCACCCAAGCAAAAATGTCACTGATACATCACACACTACTATCTGTGAATCCTCATGTTTTTCTCTCATGTGCACCCAGCACGCGTGTCGCCAACGAGCTCGGCGCAGGGCGGCCAAAGGCGGCCCGCCTCGCCGTGCGCGTCGTCGTGTTCTTGGCCATCTCGGAGGGACTGGCCATGGGGGTGATCCTGGTCTGCGTGCGCTACATCTGGGGCAATGCTTACAGCGACGAGGAGGAGGTCGTGGCATACGTCGCCAGGATGCTGCTGGTTATCTCCGTTGCCAACTTCCTTGACGGAATTCAGTGTGTCCTCTCAGGTAGGTAAACCACGCACAGTGCATTGGCTCCTTAGTTGCTACTGTACTTGATAGATACACAAGGCCGGTTTGTCTTGGACTACAGAGGCTAACCTTACTTACATATTTGTAGGTGTGGCTAGGGGCTGTGGGTGGCAGAAGATTGGCGCCTACATCAACCTCGGCGCGTTCTACGTTATCGGCGTACCGGCAGCCTACCTCTTTGGCTTCGTGCTGCATGTCGGCGGGCTGGTGCTTAATTTTCCTTGTATTCATTTGGTTTTGGTGATTTTGGTTTCATGGCCAGTTGATTTATACTGTCAAAATCACGTCTGATGACCAGGGCCTTTGGATGGGAATCGTTTGCGGCATACTGGTGCAGGTCTTGCTGCTGGTGACCATCACACTCTGCACCGACTGGCACAAGGAGGTACTGTGTGTACGCACAGGTTAATGTTTTTGCCAGATTTTGGTCAGTCATGTTTGTCTCATTGCATGTATTTACAGGCAACCAAGGCCAAGAACCGAGTATTTAGTTCTTCCATTCCAACTGATCTCGCCACATGAAGATTATGACCAGGTCTACTGAATTACTGACTTAGCCAACGAATTGAGAAGCAACGCACCACCATTTAGATTAATTGACCAGCATGGTGTTACAGAACTGTCACAGTGTGGAGTACTTTTTGCATAAGATACATATGGTCTCTGAATGCGGTGATTCATGAACCAGCAGTGAAATCCTATAGACACTTACTAACTCTAGAGATATCCCGTGTGGAACGCGATTTTTTGGCGGCTCCACGCCCTAGTGGAGTGGAAGCGGCTGTTGGTTGGTATATCGTGATTCATTTTGTATTTCAGCTTATTTTGTGCTACCTCCGTTTCACAATATAAGCCCTTTTAGCAGCAGCTTGCTAAAATGACTTGCATTGTGGAACATAGATAGTACTATTTCTTTTTATTATGAAATTAGGCAGATTTGTATTTTGGAGCCTAACAAGGGTGCGTTTGGTTTTTGCCAAAAATTTCCCTGATAGGGTATCGCTAGAAAAAGACCAACATTCCGGAAAGTCTGTTTCGACTCGTATTGCTCTCCCAACAAACCAGCTTTCTTTATAGTTTAATTGGCGTATGTGTGTTAATTTTTTCATTTTTCCTTTTAGTGTTGCGCGTTGTACGGCTTGGCTTTGTCTCGAATCAAGGCGTCTATGGCACATCAAATTTTCATAAACATCTTGACGAGGTGCATTGGTTATAGCGCCCATTTTTTTGTTTCCCAAATTTGGCGTAGCGCGTTCTACGGCTCGGCTTTGCCTCAAATCAATGTGCCTACAGCGCATCAAAATGTAGAAGTACAAGTGTATTAAGAGGAAAGTACGCGAAAGTATAATTATGCTCACAGGAAAAGTACAATAAAACTAAAATCGTACTCAAAGTCGAAATACACGAAAGTACAACTCTACTCGGAGCCTAAGTACGCAAAAGTACAAATATAATAAAAGTCAAAGTACACGGAACAACAAGTATACTAAGAGGCAAAATACACGGAAATATAAATATATGCAGATCCAAATTACATGAAAGTACAATTATGCCACAGAAAAAGAACAGTGGAAATAAAACTATACTCAAAGTCGAAAAACACGAAAGTACAACTCTACTCAGAGCCTAAGTACGTGAAAGTACAAATCTATTAAAAGTCAAAGTATGCGGAACAACAACTGTACTAAGAGGCAAAGTACACGTCAACACAAGTATATGCAGATACGAAGTACGCGAAAGTATAATTATGCTCACAGTAAAAGTACTTCGGAAGTACAACTATACTTAAAGTCAAAATACACGAAAGTACAACTCTACTCAGTCTGAAATACACGAAAATACAAATGTAGTAAGAGTCAAAGTATGTGGAACAACAAATGTACTAAGAGCCAAAGTACACATAAGTACAAGTGTACTCACTGCCGAAGTACATGAAAGTACAACTGTAATCAGAGCGAAGTACATGAAAGTATTACTATACTAAGAGACAAAGTATAGGTAAAGTACAATTGTACTCACTTTCAAAGTACGCAGAAGAACAAAGAGTGTAGTAACCGAAGTACAAATACATTAAGAACCCGAAGTACAAAAAATATAGAACTGAACTAATCCAAAATACGAACGCAAGGGTTTTGGAAGTATGAAAAAGTTGTTCAAAATCTATCAACATGGGATCTATTTTTAAAGCTCTCGGCACGTGTAACATCCCAAAACTTTAATCAAGGTTAATCAAGATCCAAATCACCTAGTTTAGGGTTAATAAAAACTTTTTCCTTTTAAAATAATTTAAGCATGCATATGTGTATTGCATTAAATAGGAATTGTTTTGAATTGCCATGATTGAGTGATCTATCGGTTGTAAAATGACTCTAAGGTATTTTACACATCATCTAGATCATCCTCAAGCAAATCCTAAAGAAAAAGGAATCAAAAAGAATTAAATAAGGCAAATGGTCACTTTTGCCATTTTAATCAACTAGGACACTTTGGTGTTCCTAGGACTCAATTTTCAACAGAGACAATTGTGGATCTTTGCACCCCTTGCTAGTACAAGTAGAGATGTGCCAAGGCCCACTTTGAATTCTTCCAAAAACATTCAAACACTAATTTTAAATGAAATTTGAAAATTGAATCTACTGTATGTATCTGTATCTAGATCACACTTTTTCAAAAACCATCTAAATGAATTCCATTTCACAAACCCAAGCAACCAGAGATACTTAACCATGTGACAAACAACTCCACAAAATTTCATTTCAAAATTCCAAATTTGAACTCTTTTGGCCATTTGGTCGAACACCTGGCAGGCACAGAACCAACACACTAGTCACTTCACTATTTCTACAGGGTATTGCCAACCCATTTGCACCCCATTTACTCCCTGTGTCCCTCCTATCTCTAACCAAGCCTTAATCAGCCCACCCCTTTGTCCCTAGCGCCAGTACCACGCCATCCCGAGGACATGCCCACCGTCCAACCTTGCCCAAGCCACAGTAGACCGACAGCCCTTCTCCGCCACTCCAGGGAGCAAGGCGTGACCTCACCGCCATCCACGGTCCACCCCACGACCCTTGCCAGCCACTGGACCACCACAGAGCATCGCCGCACTATCCTCTTTGTGCCCCGCCGGAGCACGCCAGAGCGCCTTCACCGCCAGCACTCCACAGACCGCGCCTCGACCACAGACCACACGCGCCACTCCGCCTTGACCACCTCACCCCGCTAGACATGGTCGTGCACCGCCGCGCAACCCACAGTCGCCGAGAACCACGTCGAGCATCACCTTTGTCTCCTAGAGCGCGCGACACGCCCGACCATTAGCCACCGCCCCTAGCATCGCCATAAAGCCGTAGAGGACCGCCAGGAGGCAAGCCACCATCCGCCTACGCCGCCCATGCCGATAGCACCATGTACCGTCATCACTGACGAGCTTCGCCCATGCTTCTATGCCGCCGCACCGCGCCTATATAAGAAAGCCTTCCCCAGCCTCAATCGCCACACCATTCCACTCCCCTCTCACCACCAGTCCTTCCCCACCACTCGCCGGAGCCGCTCGAGCATCCAGCTGCCGGAATTTCACCGGAGGTAGCCGCAGCAGAGGAGGAGACGTTGCCGTCGATTTCGTCCACCCCAGCCTCTGCCGCAACTTCGCATGAGCTCGCCGTCATCGAATCGTTCGTTTTCCCACCTCGTCGCACTCGCTGGAGCCCTGGTACGCCCCCACTGCACCCCCGCCGCATAGCTAGGTTTCCGTCTCGCCGGTGACGTGTTCGTCGTCGACGATGACCGTGAGCCGTTGATCTCGTTCTAATCGTGCGGTCCATATCGCCTTGTACCGCTTCGCGTTTTAATGAGCCACTGACAGGCGGGACCCCCTGTCAGCAGTATTCAGCGCAGCGGATTGTCACTGGGCCGGCCCAATTAGTTTCCCGCACTGGCCCTACGATTCAAATTAGGATTTTTCTTTTTACTTTTAAACTAGAATATGTCCCTTAGTTTGAAAATCAATTTAGAGAGTTTTACAAATCCAAATTAGACGATTCCAATTTTTTTGGAAAGGTACTTTAAATATCTATCCAAGACCATTGGATTTAAATCATTTAGAGTTAGAGATCTCTCCTAGTAAAAATAACAAGACCGAAGCTTTGTCACATTCAAACATTTTTATAAAATCAACCATAATAGATTTGGAGTTGATTCCAACTCTCAAAAATCATATTTAACCATACCTATCTGAATATGTAATAATATTAAGGTTTGCATGCATTGACTTTGGACTAGTACCAAAATAATGCTATATAGGCATTTCTAGTCACTTTAAATCATTAATTATTAAACTTAAACTTATTAAAATGTGATCCAACCTTTAAATCACATTCCCATATATTAGAATATGTGGTGATGAGATGTGTCCATATGATCCCATATTTTAATTGGAGAATATTAAATCTTAGTTAATTTCAATGAGAATACTTTTCTCAAATAAAATAAATGAAACTAGTTCATTATACCTTGTGATGTTCGTGATGATACTAGATCATCAAAAGTGTGCCTTAGTGTGCTAAGTAGACTATTTAAGTATTGTTTGGTAATTGTGTATTCCGTATGTATTTATAGACGGTAGTATCGACCAAGCTTACTAGGAGGAGGAGTTCTACCAAGAAGAAGAAGAGAATTTCAACCACTGTACTACACAAAGCAAGCTATTGTTAGCATGCTAGAATTAACCTGGATGACCTAATCAAGATTCCTTAAGCATGCTTTGGTTATACATTTTGACTTATACCTACCCCAAGTTTTCTTACAAGCTTTACTTTCCTTTACTTTGTTTATAGATAGCATAAAAGGTATAAAACTTGGCCTATCTAGTTAGCCTTAGATGTCATTCTATGGCATGAGATTGACATTAGCATCCCACATTAGTGAACACTCTTAACTTAGTAGTTTAGAGCTAAACCAAAAACTTGATCACTTTAGATGGGAGTACTTGGTGAATATGATTATGAAAACCTTGGAATGATGAGTCATTCTATTGAGATGTTTTGGACATGTGTTGAGAAACACAAATGGTTTATGATGATGAAATTGTTGAGGCATGAGCCTTAGCCCTTTATAAAAACTGATGGTTGGGTTCGGATGCGATACCATTCAAAATTTACCATACAACCACATTACCTAAATTGGGTAAGGCTTAGCCGGAAGTTTATATGCATTAGTATGAGTTCCCTCACGGGAGAGGTCTAAGCTGAGGCTACCTCTCAATGTTGTCCACCTATGCAGTGCCCAGGATGACAGATGGTCATGGTTGGGAGGCCAAGCTCATAGGAGAGGTGCTTATACTAGGGTGTGTAATTGAAAGGTTATGTTTGATTATCTGCATACTAAGTATGATGATTCAGGGTTATCCCTGACAGATGTATCGAATCTTGTGGTGAAAGTGTACCACCTCTGCAGAGTGTCAAACTATTCGAATAGCTGCGTCCGCAGTTATGGACAGTTGGAGTGTCCATATTGTTCCGTCGTCAGATGTTTTCAAAATGACTTATGAAATGAATGATGAATCTTGACTTGACCACAACAGAGTTGTGACTATGAAACTAGCTTCCCAACTTAAGTGATGCTAGAACTTTATTTTATCTTTCTTTGTCTCTGAACTCCGCTTAGGTTTCAAACTTAACTTCCCAAATAAACTTAGAGTTAGCATTCCTACTAGAACTACCTTACTTGTTAGTGATAGTTTGCGAGTACTTAAAGAGTACTCATGGATTTTGTCCCTAGATATTCTCATGGCCAGACTATGAAGAGGAGTACCAAGATGAAGGATAGCAGGACGGCTATGATAACTAGGACTATCTTCCATCGTCAGCATTGCCTGTGACTCTGAAGATGGACCACACCGCTACGCTTATTATTTATTCCGATGCTTGTTGTATTAAGACTGGATCATGAGATCCTTTATTCGTGTAAGACCTTATTATGGTTTGTAATGGATGATGTACTGTGATATCCAATATGTTATGTCTCGCAAAAATGGTGACCCTGGGCTTGCGATGTATGGCATAACAGGCATCTGGGATTAAAAATTTGGGTGTTGACAAGTTGGTATTAGAGCCATCCTGACCATAGGAGAACCTAGTTAGAATGGATGTCCGAACAAAAACTTAGTTTCAAAACCAAAGAAGTGAGTATTTATGAAAACATATTTCCCCTCTTATCCTTGGGATTCTTTCTCTCAAAAAAATAGATGTTCCTCCAAATTCTTACATTACTACATAAAATCTTGACACACTTGATTACTTCACTAACTTTCTCATCCTAAATTCTTATAGATGGAAGCTCAGTATAGCAAGTTCTACCAGTTGGGCAACGGAGGCCAACTGATCTTCGAGAGGGATCTTGATACACTATCGGAGTACTTGGAGCGTCCGCATCCGGAATTCCTTGGAGCTCAACTTAAAACCATCTGTTTTCCTTTGATGTTGTGGTGTGTGTGTGTTTGTATTGTGTGCTTTGCTTGAATGAATGAAAAGTGTTGGGCCACGCAGAGATAAACAAAACCTTTTTTCCCTAACACGGAACTCCCAAGATCCAGCTCAGGTTATATGCCACGAGATTACCGCTAGACGCGCAGATGTGGAAGTTGATGTAGCGCGTCAAAGCAGTGCCGAATGATCCCACGGACAGCCCTCTGAATCCCACAGACAGCTACATCGGATCTCACGAACTCCTTCGCCAGATCCCCACGAGCTTCCCCGTCTCCAGCACCGCACGTGCAACGCCTCTACCGGTATCCACACATACAGGAAGGAGCTTCGGACAGAGGATTGCTAGATCCTGTCTAGCCTGAAATGCAAGTGGAGAAAGTGACGGCTAGGTCAGGGACTATCCCTTGTCACTCCACTTATATACACTCCTAGTTGGGCTCAACGCTTGAGGCCCATCTAGGCTGTACTCCAATCTCCATATGGATCTAATCCACATGGGCTCCTTACCCTTAAGTGTGTGACTATGTAGGTTCACGTACACCTGGACACGACATGAGCTACTCCTCCAAGTATCCCGTCATGGCTTTGAGTCCAACTCACTCCCATGAACACTTGGTCTCAATTTGATAGATGGTAGCGGCCTCTAGCAAGACGTGCCAACTCCCAAGTGTCGCAAAGTCAGAAGATGAACCTTCAATGTGACTTTCGTCCAAGTCCCTTTGCCACACGATATATTTGTTAAGCTATAGGAGAGTAGTTGCCATCCCTTGAATAGGTTAACTCTCTTCTCATACCATGATATGTGATTCACTGGACTAACTCTTAGTCCGACTCCTCAGTTAACACTTAACTGAGTAGCGCATCGACATGCTTCCGAATCATATCACACGAGAGGGCCCAGAGAATATCTCTCCATTACGGAGGGGGCAAATCCCATCTTGGTAATCCATGTCACGCAGCTTGCTTCACAACCAACCCGAACTCTACCTTTATAACTTTCCATATACGGAACAACGTTTGATAGAACCTAAGTTGGCGATCCACAACTCGGATCATGCAATCACCTCAGGTCAAAGGATTCCATTGCTTGAAACTGCAAATGACAACATGCTCGTTGCATCTCAATTGTGGGTCAGTCCAACTCGCTAAACTCTTTAGCCGAATCAGTGTAAGTCGGAATAGCATCACCATGCCCATGACAAGTGGAACCGTGTCATCAGCCGACCCACACATTGGTCTAAGTTGTGTGTCCAACACAACCTCAACAACCAAGGACAATCTAGTATGAACAATCATGAATATATAGTTCCACAACTAAATCACGTATTCAGTGATACATATCTGATGTTCATACAAGGACAACTTTACTTTATGAATACTTTGGGAAATATCATCAACCATGATTGCCTCTAGGGCATATTCCCAACAAAAAGAAGTTAGTTGCAAAATCTGAGTCAAACTCAAAGTTTTAGCTTTTAAAAACAAAACCATGAACCTTAGAACTTTCCCTCTTACCCCTTTATCTATCTCAATCTTAAAATGACTCGTGGAAACCCCGGAGGGAGCAGCTCATCGCAGGACCCAATGCTACAGATTATGTAGTTGCTAGTTGCAGACCGTGAAGCTGGTAGGGCAGAGCGCCAAGCCAACCTAGCTACCCTGCAGCAGATTGCCCAGATGGCCCAAAACAATCAAGGCCATGGAAATCAGGATCATCCAAGATCCAAGCTTAAAAACTTCCAGAATACCAATCCCCCTATCTTTAGCCATTCAGAAAACCCACTAGATGCAAATGATTGGTTATAGACCATGGAGAACAACCTAGAAGTCGCCAAAGTTGACCCCAATGAGCATGTTCTGTTTGCCACCCATTACCTGGCAGGAGATGCAAGAGCATGGTGGAACAGCACCCGCACAATGAACCACGGTCAGGTGATGACGTGGGAAGATTTCAAGACCAAGTTCAGCTGCACCCATGTGCCGCAGGGATTAGTCACCCGCATGAGAGATGAGTTCAGAGAGCTAAAGCAGGGCAGAATGACTGTAGTAGAGTACCATGACAGATTCATGTCGCTTGCTAGGTATGCACCTTATGAGATCAACACAGAAGCCAAGAAGAAGGAGAGATTCCTGAATGGACTACATGATGAGATGCAAACGGTGTTAATCAACATCCGTTTCGATGATCTTGAAGAGCTAGTCAACTCTGCCATCCAGATAGGAAAGATCAACCAAGCCAATGACAACCGCAAGCGTAGAATGATGCACCAGAGTGGATCCAACCATGTTCAAAAGTATCGCCCCAACCCTTCTACAGGATATGCCCCGCGGAACAATCGACCCCCAATGAATCGTCCAAGCTACCTCAACTGTAGCGGAGGAAATGTGAAGTCCGGTGGAAATAACAACAACAACAACCCCAGCAACTCCAACAACTTCAACCGTGCGCCGCCGAAGTCCAACAACAACAACACTGCACCTAGAACTGGAAGCAATGTTGTTCCTGTTGCAGCCAAAGACAAGTCTCAGATTACTTGTTTTGAGTGTGGAGTTAAGGGTCACTACTCCAATGAGTGTCCCAAGAAGATTGCCGCCATTGCCAATGTGAATGCTCTAGCTCAAGAGCAGCGTCGTGTTCATCCCAGAAGAAGGTTTGCCCTAGGGAACCCTCACAACCGCAACGGCCGTCTCTTCCACATGAACGCCGAAGAAGCCCAGGAAGCGCCAGATGTCATGCTGGGTATGTTTTATGTCAACTCAGTTTTAGCAAGCGTGTTGTTTGATTCTGGAGCATCACACTCATTTGTCACCGAAGAATTTGCATGCACTAGTAAGATTCACCCAACCAACTTGAAGCATGTCATGATAGTTCAAATTCCTGGTTCAACCACCAAAGCTAGAAAAATTTGCAAATTTGTACCTATTAGAATACATGGGATAGATTTTTATGCTAATCTAATGGTACTTGGAACCAAAGGTTTGGAAGTAGTACTAGGAATGGATTGGATGTCAAAGCATAAAGGATTGATAGACTGTGCTAAGAAAGCCATCACCATGACCAGTAGCTCTGGAGTATCAGTAGAGCATATATCTGAAACCTTACCTCGTCAATTCAAGTGCAACAAGAGTCTAGCCCTACCCACCATTGACCAAGTCAGAGTAGTCTGTGAATACCCCGACGTATTCCCAGATGAATTGCCCGGTATGCCCCCTGATCGGGATATTGAGTTCATTATTGAACTAATCCCAGGAACTGGACCCATAGCCTAGAGACCCTATAGCATGAAGCCCTCAGAGTTAGTGGAACTGAAGAAGCAATTGGATGCTATGTTAGCCATAGGCTTGATTCAACCAAGCGCATCACCATGGAGATCACCCGTGTTATTCGTCGACAAGAAGGATGGAGGCAACCGTTTGTGCACAGATTACTGGAAGCTAAATGATGTGACCATCAAAAACAAGTACCCACTGCCCAAGATCGAGGATCTATTTGATCAGTTGACCGGTGCCAACGTGTTCTCTAAGATTGATCTTAGGACTAGTTATCACCAACTTAAGATTCATGCAATAGATATTCCAAAGACCGCCTTTACTACCCGTTATGGATTATACGTGTATACGGTCATGTCTTTTGGATTAACCAATGCCCCCGCTTATTTCATGAATCTTATGAATAAGATTTTTATGAATTTTCTGGACAAGTTTGTCGTTGTGTTTATCGACGATATTCTTATCTACTCCAAGTCAGAAGAAGAGCATGAGCAACATCTGAGAATCATCCTTGAAACCTTGAGAGAGCATCGGCTGTATGCCAAGTTCAGCAAATGTGAGTTTTGGCTGAAGGAAGTAGGATTCCTAGGCCATATTGTGTCTGCCGGAGGAGTCGATGTTGATCCCGCCAAGATCAAAGATGTCGAAGAATGGGAAGTCCCAACTACTCAAACCCAAGTCCGCGCATTTCTTGGATTAGCGGGATACTACCACAAGTTCGTTAAAGGATTTTCGAGCATCACAAGACCGATGACCCAATTATTGAAGAAGGACAAGAAGTTAGAATGGACCAACAAATGTGAAGCAAGTTTCCAAGAGCTAAAGAAGAGATTGATTTCATCCCCAATATTGATTATGCCAGATGTCAAGAAGTTGTTTGATGTGTATTGTGATGCATCCAAGATTGGTCTCGGATGTGTATTGATGCAAGAAGGCAAAGTCATCGCATATTTTTCAAGACAACTGAAGTAGCATGAGCAGAACTATCCCACCCATGATCTAGAACTAGCAGCTGTAGTTCTAGTGTTGAAAACATGGCGTCATTATCTTATGCGTAATCGTTGTGAGATTTACTCAGATCACAAAAGCTTGAAGTATATTTTCACTCAGAAGGAGCTGGATATGAGGCAAAGGAGATGGATAGAGTTAATCAAGGATTATGGCCTTGACATTCACTATCACCCTGGCAAGGCCAATGTGGTAGCGGATGCTCTTAGCATATTACCATGTAGGTTAAACACCATGATCAAGGAGAAGGAACCAAGTTTGTATGAGGAGTTGGAGAAGTTTAGAACTGAGCTAGTTAGCAAGGGATTCTTAGCTAGCATTGAACTTCAACCCACATTGATCATTCAAATCAAGGAATCCCAGAAGGGAAATGAAAGTATCGACGGAATCAAGCGTCGTATTGGCACAGGAAAGGTACCTGGATTCACCGAAGATGAAGAAGGAGTTTTGTGGTACAAAGGACATATTTGTGTGCCAGCAGATTCAGAGTTGAAGCAAGTTATCATGCAAGAAGCTCATGATACTCTTTATTCTATCCACCCCGGAGGAACAAAGATGTATTAGGATTTGAAGGAGCAATTTTGGTGGCACAAGATGAAGAGAGAAATCGGAAGCTACGTCGCCAAGTGTGATACCTGCCAGAGAGTCAAAGCGGAACATCAGAGACCCGCACGACTGTTGCAACCATTGCAGATTCCGGAATGGAAATGGGATTCCGTCGGAATGGACTTTATCACCGGTTTGCCTACTTCTAGTAGGGAAATGACTCAATCTGGGTCATCGTTGATAGACTATACAAGGTAGCTCATTTTATACCTGTCAAGACAACCTACCAAAGTTGGAAGCTAGCAGAGTTGTACATTGCTAGAATCGTCAGTTTGCATGGAACCCCCAAGACCATAGTGTCGGATCGACGAACCCAATTTACCTCACGATTTTGGTAGAAAGTCCAAGAAGGATTGGGAACCAAGTTGAATTTTAGCATAGCTTATCACCCACGGACCGATGGACAGACTGAAAGAGTCAACCAGATCCTAGAAGAAATGTTGAGAGCTTGTGTACTAGAGTACGGATCAAAATGGGAAGATTGTCCGCCTTTCTCAGAATTCTCATACAACAACAATTATCAAGCCAGTTTGCAAATGGCCCCATTTGAATTTCTGTACGAAAGAAAGTGTCGTACCTGATGGCCCAAAATATATCGAGCTCGTTGGTGAACCCCAACAGGAAGGTATGATGAGCACAACAGCAAGTTTTCCCTCAGTACGAAACCAAGGTTATCAATCCAGTAGGAGCAAGGAAACACCCCAAAGGTGTAGCTAGCTGAACGATGGCAGGGCACACTACCGGTGGCAGCAGCAACATGGAGACCTGCACAACACAACCACAGAACTCTATCCCCAACTTGTGATGAGGTTGTCAATCTCACCGGTATTGCTGAAAACAAAGGATTAAATGTATCGAATGGAAGGAAGTAATAGTTTGCAGAAAGTAAACACAAAGCAGTAAACAGTTTATAGATTGTATGTAAAAGAAAATGACCAGGATCCATAGTTCACTAGAGGTGGCTCTCCTTAAGATAGATAACATGATGGGTGAACAAATTACAGCGGGGCAATTGACAAACACCGAGAAAGCAATACATGCATATACTAATCATCTTGACTCGTCTGAGACTTGATTGGGCATTACAACATAATACATAGACCGCCATCCAACTGCATCTATGACTAATAATCCACCTTCTGGTTATCATCCGAACCCCCTCCAGTATTAAGTTGCAAGCAACAGATTATTGCTTTACGAATTGCGTGTAATGTAAACAATATGATTGTTCTATGAACAGAGGATTGTTGTTTTCTCCCTAGTAGCAACAGCACATCTAGTACCTTAGAGATTTATGTCACTTCCCCAGATTACCAGAGGCATGAACCCACTATCGAGCATAAATACTAACTCTTGGAGTTGCTAGCATCTACTTGGCCAAGATAGCTACTAACAACGGAAAGCATGCAAGATCACAAAAAACAAAGACATGATAGAATCAATAATAAATCTGAAATAGCATCTCAATATCCATCGGATCCCCGCAAACACAACATGCAGAATTACAAATAGATGATCTTGATCATGAACGGAGATCACAAGATCTAGACATGAAAGCACAAAGGAGGAGAACCAGCCATCTAGCTACTACATGGATCCGTAGTCCAAGGATGAACTACTCACGCATCACACCGGAGGCTTGCATGGTGATGAAGAAGGCCTCCAGGGTGAATTCCCCTCTCCGGCAAGGTGCCGGGAAGAGCTTCAGATCCCTCCCGATCTAGGGATGGAGATGACGGCGGCTACAGACTCTTTCGTGGATTTTTGATCGAGTACTTAAGGTTTTCGTCCCGAGGGCATCTTATAGGCGGAAGGAGAGGCTGAGGGGGTGCCTGGGCTGGCCACACCACCCCCTAGCACGGGCCAAGCCTGGCCGCGCGGCTAGGTGGTGTGGCCGCCCTCTGGCCCTTCTCCGTCTCGTATTCTGGCATCTAATGACTTCCGGAAAAATAGGCACTTTGGCTTTAGTCCCGTCCAATTCCGAGAATATTCATTTTCTGAATTTCCTGGAACCAAAAACAGCAGAAAACAGGCAGTTGGCACTGTGGCTCTTGTTAATAGGTTAGTCCAAGAAATCATATGAAAAGTACTCCAAAGTGTGGACAAAACACAAGAAAGTGGATAAAACCAAGTATGGAACATCAAAAATTATAGATACATTTGCAATGTATCAACATCCCCAAGCTTAACTCCTGCTTGTCCTCGAGTAGGTAAGTGATAAAAAGAAAGAATAATTTTTGAGGTGTCATGCACCATCAAATACTTGATCAAAGTATTTGTAAAACATTCAAAGCTGGGATCATAGTACTTCAATCATAACATGAAAGACAAAGTTCTAGCAATAAGACAAAGAAACTATGTTGCAACATGAAAAGGCACAAACAAAAGATTCATGAATAACAATGCTTTGCAAGACGTTTGTTTGTTTCACATAAAGAAAACATAGCATAATAGTATTCAGCTTGTCCCTCATAGAGTAGCAAATATATATGCATAGGACACCTTCAAAGTTCATAAGAGTGACTAGATACAAATATTTTAAAACAAGCAATATCAAGTTATGCATCAACCAACTAGTCTTGGGACAATGCACATAGAACTAAGAATGGCCACTATGTTCTCAAAGTAGGTGCATAAAGGTAGAAGGTGGAGACTCAATATAATGGTGGAAGAAAGGCCTGCATAAAAGGAAGTAGGGATTCAAGTTTCATAAAGAGCTTCCAAAAATTATAGTACTTATAGCTTTTAGCTCTCATTGCCCCTATCATAAGCATCTTGAAGTGATTAAGGTTAAAGTGAACAAACTATGGTGTACATGCTTGACGAAGTATAAGTTAGAAATCTCATGTCCCTTGTATATGAGGGCCGCTCCTCATGCTACTCAAGTTTAGTCACCGGTAAGTTCTTGTCATCGTAAGTACATGTGTATCATAGGGAACCGCCGACGGGGTACCCCTTGCCCGATGATACGGAAGAATCCCCATATCAAAATGACAAGGCAAGCAGAGAACGAGCATCTCAGCAATCTTCTTATTTACCATGGGAATATGGTGCTTTTTTCTCTCTTTCCTCTTTTCATAATATCTCTTTTTTTCTCTTTTTTCTATATATAGGACTCTCTTTTTTATAAGAAGAATGCTTCATAGACAACTCATTATGGTTACGCTGCAGGTTTCCACCATGTTAGCATGGATTAGACCAGCGGCCCAGGCGTTTCTCTAACACATATACATAACTCCATGGACTTACAAGCTCCCCTTTCATTTCACACCGACGACATCCATATACAAAAGAGCATGATATCAACTAGGTACAAGTACCAAGTGCAATGTTGAAAGCATTCCCCATGACAGCATGGTTCTGCTAATTCCCAACAAATAAGTGCAGGCATATACAACATAGACGACACAATGGTTCAAGTTTATTAAGGGCAAGAAAAGTAAAGTGTGCCATCAAGTTCGTGAGAGCTTTAATCACTAGTTTTCTCATAACAAGTTTAATTTGGAAGGTAAACAAAAGCATGAATATACTTGGAATAGGATAAGCTAGTAGGTAGGTATGGTGGAATCTTTGGAATAACTTGTTTAGGGAGTTGGATGCATGAGTGGAACTCATACTTGGTTGTGGAGGCTAGCAAAAGACTGGGAGCGACAAACTAAGAGAGCAGTAATGGCCATAATCATGCAGAGCGATAAAACATCATTGATCAAAGTATAAAGTGATACTAAAAGTTGAACACTAAAGGATAATAAAGGCTATGGTGACTTTATATAGTAATAACATGGTGTGAGCATGTGCCAAGTCAACCCAAATAAAGCACCAAAGGAGAATACCACTATACTATGTTTTAATATGCTAACGCAACGTATGATTCATCCAAGGCACATTAAGCAATTTCAAATGTTTATAACAAGTCATGCTACAGCAAAGAATACTAAGCATAAAGCCCAAACAATATCAAGCATGGCATGACAAAGCATAGGTCACAGTCAAAAACAAGCTCTTTTTACCACATAAGTATGAACTTTCCTACTCTTTTCTAAACCAAACCAAACTATTTGCAAACCAATGTATGAAAGAGGGGGTCCAACCAATTTATTCAGCAAACTAAGAAAACAAAAGCAAACGAAAAACCAAAATGAAAATGAAAAATAAGACGCTCCAAGAACAACACAATTGTGCATGAAACAATAAAAATGAAGCGTTTGGAAGAAACCTAGGATTTTTATTGAAGAAGAGGGGGATGCCTTGGGCATCCCCAAGATTTGACGCTTGTACTTTTGGATATTTCTTGGGGTAACACGTGTGGCATCCCCAAGCTTGAGCTTTAGTCCATCCTTCATCTCATTACTCATTCCTTCCATACACCTAAAAAATTTCCTGCATACAAAACTTCACACGATCTTTATTAGCAACATTAGTGCACTCAAGATAAATAAGTCTTAAGGTTCAGTTCTAACACCAAATAGACTTCCATTAGAACACTAGCTACTGTAGCACTTCCCTCAAAAAGCTCAATTCCCCAAAAGAACTCAAAAAGGAACCAACAAGAAGCAAATGCAGAAAATGGCAGAAATCTATCAAAACATACCAGCCGGTAAAGACGAATTTGTTCGAAGACATTCTGTTGCTCAAATCAAAAAGTGTTGAACTAACGAAAGTTAGATAACAACCTAGGGCAGAAGCACCAAAATTCACGCCTCAAAAAGACGTTCAGAGATTTTACACGAATTTTTACGGAGAAGCAGAGAGATCTGTTTCATGACAGCAACTTTCCCAATCATTACTTCTCTCTCATTAGAGGTTACTCTTGGCACAAAAAGCAAATAAAAAGGATAAGGAGCGGTTATTCCAGAGGTAATAACTTCCAAGACTCAACTAAAACTTTTGGGTTATCTCCCAATAAGTACTTTTCTTTAACGCCTTTAAGTTAGGCATAAGAAGCAAAGAAGAATCAAGTGTTCTCAAATGAAGAAGCATTAAAACCAAATTTTGTTTTCATAGGAGAGGAAAAAGAAATCTTATCTCTCTTCTTAGGGATGTGTTCTATACCTTTCTTGAGTGGGAGTTGATATTTAATGGTGCCTTCTTTCATATCAATAATGGCACCAACAGTTCTAAGAAAAGGTCTTCCCAAAATAATGGGACAAGAAGCATTGCATTCAACATCCACAACATAGAAATCAACAGGGACATAGGCATTGTTAGCCATAATAAGAACATCATTAAGACTCCCCATGAGTTTCTTTTTAGCATTATCATCAAGTTGGACATTCAAATAATAATCTTCAAGTGGAGGCAAATCAAGCATATCATAAATCCTTCTAGGCATAATAGAAACACTACTATCAAGATCACATAAGGCTTTGAAATCAAAGTCATTCACTTTCATATTAATGATGGGTTCCCAACCATCTTCTTGTTTTATAGGAATAGAAGCTTTATGTTTCATCTTTTCTTCTTTAATCTTTATGAGAGCATCAGTAATGTGTTTTGTAAAGGCCATGTTCATAGCACTAGCATTAGAACTTTTAGCAAGCTTTTGTAGGAACTTAATAACTTTAGAGATATTGCAACCATTAAGATCAAAATCAATTTTATCATCTAAAGTAGTAGAACTATTACTAGCCTCAACACTAGTGGTGGTGATAGTAGAAACACTAATGTTTCTAGCAATTTCATCTTCTCTTTCCCACTTAGCATGTAATTCAGCTAATAGTCTAACATTTTCATCAATTCTTACTTGTATAGCATTAGTAGCTGGAAAGGGATTATCATTAGTTTCAGGTTTAGCAGCCATTTTATTGAAAGAACATTGAGCTTCAGCCAAAGATGCTATATTTCTTTCAGCATTAGAGAGTTTTTCCTCAATAGTTTTATTGAAAGCAGTTTGTTTACTAATAAAGTCTTTAAGCATAACTTCAAGCTCAGAAGGTGCACTCCTATTATTGTTGTAGGAATTTCCATAAGCATTACCATTGTTGGGAGGATATGGCTTATAATTGTTGTTACCAAATTGTTCCTATAAGCATTATTGCCAAAATTATTATTTCTTATGAAGTTCACATCAACTTGCTCTTCTTGAGCAACCAAAGAGGCTAAAGGAACATTATTTGGATCAATATGGGCTTTCCCATTCACAAGCATAGACATAATAATATCAATCTTATCACTCAAGGAGGAGGTTTCCTCAACAGAATGTACCTTCCTACCTTGTGGAGCTCTCTGAGTATGCCATTCAGAATAATTAACCATCATATTGTCTAGAAGTTTTGTTGCAGCACCCAAAGTAATGGTCATAAAGGTACCTCCAGCAGCCGAGTCCAATAGGTTCTTTGAAGAATAGTTCAATCCTGCATAAAAAGTTTGGATGATCATCCAAGCAGTCAGTCCATGAGTGGGACAGTTCTTAACCAAAGATTTCATTCTTTCCCAAGCTTGAGCAACATGCTCATTATCAGATTGTTTAAACTTCATTATTTCACTTCTCATAGATATAATCTTAGTAGGAGGATAGTATTTTCCAATGAAAGCATCTTTGCACTTAGTCCAAGAATCAATACTATTCCTAGTTAAGGAATTCAACCATTCTTTAGCTTTTCCTCTCAAAGAGAAAGGAAACAATTTCAGCTTAATAATATCACCATCTACATCCCTATGCTTTTTCATCTCACAAAGTTATTTAGATGGGTAGCAGCATCTTCGTTACCAATACCAGAAAATTGTTCCCTCATAACAATATTGAGTAAAGCGGGTTTTATCTCAAAGAAAGTATCTTCAGGCACAGGTGGAGCAATAGGTGTGCTCATAAAATCATTGTTGTTGGTGCTAGTGAAGTCACACAACTTAGTGTTTTCAAGAGTAGTCATTTTTTTGTGTTTTTCAAATAAGAAAGCAAACTAGTAAAACTAAAAAAATTGTGTTTTTGAATAAAGAAACAAGCAAACAAAGCAAAAAGAAACTAAGCAAAACAAAAATAACAAAGTAAAGAGATTGGTTATGAGGGACTCCCCTTGTGAAGATGTCCTTGACTCCCCAGAAACGGCGCCAGAAATATGCTTGATGGCCCAAAATATATCGAGCTTGTTGGGGAACCCCAAGAGGAAGGTATGCTGAGCACGGCAACAAGTTTTCCCTCAATATGAAACCAAGGTTAGCAATCCAGTAGGAGCAAGGAAACACCCCAAAGGTGTAGCTAGCTGAACGATGGCAGGGCGCACTGCCGGTGCCAGTAGCACCGTGGAGACCTGCACAACACAACCACAGACCTCTGTCCCCAACTTGCGATGAGGTTTCCAATCTCACTGGTTTTGCTGAAAACAAAGGATTAAACGTATCGAATGGAAGGAAGTAATAGTTTACAGAAAGTAAACACAAAGCAGTAAACAGTTTATAGATTGTATGTAAAAATAAAAGGACCAGGATCCATAGTTCACTAGAGGTGGCTCTCCTTAAGATAGATAACATGCTGGGTGAACAAATTACAGCGGGGCAGTTGACAAACACCGAGAAAGCAATACATGCATATACTAATCATCTTGACTCCTTTGAGATTCGATTGGGCATTACAACATTATACATAGACCGCCATCCAACTGCATCTATGACTAATAATCCACCTTCAGGTTATCATCCGACCCCCCTCTAGTATTAAGTTCCAAGCAACAGATTATTGCTTTACGAATTGTGTGTAATGTAAACAATACGATTGTTCTATGAACAAAGGGATTGTTGTTTTCTCCCTAGTAGCAACAACACATCTAGTACCTTAGATATTTCTGTCACTTCCCCAGATTACCAGAGGCATGAACCCACTATTGAGCATAAATACTAACTCTTGGAGTTGCAAGAATCTACTTGGCCAAGATAGCTACTAACAACGGAAAGCATGCAAGATCACAAATAACAAAGACATGATAGAATCAATAATCAATTTGAAATAGCATCTCAATATCCATCGGATCCCCA
This sequence comes from Avena eriantha, assembly GCA_910589775.1. Taxonomy (NCBI): domain Eukaryota; kingdom Viridiplantae; phylum Streptophyta; class Magnoliopsida; order Poales; family Poaceae; genus Avena; species Avena eriantha. The sequence goes on along the minus strand of OU342744.1, from coordinate 144,804,658 downwards.
CAAACACAACATGCAGAATTACAAATAGATGATCTTGATCATGAACGGAGCTCACAAGATCTAGATGTTGGGGGGATACCCCCAGGTAGGGTCACGCCGGGGTATAAAGGCCGAGTTAGCCGAGGTTCGGCAAGGCCAAAGTGGATGCTGGCCGGGTCACCTCAAGGCAGGCCGAATCATGGGGTAACCCGGATCAGGGGGCGTCCGCCTAACTAAGTCTCATCCGACTTAAGCAGTAAGTCGGAACTGCCTATCTAACTTGTATGCAGGAATGGGTGTGGCTGGATCAACTATGATCCGGGTCACATCTAGCTTCTAGGAGAAGGAAGGAATCTCGCTGGTCAAAAGAAGCCCCGGTACGCACAGCATGAGCGAAGCGGACAAGGGGAGGACCACCGAGGCGTGGCCGACAAGGGTGACGACGCTCATGTCGGCTGACGCAGGTGCCGCAGAGGCTCACGTAGCCTCTGCATGTGTGACGCGGGGGAAAAGCAACCCAGTCGGTTTACTACTTTGGGAGAAGGCATATTCTCAGGAATATGCCTCCACGTATGCCCTAAGTGGAGACCTAGCCACCCCTATATAAGGAGGGCTTGGACCTCTGTAGAAGGGGTTCCGCTATTCCGATTTGGTTTAGGGTTTTAGGGGCGAACAGTGTGTGAGAGTAAGGGAGCTTCTTCTTCCTCCTCTCGCCAATACAGCTCTAGGAGCACTTGTAATCTTGGAAGCAAAGCAAATACAAATTTCTGTGTGAGGAATCACCTCATTATCCCTCCTTGGATTCCCCTAGCGTGTATTAGTCCCCACCTTTAGCCTATCCATGGCATCTGCCGTGACACCACCACGACAGTTGGCGCCCACCGTGGGGCTAGCGGCGCTAGCAGGGGTCAAGATCCGGACGGGAAACTTCATCGGCACCGGCGAACGCATCGTCTCCGGGCTTGTTCAGTGCTTTAGAGCGCTGGACTTCGTCAGCGACAATGCTGGCTGCTTCGGCACGCGCCCACTTCCGCGCAACGGCCTCTTCGTCAAGCTTGGAGCGCACAAGGTCTACGTTGCCGTCGATGTGTCATGTGTTCATCCGCGGCACGTCGTCGAGGCAGGGGAGACACCCCTTACCGTGGTTCGCGGGGCGCGTATCGCTCGCTCCCTGGACCATGCGGAGGTGATGATGACTGCGCCTGGTGCGGGAGCAAGCAAGGATCCGGCGCCAGATCCGGAGGTAACGCCTAAGGCATCGAGGAAAGCTAGAGGTCCTCCACTAGAGAGGCCGGAGAATGTGTTGAGGGAAGTGATGGATAGCTTGGCAAACCCTATAGTAGCAGCAGTAGATCCAGCTCAGGCACAGGCCGAGCTAGAGGAAACTAGACAAAAAATACTAGAGGGTGCGCAAAAGATTGCCGCAGCTCAGCAGTCGTTGAATATGACGTTGCTTGAGTACGCAAAGGCAAACAAAGTTGATGCTGTAAAAGTGAAGGGGAGAAATCTCATGAGCGAAATGAACAGAGAAGGTGATACTGGAATTGAGGGATCAGAGAACTATTTGTCCGTGGGGCTGCCGAGGTATAGTACCCCGGCAAAGAACCTCAGAGTAGCAGATGCAGCTGCATCCGAGTTAGAGGGTCTAACGGGTGAAGCCCGGCAAAGACAAAAAGATAGGGTTAATGAGCTGGTTCGGATTGCAAAAAGACAAAATGAGGAACTACTCAGAGCTAACCCGGAGAGGGCTGGGGCCTCCAAGATCGTTCATTCGGCGATCGGTAACCCAAAGAAATCCACTGGAGCCGCATCGTCTCCTCATGGTGGACCAAGGAGAGAAGAGGTAGTAACCTCGGCCAGAAGAAACAAGCAGATCGTCCCATATGACCCAACACGGGCAGGGAAAGGAAAAGAAGCACAGAAAAACGATGATCGACGAAGTGTGAGCCGAGGTGAAGCTGGCAGAGGTAACCGCGACCAAGGCAATGCCGGTCAAGGGAACGCCGTCAACGGCAATGCCAGACAGCGAAACTCGATGGGAGCGGGACAACCGCAGCAGCGGAATATACCAAGGCAAGAGCAAAGTGCCGGCCGAGGTATGCAACAGAGAGGTGCTCCACGAGAGCAAGACCGGTACAACGATGGAGATTCAGAAATGGCAAACGCGGGATACCCAAGGCCGGACTATCATGTGATAGGGTCAAGATTGGGAAGCAGGGATTTGATGCTGGATGATGCCAGGTTAAAACTAGAACGACTGTATAGGTCAGAACAAATCGAATGTCAAGGTCCACTGGGTCCAGCGTGTTTTGGGCCCCGGATCATGAAGGAGCCACCGGTACCCAATTTCCAGTTACCCAGGGGCACGAAGACGTATGACGGCAGTACCAAGCCAGAAGATTGGTTGATAAACTATGCTACAGCTGTGAAAATTGCCACAGGCAACTTGAGATGGGCTGTATGATACATACCCTAGATGTTGGAAGGGCCAGCAAGGGTATGGCTGAACAATTTGGCACCCGGAAACATTAACTGCTGGATAGATTTTGAGGAGATGTTCATCAGCAATTTTTCAAGTACGTATCAGAGGCCAAATAGGCCGTAGACCCTAGCTATGTGCAAACAAAGGCCGAATGAGACGGACCGGGAGTTCTTAACCCGGTGGTGTATGGTGAGAAACTCATGTGAGGGCGTGATAGAATCGCAAGCCATAGCATGGTTTGTGCAAGGATGCAGATATGCAAGCGAACTGTGGCAAAGGTTGCAAAGGAAAATGCCAACCACGTTAGCAGAGATGATCCGGATTGCAGATTCGTATGCTCTGGGTGATCCGACTCAACCTAGGCTCGTGTCGAACGAGTCAAACGATGAGTACTACCAAAGAGATGGAGCCGGGTCATCCCCGAGGAATGACTACAGAGGAAAAAGAAGAGATGATAGACCGGATCATCGATACGGTTCGCAACAAGTTGCGGCTATGAATCAAGATCAGCCCGGAGCAGGGGGCAGTCAACGCCAGAAAACTGGAGGGCAATGGACTCCGAGAAACGATGGCAAGAAAACTTGGACGCCAGAGCAAAAGAAAGAGTGGCAAGAAAAGAAGGACCGTCCGAGGTATACTTATGAGTCGATGTTGGATCAGCCATGTAAGTTTCACACGCCAAATCCGAGCAACCCAGCGGGTCATACAACGAGGCAATGTGAGTGGATGCGCACGATTGAACAAGGTGGTTCGGGGAATGCTCAGGCACCCCGGAATGATCAACCTCGGCAGGAGTTACTCCGGCAGCAATTGCTCTCTGGAGCGAACACGCAACAGCTAATGTTACCTCCCCCTCCACCGAGGTATGATACCAATGAGAGAAAGGATGCGGTGCATCAGGTGGAAAATCAGCATCAGCCGGATCAGAGGTACCCCGGAAATGAGGGGAGGAATGAGTACAGAGAGCATCATCAGAGTTATTGCGTATTCACCACTGAGGAAACAGATAGAAAGAGCTTGCAGCACCGACATATGGAGGTGAATGTAGTAATGCCTGCAGTGACGAGGTATATGCCTTGGTCTGACCAAGAAATCATCTGGAGCATAAAGGATCATCCCAAGCTTATGCCAAGTCCTGGTTCATATGCGTTGGTGCTGGATCCGACATTCATTGGGCCTAGCATTAATGTAAGATTCTCAAAGGTACTGATCAACAATGGCAGTAGCATTAACATCATGTATGCGGACACAATGCATAAGTTGGGTATCTCGGAGAACATGCTACATGCCACGAGGACAACTTCCATGGCATTGTGCCCGACATTTCTTGCGAGCCCATAGGCAAGGTCCGGGTTGACGTATTATTCGGCACGAGAGATAACTGCCAAACCGAAAATTTGGAGTTCGAGGTGGTGAACTTGGAAAGTGCGTACCACGCGTTACTCGGAAGGCCAGCGCTGAACAAGTTCATGGCAAGCTGTCACATTAGTTATTTGAAGATGAAATTGCCCGGGCCAAACGGAGTGATTACCATTGCTAGTGATTTCCGACGTTCCATGGAATGTGCATCGGCCGGGTCTAACTTAGCCGAGTCAACTTAGCCGAGTCACTTGTGATTGCGCAGGAGAAAAAGGAAGATTCAAGAGGTGGCAGCATTGGCTCAGTCCGCGCAGCAGTATATGCCGGCGCTGAGTAACCCGCATGGGAGTGTCTCTTTCCAAGCCACGAAAGATACCAAGAAGATTCCTGTTGATGATATGTTCCCAAAACGCACCGTAACAATTGGTGCCGGGTTAAGTGATAAATAGGAAAGCGAGCTCGTCAGCTTCCTCCGTGAGAATCGGGACATTTTTGCTTGGTCCACACAGGACTTGCAAGGTGTTCCGAGGGAGTTGGCCGAGCACTCTTTGAATGTGAGACCCGGAGCAAAGCCGGTGAAGCAACCTCTCCGCCGCTTCGCCGAAGATAGGAGGAAAGTCATCGGGGATGAGATAGCTCGGTTGCTAGCTGCAGGATTTATCATGGAGGTTCTTTACCCGGATTGGCTGTCTAATCCGGTGTTGGTGGAAAAGAAGAAGGATGATCCGAATGTGGTGGTGGTTTGGCGTATGTGTATCGATTACACGAACCTGAACAAGGCGTGTACAAAAGATCCATTTCCACTGCCAAGGATAGATCAGGTCATAGACTCAACTGCTAGATGTGAATTGTTGTCATTCATTGATGCATATTCTGGTTTCCACCAGATACCTCTAAATCCGGATGATCAAATAAATATTGTGTTTATTACCCCGTATGGGGCTTATTGCTATTGCACCATGCCGTTTGGTTTACGTAATGCAGGGGAAACGTACCAAAGATGTATGCAAAAATGTTTGCACGACCAAATCGGTCAAAATGTACAAGTGTACGTAGATGATGTGGTTATCACGACCAAGGAAAGCAAAACGCTCCTTGACGATATCAGGCAAACGTTTGCGAACCTAAGAAGGTTCCGATGAAACTTAACCCGGAAAAATGTACCTTCGGTGTCCCGGCTGGGAAATTGCTCGGTTTTCTTGTTTCCAGCCGAGGTATCGAGGTTAATCCAACTAAAATCCGGGCCATCGAACGGATGGAACTGCCGAAGTGTCTTAACGATGTCCAGAAGTTCACGGGTTGCCTGGCATCGCTAAGTCGGTTTGTATGTCGGTTGGGAGAAAAGGCATTGCCTCTCTACCAACTCATGAAAAAGTCGGATAAGTTCGTTTGGACGCCGCAGGCCAATGAAGCCTTTGCCCACCTGAAGAAGATGTTAGCCATTGCACCAGTGTTAGACTCACCATTATCAAAGGAGCCAATGTTGCTCTATATAGCCGCAACCAACCGAGTTGTAAGTGCAGTGATAGTCGTGGAGCGCGACGAGGAAGATAAGTCGGTGCAAAGGCCAGTGTATTACCTGAGGGAGGTGTTATCAGCCTCAAAGCAGAACTATCCACACTATCAAAAGGTGGCGTATGGCGTGTACATGGCCGCTAAGAAGCTAAAGCACTACTTTGAGGAACATCCTATCAGGGTCATATGTGAGGCCCCCATATCTGAGATAATGAATAACAAGGATGCCAGTGGAAGAATTGCAAAGTGGGCAATTGATCTAGCTCCTTATGCGCCACAATATGACGGAAGAGAGGCAATCAAGTCTCAAGCTGTGGCGGACTTTTTTGTGGACTGGGCCGAGGTGCAATACGAACCGTCGTTGCCAGATCCGAACTATTGGCGAATGCACTTTGATAGATCAAAAACAAAAACCAGGCTAGGTGTCGGAGTTGTACTTACCTCGCCAAAGAAGGACCAGCTGAAATACGTGCTGCAGATCCATTTCTCGGCATCAAACAATGTCGCTGAGTATGAAGCGCTTGTGCACGGGCTCAAGGTGGCAAAAGAGATTGGGATACGTCGGATCATATGCTTTGGCAACTCGGATTTTGTGGTACAGAAAGTGTCAGGACTGTGGGACGCCCTTGATCCAAACATGGCACTGTACAGATTTCATGTGCAGAAGATATCTGGTTACTTTGAGGGGTGCGAATTTCATCATGTACCCCGGGTGGAAAATGAGGTTCCAACATGCTGTCAAAGCTCGGGTCAACCCGACAAGCAGTTCCACCGGGTGTAGCATTAGAGCACCTCAGGAAACCATCCATCAGACCATCCCCAGAAACCGACTCCATTTATGTCCCGGAGGACACGGAATCCGGAGTTGTGCCCATGGACATTGACACGAGAGGTAACGCGCGAAACCCGGGGACTGCCTCGGCGAACCCGGGGACTGCTTCGCAAGACCCGGGGACTGCTCAGCCTGATCCGGTTGAGGTTATGCCGGTGGATATGATGGAAATTGATGAGGATGTGTTCCCTGTGCGAGCGATACCAGCTTGGGCACTGCCTATATTTCAATTCCTGAAAGATGGAACGTTACCCACTGAGGAAGTGATGTCTAGGCAAACACAGACGAGGGCAAAGGCGTACACGATCATCAATTCCGAACTATACAAAAGGAGTGTGACCAACGTCCTCCAGCGATGCGTTGACCCGGAAGAAGGGCTTGACATCCTCCGAGATATACATCAAGAGGAGTGTGGGCATCATGCCTAGACCCGAGCCTTGGTGGCAAAAGCTTTCCGGCACAGATTCTACTAGCCGAGTGCCTTAGAGCAAGCAGAAGATTTGGTGAGAAAATGTAATGGTTGTCAGAGGTATGCTACCAAGACACATATGCCAATGTCGGAACTCAAGACCATACCAATTACATGGCCATTTGCCGTATGGTGCTTGGATATGGTCGGTCCGTTCAAACCAGCAAGGGGAAATATGACTCACATTTTGGTCATGGTGGACAAATTTACGAAATGGATTGAAGTGAAGCCTATAAGAAAATGTGATGGAGCTACGGCCGTAACGTTTCTCAAGGACATCATCTTGAGGTACGGTTATCCTCATAGTATCATAACCGATAATGGCACAAATTTTGCGGAAGGAGCATTCGCACGATTTTCCGGGATAAGAAGATCCGGCTAGACGTAGCCTCGGTAGCCCACCCCGCATCGAACGGACAAGTGGAAAGATCCAACGGATTAGTATTATCCGGGATAAAACCCCGGCTCATTGAGCCACTGCAAAGATCAGCGGGGTGCTGGATAGAAGAGCTACCAGCGGTACTGTGGAGTTTAAGAACAACTCTGAATCGATCAACAGGCTACACGCCGTTTTTTCTGGTATATGGGGCAGAAGCTGTATTACCAGCCGACATAGAGCATCATTCGCCTAGGGTCACCCAATACACAGAAGCCGAAGTGAAGAAGCCCGGCAAAATGATGTTGATCTGCTGGAAGAAGCGAGAGAACTGGCATTGTCCAGATCCGCCATATATCAGCAAAATCTCCGACGCTACCATAGCCGGAAAGTAAGCCCCGAGTCTTTCGGGAAGGCGATCTGGTGCTCCGGTTGGTACAACATACTACTGGCATGCATAAATTAGCCCCCCCATGGGAAGGGCCATTCATCGTGAGCAAAGCGTTGCACAATGATTCTTATTATCTTATAGATGCAAAGCCACAGGAAAAGAACAAGGCAGACAGGTCCGGCGAGGAATCTAAGCGTCCATGGAATATAGCTCTACTCCGTCCCTTCTACACTTAGCAAAGAAGTGTATGTATCCGAGTCTTCTCATGTGTCGGTATGTATGCTGGCAATGAGCTAACCAATGAAATGTTGGCACCTCGAGCAGTAACTCGGGGACTGCCTTAATAATATTTGTTGTCTTTTGTGCGTTAGCTAGAATAAGTTGTTCTACTTAACTCGGATTAGTAATGTGTGAGCACCAAAAACCCAACTCTTCGACTTGCTGCTGTCCAACAAGAATTGGCTTCATGGCAAGCAAGAGAACAAGTTTGGAATTGCGTAGCACACGAAAAACGACTAAGGAAAAGAACTTAATCGAGCTGACGTTTGTTTTTCGGACTAACTTTGTGTTTCCCAGTATTGTTAGGACAATTTTTGAGGCTCGGATTCGTAAGTCGTAAAACCGAATCAAGGTAGACACAAGCCGAGCCAAAAGATTGGACGAACAAGAAAAAGAAACTCAGGGACTACGCCCAAGTTAATCCGGCATAGGAACTTAGTAGAAAAAATATCACATGTATATGGGATACAATTCCACCCGGCATACCGGGGATCTGACAAATTTTCAAGTTTTTTCGCTCAAGGAGCAGCAGGAGGAGGAAGCTCGGCATCATTTTCGCCGTCTTCGATATCCGAAGCGTCGTCCTCTTCATCACCGGCCGAGCCATCTTCATCGTTCTCAACCTCTTCGTCCCCAGCCGCTTCCAGGAAGCTCGGTCCCTCAACCCATTCATGAATGGGAGTGTATTCAATGAGGCTATGGGCGCAAGCTTGACGCCGAGCTACCCACTCCGGGTCATTGGTCCATTTGGATCCGGTGCACAAACACGTCAGGAGGTTGAGATCGATCTTCTCATACCATGTAAGTATGTGGTGAAGAACGGTATCAGCTGCAGCGCGTCCAACGGACTCCCTCCAGAGGTCGAGCTGGGTCTCGGTTTCCATCAGCTTCTCAACAAGAATTGCGGTGGTCTCCGGAGTATCTTCTCCAGGCCAGAACGTGTTGAAGATGTGAACTGCAATGTCGAGGATATCCTTGCCATAATTCTTGATGAGATCCACACGAGATGACAAGCTGACCAACAGGTCCTCCATGTCATAGGGAATCTCTTCACCGTCAGGAGCGGTGGGGGTACCCCTTTCTCGGCGGAAGTCCGCAACTGTTGCGCTCGCAATAGTAGTGCCCTCTGGAAATTTGCCTGAAAACAGGGCAAAGGAAGAAGGTAAAGAAAAGACATATGAAGTAACCCGGAGAAGTATGTCGGATAAGGGAAGGAACTTACGTGATATATGGCTAAGGATCCGGGTCAGCTCCCTGGTACAGTCATCATGCCTTTTGCGAAGCTGCGCAAGCTCAGCATTCGCCGACCCAAGCTGCATGTCGGACTCCTTGAGCAGATCCTGGTCCTTGGCGATCTAGAGAGTGAGGCGCTCGCGCTCTTCTGTGAAATCCTGGCCAACCTTTTGGAGCTCGGACTGGTGCTGGACTCTCATTTTCTCCATCTCGGCCTTGAGCCTAGCGATCTCATCGTCCTTGGTCCGGAGGAGGGCGAGCTCATCATCTTTTTTCTTAAGCTCGGCTTGGTGCTGCCCTGCTTGTTCGAGAAAATGCAGCATCATATCAGGCACAGGCACACTATCTTCAAGAGATGCTGAAATAGTGTGTTGACCTGGCAGAGCCGAGGTATGAATGTTTGCCGAGCCAAGGAGAAAAGGAGATGGAAAGCACGGTAAGGTCGGACAAAAACGACTTACCCTTGATCTGCTCTAGGTTCTTCCGCATAATCTTGTTCTCAGCCTCCACCCCAGCTACGGAAACCGAATGATGAGATTAGTTCGGCAGAGGAAGATGAAGAAAAATGGAGCAGCGCCAAGGGAGAAATTTACCCCTTTTCTCGTATTCCGCGAGAAGTGTAGCTTGCTTTGCGTGTAGCATCTTGTGAGTATCCAGGAGACGCTAGAATTCAGCACTCCGGCGATTGGTGGTCACCTGAAAAGAGTGCAAAAACATAAATTAGCTTGGTGCATATTCGAAGTGTACAAGATCCGAGCCAAGTGGAACTTAACCCGGCTCTAGGTGTGTGCATATTCGAAGTGTACAAGATCCGGGCCAAGTGGAACTTAACCCGGCTCTAGGTGTGTGCATATTCGAAGTGTACAAGATCCGGGCCAAGTGGAACTTAACCCGGCTCTAGGTGTGTGCATATTCGAAGTGTACAAGATCCGGGCCAAGTGGAACTTTACCCGGCTCTAGGTGTGTGCATATTCGAAGTGTACAAGATCCAGGCCAAGTGAAACTTAACCCGGCTCTAGGTGTGTGCATATTCGAAGTTATCTCGGAGCTACGTTGGTTTTCTAAGGAGCATCCGGCCGAGTAACAAGTTACTCCCCCGGACGCTCGGGGACTAATGGTTATATCATCATTTTCTACAGCATGTAAAGGGGAAGCGACGTACCTCCATCATTCGACCCGCGAGGTTGATTGCCTTAGCGGCTGTGTTTATTTGGGCGGAAAATCCGGCGGGGCCAAACCTCTCGGGAGATCATCGTCATGGACGAATTCCGCTTTGCTCCAGTTGTTGACGAATTCAATCAACATCGGAGGGTATCGCTCGCCGGTGGGCATATGGGGCGCCACCAAGCCCTTCGCATGCGCCTCCTTCCTCTCAACCAAGGCAAGGGCTGGGCTGGTGTGCAGAACCATTTGTTGTGCATCGGTTGGCTCGGCAGGGGCGTCCTTCGCTGCTGGAGCTTTCTTGGGAAGCATGGATGCGAGGGTACGCTGCCCAGCCTCGACGAATGCTGCCTTAGTAGCGTCATGAGCCTTTTTGCCCTTTGGCTGCTGGGAAGAGGAAGTGGTTGCAGCGGATCTTCCTTTAGGAACTGCCGGGGTAGTTCCTCGCCGAGATTGAGAAGACTCGGACGAGGTGGAAGAACTCGACGCTAGAGCTCTGGGTGTCGGACTTGGTGCCGCCGCTGATGTTCTTGCCACCGAAGTTGGTGCTGGTGCCGGGGTTGGTGTTGGTGCTGGTTTGGTTGCTGGTACTGGAGCTGGTGCTGGTGCCGAGGTAGTCTTAGTAGCTGCTGGTTGTGGCGAAGCCGAAGTTGTGGATGCCGCCGCCTCGGCTGGGCCGGTCTCCCCCGCTCCGGGGTTACCCCTCTTGATGAGGTGGAATAGAACCCGGAGTAGCCGCAGGACCCTCTGGAATAGGGCTCAGCGGGCGTGACTCGTCATCACGAGGAGGAGAAGGGCTAGGTCGGAGCGGCAAAGAGATGCTAGATCCACTCTGAGGGACCTCCACCGCAGCCCTGCCGAATCAAATAGTGTCAGAAAAGAGACTACAACAATACAATGAAGAACAAGTTGCAGAGGGAAACAAGACTTATGCATCTGAGGTTTGGGGATCCTTGGGTTTCCGAGCCCTTCGAGCTGGGGCCTTGCCCGCTGGCTTGGAGACAGTCTTGTCTCCGGACTTCTTTCGCCTTTTGGCGGGCTGAGAAGGTCCGAAGGAGGAACTTGATGCAACTCCCCGCTTCTTCTTCGGCGCTACCGGAACAGGTTCGCCCATAGCAAGGGGAGGGTCCTCGTGGATATGCCCACCAGGGTTAGCTGATGCCAGAAAAGCATAAGAAAGGGGGACAGCGTCAACACGTTCCATCACCTCGACATCCGAGTCATCTTCATCATCGGGCCAATCTCTAATAGAAGAGAGTTTACCGGTGGGTCGTTTCGTAGCGTCGGTCATCGGGAGGAACATCTCCTGGTCCGGCTCTTCCTCGTCCGGGGTCTCCTGGTCGGGCGCCCACTTAAGGGTCGGATCGGTGCCGTCCTCGAGGGTCTGCTAAAGGAATAGCTGAGGAAAAGAATGAACAACGGAGTCAAAAATGCAACAATGACCGACATAAAATTAAATTCGGAGTAAGTTTGCGCCATGAAGCTTACCGCAGGAGGAAGCCTATCACGGCAATAATGCTCAATTCCCCATGTCCACTCAACGGAAAAGTCCTTGTGGGTGGTGTAGAGAGCCTTGACCCGGCGATAAATCTCCGTGTTGCTCAACTTGTAGGATGAGGTCCGGTTGGGCTCGCGGCCGAAGCTCATGTGACACACCTTGTGAGTGTGCTTCTGGAGGGGGGAGATCCAGTTGCGCACGAACGTGATCATGGCGTCCTTGTTGTGCAACCCGAGCTTCTTCAGCTCCGCGAACCTCTTGTTGACATGGTTGGCTAAGGCCGTGGGCTTCTTGGGGACGACATTCCACAATTCCGGGTTAGGTGGACCCGGAGCATAGGGAAGCAGCCGGATCAAGTCTTCGGTGCCCGTATTCCGGACATAAAAGAAAGTCTGGGCCCATCCTTTGCAGGAGTCCAGCCCGGTGACTCGGGGGGGAAACGAAAAACCTCCGGGGTGAGATGGACGTAGCTCCGAACTGAGTGAGCTGCTTGTCCTCCGGATCTAAATCTACGTTCGGAATGACATTACGACGAAGGCCGAAAAACCAGATCCAGAGCTCCTTCATGGGCCATAGTCCGGCATAGCCTTTGATCGTAGAGGCGAAAGCGGAAAGAGAAGTAATAGCGTTGGCAGGAAGGTGGTGCGGCTGGAGTTCGTAGGTGTTTAGCCAATCCCAGAAGAAATTGCTGACCGGCAAACCGAAACCCCGCTGGAAGTGGGACAAGAACACAACGTACTCACCCGGATTGGGTGAGGGGGCTAATTCGGCGGAGGCGAGACGCGCAGTGACGCCGGCGAGAATGCGTCTGGTGCGGTAGAGCCAGTCCAGGTCGTCTTGGCAGACCCAGGACCCGTCCCACGCACCACGGTCCGCCGTCGCGGCGTCCTCCTCCATTTCTTGCTCGGCGACGACGAGCTCCTCCTCCATCATCTGGTGTTTGCTGCCCTCGCTGGCGCTAGCGGCGGCAGGGGGCAAAGGCCTAGATTAGCAGCAACCCGTGGTGGAGGAGGCGCGTAGCGGTGGCGACGATGTAGAGGTGTGGGGGAAAAGGTGCGGCGGCGGCGCTACTACTTGGAAGCACTGGCGGCGGCGCTATCGCGGGGAAGACGAAGAAGAAGAAGAGCAAGGGGCAGAGGGGTGCAGAAAGGGGGAAAAGCCTAAGGGGTGCGCCCCTCCCCTATTTAACCACTCCCACGAGGGGAAAGTGGGATCGTATCCTCACCACACGCTGTGGTCGTGTATTATCCGCATCGACCAATCAGCAAGGAGCCACACGGAAGGCCACAGAGTGGATTTGATCCCATGACGTGACGCGTTGATGCGGTAAACGAGGAGGCGGGCGTGACGTGACCCGCGCGCGGTGAGAACTGACAATTACTGCGGCGGTTACTGTAGCTGGCCCTTAAAATAAGGCAACCTAATGATTAGCCTCCACGTGGGTTGGCGTACGAGAGAAGGAAGGAAGACCCGGATAGAACCGTGGTAACCCGGCTAGCAAGTGAACACTTGGAATGTGCAGAGGGAAAGTAAAACCATGAGGTCCGAGTCAAAGTGGTAACCCGGCCGGCAAGTGAAAACTTGGAATGTGCGAAGGGAACGTAAATCCATATAATCCGAGGTAAGGAGGTAACTCGGAAATAGCGTCCAAAGCACAAATATAATTGAACCTGATGTGGCATTAGCAGCCAAGGCAGCTAAGACCGCACCAGCTTCGGGGACTAATGTTGGGGGGATACCCCCGGGTAGGGTCACACCGGGGTATAAAGGCCGAGTTAGTCGAGGTTCGGCAAGGCCAAAGCGGATGTTGGCCGGGTCACCTCAAGGCAGGCCGAATCACGGGGTAACCCGGATCAGGGGGCGTCCGCCTAACTAAGTCTCATCTGACTTAAGCAGTAAGTCGGAAATGCCTATCTAACTTGTATGCAGGAACGGGTGTGGCCGGATCAACTATGATCCGGGTCACATCTAGCTTCTAGGAGAAGGAAGGAATCTCGCTGGTCAAAAGAAGCCCCGTTACGCACAGCATGAGCGAAGCGGACAAGGGGAGGACCACCGAGGCGTGGCCGACAAGGGTGATGACGCTCATGTCGGCTGACACAGGCGCCGCAGAGGCTCATGTAGCCTCTGCATGTGTGACGCGGGGGAAAAGCAACCCGGTCGGTTTACTACTTTGGGAGAAGGCATATTCTCAGGAATATGCCTCCACGTATGCCCTAAGTGGAGACCTAGCCACCCCTATATAAGGAGGGCTAGGGCCTCTGTAGAAGGGGTTCCGCTATTCTGATTTGGTTGAGGGTTTTAGGGGCGAACAGTGTGTGAGAGTAAGGGAGCTTCTTCTTCCTCCTCTCGCTAATACAGCTCTAGGAGCACTTGTAATCTTGGAAGCAAAGCAAATACAAATTTCTGTGTGAGGAATCACCTCATTATCCCTCCCTGGATTCCCCTAGCGTGTATTAGTCCCCACCTTTAGCCTATCCATGGCATCTGCCGTGACACCACCATGACACTAGACATGAAAGCACAAAGGAGGAGAACCAGCCATCTAGCTACTACATGGATCTGTAGTCCAAGGATGAACTACTCACGCATCACACCGAAGGCTTGCATGGTGATGAAGAAGGCCTCCAGGGTGAATTCCCCTCTCCGGCAGGGTGCCGGGAAGAGCTTCAGATCCCTCTCGGTCTAGGGATGGAGATGACGGCGGCTACAGACTCTTTTGTGGATTTTTGATCGGGTACTTAGGGTTTTCGTCCCGAGGGCATCTTATAGGCGGAAGGAGAGGCCGAGCGGGTGCCTGGGCTGGCCACACCACCTTGTGGCGTGGGCCAAGCCTGGCTGCACGGCCAGGTGGTGTGGCCACCCTCTAGCCCTTCTCTGTCTCGTATTCTGGCATCTGATGACTTTTGGAAAAATAGGCACTTTGGCTTTTGTCCCGTCCAATTCCGAGAATATTCATTTTCTGACTTTCCTGGAACCAAAAACGGCAGAAAACAGGCAGCTGGCACTGTGGCTCTTGTTAATAGGTTAGTCCAAGAAATCATATGAAAAGTACTCCAAAGTGTGGACAAAACCCAAGAAAGTGGATAAAACCAAGCATGGAACATTAAAAATTATAGATACATTTGCACTATATCAGTACCCCTTTGAATTGGTCGCAAGTAGGAGAGAGTCAGATTTTCGGACCTGATATCCTACGAGAAGCCAAAGAGAAAGTTCACAAAGTCCATGAGCATCTCAAGACCGCCCAATCCAGACAAAAGAGTTATGCTGACAAGAGAAGGAGAGACCTGACTTTCAATGTCAGAGATTTTGTGTACCACAAAGTGTTGCCATTGAAGGGAACGCAATGTTTCAGCCTGAAAGGAAAGTTAGCCCCCAGATATATTGGACCCTTCAAGATGCTGAACCATCGAGGAGAAGTATCTTATCAACTGGAACTGCCAGAGGATATGTCAGCTATCCACAATGTGTTCCATATCTCGTTACTTCGCAAATGCCTAGAACTACCGGAGAAGACCGAAGTATTTAAGAACATCGATCATAGAGATGTTGATATCAACAAGGATCTGACGTATCGTGAAGTGCCCATCCGTATCTTGGAAGAAGCTTATAGAACCACCAGGACCCGGAGTATCAAATTTCTCAAGGTTCAATGGAGCAACCATACGGAAGAAGAAGCCACTTGGGAGCGGGAAGATTACATAAAGACAAAGTTCCCAGATCTCTTTAGTTCCTAGTTTTGTTTCTTAAAATCTCGGGTCGAGATTTCGTTTAAGGGGGGAAGGTTTGTAACATCCCAAAACTTTAATCCAAGGTTAATCAAGATCTAAATCACCCAATTTAGGGTTAACAAAAACTTTTTCCTTTTAAAATAATTTAAGCATGCATATGTGTGTTGCATTAAATAGGAATTGTTTTGAATTGACATGATTGAGTGATCTATTAGTTGTAAAATGACTCTAAGGTATTTTACACATCATCTAGATCATCCCCAAGCAAATCCCAAAGAATAAGGAATAAAAAAGAATTAAATAAGGCAAATGGTCACTTTTGCTATTTTAATCAACTAGGACACTTTGGGTGTTCCTAGGACTCAATTTCCAACAGAGACAATTGTGGATCTTTGCACCCCTTGCTAGTACAAGTAGAGATATGCCAAGGCCAACTTTGAATTCTTCCAAAAACATTCAAACACTAATTTTAAATGACATTTGAAAATTGAATCTAGTGTATGTATCTAGATCACACTTTTTCAAAAACCATCTAAATGAATTCCATTTCACAAACCCAAGCAACCAGAGATGCTTAAGCATGTGACAAACAACTCCACAAAATTTCATTTCAAAATTCCAAATTTGAACTCTTTCGGCCATTTGGTCGAACACCTGGCAGGCATAGAACCAACACACTAGTCACTTCACTATTTCTATAGAGTATTGCCACCCATTTGCACCCCATTTACTCCATGTGTCCCTCCTAGCTCTAACCAAGCCTTAATCAGCCCACCCCTTTGTCCCTAGCGCCAGTACCACGCCACCCCGAGGACATGCCCACCGGCCAACCTTGCCCAAGCCACAGCAGACCGCCAGCCCCTCTCCGCCGCTCCAGGGAGCAAGGTGTGACCTCACCGCCATCCACGGTCCACCCCACGACCCTTCCCAGCCACTAGACCACCCCAGAGCATCACCGCACTATCCTCTCTGTGCCCCGCCAGAGCACGCCAGAGCGCCTTCACTGCCAGCATGCCATAAACCGTGCCTCGACCATTGACTACACGTGTTGCTCCACCTTGACCACCTCACCCCGCCAGACATGGTCGTGCCCCATCGCGCGACCCACAGTCACCGGGAACCACGTCGAGCACCACCTCTGTCTCCCAGATCGTGCGACGCACCCGACCGTTAGCCACCGCCCCTAGCATCGCCATAAAGCCATAGAGGACCTCCAGGAGGCAAGCCACCGTCTGCCTACGCCGCCCATGCTGATAGAACCCTATACCGTCATCACCGACGAGCTCCGCCCATGCTTCTCTGCCGCCTCGCCGCGCCTATATAAGAAAGCCTTCCCCAGCCTCAATCGCCACACCACTCCACTCCCATCTCATCACCAGTCCTTCCCCACCACACGCCGGAGCCGCTTGAGCAGCCAGCCGCCGGAATTTCACTGGAGGTAACCGCAGCAGAGTAGGAGACGCTGTCGTCGATTTCGTCCACCCCAGCCTTTGCCGCGACTTCGCCTGAGCTCGCCGTCGTCGACTCGTCCGTTTGCCTGCCTCGCCGCACTCGCTGGAGCCCTGGTACGCCCCCACAGCACCCCCGCCGCGTAGCTAGGTTTCCGTCTCGCCGGCAACGTGTTCGTCGTCGACGACGAGCGTGAGCCGTTGATCTCGTAATAATTGTGGGGTCCATATCGCCACGTACCGCTTCGCGTTTCAATGAGCCACTGACAGGCAGGACCCCCCTGTCATCAGTTCTCAGCGTAGTGGATTGTCACTGGGCTGGCCCAATTAGTTTCCCGCGCTGGCCCTACGATTCAAATTAGGATTTTTCTTTTTAGTTTTAAACTAGAATTTGTCCCTTAGTTTGAAAGTCAATTCAGAGGGTTTTATGAATCCAAATTAGACGATTCCAATTTTGTTGGAAAGGTACTTTAAATCTCTATCCAAGCCCGTTGGATTTCAATCATTTAGAATTAGAGATCTCTCCTAGTAAAAATAACAAGGCAGAAGCTTTGTCACATTCAATCATTTTTATAAAATCAACCATAATAGATTTGGAGTTGATTCCAACTCTCAAAAATCACATTTAACCATACCTATCTGAATATGTAATAATATTAAGGTTTGCATGCAGTGACTTTGGACTAGTACCAAAATAATGTGATATAGGCATTTCTAGTCACTTTAAATCATTAATTATTAAACTTAAACTTATTAAAATGTGATCCAACCTTTAAATCACATTCCCATATATTAGAATATGTGGTGATGAAATGTGCCCATATGATCCCATATTTTAATTGCAGAATATTAAATCTTAGTTAATTTCAATGAGTAGAAATTACTTTTCTCAAATAAAATAAATGAAACTAGTTCATTAAACCTTGTGATGTTTGTGATGATACTAGATCATCAAAAGTGTGCCTTAGTGTGCTAAGTAGACTAGGTAAGTATTGTTTGGTGATTGTGTATTTTGTATGTATTTATAGACGGTAGTACCGACCAAGCTTACGGGGAGGAGGAGTTCTACCAAGAAGAAGACGAAGAGAATTTCAACCACTGCACTACACAAGGCAAGCTATTGTTAGCAAGCTATAATAAAGCTAGATGACCTAAGCAAGATGCCTTAAGCATGCTTTGGTTATACATTTTGACTTATACCTACCCCAAGTTTTCTTACAAGCTTTACTTTCCATTACTTTGCCAAAGTTCTTTACTTTGTTTATAGATAGCATAAAAAGTATAAAAGTTGGCCTATCTAGTTAGCCTTAGATGTCATTCTATGGCATGAGATTGACATTAGCATCCCACATTAGTGAACACTCTTAACTTAGTAGTTTAGAGCTAAACCAAAAACTTGATCACTTTAGATGGGAGTACTTGGTGAAAATGGTCATGAAAACCTTGGAATGATGAGTCATTCTATTGAGATGTTTTGGACATGTGTTGAGAAACACAAATGGTTTATGATGATGAAATTGTTGAGGCATGAGCCTTAGCCCTTTATAAAAACTGATGGTTGGGTTCGGATGCGATACCATTCCAAATTTACCGTACAACTACATTACCTGAATTGGGTAAGGCTTAGCCGGAAGTTTATATGCATTAGTATGAGTTCCCTCACGGGAGAGGTCTGAGCTGACGCTACCTCTCAATGTTGTCCACCTATGCAGTGCCTAGGATGACAGATGGTCATGGCTGGGAGGCCAAGCTCATAGGAGAGGTGCTTATACTAGGGTGTGTAATTGAAAGGTTATGTTTGATTATCTGCATACTAAGTATGATGATTCAGGGTTATCCCTGACAGATGTATCGAATCTTGTTGTGAAAGTGTACCACCTCTACAGAGTGTCAAACTATTCGAATAGCCGCATCCGCGGTTATGTACAGTTGGAGTGGCCATACTATTCCGTCGTCAGATGTTTTCAAAATGACTTATGAAATGAATGATGAATCTTGACTTGACCACAACAGAGTTGTGACTATGAAACTAGCTTCCCAACTTAAGTGATTCTAGAACTTTATTTTATCTTTCTTTGTCTCTAAACTCCGCTTAGGTTTCAAACTTAACTTCCCAAATAAACTTAGAGTTAGCTACTAGAACTACCTTACTTGTTAGTGATAGTTTGCGAGTACTTAAAGAGTACTCATGGCTTTTGTCCCAGGCTATTCTCATGGCCAGACTATGAAGAGGAGTACCAAGATGAAGGACAGCAGGACGGCTATGATAACTAGGACTATCTTCCATCGTCAGCATTGCCTGTGACTCTGAAGATGGACCCCACCGCTACGCTTATTATTTATTCCGCTGCTTGTGTATTAAGACTGGATCATGAGATCCTTTATTCGTGTAAGACCTTATTATGGTTTGTAATGGATGATGTATTGTGATATCCAATCTGTTATGTCTCGCAAAAATGGTAATCCTGGGATTGCGATGTATGGCATAACAGGCATCTGGGTCCGGGTGTTGACAGCACGAGGAGCTCAAAAGTGAAAACGGTTCGTAATTTGGACAACCAATTCTCAAAATACTTCATTTTGAATCAGCGGATTTGAAAAATAAAAGGGAAATTATGTACTCTCGCCCTCCCGTGCCTCCATCTCTCTCATCATATTCCCACTTTTCTTCTCGTTATGACACTTGTTAAGCATCTAGAGCCTCACTAGGAGTCATGCGCGAAGGAGAAGACGCCACTTGACGCGTTGATGACACGCGGGACGGACCTTTGTGAAGGTCGGCCTTTTTTTAGGATTTCTAAAATTTTGGTTGAGCCATTCTTTGCACATAAATTGGTCAACACTATGTGAGCCCAAGAGACCAGGCGATTACAACGGCCGCCAAAAAACACATCTAGGCCTTTGTTCCCTCGCTGTTGTTGGGATATGCATTATGAAGGAGATGTGCCCTATGGGCAAATAATAAATAGATTTTTATTGTCATATCTCAATTAGTTCGTACTAGTTTCATATTGTGCTATAACTGCATTAATACGAAAAGTTAATACACGTGTGGTATGTAAACAAACCAACAAACCAAGTCTCTAGTTACCTCTAGCGAACTAGTTCATTGGTCATGAGGATGATCTAGGGTTTCGAGATCATGGGCATTTATGCCAATTGACAATGAGGTCACGTCATTAGTTGAATGATGCGATAGACAAACAATCCAACCAGTTATATCTTAATGAGATCTAGTTACAAAGTTCACCATTAATGATAAACTAAGGAACCTCACAACCTGATCCTTAGACTGTGAGATAATGCAAATCACCGTTATGGAGGAAGCTTAGATGGTTATCAAGTATCACACCGTGACTGGGTGATCGAAAAGGTGCTACTCAGGTTTCCCAAAGGGGCACATATAGGAGTACATATCAAGACCAGGATTTTCCAATCCATGTAACGGATAGATACATATGCGGCAATCTCGGTGACGTTGCATTAACGAAGCTTTCAAGCGTGTGACTGGGTCACGGAATGCAATGACACGGAAACGAGAAAACAAGTTCATCAGTAACGAGATCGAATGAAGGTATGGAGATACTGTAGATGAAGTCTCGGTAAACTAGGTATCAAGTGGCAAAGGGAATGGGAAACGACTGTTTACCGTTCAAACGACATTATCATCATGGAATGCATAGGGGTCATTATAGGCATCCCGGTCCCGCTATTGATCATTGATGGAGATCATGTTTGTGCCATTCCCGAGCCATGGGGAAATACACTTAAGGGTACGATGAGCTAGAGATCCTCTGTAAGTTGGAATCATCATATGAAAGAGAAAAGGAAACCGGAAAAGTTATGTGAGAGAACCGGAATCGTTCTAGGAAAGTTCTGAAGTCGTTCGAAGGAAATTGAAAGGGAACCGAAAGGTGTTTCGGGTCAAGTCAGATTCTGTAATATGTATTTACATGTTAATTAATGTAATTAATATTAAATATAATATTAAAATCTAATTTGAAGGGGTATTCTACTAATGGGCCAAACTTCCTAGGGAAAAAGGGCCCATGAGGGAAAACCATAGGACGGAAGGGCTAAGGGCCAAAGGGCCAAGGCCTAGCCGCCTCAAGGGGTCCCACCCAGACAGCCTAGGGTTGTGCACGGGGTGGGTCCCACCCCTGGCCAGCCGGCCCATCGATCCTTAGGGCCCATGTGCCTCCTCCCCTCTCTCCCTTGATTAGTCCCACATGGGAAACCCAAAGGGGAGGGCACACCTCCCTCCCCCTATAGAAAGGGGTGCCCATGGGTGGAATTGGACACACCAATATTTGGAGAAGTCCTTTGGTTGACTTTATCCTTTCCTCTCTCTCGTCTCCATGCGTTGGCACGGTCCCAAGTAAGGACGGTCCATGCAAGAGACATCGCATCTGCAGCACGCCGTTGCGCTGCAGGGATTCCAAGCCGGAGATCTACTTTCGCACTCCCGGAAGGGATCAAGGAGTCGGAGGTCGGCATCATACACCGTATGTGTACAAAACCATGAGGGGCATCACTTGAGGCACCTTGGATGTCATGAGCCGGAGCTGCTGCATGATGAACAAGGAGCAAGGGGTGACCTACGAGGTGCTTCGCGACCTTGACGTCGGCTACGAGTTCACCTACTTCAACCATGTTCCCCTCAGAACGTTGATACATTGCAAATGTATCTATAATTTTTGATGTTCCATGCTTGGTTTTATCTACTTTCTTGTGTTTTGTCCACACTTTGGAGTACTTTTCATATGATTTCTTGGACTAACCTATTAACAAGAGCCACAGTGCCAGCTGCCTGTTTTCTGCTGTTTTTGGTTCTAGGAAGTCAGAAAATGAATATTCCCGGAATTGGACGGGACAAAAGCCAAAGTTCCTATTTTTTCGGAAGTCATCAGATGCCAGAATACGAGACGGAGAAGGGCTGGCCACACCACCTGGCCACGCGGCCAGGCCTGGCCCACGCCAGGGGGTGGTCTGGCCGACCCCAGCACCCCCACGGCCTCTCCTTCTGCCTATAAGTTGCCCTCGGGACGAAAACCCTAAGTACTAGATCAAAAATCCACGATAGAGTTTGTAGCCGCCCTCATCTCCATCCCTAGATCGGGAGGGATCTGAAGCTCTTCCCGGCACCCTACCGGAGAGGGGATTCACCTTGGAGGCCTTCTTCATCACCATGCAAGCCTCCGGTGTGATGCGTGAGTAGTTCATCATTGGACTACGGATGCATGTAGCAGCTAGATGGCTGGTTCTCCTCCTTTGTGCTTTCACGTCTAGATCTTGTGAGCTCCATTCATGATCAAGATCATCTATTTGTAATTCTGCATGTTGTGTTTGCGGGGATCCGATGGATATTGAGATGCTATTTCAGATTGATTATTGATTCTATCATGTCTTTGTTATTTGTGATTTTGCATGCTTTCCGTTGTTAGTAGCTATCTTTGACAAGTAGATGCTAGCAACTCCAAGAGTTAGTATTTATGCTCGATGGTGGGTTCATGCCTCTGGTAATCTGGGGAAGTGACAGAAATCTCTAAGGTACTAGACGTGTTTTTGCTACTAGGGAGAAAACAACAATCCTTGGTTCATAGAACAATCGTATTGTTTACTTTACACGCAATTCGTAAAGATATAATCTGTTGCTTGCAACTTAATACTGGAGGGGGTTCGGATGATAACCTGAAGGTGGATTATTAGTCATAGATGCAGTTGGATGGCGGTCTATGTATAATGTTGTAATGCTCAATCAAGTCTCAAAGGAGTCAATATGATTAGTATATTCATGTATTGCTTTCTCGATGTTTGTCAATTGCCCCACTGTAATTTGTTCACCTAGCATGTTATCTATCTAAGGAGAGCCACCTCTAGTGAACTATGGATCCTGGTCCTTTTCTTTTACATACAATCTACAAACTGTTTACTGCTTTGTGTTTACTTTTTGCAAACTATTTCTTCCTTCCATTCGATACGTTTAATCCTTTGTTTTCAGCAAAACACAGTGAGATTGACAACCTCATCGCAAGTTGGGGACAAAGTTATGTGGTTGTGTTGTGCAGGTCTCCACGTTGCTACTAGCACCGGTAGTGCGCCCTGCCAAGGCTCGGCTAGCAACACTTTTGGGGTGTTTCCTTGCTCCTACTGGTTCGATTAAACCTTGGTTTCATAACTGAGGGAAACTTGCTGTTGTGCTCATCATACCTTCCTCTTGGGGTTCCCCAACGAGCTTGTTAATACACGAGCCATCAAGCACTTTTCTGGCGCCGTTGCCTGGGAGTCAAGGACATCTTCACAAGGGGAGTCCCTCATAACCATTTATTTACTTTGTTATTTTTGTTTTTCTTTGTTTCTTTTTCTTTGTTTGCTTGTTTTGTTATCAAAAACACACAAAAAATAGTTTTACTAGTTTGCTTTCTTATTCAAAAACACATAAAAAATGACTACTCTGTAAAATACTAAGTTGTATGACTTCACTAGCACCAACAACAATGATTTTATGAGCACACCTATTGCTCCACATGTGCCTGAAGATACTTTCTTTGAGATAAAACCTGCTTTGCTCAATCTTGTTATGAGAGAACAATTTTCTGGTATTGGTAATGAAGATGTTGTTGCCCATCTAAATAACTTTGTTCAACTTTGTGAGATGCAAAAGCATAGGGATGTAGATGGTGATATTATTAAGCTTAAATTGTTTCCTTTCTCTTTGATAGGAAAAGCTAAAGAATGCTTGAATTCCCTAACTAGGAATAGTATTGATTCTTGGACTAAGTGAAAAGATGCTTTCATTAGAAAATACTATCCTCCTGCTAAGATTATATCTATGAGAAGTGACATAATGAAGTTTAAACAATCTGATAATGAACATGTTGCTCAAGCTTGGGAAAGAATGAAATCTTTGGTAAAGAATTGTCCCACTCATGGACTGATTGCTTGGATGATCATCCAAACCTTTCATGCAGGATTGAACTATTCTTCAAGAAACCTATTGGACTCTACTGCTGGAGGGACCTTTATGACCATTACTTTGGGTGTTGCAACAAAACTTCTGGATAATATGATGGTTAACTATTCTGAATGGCATATTGAGAGAACTCCACAAGGTAGGAAGGTAAATTATGTTGAGGAAACCTCCTCCTTGAGTGATAAGATTGATGTTATTATGTCTATGCTTGTGAATGGGAAAGCCCATATTGATCCAAATAATGTTCCTTTAGCTTCTTTGGTTGCTCAAGAAGAGCAAGTTGATGTGAACTTCATAAGAAATAACAATTTTGGCAATAATGCTTATAGGAACAATTTTGGTAACAACAATTATAAGCCATATCCTCCCAACAATGGTAATGCTTATGGAAATTCCTACAACAATAATAGGAGTGCTCCCCTCTGAACTTGAAGTTATGCTTAAGGACTTTATTAGTAAACAAACTGCTTTCAATAAAACTATTGAGGAAAAACTCTCTAATGCTGAAAGAAATATAGCATCTTTGGCTGAAGCTCAATCTTCTTTGAATAAAATGGCGCCTAAACCTGAAACTAATGATAATCCCTTTGCAGCTACTAATGCTATACAAGTAAGAATTGATGAAAATGTTAGACTATTAGCTAAATTACATGCTAAATGGGAAAGAGAAGATGAAATTGCTAGAAACATTAGTGTTTCTACTATTACCACCACTAGTGTTGAGGCTAGTAATAGTTCTACTACTTTAGATGATAAATTTGATTTTGATCTTGATGGTTGCAATATCTCTAAAGTTATTAAGTTCCTACAAAAGCTTGCTAAAAGTCCTAATGCTAGTGCTATGAACATGGCCTTTACAAAACACATTACTGATGCTCTCATAAAGATTAAAGAAGAAAATATGAAACATAAAGCTTCTATTCCTATAAAACAAGAAGATGGTTGGGAACCCATCATCAATATGAAAGTAAATGACTTTGATTTCAAAGCTTTATGTGATCTTGATAGTAGTGTTTCTATTATGCCTAGAAGGATTTATGATATGCTTGATTTGCCTCCACTTGAAGATTGTTATTTGAATGTCCCACTTGATGATAATGCTAAAAATAAACTCATGGGGAGTCTTAATGATGTTCTTATTATGGTTAACAATGCCTATGTCCCCGTTGATTTCTATGTTTTGGATGTTGAATGCAATGTCCTATTACTTTGGGAAGACATTTTTTTAGAATTGTTGGTGCCATTATTGATATGAAAGAAGACACCATTAAATATCAAATCCCACTCAAGAAAGGTATAGAACACTTCCCCAAGAAGAGAGAGAAGATTTCTTTTGCTTCTCCTATGAAAACAAAATTTGGTCTCAATGCTTCTTCATTTGAGAACACTTGATTCTTTCTTGCTTCTTATGCCTAACTTAAAGGCGTTAAAGAAAAGTACTTATTGGGAGATAACCCAAAAGTTTTAGATGAGTCAGTAATAACCGCTCCTTGTCCTTTTTATTTGCTTTTTGTGCCAAGAGTAACCTCTAATGAGAGAGAAGTAATGATTGGGAAAGTTGCTGTCCCGAAACAGATTCATGTGCTTCATCGTAAAAATTTATGTAAAATCTCTGAACGTCTTTTTGACGCGTGAATTTTTGTGCTTCTTCCCCAGGTTGTTATCTAACTTTCGTTAGTTTCAACACTTTTTGATTTGAGCAACAGAAGGTCTTCGAACAAATTCGTCTTTACCTGCTAGTCTGTTTTGACAGTTTTCTGCATTTGCTTCTTGTTGGTTCCTTTTTGAGTTCTTTTGGGGAATTGAGATTTTTGAGGGAAGTGCTACAGTAGCTAGTGTTCTAATGGAAATTTATTTGGTGTTATAACTAAACCTTAAGACTTATTTATCTTGAGTGCACTAATGTTGCTAATAAAGATTGTGTGAAGTTTTGTATAAAGGAAAAATTTCAGGTGTATGGAAGGAATGAGTAATGAGATGAAGGATGGACTAAAGCTCAAGCTTGGGGATGCCACGTGTGTCACCCCAAGAAATATCCAAGAAGTACAGGCGTCAAAGCTTGGGGATGCCCAAGGCAGCCCCCTTCTTCATCAATAAAAATCGCAGGTTTCTTCCAAACGCTTCGTTTTTATTGTTTCCTGCACAGTTGTGTTGTTCTTGGAGCGTGTTCTTTTTCGTTTTCGTTTTGGTTTTTCGTTTGCTTGGTTTGCTCAGTTTGCTGAATAAATTGGTTGGACCCCCTCTTTCATACATTGGTTTGCAAATAGTTTGGTTTGGTTTGGAAAAGAGTAGGAAAGTTCATACTTATGTGGTAAAAAGAGCTCGTTTTTGACTGTGGCCTATGCTTTGTCATGCCGTGCTTGATATTGTTTTGGCTTTATGCTTAGTATTATTTGCTGTAGCATGACTTGTTATAAACAATTGAGATTTCTTAATGTGCCTTGGATGAATCATGCGTTGTTTTAGCATATTAAAGCATAGTATAGTGGTATTCTCCTTTGATGCTTTATTTGGGTTGACTTGGCGCATGCTCACACCATGTTATGACTATCTCAAGTCACCATAGCCTTTATGATCCTTTAGTTTTCAACTTGTAGTATCACTTTATGCTAAGATCAATGATGTTTTGTCGCTCTGCATGATTATGGCCATTATTGCTCTCTTAGATTGTCGCTCCTAGTCTTTTGCTAGCCTCCACAACAAAGTATGAGTTCCACTCATGCATCCAACTCCCTAAACCAAGTTATTCCAAAGAGGCCACCATACCTACCTACTAGCTTATGCTATTCCAAGTATATTCATGCTTTTGTTTATCTTCCAAATTAAACTTGTTATCAGAAAACTAGTGATTAAAGCTCTCACGAACTTGATGGCACACTTTAATGTTTTGCATCTAATAAACTTGAACCATTGGGTCCTTCTTTGTTGCGTATATGCTTGCGCTTTATAAGTTGAAATTAGCACAACCATGTATCATGGGGAACACATTCAACATTGCACTTGTACTTTGTACCCCGTTGATATCATGCTATTTTGCTTATGGATCCCGGCAGTGTGAAATAAAAGTGGAACTTGTAAGATCATGGAGTTTGTATGTGTGTTAGAGAAACGCTTGGGTCACTAGCCTAAACCATGCCTAATCATGGTGGAAACTTGCAGCATAACCATAATGAGTACTCTATGAAGCATCCTCAGTAAAAACCTATTTGCAAATAGCAAATAAAAAGATTGCTGAGATGCTCATTGTTTGCTTGCCTTGTCATTTTGATTATGGGATAGCTCCTGTATCATGTGCAAGGGGTACCCTATTGGCGGTTCTTTATGATACACATGTACTTACAATGACAAGAGCTTACTTGTGACTAAATTTGAGTAGCATGAGGTTCGGTCTTCGTAAGTAAGGGGCATGAGATTTCGGTTTATAACTTGTCAAGCATATCTTCTTAGTTGTGTCACTTTAACCTTAATCACGTTCAAGATGCTTATGATAGGGGAAATGAGAGCTGAAAGTTATAAGTACCATAATTTTTGGAAGCTCTTTATGAGACTTGAATCCCTACTTCCTTCTATGAAGTCCCTTCTTCCACCATTATATTGAGTCTCCACCTTCTACCTTTATGCACCTACTTTGAGAGCATAGTGGCCATTCTTAGTTCTATGTGCATTGTCCCAAGACTAGTTGATTGATGCATAACTTGATATTGCTTGTTTTAAATTATTTGTATCTAGTCACTCTTATGAACTTTGAAGGTGTCCTATGCATTTATATTTGCTACTCTATGAGGGACAAGCTAAATACTATTATGCTATGTTTTCTTTATGTGAAACAAACAAACGTCTTGCAAAGCATTGTTATTCATGAAACTTTTGTTTGTGCTTTCATGTTGCATCATAGTTTCTTTGTCTTATTGCTAGAACTTTGTCTTTCATGTTATGATTCAAGTACTATGATCCCAGCTTTGAATGTTTTACAAATACTTTGATCAAGTCTTTGATGGTGCATGTCACCTCAAAAATTATTCTTTATTTTTATCACTTACCTACTCGAGGACGAGCAGGAGTTAAGCTTGGGGATGTTGATACATTGCAAATGTATCTTTAATTTTTGATGTTCCATGCTTGGTTTTATCTACTTTCTTGCGTTTTGTCCACACTTTGGAGTACTTTTCATAAGATTTCTTGGACTAACCTATTAACAAGTGCCACAGTGCTAGTTGCCTGTTTTCTGCTGTTTTTGGTTCCAGGAAAGTCAGAAAAATCAATATTCTCAGAATTGGACGGGACAAAAGCCAAAGTTACTATTTTCTGTTGTTTTTGATTCCAGGAAGTCAGAAAATGAATATTCTCGGAATTGGACCGGACAAAAGCCAAAGTGCCTATTTTTCCGGAAGTCATCAGATGCCAGAATACGAGATGGAGAAGGGCTGGGGGCCGGCCACACCACCTGGCTGCGCGGCCAGGCCTGGCTCGTGCCAGGGGTGGTCTGGCTAACCCCAGCACCCCCTCGGCCTCTCCTTCCACCTATAAGATGCCCTCGGGGCAAAAACCCTAAGTACCGGATCAAAAATCCATGAAAGAGTCTGTAGCTGCCGTCATCTCCATCCCTAGATCGGGAGGGATCTGAAGTTATTATCGGCACCCTGCCGGAGAGGGGAATTCACCCTGGAGGACTTATTCATCACCATGCAAGCCTCCAGTGTGATGCGTGAGTAGTTCATCCTCGGACTACGGATCCATGTAGTAGCTAGATGGCTGGTTCTCCTCCTTTGTGCTTTCATGTCTAGATCTTGTGAGCTCCGTTCATGATCAAGATCATCTATTTGTAATTCTGCATGTTGTGTTTGCGGGGATCCGATGGATATTGAGATGCTATTTTAGATTGATTATTGATTCTATCATGTCTTTGTTATTTGTGATTTTGCATGCTTTCCGTTGTTAGTAGCTATCTTGGCCAAGTAGATGCTAGCAACTCCAAGAGTTAGTATTTATGCTCGATAGTGGGTTCATGCCTCTGGTAATCTGGGGAAGTGACAGAAATCTCTAAGGTACTAGATGTGTTGTTGCTACTAGGGAGAAAACAACAATCCTTTGTTCATAGAACAATCGTATTGTTTACTTTACATGCAATTCGTAAAGAAATAATCTGTTACTTGCAACTTAATACTAGAGGGGGTTCGGATGATAACCTGAAGGTGGATTATTAGTCATAGATGCAGTTGGATGGCGGTCTATGTATAATGTTTTAATGCCCAATCAAGTCTCAAAGGAGTCAAGATGATTAGTATATGCATGTATTGCTTTCTCGATGTTTGTCAATTGCCCCGCTGTAATTTGTTCACCCAGCATGTTATCTATCTAAGGATCCCGGTCCTTTTCTTTTATATACAATCTACAAACTATTTACTTCTTTGTGTTTTCTTTCTACAAACTATTTCTTCCTTCCATTCGATACGTTTAATCCTTTGTTTTCAGCAAAACACGGTGAGATTGACAACCTCATCGCAAGTTGGGGATAAAGTTCTGTGGTTGTGTTGTGCAGGTCTCCACGTTGCTACTAGCACCAGTAGTGCGCCCTGCCAAGGCTCAGCTAGCAACACCTTTGGGGTGTTTCCTTGCTCCTACTGGTTCGATTAAACCTTGGTTTCATAACTGAGGGAAACTTGCTGCTGTGCTCATCATACCTTCCTCTTGGGGTTCCCCAACGATCTTGTTAATACAAGAGCCATCAAACGTTAGCCGCGTATGGTCTACAAGGGTATGTATTCTATATGCTCTGGTCATTACTGCATTACTACATAGATAGATCTTGGGTGTTAGGGAGTTCCAACATAGGAAAAAATTTGTTTTCTGCTGTGGAATGCTTTAGTGGTATTAGAGCCGATCTATGCGTAGGAGTGTTGTACGGCCAGTACACACAAGTTTTGTGCGGGAATTGATCCCTTAGTTGTTACCCTATAATGTGTACTTGTTTATATCACGGCATTGTTTGATGAAGCGGCTCAGACCGACCTTACGCATATTTGTACACGAGACTGGTTCCACGCTCGACATACAGCTTGTTTCGTATAAGTGGCTAGAGGGTGTCCATCTCTCATTCAATAGTTGATATAGCATTTACAACGGGGGGCCCCAAAAGGGGTGTAGTAGAGACAACTGTTGGATCCATGTTGTGGTTGGAAAGTTCGTAGATTAGAAACAGTTCTATTGCGAAAGCCCTAACAACCACGTAAAACTTGCAAAAGATAAAGTAGAGGCATCTAACTTTATTTTGCAGGAGGGCTTGTGTTATGATATGGTATTGGTCGTTACGAAGGTAAAATAGTTTACTTTTATTTTACGAAGTTAAGTAGTAATAGCCATCATTCGGATGGACGACCGGGTGAAGATGGAGATCATGTCGGAGCGCTCGATGGAGAACAAGCACAAGAAGGACCATATCATAGAACAATACACATGTGAAGTTGATACCTTCTTTATATCTTATTATATGCTAGTATTAGATACTCAAAGGTAGCAAATAAGATAATCCCTATATAATTCCAATGATAGTGTTCCCCTTGTGTGTGCACCACCAAGAAAGTTTGTCGTTATGAAGCCGGCCATGACGATCAGGGGCTAGACATATCTACATTCGCATACAGTGGGTGTAAGCCATGTTGCACAGCAAATACACACAAGTTAGATTTGGCGAGTCTAGCATGTGTATACATGGCCTCGGAACACAAGAGACCAAAAGGTCGAGCATGAGTCACATGGTTGATGTGATTGACATTAGGAAATGTCTACCTTTGATGTTGCACTGATGGTTGTGATGATTAGGGGAGGTGCAGAGGATTGGGATCATGTGATCACTAAAATCGTCCAGAGGATGACAATTTTAGTGGGAGCTCAATTAGGATTGAACTCATATTATGAACTTAGTCTAGAGTCTATTTGCAAATATCTTAGTAGATCATGGCCTATCCCATCGAGGTCCTTTGTGACCATGGGAAATTTATTGCTTGATATGGAACTTAGCAAAAGGGTCCAACTTCATATATAGCAATACCCATGCATGTGGGATATCCTCGTAAAAAGGTGATCTCCTCTTCTTGATACAATGACCACTAGGAGATAATCCGATGACTCCGCAATGTCTGTGTGTTCTCTGTAATAATCCAACAAGCCATTCTCCATTCGATGGAGAGTTGGATTATAATCTTGTATTCTGCAAGATCAGACACATAAAGTATGAGCCATTGGATGAGTTTTCTTCCATGATGGATGAAAAAGAGAATGTTTGGAGAAACACTTAGCAATCTTGCATTAGAGTTATGAACTCTCAGAAGGGCTTGATTGCAATGGAGGTCATGAATGAAAAATGGTATATGTTAGATATACAAAGTTATAAATGTAATTCTTGCAAAACTCGTTGCATTTTATATAAGTATTAGATACTTGTCCCATTTTTTAAAAACAGGATGGTCTGCTTGAGAATTGCTAGAATTGAGGCAATGTGGCAAGATGACAGCAAGCAAAATAGTTTATGGCCAACATCACCCCTTTCCTCAAAGATTATCATTTGGATTAGTGGACTTGAATATAATTTTGTAATCCTTGTTTGTGTGCCTTTCTTTTAGCAAGACGTTTGTTCATATGAATAAGTTACAAGCCAGTTGTACTATTCTTATGAATAATACCTTTTTTAGGTAATGAATAATACCTTTATGGTCACATTACGATTATAAATGAGTTATTCTCATCACTATGTTAATGATAATAGTTTAAGCATTTATAAAGGATTAGAATGCTAAAAGATATCCAAAGTTTAATTATGATATGGCACTAAAGTTTAAGTCATTTTGGTTATTGCATGTTCTTCATTATAAATCAAGATCGGGGTCTTAGATTCTTAATCTAGAGACTTTGCAAAACCATGCCTCGTTGGGCAGAATGACTAAGACTCTGCATTCTGGTAAAACAGTGATATGCGAAGAAATGTTGAACTTTATACATAATAATGTATCGTATTTTCAACAAATAGTGAAAATCATTATTTCACGCTTCATTGTGGATTTAAGTGAATATGAGCATTTGCTTAATGAAACATAAGTTTGAAACTATTTTGAATTGTTCAAAAGATTTCAAAGTGAAGGATGATATTGAATTAACAAGAATACAAAAGTCTCTTCGATTTGATCGACATGACTAAAGTATTTATTTTAATTTTAGCATAAAAGGACTCATGAAAGATGTTTCACAAATTATAAATAATTGGACAATTTCAAAGTGTTGAAATGTATAAATATCATAATCATTATGTATTAGATACATATGGTATACTATTATCTCTTATCGGGGTTATAGTTATCGTTTAGAGTTACAGATCGAAATGAGCAAACACTCGGTTGACATACAAAGGAACATCTAAAGATCTATGGAAACAACACCATAAGAGTTATGGCACGTTTGAGTTTCTGGAGATTTTGATAAGTTGATGTTGTGGCGAATAAACAAGTCTTTGTAGAGCATTCTTAGGAAGCTATGAATGCATCTTCCACTAAGGACAAACCTACTGTTGTCCAAAGTTGACGTGTCTTGATGAAGATACAGGTGGAAGAAAGTAAAAGATCAAAACAAGGTATTTGACCTTGCCTCCAAATTGTTGAGTGGCGATGTGGAATTTGTTTCGTGAAACCGAACTATACGAATAGAGGAGAAACTAATGATAATGATCATAAAGTTTCAGTGAATACTTTTACTAAAGAAAGTAGGATTCAACAATATATACTCTGCAAGTTCGTGGAAATATATTATTGATTCACTTGTCATGTTTATGAACAAGACATACCTACGAATTACAAAGAAGCATGATGGACCTAAGTGCGAGAAATTACCAGGAGTCATAAAATCCTATATTAAGTTACATTTAAGATTGCGAAGTAATATGTTACTTGATCTTATTAAGTAAAGAAGTTTACTTGATATTTCTGAATGACTTCAAAGTCATAAGATGTAAATGAAACTTAATGGAGACGTAAAATCTCGATTTTTCACAAAGTATGGACAAATTCAAGGAGTTGACTACAAATGTAGCAATGCTTGAGTCTATTGGATTTACACTAGAAATATATGGATATTGAAGTCTCGTAGCTGGAATTCTCAATTTGATGATGATCAAAGAATTTTGGAATGTCCAAGATTATCGAGAGGACCTGCATTTGAGTGGGAGCTAATTAGCTTGGACAAATCTTAATATGTAAGAGACATATTTTGAGTGGGAGCTAAGTAGCTTGGCTAATATGTATCAGACATATTTTGAGTGGGAGCTAAGTGAAATCCCTGGATCTCAAATATGGATGCCATATTTGAGTGGGAGCGTGAAATCATTCTGGGATATGTGGAGGACATATGTGAATGATGTGATTGGTGTTAATAACATTTAAGTAGATAAATAAGGATAAATTTGAAGTTATTAAACAATGAGATATGTCGAGATAGATTGGTAAGTTTAATAAAAATCTCTTGGACTTTATTCTGAAGATGTTTAGAATGTCCTAACCAAGATTCTGAAGAAGTTCAGAATGGAACAAGGTAAGAAATAAGTTCTTACTATATGAAGCATTGTCTTGGTATTACAATGATGGTCAAAAAGTAAGAAAGAGATGTGTTACATCTCCTATGCCTCAGTCATAGGTTCTTCCATACAACCATATTGTATACTTGGCGTAATGTGACCCGAAATTCTGGTTGGAAGGACAAGCTCTTAACTATAAGAACATGTCTTGAAGTGATTCTTAAGTTAATCACTGAACCAGAAATAAGTTTGTACTTAAATGGCAAGAAGAAAAGTAAGTTACATAGTTGCATTTCATGAACTAGGATCTACATAGAGATAGAAGTATAAAGGCTCCATCCGATGTGATGTATATTGTTATGGCGGGACTAGTTCGTCTTTAACGTAGAATGATGTGTCCCAGGGCACAATGCCCATGAAAAAGCCCTCGAGGTTGATCTAAAGTCATTGTAGGCTCCTAGAAAACGGCTCAGTTCTGCTGCCATAACTACCGTATATACACAAAGGATTGCAAAGTGTGTTTCAAAGTTTAGATGACAACAGTGAGAACGACCATCATTATAAACACTAGACACAAAGTCTCACTTTGTCGCTTCGAAACGAATACTTCAACCCATTATGAGATAATGGTATGAATGTCAAAGTTAGGAAGACATTAACGATTTGCAAAGACATAATGATCTGGTAAAACAGAACATGGACATGACGTTTTCCATAAGCACGCATGATTAATAAACGCATATGTGACATGGTTTATGATGAGTAAAATGCGAGCTAGATTATTTGTACTCTAGTGCAAGTGGGAGACTGAAGGAGATATGCCCTAGAGGCAAATAATAAATAGGTTTTTATTGTCATATCTCAATTACTCCCTCCGTCCCAAAATATAAGGCGCCTAAGGACTGGTCAAAAGTCAAACCTTACTAACTTAGACCAAATATTTAGGAAAAAATATGTACATCTACATTATGGAATGGACACAATAATAAAATATACTTTATGATAAATCTATTGATATTGATTTGTTATTATAAATATTTATATTTTTGTGTATAATCTTGGTCAAACTTAGAAAACGTTGAATTTTAACTCAACCTTAGGCGCCTTATATTTTGGACAGAGGGAGTAGTTCATAATAGTTTCATACTATGCTATAATTGTATTAATATGAAACGTTAATACACGTGTGGTATGTAAACAAACCAAGTCTCTAGTTACCTCTAGTGAACTAGTTCATTGGTCAAGAGGATGATCTAGGGTTTCGAGATCATGGGCATTTATGCCAATTGACAATGAGGTCACGTCATTAGTTGAATGATTTGATAGAAAAACAACTCAACCAGTTCTATCTTAATGAGATCTAGTTACAAAGTTCACCATTAATGATAAACTAAGAAAACCTCGTAACCTGATCATTAGACTGTGAGATAATGCAAATCACCATTCTGGAGGGAGCTTAGATGGTTATCAAGTATCTGATGACAACAAGTGCACAGATCGTTTGTAGCTAGTTTCGAAATAAAGATATCGATCCCAAGGGAGCAAGAGTCTAAAGTCTAATAATCCTTGAAATAAATATTGCACTAAAAATGCTAGATAAACTTCTAAGTAACAAGATAAAATGCGAGTATTGTGTCAAAAGGTGTTTTTGGGTTTTGGGTATAAGAGCAATAATAAAGTAAAACAAAATAACTTAATACAGAAATTAAGTATCGTGTATGTAAGAGAGATTGGAACTGCAATAGGGAAAAGGCGTTCTCAGGGAGTAGCGGATACACCACTAGTATTTTAAAGATCTAAGATAAAGATTATCATCATGAACATTCTTAACTATGTATGTGTGGGAGGAACTCTGTATGTGGACTAATAGGCAACAACCGATGCTCATATCATTGTCATAACCACAACAGACAACAATCGACATCAATCGAATTACTGCGCTATTAAGGGACGTAATCCCATAGGACGTATCCTATGGCATGGATAGTGTTCCATGAGTTTCTTCGATTTACCAAGTTGATACGTAAGGAGTGCCAACAACTTTATAGTCACTGTAAGTGCTAACACGCCTCCATCTACCAACAAGTAGTTCCCTCCATCAAGTCCCCGCGAGAGGCAAATATTGAGAGGTCGACTTCTCTCAACATCAAGATGTAGATAATCTAACACATGGTCACAGTGATGAATATCATAATAGACTTTATCTTATTTCAATCTCATACTTAGGGTTTCTCCATCTCCCCAAGAACTAAGGATCTACTCAGACATGGAGGCAATCAATATCATGGCAATGATAATAGAAACAATCATAGATGAATAGTACTTGTATAAATCCACAAGGAGTATAGGAATTACAACAAGATCTAGACAAGATGTAGATGGGATGGATGGAGATGGTGGTGATGCAGTGGTGGATGATAAAGATCGATGTCGTAGCCTCCCGGATCTGCGCAGGGCGAAGATGGATCCCTTGTGGATGAGTTCCCCCTCCAGATGCCTTCCGGAGGTGAGGTTTCTGTGATTTCTAGGTGTTCTGTATGTCGTCTCCTTGAACCAATTGCACGGGGTGAAACTATTTTACGAGGTGGAGGCTGCGCCAACTATACGGCCGGAGCTATACAGGCGGAAGAGTTGGTCCCGTCGTATAGTTGGTCGTTGGGCTCTCTACCTCCTTTGTTCGCTTCTAGTTTTCTTCTGGTATTATTAATATTTCCCAAATAAGTGATATATGTTGTTTTTTACTCCTTTTCTCCAAAGTACAACTGCTTCAATAATTGTATCCATTGGATCCATCATCTGTCCTGATCCTGGTGAAAACAGACATAAAATGTGTGCACGAGCACCGTAAAATACCAAGATCCTACATCTACAATGCAAAATAATAATGTAAAACATGATGCAATATGCACTCATCAACTTCCCCAAGCTTAGACTCTTGCTTGTCCTGAGCAAGTTTTTAGCTTAATGGATGTGATCCTCATATTCATGAAGCTGAGTCGATAAAATAAATGACGCAATTGTAGCATGTGTTTACCATGTACGATATAGGGGAATAGGTTCATGAATAGTACCTTACTTGAACCATCTGAATAGTATTGGAAAGCTTCCACACCTTAGTTATCAATAGTTCATAAAAGATAAATCTCAACGTAATGTAAAAGAATCTGGTTCAACTGAATGAGTTAACGAGGTAGTCCCAAGTGTTTTAGGTTCAATGTATTCACTTGGAATTCAAAATCTCAAAGGTGTCTCTTTGTCATACTACAATAAAGTGGTATATGCCTATTTGCTCTTTGCACATTCGCTCTTTTTCTTCTTTCTTTTTCTTTTCTTTTGCATATATGCTCACACTTTTGTTTTAAGTGTTATGCAAAGGAGCTAGCCATATATTCCACCTTATGTAGGAATTCAAAGTTCAACAATCTCAATTATCAAATTCCAACAGTATAAGAAGCATTCTTATGACTTGAGATTCTACCACAACCTGTTCTCACTCTATTTGGATAGCACTTTCATTTTCCTTTGTTTAAGGTTTTCTTTTTCAACTTAATTGTATAGATAATTTTTCTTTTGAATCAAACCATAGACTTACAGCATATTGACCAAATTATCTTTATGTGTTCCATTAATACCAATGGTGTGGAAGACTCCTATTGCTATCATCAAGTGCAATTAAAATCATACTCAAGCCTTTCATATATCAATAAAGCAAACACAAACTCAATATTGCTCCATACATAATAATAAACTCGGAATTTCATAAAAGGGATCGACTATTCCTGAAGGGAATTCTAATGATGCAAACTTTATTTCTAGTTTGAACTAATGCAAGAATAATAATAAAAACTTATAAGATAGATTACAAGGTCTTAAAGATCTCCCCAAGCTTGGAATCAAGACTGGCGGGATCAAATAATCCCTTGCGATTATTTGATACTGTGATTGTTGTAGATCAATGGGGCGCCATGGCATGTAACACCGCGGTGCGTAGCTTCTTGTTGGTCTCCTCCAGAGTAGTTATGCGGTTATAGCACCAGCGCAGATCACATTGCAGAGTGTCCACTCTATCTGCGAGCTTGGTCACCAATGGAAGGAGGTCTTCCTTCTTCTCCATCTCATTGAGACGGTGACAGACTTCGACGCGATGGAGTAGCTCCTGCTTCTGATATATCTCTAGTGCCCGCACGCGGTCCTTGGTCTTGGGGACAGCTTCTTCTTCCTCATCCATAATTGATGGATCGGGGAAGTGGAAACCGTACCTCCATTCTTCTTGAGGTTTAACCTTGGCTTTGAGAGTGGAACCTCCCCTTCCTTGCTAACACCTACACCAATATTAGATAATTCCTTATGCTTGTGCGGCCTTGGATCTGTGGTGATGAACTTGACCGTCTCCACATGCCCTTGTCCATGCGGCTTGCGATCTTCTCTCTCTTGTTGAGATTTCTTCATCGCCGCCCAGTTGATCTTCGGTGGATCATAGATGTCACGACGGATGTAGACGTCAACTACATCATCATCAGAATCATTGTTGAAGTAGCTTGGCTCAACATACTCCTTGTACTTCGGGCTAAACCTTTCCACCTCCTCGTCATCGTCCTCCGTGGACGGGCTGCTAGAGCGGTCCCTGGAAGGAGCAATGAGCCCCATGGGTTTCCCACGGCCTGGGGCGGGATAGCGCATTGCTGGATTGGTTTCTGTAGGTTGCTATTAGAGAGAGAGACAATGGCATATATAAGAGGGGTCAGAGGTTGGTAAAACTCGCGAGAAACACCAAATTACCGTCCAAGAAAAGAATCCAAATGGAACAGAGAAAGAAATCACGTATTTGGAAGTAACCTGCCGCGTAACGACCAACTATATGGGCGCGACCCATATAGGTCTGGCCATATGGTTGGTTCTGGGCAGATATTTCGAAATATCTCAAGCCCAAGTCGATTAAATTACAACTTGGAACCGACAATAACATTTTTTTATGAATATAAAAGAAAGATCGAATGAAAAAGTGTCTAAGAGTTTAATGACCAACTATATGGCCGAAATTTTTGCTCCGGTCATATAGTTGCGACCGTATAGTTTCAAACACCTGAAATCAAAAGTGCCTGGGAGTTTAACGACCAACTATACGGCCGGAATTTTTTCTCCGGTCATATAGTTGCGACCGCATAGATACAGTCACCAAAAATCAAAACTATCTGAGAGTTCAACGACCAACTATACTGCCAAAAATTTTGCTTCAGTCGTATAGTTGCGACCGTATAGGCTCAGACATCGAAAAAAATTTCACAAAGATGATACAGAGAGTTTAAAAACCAACTATACGGTAGGAGCCCCCCTCTCCGGTCGTATAGCTCCACCCGTATGGTTGGTAAAACCCCTCTAAAATCTTCAGAAAAACACAAGGAATTCGAAAACAGAATTTTCAAGAGTAAAATTTGTGAAAATAAATCACTTATTTGGGTAAGAACACTTACCTTGCACTTACCGCTCGTTTAATCAGGGATGAAAAGTTCCTCCCATAGCAAGGACTCCTTCTCTATTGTAGGAAATTGACTTTAGTTCATTAAATAATTCCCATAAACGAAAATCACCAAGACTAAAGTTCCTCTCAATAAGATTGGTATCTTCCTGGGCAAACATGGACACTCAATCTAACATCTTTATTTCTTCCCTCTGCATAATCTGCAACTCAAATTCTTGAAGTGAAATAATCCAACAGATCAGCGTTGGCTTATGGTCTTTCCTTTCAAGGAGTTCTTTTAAGCCATCACGGTCCGTATGAACTCTCACTTTTGCATCAACTATATAAGAACAAAGTTTATCGCAAGAGAAAAATACAGCAAACAGTTCATTTTCTTCCTTCGGTTAATTCTTTTGAGAACCATTAAGAGTTCTACTAGCATGATGTATAATATTAAATCTACGACCAATATGTTGTCCAAGAGTTACTCCTACAACATCATCGCTAGCTTCACATATTAAGTCAAAGGTTGTATCCCAGATAGGTGGTTTAATGGTGGGAGCACGAGTTAAAGTATTTTAAGTTTATCAAAGGCTTCAAGACACTTATCATCAAAATTAAATCTCATTCCCTTTTGCAAGAGGTTAGTCAAAGGTTTAGATATCCCAGAGAAATTTCTAATGAACCTTCTGTAAAAACCCACATGACCAAGAAAACTCCTTATACCTTTACTATCCCTAGGTGGTGGCATTCTCTCTATTGCTTCAACCTTAGCTCTATCAACTTCAATTTCCTTACCTGGTACCTTGTATCCGAGGACTATACCTTCTTTGACCATAAAGTGGCACTTCTCCTAGTTCAGAACAAGTTTAGTTTCTTCACAACGCTGCAAAACTTTCTTGATATTATCCAAGCAACTAGTAAATGAAGTTCCATAGACAGAACAGTCGTCCATAAATACTTATATAAGTTCTATAAAGTCAGCAAAAATAGCAATCATACATCGTTGAAAAGTAGGTGGAGCATTACATAGACCAAAAGGCATACGTCGGTAAGCATGTAAACCGTAAGGACTTATGAAAGTTGTTTTAAGTTGGTCATCCGGATGAAAAACTATTTGAGAGAAACTAGAGTATCCGTCCAAGTAACAAAAATGAGTATAGTTTTCTAACCTTTCTAAAGTTTGATCTATGAACGGTAATGGATAGTGATCTTTCCTAGTTTCTTTTTTAATTTCCTGAAATCTATGCACATCTTGTGCCCAACAATAGTTCTAGTAGGTATTAGTTCATTTTTTTATTAGGAACAATAGTAAAACCGCCCTTCTTAGGGACACAATGAACAGGACTTACCCAATCACTCTCTTTAACAGGATAATTATACCTACGTCCAATAGGCGTACAATTTCTTTTCTTACCACTTCTTTCATTTCAGGCTTCAATCTTCTCTTAAATTCTGCAACTAGTTTTGCACCTTCTTCCATGAATATTCGATGGACGGCTATCATGGGACTAATGCCCTTCAAATCATCCATTGAGTACCCAAAGGCTTGGCGATGCTCCTTAAGTATCCTCATGAGTTCTTCTTCTTCTCCTAAAAGTTTAGCACTAATAATAACAGGGAATTTATTGGTATCATCTAAAAACATGTATTTGAGATTATCTGGTAGAGTCTTCAACTCTAGAGGTGGTAATTCCTCGTCCCCTCTCTTTTCTGGCTCTTCAAAAGCCTCATCAGTTGGAGGTCCCAAGATGGGAAGTGAATCGAATTCATCTTCTAGTTCTTCTAGGGACTTGTCCTCCATAACTATTTCTTCATAATTTGGATCTTCATTTATTTCTTCTTCTGGATTACCAAAGAAAAGAGCTACCATTTCCTCAATGGTTCTCTCTTCCTCTTCTTCTTGTATTTGTGGAGGTCTGTCTTTAAATTTGGAAAAATGGAATTTATTTTCCGTTCCCCCAAGCTTAAGAGACACAATCTCCTTCTTGAAATTAACATAGGCACCTATATCACCCTAAAAGGTTCTTCCAAATATAATAGGGCGAAAAAGTGTCAGTTGGCATATCAACAACTACAAAATCGTTAGGAAAGTTTTTGTTGCCAATTGTGACAATTGCATTGTCAACTATTCCCATTGGAATTCTAAGGTTTTTATTGGCTAGCATAATTGTTATATCAGTATTTTCAATTGTAGATGGTTCTATTTCTTATTTTATTTCTAGGTAGAAATCATAAGATATAACATTAACTTCGGTGCCAAGATCACATAAACCGTAATGCGAGGTTTCTTTAAATATGCAGGGAAGAATAGGCTTACCCACATCTTTTACCTTTGTTTTACCTTCAGCCAATATGGAAGTCTCTATATCAAGTTCAACTATGTTATAGTGTGAGTACATAGCCATAATTGCTTCCTTGCTTACCTCTTCATCTTTGTTTTCTTTCAGGTGTTCCGTGACTCTCGGCATGCTTTCCTCCTCCTTCTTTTCATGTACTGCATTAACCTATTCATATTCAAAAATATGCTTTGTGCAGTGTTAGGGAAAGGCACTTCATATATTGGTTCTACGAAGGCAAGTGTTGCTTTATCTTCTCTTTTCTTTTCTGGTTCAGGTGGTGGATCATACTTGACTGGACCCTCTTTTGGAGCTTTAATATGTTATGTAAAAGCTTTAACAACTTGTAACACAAGATCTGAATCTAGATAAAGTTCTTTAGATAATTCTTTAGCATGGCCCTTTTATTATAATCATGAATACAATCATGCTCTATTTCTATGCCTCCTTCACTTCCTAGACCAAAATTCCATGAAACTCTATGATCACGAATTCTATTAAGTAAAGCCCAAGCTTTAGGTATAGAAAGATTCATAAAGGCTCCTTCCGCGAAAGAGTCTAGTTCAATTTTATTAGGTTCAATTAAACTGCCATAAAAGATATGTAACAAATACCATTCAGGCAAATCATGATGAGGACTGATACATTGCAAATGTATCTGTATTTTTTGATGCTCCATGCTTGGTTTTATCTACTTTCCTATGTTTTGTCCACACTTTGGAGTACTTTTCATATGATTTCTTGGACTAACCTATTAACAAGAGCCATAGTGCCAGTTGCCTGTTTTCTGCTGTTTTTGGTTCCAGGAAAGTCAGAAAATCAATATTCTCGGAATTGGACGGGACAAAAGCCAAATTCCTATTTTACCGGAAGACTCACGGAGCCAGAAGAAGAGATGGAGGAGGGTCAGGGCCTGGCCACACCATATGGTGGCGCGGGCTAGCCCTAGCCGCGCCACCAGGTGGTGTGGGCCCCCTGGCACTCCACCGACCTTTCCTCCTTCGCCTATAAGAGCCTCCCGATACCAAAACCCTAAATAATCAAGCCTCCAGTCACGAAAAGTTCCGTAGCGCCGCCGCCACCGAAGGGGAGATTCAGGGGACAGAAAGTCTCTGTTCCTGCACCCTGCCGGGACGGGGAAGTGCCCCCGGAGCCATCTCCATCGATCTCCACCACCACCTCCATCACCGTTGTTGATTCCCATGATGAGGAGGGAGTAGTTCTCTCTCGAGGCTAAGGGTTCTACCAGTAGCTATGTGTTCATCTCTCTCTATGCATGATCATATTGTGATCATGAGCTTTGTAATCAAGTAGATCTACCTTGCTACTCAAGTGCTTTAATAGATCTCTGCTCTCCCCATGTGTGTGAAAGTGACAGCATGCACACCATGGTGGCACTTAGGCTAGAGATTACAAATACTCGTTATGAGTTATATTTGGAGTTGGATGTCTTTATGAAATTGTGGTGTTTGTTGGACTCATCTAGTACTCAAGGTGACAGTGTGAGGTTTTCTAGATGGGAAAGGCTTACTTTGAGGTGTGTTGTTATATCCCTACCATCGATTAGAGTGTTCAACCGGAGAGTAGTTAAGAGTAGTATCATGAAGAGAATATATTTATATGAGAGTGTTCACTAGTGAAAGTATGATCCCTAGGCCTTGTTTCTTAGCATTGAAACACCGTTTGCTAATAGATTTGTTACATGTTTGCTTGCTTCCATCTTTATTTCAGTTTTGCTTTAGTCTCGTCCACGCTATCAAAGTATTTTCTAGCACCGTTATCCTATATCCATACCACTTGTATTTCACTATCTCTTCGCCGAACTAGTGCACCTATACACATGACAAGTGTATTGGGTGTGTTGGGGACACAAGAGACTTCTTGTATCTTGATTGCAGGGTTGCTTGAGAGGGAATACCTTTGACCACTTCCTCCCTGAGTTCGATAAACCTTGGGCGATCCACTTAAGGGAAAACTTGCTGCTGTTCTACAAACCTCTGCACTTGGAGGCCCAACAACTGTCTACAAGAATAGAAGTGCGTAGACATCAAGGACATAGTCGTAGTAAATATTTAAATCTAATATAAGCTCTTACTAGTCCTTTCATTAGAACGATTCTTCCAAGTCATTATAAGATGCCTGATTCCAAAGGATTTTGATAGTGGATAATATTTTGATAGAAATTCATAGGGTAAGTTATCCCAAGTAGTAGTGGCTTCAGGGGGTAGAGATCTATACCATGAGTGAGTTGTACTTTTCAAAGTTTGACTAAAAAGTTTAACCCTTACCTCATCAGCAGTATATCCCGTCAACAGAAAAGTGCCACATATATCTTTAAAACATGCAATATGCTCATATGGATCAGGCATCTCCAGTAAATTGCTTCTTATGTAGAATACTAAGTAGTAGAGGATTTATTTCAAACCCCCTTATCTTCTCATTGGAGTTTTCTCTTTTATAAATATCATAGGGCTTCCCGAAGTGGTTGAGTGGGTTAGCACTAGTCATATGCTCAAATTCCATCATGTTGGTGGAAACCTGTAACTCAAAACAAAATTTAGCAAGACAAAAATAAATAAGCAAAAACTAAAAGGCCTTGATGTCTACGCACGCTTCTATTCTTGTAGACACTGTTGGGCCTCCAAGTGCAGAGGTTTGTAGAGCAACAACAAGTTTCCCTTAAGTAGATCACCCAAGGTTTATCGAACTCAGGGAGGAAGTGGTCAAAGGTATCCCTCTCAAGCAACCCTACAATCAAGATACAAGAAGTCTCCTGTGTCCCCAACACACCCAATACACTTGTCAGGTGTATAGGTGCACTAGTTCGGCGAAGAGATAGTGAAATACAAGTAATATGGATGATTATAAGTGGTAATTGCAATCTAAAATAAGAGTGGCGTCAAGCTAACATGTAACAGGACTAATTGTAAACAGTGTTTCAATGCTTAGAAACAAGGCATAGGGATCATACTTTCACTTGTGGACACTCTCATATAAATATCTTATCTTCATGATGCTACCCTGAACTACTCTCCAGTTGGACGATGTAGGGCTATAACAGCACGTCTTAAAGTTCGCATTCCCCATCTAGATAACCCCTCACTATCACATTGAGCGCTAGATGGTTCCAACAAACACCACAATCTCATAGAGACATCCAACTCAAATTATACTCATGATAAGTATTTATGTAACCTTAGCCAAAGTGCCACACGGTGTGCACACTGTCAACTTCACACACGTGGGGATAAGCAGAGATTAATTAAAGCACTTGAGTAGCAGAATAGATCTATAGATTACAAAGATCATGATCTGATAAGATCACGCATAGAGATAGAGATGAACACATAGCTACCGGTAGAGCCCTTAGCCTCGAGAGAGAACTACTCCCTCCTCATCATGGGATTCAGCAATGGCGATGGAGATGGCAGTGGAGTCGATGGAGATGGCTCCAAGGGCACTTCCTCGTCCCAGCAGGGTGCCGGAACAGAGCCTTTTGTCCCCTGAATCTCCTCTTCGGTGGCGGCGGTGTTGTGGAACTTTTCGTGGAATTCTGATATGGTCTCTAGGGTTTTCGTCCCGGGAGGCTTTTATAGGCGAAAGTGCGATGTCAGAGGGTGGAACAGGGGGCCACACCACCT
Organism: Avena eriantha; assembly: GCA_910589775.1. Classification (NCBI taxonomy): domain Eukaryota; kingdom Viridiplantae; phylum Streptophyta; class Magnoliopsida; order Poales; family Poaceae; genus Avena; species Avena eriantha. The sequence continues at coordinate 144,759,935 of OU342744.1, read as the reverse complement.
GGTGGTGCGGCCAGGGGGGCCCCCACCACCCTATGGTGTGGCCAGCCCCTGGCCCTCCTTCGTCTCTGCTTTGGACTCTGGCTCGTGTCGGAAAAAATAGGAACTTCAGGATTTGTTTCATCCAATTCCGAGAATATGTCTTTACTAGCTTTTATGAAACCAAAAACAGAAGAAAACAAATAAATGGCACTGTGGCATCTTGTTAATAGGTCAGTTCCAGAAAATGTATAAAAATATCCCAAAGTGAGAAGAAAACATAAGAAAGTAGATATAAAACAAGCATGGAACATCAAAAATTATAGATACGTTTACAACGTATCAAGCATCCCCAAGCTTAACTCCTGCTCGTCCTCGAGTAGGTAAGTGATAAAAAGAATAATTTTTTAGGTGACATACACCATCATAATCTTTATTAAGGTATTTGTAAAACATTGATAGTTGGGATCAAAGTACTCTAACATGAAAATGAAAGATAGAGTTCTAACAATAAGACATAGCAACTACGTTGCAACATGAAGAGGTACAAACAAAATATCCATCAATAACAATGCATTAAAATATGTTAGTTTGTTTCACATATAGAAAACATAATAAGAATGGTAGTCAGCTTGTCCCTCATGGTATAGCAAAACATAAATGCATAGGACACCTTCAAAGTTCATAAGGGTGACTAGATACAAATAATTTAAGAACAAGCAATAGCACAGTTATGAATCAATCAATAATTTTTGGGACATTGCACATTAAACTAAGAATGATCACTATGCTCTCTCAATGGGTGCATAAAGATAGAAGATGGAGACTCAACATAAAAGTAAAAATAAGCCCTTCATAATAGGGAAGCAGGGATTTCAAGTTTCATAAAGAGCTTCCAAAAATTATGGTACTAATTAGCTTTCAGCTCTCATTGCCCCTATCATAAGCATCTTTAGGTGATTAAGGTTAAAGTGAAAAAATATGAGGATATGCTTGACAAGTTATAAGCCGAAAATCGCATGCCCCTTGCCTACAAGTCCCGAACCGCATGCTACTCAACTTTAGTCACAAGTAAGTTCTTGTCATTGTAAGTACATGTGTATCATGGAGAACCGCCAACGGGGTACCCCTTGCCCCATGATACAGGAGCTGTCCCATATCAAAATGACAAGGAAATAGACAATGAGCATCTCAGCGATCTTTTTATTTGTTATTTGCATAGGTTTTTATTGAGGATGCTTCACAGAATGCTCACTATGGTTATGCTACAAGTTTCCACCATGATTAGGCATGGCTTAGGCTAGCCGCCCAGGCGTTTCTCTAACACATATACAAACTCTATGAGCTTACAATCTCCCCTTTGATTTCACACCATCGGGATCCATAAACAAAAGAACATGATATCAACTGAATAATAAGTGCAATGTTGAAAGCGTTCCCCATGACAGCATGGTTCTGCTCATTCTCAACTTATAAAGTGCAAGCATATATGCAACATAGATGGACGCAATGGTTCTAGTTTATTAAGCGCAAGAAAGTAAAGTGTGCCATCAAGTTCGTGAGAGCTTTAATCACTAATTTTCACATAACAAGTTTAATTTGGAAGGTAGATAAAAGCATGAATATACTTGAAATAGTGTAAAACACCATGCATAGGAATTTATAGTGGACTCTATGGAATAACTTGGTTTTCTTGGGAGTTAGATGCATGAGTGGAACTCATACTTGGTACATGTGGAGGCTAGCAAAAGACTGGGAGTGACCAACTAAGAGAGCACTAATGGCCATAATCATGCAAAGCGACAAAACATTATTAATTAAAGCATAAAGTGATATTACAAGTCAAAAAAACTAAATGATCATAGAGGCTAAGGTGACTTGTTCATAGTCTTAACATGGTGTAAGCATGTGCCAAGTCAACCTAAATAAAGCATCGAAGGAGAATACCACAATATTATGCTTTTGTATGCTAGAACAATGCATGATTCTTTCAAGGCACATTATGCAATCTCAATTGTTTGGAACAAGTCATGCTACAACAATAATTACTAAGCATAAATACAAAGCAATATCAAACATGACATGATAAAGTCTAGGCCACGGTCAAAACAAAACTCTTTTTGTACCCCTTCTAAGTATGAACTTTCCTACTCTTTTTCAATCACCAATCAACTTATTTGAAATATCATATGAATGCAGGGGTCCATCCAATTTATTTAAGCAAACCAAACAAAAGAAAACTAAAAACAAAAACAAAGACGCACCAAGAACAACACAATTGTGCATGAAACAATAAAAATGAAGTGTTTTGGAAGAAAACTTGAGATTTTTATTGATGAACAAGGGGATGCCTTGAGCATCCCCAAGCTTTGACGCTTGTACTTCTTGAATATTTCTTGGGGTGACATGGGTGGCATACCCAAGCTTGATCTTTTGTCCATACTTCATCTTATCACATTATTCTTCCCCTACACTTGAAAACTTCCTTCATACAAAACTTCACACAATCTTCATTAGCAACATTAGTATATTCAAAATAATAAGTCTTTGGGTTTAGTTTTAACACAAGTAAAACTTCCATTAAAACACAAGCTACTGTAGAAATTCCTTCTAAAATCTCAGGTGATCAAAGAGAACTCAAAAAAAAACGATTAAGAGGCAAATGCAAATAATGGCAGAAATCTGTCAAAACAGACCAGCAGGTAAAGACCGATTTTTGCGAAAATCTTCTGTTGCTCAAATCGAAAAGTGCAAAACTAACGAAAGTTGGGTAATAACCTGGGGCATAGGAAAAAAATTACAGCTCAATCCGACGTACTGAGATTTTTCACGATTTTTTACAGTGACGCACAGAAATCTGTATCCGGACAGGAACTCCCCATATCTTACTTCCCTCTCATTAGAGGTTATTCTAGGCACAAAAACCAAACAAAAAGGATAAGGAGAGGTTATTACAGAGGCAATAACTTCCAAGACTCAACAAAACAAAAATAAACTGAAAGTAAAAATATAATGGGTTGTCTCCCAAAAGCTCTTTCTTTATAGCCATTAAGATAAGCATGATAATTTCAATGATGCTCACATAAGAAATATGAATTGAAGTAAAAGAGAGATAAAGAATTAAATATAGAACAAATTTAATTCTAACCCACTTCCTATGAAAAATAATCTTGTAAAGAAACAAGTCATGCAAGCACAAAGCAACAAGCATAGGAAAGCAAAACAAGTGCAACTTCAAAAATTTCAACATAAAGAGGGGAAACTTAATATTGTTGAGATACATAAAATCATGTTTCCCTTTCTCATAATAGCTTTCATTAGCATCATGAATAAAATTAACAATATAACTATCACATAAAACATTCTTATCATGATCCACATGCATATAATCATTATTACTCTCCACATAAGCATAGTTATTCTTATTAATTATAGTGGGAGAAAATTCAACAAAATAGCTATCATTATTATTCTCATCACCATAATCATCAATTATAGGAGGAATATTGTAATCATCATAAGCAATAGAATAGCTATCTTCCAAAGTGTGTTCGTTTGTAAACATATCATCATTGGAAGGAATATGGATAGCACTAATAGTACAGCAGTTATTAATATCATTATTTTCAGAATTGGTACTAAAGAGATTTTCAATATCAAAAGTAGTGTGATTTTCCCAATCATGTTCACTACTATAGGTAACATGCATAAGAATATCATCGAGTTCAGACTCATCAAAAACTATAATAGGAGCAACGTGCTTAGGGGAAAATACTGTTTCCTCCCTCCTTTTAGTCCTCCTCTTCTTTTTCTTCTTCTCTTTAGGAGGGAGAGGCTTGAAAGGAAGCTTCTCCATATACCCTGGTTTATTGTTAGAGACAATATAAGAAAATTTGGAGGATTCCTCCTTTTCATTAATAAGAACAAAACACATATTAGTCCTATCATATTTTGGTAAAATCTTATCTTTTATAATATTTTGTATGTAAGTATTTGTGTGGCAATTATCAACACAATAAAGATGACAACCATGCAGGAAACTATTCATATCAAAAGCACTCATATCTACCAAAGAAGTTTTTCTTGATAACTCTTCACACCCCCAAAATAATGTAAGTTCATCATGCTGATTAGGAGTGATCATGTTATCATAATACAAACTTGCACTAGTCATTGGATTAGAAGGGCTATTATTATGGTTTGAGCATTGAAATTTGAAATGACCCACTTCAAAGCAAAGTTCACAAATAAAAGGATAGAGGGCACAAACTTTTTTACCAAGATCATTTAGAGCCCTATACCATGTTCTAGTTTTTTCATTCCTGTGGGTGATACAATGTTTTTCTTCAATTTGATTCTTTTCACAAGGTCTATGTACTCCACAAAAATTAACATGCTTATAAGAAATAGTACTTTTAGAGGTTTGAGCATGTTTATTGCTATTATTAATAACAATTTCATTTTGCATGCAAGTGTCTTTAAAAGGCTCATGATACATGTCCCATTTTTCTTTAGGAGCATTAATATGAGAAGAAAAGGCTCTAAAACAATCAAAAATAATTTGAGGATCAAGACCATATTTAGCACTAAGCTCTTGAAAATCAGCAGTTTCAGTGAAAGACTTGATGCAATCATACTCATAGTTTATACCTGGTTCTTTACCTTTGTCGTTATCCCAATCTTCGGTATTGCTTTGAATTGTTTCAAGAAGATCCCACTTAGCTTTGAACTCCTTACTTGTGAAGGATCCCTCTAAACAGGTATCTAGATAGTCCTTGTAATGTCCTGAAAGCCTTGCATAAAAATTATTAATAACAATAGTACTGGGGAGCTCATGAATGGGGCATTTGAGCATTAGTGACTTCAATCTCCCCCATGCTTGAGCAATAATTTCTCCATCATGAGGATGAAAATTCTAAATATAATTCCTATCTTTATGAATTTCAAGAGGAGGATAAAATTTAGAGTAAAAGAGAGAGATTCAAGTTCCTTCCACTCCGAATGATGAGGATCGTCTAGTAGCTCATACCATTCCCTTGATTTGCCCTTAAGTGATAAAGAGAATAGCTTCCTCTTAACTTGGTTCATTGAAATACCTGCACACTTGAACAACTCGCATAATTCATGTATAAAGAGTAAATTATCACCAGGATGGACAGTTCCATCTCCAAAATAACAGTTATTCATAACACGTTCAACAATTTCCATAGGTATTTTAAAATGGACGCTTTCAGTATGTGGATTTAAAATATCACAAGTATCATTAGAATTACCACATATGGGAGATGAAGTATCATCAGAGCAAATTTTCTCCTCTAAAGCTGGGGAACTAAAAAGATCACTTTCATAAAAACTAGCTTCCCCAAGCTTAGACGTTTCCATAGAATTAGTAACAAAGGTGTTCAAAAAATTCACACTAATAACATTGTTATTAGCATGCAAAGAAAGTTCCATGGGTTTTTTAATTTTCTTTTCAAACCATTTATGTTCTCCCTTCGGAAAAATACTAAAAAGCTCTCTAATTTTGTTGTTGTTTTCCATTAAGCCTAACTAGTGAAAATAAAAACAAGAAACAAAAAGATATAATTGCAGAATCTAAAGGAAATAACTTCGAGCACTCACTCACCAGCAACAGTACTAGAAGATAGCTTAGTAGCCAGAGGATGTGAGTACCTTTTACCTTACCTCCTCGGCAACGGTGCTAGAAAATAGCTTGATGTCTGCGCACACTTCTATTCTTGTAGACAGTGTTGGGCCTCCAAGTGTAGAGGTTTTTAGAACAGCAGCAAGTTTCCCTTAAGTGGACCACCCAAGGTTTATCGAACTCAGGGAGGAAGTGGTCAAAGGTATCCCTCTCAAGCAACCCTACAATCAAGATACAAGAAGTCTCTTGTGTCCCCAACACACCCAATACACTTGTTAGATGTATAGGTGCACTAGTTCGGCGAAGAGATAGTGAAATACAAGTAATATGGATGATTATAAGTGGTAATTGCAATCTGAAATAAGAGTGGCATCAAGCAAACATGTAATAGGACTGATTGTAAACGGTGTTTCAATGCTTAGAAACAAGGCCTAGGGATCATACTTTCACTAGTGGACACTCTCATATAAATATCTTCTCTTCATGATGCTACCCTGAACTACTCTTCGGTTGGACGATGTAGGGCTATAACAACACGCCTTAAAGTTCGCATTCCCCATCTAAATAATCCCTCACTATCACCTTGAGCGCTAATTGGTTCCAACAAACACCACAATCTCATAGAGACATCCAACTCAAATTATACTCATGATAAGTATTTATGTAACCTTAGCCAAAGTGCCACACGGTGTGCACTCTATCAACTTCACACACATGGGGATAAGCAGAGATTAATTAAAGCACTTGAGTAGCAGAATAGATCTATAGATTACAAAGCTCATGATCTCATAAGATCACGCATAGAGAGAGAGATGAACACACAGCTACTGGTAGAGCCCTTAGCCTCGAGAGAGAACTACTCCCTCCTCATCATGGGATTCAGCAACAATGATGGAGATGGCGGTGGAGTCGATGGAGATGGCTCCGGGGGCACTTCCCCGTCCCGGCAGGGTGCCGGAACAGAGACTTATGTCCCCCGAATCTCCTCTTCAGTGGCGGCGGCGTTGCAGAACTTTTCATGGAATTCTGATCTGGTCTCTAGGGCTTTCGTCCCGGGAGGCTTTTATAGGCAAAAGGGCGATGTCAGAGGGTGGACCAGGGTCCCACACCACCTGGTGGCGCGGCTAGGGGGACCCGCGCCACCCTATGGTGTGGCCAGCCCCTCGCCCTCCTCCGTCTCTGTTTTGGACTCCGTCTCGTGTCGGGAAAATAGGAACTTCAGGCTTTGTTTCATACAATTCCGAGAATATGTCTTTACTAGCTTTTCTGAAACCAAAAATAGCAGAAAATAGGCAACTGGCACTGTGGCATCTTGTTAATAGGTTAGTTCCAGAAAATGTAGAAAAATACCCCAAAGTGTGAATAAAACATAAGAAAGTAGATCTAAAACAAGCATGGAACATCAAAAATTATAGATATGTTTACGACGTATTAGACCTACAACGCTTAGCTCCCCGGCAACGGCGCTAGAAAATAGCTTGATGACTGCAAGTGCACAGATCGTTTGTAGCTAGTTTCGAAATAAAGATATCGATCCCACAGGGAGCAAGAGTTTGAAGTCTAATAAACCTTGAAATAAATATTGCAATAGAAATGCTAGATAAAGTTCTAAGTAACAAGATAAAATGTGAGTATTGTGTAGAAAGGTGTTTTTGGGTTTTGGGTATAAGAGCAATAATAACGTAAAACAAAATAACTTAATACAGAAAGTAAGTATCGTGTATGTAAGAGAGATTGGAACTGCAGTAGGGAAAAGGCATTCTTAGGGAGTAGCGGATACACCGCTAGTATTGTAAAGATCTAAGATAAAGATTATCATCATGAACATTCTCAACTATGTATGTGTGGGAGGAACTCCGTATGTGGACGAATAGGCAACAACCGCTGCTCACATCATCCTCATAACCACAACAGTCAGCAATCGACATCAATCGAATTACTGTGCTATTAAGGGACGTAATCCCGTAGGACGTATCCCATGGCATGGATAGTGTTCCGTGAGTTTCCTCGATTTCCCAAGTTGATATGTAAGGAGCGCAAACAGCTTTATAGTCACTGTAAGTGCTAGCACGCCTCTGTCTACCAACAAGTAGTTCCCTCCGTCAAGTCCCCATAGAGGCAAATATTGAGAGGTCGACTTCTCTCAACCTCAAGATGTAGAGAATCTAAAACATGGTCATGGCGATGAATATCATAATAACTTTATCTTATTTCAATCTCATACTAGGGTTTTTCCATCTCCCCAAGAAGTAAGGATCTACTCAGACATGGAGGCAATCAACATCATGGCAATGATAATAGAAACAATCATAGATGAATTGTACTTGTATAAATCCACAACGAGTATAGGAATTACAACAAGATCTAGACAAGATGTAGATGGGATGGATGGAGATGGTGGTGATGCAGTGTTGGATGATGAAGATCGATGCCTTAGCCTCCCGGATCTGCGCAGGGCAAAGATGGATCCCTTGTGGATGAGTTCCCCCTCCAGATGCCTTCCGGAGGTGAGGTTTCTGCGATTTCTGGGTGTTTTGTATGTCGTCTCCTCGAACCAATTGCATGGGGTGAAACTATTTGAGTTGCTCCCGCCGTATATGGCCGGAGCTATACGGGCGGAAGAGTTGCTCCCGCCGTATAGTTGGTCGTTGGGCTCTCTGCCTCCTTTGTTCGCTTCTGGTTTTCTTCTGGTATTATTAATATTTCCCAAATAAGCGATTTACATTGTTTTTTACTCCTTTTCTCCATAGTACAAGTGCTTCAATAATTGTATCCATTGGATCTATCATCTGTCCTGAACCTTGTGAAAAAAGACATAAAATGTGCGTGCGAGCGCCGTAAAATACCAAGATCCTACATCTACAATGCAAAATAATAATGTAAAACATGATGCAAATATGCACTCATCAGTATCACACCGTTACTAGGTGATCGAAAAGGTGCTACTCAGGTTTCCCAAAGGAGCGCGTAGAGGAGTACATATCAAGACCAGGATTTGCCAATCCATGTAACGGATATATACATATGTGGCCATCTCGGTGACATTGCATTAACAAAGCTTGCAAGCATGTGACTGGGTCACGAAATGCAATGACACGGAAACGAGAAAATAAGTATCGGTAACATGATCGAATGAAGGTATGGAGATACCGTAGATCAAGTCTCGGGTGAACTAGGTATCAAGTGGCAAAGGGAATGGGAAACGACTGTTTATGATTCAAACGACATTATCATCATGGAATGCACATGGGTCATTACGGGCATCCCGGTCCCTCTACTGATCATTGATGGAGATCATGTTTGTGCCATTCCCAAGCCATGGGGAAATACACTTAAGGGTACGATGAGCTAGATATCCTCTATAAATTGGAATCACCATATGAAAGAGAAAAGGAAACCGGAAAAGTTCTGTGAGAGAACCGGAATCGTTCTAGGAAAGTTCTGAAGTCGTTCAGAGGAAATCGAAAGGGAACCAAAAGGTGTTTTGGGTCAAGTCAGATTTTTTAATATGTATTTACATGTTAATTAATGTAATTAATATTAAATATAATATTAAAATCTAATTTGAAGGGGTATTCCACTAATGGGCCAAACTTCCTAGGGAAAAAGGGCCCATGAGGGAACACTGCGGAAGGGAAGGGCCAAGGGCCAAGGCCTAGCCGCCTCAAGGGGGCCCACCCGGCCAGCCTAGGGTTGTGCACGGGGTGGGGCCCACCCCTGGCCGGCCGGCCCATGGATCCTTAGGGCCCATGTGCCTCCCCCCTCTCTCCCTTGATTAGTCCCACATGGGAAACCCAAAGGGGAGGGCACACCTCCCTCCCCCTATATAAAGGGGTGCCCATGGGTGGGATTAGACACACCAATATTTGGAGAAGTCCTTTGGTTGACTTTCTCCTTCCCTCTCTCTCTCTCGTCTCCATGCGTTGGCACGGTCCCAAGTAAGGATTGTCCATGCAAGAGACACCGCACCTGCAGCACGCCATTGCGCTGTAGGGATTCCAAGCCGGAGATCTACTTCCACATTCCTGATAGGGATCAAGGAGTCGGAGGTCGTCATCGTACACTGTATGTGTATAAAACCACGAGGGGCCTCACTTGAGGCACCTTGGATGTCATGAGCCGGAGCTGCTGCACGATGAAGAAGGAGCAAGGGGTGACCTGCGAGGAGCTTCGCGACCTTGAGGTCGGCTACCAATCTGACTACTTCAACCACGTTCCCTCAGAATGTTAACCGTGTATGGTCTACAAGGGTATGTATTCTATACGCTCCGGTCATTACTACATTACTACATAGATAGATCTTGGGCATTAGGGAGTTCCAACATAGGAAATTTTTTGTTTTCTGCTGCGGAACCCTTCACATTATGGGTATCATCATAGCATTCTAAACTTATTCCGGCTAATCCGGGTGGCCCACATGTGGTAGCATGACCTATGGTCTACTGGGCAGTACGGTTAGAGGAAGCCAGAAGAAGATCCATGCCAGATAATAGGAAGGCTATGGTACCGACATAGACAAACCGGAGCCTTGGAGTATATGAAAACAAGACTAGATAGTATTAGTGTAGGACTTTGTAACCTGTCCGATATGTATTTTAGCATGTAACCCTAGGTTTTGCCTCCTTTATAGCCAGATCTATGGGAACCTTTAGGGCACAAGTTCTTACAACTCAACCTCGTATAGCGAACCATACAATCTCTTCTCGGTGTATTGCCATTATAGTGATTGGAAGCAGGAGTAGGATTCTGTCACAGTTGTGGGATATAAACCTAGGTAAGCTGTGTTACTACATGCCCGCCAACTCGCCGTCTTTCCCCCACCTCTCTCCAAACATGTTGTGTGGATCCCCCTATGACGTACTCGTCGATAATACCACGACAGTTGACGCACACCATGGGGCGAATGACGCTTCGAGCTCTACATCGGGCGAGGTCCAATCTCTTCACGAGAATCAGCGACACCATAGCCTTCGGCCGCATTCTATTCTCTAGCAATGTTCTGATCATCCATCCGGACAAATACTGGATCCCGACAAAAACAAACCCAACTCGCTGCTCCATTGTCCCAATTAGGGACATCCACACTTCATCGGTGAAGCTGCCTTGGGATCCAACTCCTTGGAAGCTAGCCAAGCATCAAGGCCCTCATGGACTGCCTTTGGGCTGGACATGGTCGCCGAAGAACGATCAGGCTCGGATAACTCTTTGGAGTTTATCAGCTTAGATCTGTAAATTTCAAGGCCCACCCAAACCGCCCATGTGCAGGATTAACAGTGGAAGACCAAAGAGGATCTTCTTGGCTATCCCAAGTGTTAGGTCTCACTTTTTCGGTGTCCTTGGTGTGATGAATCTATCACACTATGTCCAGATGTCGGATGAAACTTCTAGAAACTTCATTGATGGAATCTCCAACTAGGATGTAGTGTACTATTCCACTGAAGGACTCGCAAAGGGAACGCTACTACAACATACGCTAAGGCGGCGAGAAGCCTGTGGTTGCCTCAGTTTCGATGAACTGATTGCAATTTTTCGCAGTTTATCTGACGCCAAAACCGACGATCTGGCCCGCACATGTGCCATAACTAGAAAAATCACTGTATTGCCTATGTTTCCTTAGGATCTGGATCTAGCTCTGGTGGAGCCAGCAACAAATCTGAGTCAATCTTAGATGTGCTCTACTCTGATATTGATGATATGGATTGCAGGAGCAAGTCGGCCAACTAGGAGGATTTTGACACCACAATGAAGGAACTAGAAGCTGATCTTGAACTCAAGCAGCTCATCGTTTAAAATCCTACCTCTCATCAGGTCCTCGTAGATATTGAGGACATGGTGATCGATGACCAAGCTACTAATAGAGTTGGAGCAGCTCCGCCAGCAGCATACAATGCTAGGAGGACAGTGCCCACGGGTAAGGAAGTTCTAGATCCTATGGACACAACAAAGGCCATATCTCCTCCGGCTATCCCATAGCAGCAAGCGCAGGAACTGGAAGACGGTCCCTACATGGCTAATCAATCAAGCAAGGATCTTCATCCACCTCCACCGACAATGTTACTCCTGCCGACAGGACATATTCAGACAAACTCTCATGAAGCCCCTGACCCTGGATCGATCCAGAACATCATCGAGATGGAAGAGAAGAGAAAGCAAGTCCTTGAAGAGGCCAAGTATATCATGGATTAGGGCGATCAGATCAACAAAGACATCGATAAGTGATGGCTCAGTGTCGGCTCCAGGAAAATGCTGGTGCGATGTTGATGTAGAGCTCGTTGGCAACCCCAAGAGGCAGGTAGGATGAGCACGGCAGCAAGTTTCCCACAGTTATGAAACCAAGGTTTAATCAAACCAGTAGGAGCAAGGAAACATCCCAAAGGTGTTGCTAGCTGAGCCTTGGTAGGGCGCACTACCGGTGCTAGTAGCAACGTGGAGACATGCACAACACAACCACATAACTTTATCCCCAACTTGCAATGAGGTTGTCAATCTCACCGTGTTTTTCTGAAAACAAAGGATTAAACGTATCGAATGGAAGGAAGTAAAAGTTTGCAGAAAGTAAACACAAAGCAGTAAACAATTTTTAGATTGTCTGTAAAAGACAAGGACCGGGATCCATAGTTCACTAGAGGTGGCTCTCCTTAGATAGATAACATGCTGGGTGAACAAATTACAGCGGGGCAATTGACAAACATCGAGAAAGGAATACATGCATATACTAATCATCTTGACTCCTTTGAGATTCGATTGGGCATTACAACATTATACATAGACCGCCATCCAACTGCATCTATGACTAATAATCCACCTTCAGGTTATCATCCGAATCCCCTCCAGTATTAAGTTGCAAGCAACAGATTATTGGTTTACGAACTGCATGTAAAGTAAACAATACAATTGTTCTATGAACAAAGGATTGTTGTTTTCTCCCTAGTGGCAATAGCACATCTAGTACCTTAGAGATTTCTGTCACTTCCCCAGATTACCAGAGGCATGAACCCACTATCGAGCATAAATACTAACTCTTGGAGTTGCTAGCATCTTCTTGGCCAAGATAGCTACTAACAACGGAAAGCATGCAAGATCACAAATAACAAAGACATGATAGAATCAATAATCAATCTGAAATAGCATCTCAATATCCATCGGATCCCCGCAAACACAACATGCAGAATTACAAATAGATGATCTTGATCATGAACGGAGCTCACAAGATCTAGACATGAAAGCACAAAGGAGGAGAACCAACCATCTAGCTGCTACATGGACCCGTAATCCAAGGATGAACTACTCACGCATCACACCGGAGGCTTGCATGGTGATGAAGAAGGCCTCCCGGGTGAATTCCTCTCTCCGGCAGGGTGCCGGGAAGAGCTTTAGATCCCTCCCGATCTAAGGATGGAGATGACGGTGGCTATAGACTCTTTCATGGATTTTTGATCGGGTCCTTAGGGTTTTCGTCCCGAGGGCATCTTATAGGCGGAAGGGGAGGCCGAGGGGGTGCCTGGGCTGGCCACACCACCCCCTGGCATGGGCCAAGCCTGGCCGTGCGGCCAGGTGGTGTGGCCGCCCTCTGGCCCTTCTCCGTCTCGTATTCTGGCATCTGATGACTTCTAGAAAAATAGGCACTTTGGCTTTTGTCCCGTCCAATTCCAAGAATATTCATTTTTTGACTTTCCTGGAACCAAAAACAGCAAAAAACAGGCAGCTGGCACTGTGGCTCTTGTTAATAGGTTAGTCCAAGAAATCATATGAAAAGTACTCCAAAGTGTGGGCAAAACACAAGAAAGTGGATAAAACCAAGCATGGAACATCAAAAATTATAGATACATTTGCAATGTATCAACATCCCCAAGCTTAACTCCTGCTCGTCCTCGAGTAGGTAAGTGATAAAAAGAAAGAATAATTTTTGAGGTGACATGTACCATCAAAGACTTGATCAAAGTATTTGTAAAACATTCAAAGATGGGATCATAGTACTTCAATCATAACATGAAATACAAAGTTCTAGCAATAAGACAAAGAAACTAGGATGCGACATGGAAAGGCACAAACAAAAGATTCATGAATAACAATGCTTTGCAAGACATTTGTTTGTTTCACATAAAGAAAACATAGCATAATAGCATTCAGCTTGTCCCTCATAGAGTAGCAAATATAAATGCATAGGACACCTTCAAAGTTCATAAGAGTGACTAGATACAAATAGTTTAAAACAAGCAATATCAAGTTATGCATCAATCAAATAGTCTTGGGACAATGCACATAGAACTAAGAATGGCCATTATGCTCTCAAAGTAGGTGCATAAAGGTAGAAGGTGGAGACTCAATATAATGGTGGAAGAAAGGCCTTCATAGAAGGAAGTAGGGATTCAAGTCTCATAAAGAGCTTCCAAGAATTATGGTACTTATAGATTTCAGCTCTCATTGCCCCTATCATAAGCATCTTGAAGTGATTAAGGTTAAAGTGAAAAAACTATGGTGTACATGCTTGACGAAGTATAAGTTAGAAATCTCATGTCCCTTGTATACGAGGGCCGCTCCTCATGCTACTCAAGTTTAGTCACCGGTAAGTTCTTGTCATTGTAAGTACATGTGTATCATAGAGAACCGCCAACGGGGTACCCCTTGCCCGATGATACGGAAGAATCCCCATATCAAAATGACAAGGCAAGCAGACAACGAGCATCTCAGCAATCTTCTTATTTACCAAGGGAATATGGTGTTTTTTTTCTCTTTCCTCTTTTCATAATCTCATTTTTTTATTTTTCTCTTTTTTCTCAATATAGGACTCTTTTTTTATAAGAAGAATGCTTCATAGGCAGCTCATTATGGTTACACTTCAGGTTTCCACCATGTTAGCATGGATTAGACCAGCGGCCTAGGCGTTTCTCTAACACATATACATAACTCCATGGACTTACAAGCTCCCCTTTCATTTCACACCGACGACATCCATATACAAAAGAGCATGATATCAACTCGGTACAAGTACCAGGTGCAATGTTGAAAGCGTTCCCCATGAAAGCATGGTTCTGCTAATTCCCAAAAAATAAGTGCAAGCATATACAACATAGACGACACAATGGTTCAAGTTTATTAAGGGCAAGAAAAGTAAAGTGTGCCATCAAGTTCGTGAGAGCTTTATACACTAGTTTTATCATAATAAGTTTAATTTGGAAGGTAAACAAAAGCATGAATATACTTGGAATAGCATAAGCTAGTAGGTAGGTATGGTGGACTCTTTGGAGTAACTTGGTTTAGGGAGTTGGATGCATGAGTGGAACTCATACTTGGTTGTGGAGGCTAGCAAAAGACTGGGAGTGACAAACTAAGAGAGCAATAATGGCCATAATCATGCAGAGCGACAAAACATCATTGATCAAAGCATAAAGTGATACTACAAGTTGAAAACTAGAGGATCATAAAGGCTATGGTGACTTGAGATAGTCATAACATGGTGTGAGCATGCGCCAAGTCAAACCAAATAAAGCATCAAAAGAGAATACCACTATGCTATGCTTTAATATGCTAAAACAACGCATGATTTATAACAAGTCATGCTACAACAAATAATATAAAGCCAAAACAATATCAAGAATGGCATGACAAAGCATAGGCCACAGTCAAAAATGAGCTCTTTTTACCACATAAGTATGAACTTTCCTACTCTTTTCCAAACCAAACCAAACTATTTGCAAACCAATGTATGAAAGAGAGAGGGAGTCCAACCAATTTATTAAGAAAACTAAGCAAACGAAAAACCAAAACAAAAACGGAAAAGAAGACGCTCCAAGAACAACACAACTGTGCATGAAACAATAAAAATGAAGCATTTGGAAGAAACCTGAGATTTTTATTGATGAAGAAGGGGATGCCCAAGGCATCCCCAAGCTTTGACACTTGTACTTCTTGAATATTTCTTGGGGTGACACTCGTGGCATCCCCAAGCTTGAGCTTTAGTCCATCCTTCATCTCATTACTCATTCCTTCCATACACCTGAAATTTTTTCCTTCATACAAAACTTCACACAATCTTTATTAGCAACATTAGTGCACTCAAGATAAATAAGTCTTAAGTTTCAGTTCTAACACCAACTAAACTTTCATTAGAACATTAGATACTGTAGCACTTCCCTCAAAAATCTCAATTCCCCAAAAGAACTCAAAAAGGAACCAACAAAAATCAAATGCAGAAAATGGCAGAAATCTGTTAAAACAGACCAGCAGGTAAAGACGAATTTTTTCAAAGACCTTCTATTGCTCAAATCAAAAAGTGTTGAACTAAGGAAAGTTAGATAACAACCTGGGGCAGAAGCAAAAAAAATCACGCCTCAAAAGGACCTACAGAGATTTTACACGAATTTTTACGGTGAGGCACAGAAATCTGTTTCGGGACAACAACTCTCCCAATCATTACTTCTCTCTCATTAGAGGTTACTCTTGACACAAAAAGCAAAAAAAAGGATAAGGAGCATTTATTACAGAGGTAATAACTTCCAAGACTCATCTAAAACTTTTGGGTTATCTCTCAATAAGTACTTTTCTTTAACGCCTTTAAGTTAGGCATAAGAAGCAAGAAAAAGGATCAAGTGTTCTCAAATGAAGAAGCATTAAGACTAATACCAGAAATATTTTCAACAAGGCAAGGTATATCATCCAACTAAGTTCTAGAGGATCCTCTCTAAATGCTCTTAGGTTCACTATTCTCATCAAAAGGGTTTGCAGGAACAATCCAATCAAGATTCTTTTCTATCGCATCATGTATTGCTACTAGTTTAAAGGGTATTTGTATCTTAGGTTCCTCCCCATTAGGTTCGGTTTTGTTCATCTTTTCTCATGTACCAACAACATTTACACAGGAGCCTAGCATATTGAAACGTTCAAAGACTTTCCTAGCTTCCTTGGCAACATCATAGAACTCCTTAAACAAAGTTTCTAAAATAAAATCCCTCTTTTCAGGGTCTTCAATTTCTTTAAGCTTAAGAAACATTACTTGCATTAAGGCCTTGAAGTTAACAAACCTAGCTTCTAACATGTGAATTAAAGAAGCTACAGCAATCTCATAGTTTGGGGCAAGTTCTGCAAGGGGTCTATCCTCAGTAACTTCATGTTTGCTAACATGATTAAAGAATTCTTCAATATTATCTTTCCCAATTATAGAACCACTACCAATTGAAAGGTCTTTCAGGGTGAATTTGGGGATCAACATGGTGAGCTAAGGAAGAGGTGACAACTAAAAGAGACTTAATTTTTTGTGTTTTTTAAATAAGAAAGCAAACTTGTAAAACTAATTTTTTGTGTGTTTTTGATAAAGAAACAAGCAAACAAAACAAAAAGAAACTAAGCATAATAAAAATAACAAAGTAAAGAGATTGGTTATGAGGGACTCCCGTTGTGAAGATGTCCTTGACTCCCTGGCAACGGCGCCAGAAAAATGCTTGATGGCTCAGTGTCGGCGCTAGGAAAATGCTGGTGCGATGTTGATGTAGAGCTCGTTGGGAACCCCAAGAGGAAGGTATGATGAGCACAGCAGCAAGTTTCCCTTAGTTATGAAACCAAGGTTTAATCGAACCAGTAGGAGCAAGGAAACACCCCAAAGGTGTTGCTAGCTGAGCCTTGGAAGGGCGCACTACTGATGCTAGTAGCATCGTGGAGACCTGCACAACACAACTATGGAACTTTGTCCCCAACTTGCGATGATCTTGTCAATCTCACCGTGTTTTGCTGAAAACAAAGGATTAAACGTATCAAATGGAAGGAAGTAAAAGTTTGTAGAAAGTAAACACAAAGTAGTAAACAGTTCGTAGATTGTATGTAAAAGACAAGGACCGGGCTCCATAGTTCACTAGAGGTGGCTCTCCTTAGATAGATAACATGCTGGGTGAACAAATTACAGCGGGGCAATTGACAAACATCGAGAAAGCAATACATGCATATACTAATCATCTTGACTCCTTTGAGATTCGATTGGGCATTACAACATTATACATAGACCGCCATCCAACTGCATCTATGACTAATAATCCACCTTCAGGTTATCATCCGAACCCCCTCCAGTATTAAGTTGCAAGCAACAGATTATTGCTTTATGAACTGCATGTAAAGTAAACAATACGATTGTTCTATGAACAAAGGATTGGTGTTTTCTCCCTAGTAGCAACAACACATCTAGTACCTTAGAGATTTTTGTCACTTCCCCAGATTACTAGAGGCATGAACCCACTATCGAGCATAAATACTAACTCTTGGAGTTGCTAGCATCTACTTGGCCAAGATAGATACTAACAACGGAAAGCATGCAAGATCACAAATAACCAAGACATGATAGAATCAATAATCAATCTGAAATAGCATCTCAATATCCATCGGATCCCCGCAAACACAACATGCAGAATTACAAATAGATGATCTTGATCATGAATGGAGCTCACAAGATCTAGACATGAAAGCACAAAGGAGGAGAACCAGCCATCTAGCTACTACATGGACCCATAGTCCAAGGATGAACTACTCACGCATCACACTGGAGGCTTGCATGGTGATGAAGAAGGCCTCTAGGATGAATTCCCCTCTCCGGCAGGGTGCCGGGAAGAGCTTCAGATCCCTCCCGATCTAGGGATGGAGATGACGGTGGCTACAGACTCTTTCGTGGATTTTTGACCAGGTCCTTAGGGTTTTCATCCCGAGGGCATCTTATAGGTAGAAGGGGAGGCCGAGGGGGTGCTGGGGTCGGCCAGACCAGCCCCTGGCGTGGGCCAGGCCTGGCTGCGTGGCCAGGTGGTGTGGTCGGCCCCCAGCCCTTCTCCGTCTCATATTCTGGCATCTGATGACTTCCAGAAAAATAGGCACTTTGGCTTTTGTCCCGTCCAATTCCTATAATATTCATTTTCTAACTTTCCTGGAACCAAAAACAGCAGAAAACAGGCAGCTGGCACTGTGGATCTTGTTAAGAGGTTAGTCCAAGAAATCATATGAAAAGTACTCCAAATTGTGGACAAAACACAAGAAAGTGGATAAAACCAAGCATGGAACATCAAAAATTATAGATACATTTGCAATGTATCAATAAGGCATAGTACACCATCAAAAAGGCGAAAGCAATGGAAACTAAGTACAAGATATTACTCGCTCAGTAGAAGGCTCGTGTCCCTCGGCATGTGGTTGAAGATCTAGGGATCAAATGGAACCTGGGATGGGAAAAGGCTAAGGTGGATAAACCAAAGGCTATCCCTTATTACGCTAAAGCTGGTAAGCAAGTCATGCCAACCCATGCCTTGAACATGGTTGTCACAAAAACACTGCTAGAACAAGACAGATCTCACGAGGTTGTGGATCAGGTCTATGATCTAGTGGCTAAGGCCATCAATCAATAGGAAAAGGAAACCTCTTTATAGAGGCTTGCTACCAATTCGGAGCATTGCTAGTCTAGCACACATAACCACCCTAGGAACAGGTCTCCAAGACAACAACACGTTAAAGGACCTCGTGATGACGAATCATGCATATGTTCCATGGAACGAAGGCAATGAGAGGCACGTAACATGACCGAAGCCATCTTGATATCTTATGATCATGGAGGCAAGGACCAACATAGTTGATCCTCGGTGGCTCCCCACCATGCCCGTTTTCATGAGGAACCGTAGCCTTTCCACCTCCGAGACACCCTCGAAGTGGCATTGTTATCCACGATAACAGAGCGCAACATGGGTGCCATGACGATGGCCACAATAAAAAAGACAAACGAGGGAGCAACAACCATCACCAAGATGACCATGCAGCTCATCCTCCGGCAAGAAACCGCGATAGGCACAGCTGTTCCAAGGCCGGAGAAAGCAAGAAGACTAATCCTCCACCACCACCATCGCCTTTTCCTCCAAGTAGCCACCATGGCGGAGGACCGTGAATACCTCATAACTTGCGGCACTATTCTCACCTCATGGTGAGAACAAGCATAGAGACTAGCATGCCCTCTATCAAGGCTATCAAGGCTTACGATAGCTTCGCCAAGGGAGCCATGTGGTTGCAGGACTACCACGCCACCATCAAAATCGCTTGGGGAAACCCCAACATGGCATTAAGTGCCTCCCACTCATGCTCATGGGCACAGCCTGACAATGGATTGATGACCTGCTAGAGAAGTCTATATGCAATTGGTTGGACATGCATGAAGTGTTCACCAAAAACTTCGAGGGCACGTGTAAAAATCCCTGCATTATTGGAGACCTATAGTGGTGTGTACAGGAGAAGGATGAGACTGAAGGGGTTCGTAGTAGATGATATTTCTTAACTAATGCAACACTGAAAGATCTATCTAGGAGTAATGTTGTATCGTAGAACATTTCGGTGACATACCCTTGTAGACCAAAAGCGTTTAACATTCTTGATGAACATGGATGAAGTAGTCGAAACGACGTACTCGACCTCAAGGTCGTGTTGCTCCTCGCACGACAATCCAGGTGCCACAACTGGCAGCACCTCCATCATTTCACACACGTTTGGTGCTCAACAACGACTCCCGTTCTCCTCGATCCAGCTAGGATTGCGGAATTAGACCTACTAGAACCAGATACCTAGTAGCACGATGACGTGTCAAAGAAAACACCGTCTCCCACGTGCACAGTTCTTCTTGGAACCGCGAACACAAGAGCCAACGAGAGAGAGAGAGAGAGAGAGAGAGAGAGAGAGAGAGAGATCACTAAGTAAGTGCCTTAGGAAATATTGGATGAGTTATGTATTTCCCTCTCATAAGCCCCTCTTTATAAAGCAGAAGGGGAGGGACTCCACCAAGCCAAGTCATGGGGTGGGACTAAATTAGAGGAGGAGGAGGAGGAGGGGAAAGGGTAGGTGTGGCGGCCGGGGTGAGCCCCGTGTACCTGGCCCATGGTCGGTCGGCGGTAGGGGTGGGGCCCACCCCATGTGCCCTAGCCCTTGTAGACGAAGGCCCCTCTTACCCCTCCTTGGAGCGGCTAGCCCTACATGGGCCACTCCCTCTAGGAGTTGGCCCATTAAGGTGGGTTGCCCCTAAATTTAATTTTAAATATTATTTTAATATTAATTCCAATAATTAATATAAAATACATACTATGAAATTCCCTATGACCCGAAACTCCTTTCGGATCACTCCGAACATCTTTCAGTCTCTCACGAAACACTTCTAGGTTTTTATCTTCTTTATTTCGGTGAACTCGATGATTCCAAAACGATCTCCAAGCATAGTAGAACCCTTAAGTGTGTTAACCTATAGTTCAGGAACATCATATAAATGACTGTGAAGCTTCTCGGATCAATGATCATCGGCAGGATCTGGATACCCATACTGACCCCTTTGCATTCCACGATATCAATTTCATTTTAACCATTAACATTGAATCCAATTCCCTTTGTTACATCGATACTGACTTATCTGAGATGTGATCATCGGTATCATCATACCTTGTTCAATATCGTTATCAACAAGTGTTGATTAACTCGTTCCGTGATATTCCATCCACATGACCTAGTCATACACTAGGCATCATTATGGACGTAATCTCACCGAGTGGGCCCGGTGTATCTTCTCGTCACGCGAGAGAACAAATCCTGATCTTGATGCATACGCCTCAAAATATCCCTCTGGAATACCTGATAGATAGCTTTATGATCACCCTATTACACTGTGATGGTTGGTGCAGTCAAGGCAGCCTCGGGCAATAGTGATTAGGTATGATGTCAAAGTCTAACGAGCAGGATACTTTGTTTCTAATTATTGCAACGATGAACCTTGTGACTTGATCATGTCGCAATACATATATTGGGTAATCATGTCCATCACATCATTCACCTAATTATATGATCTCATTGTTAATTGACATAAATGTCCATGATCAGGAAACCTTGATCATCAGTTGACCAATGAACTAGTTGAATAGAGGCTCATTAGGGACTTGGTTTGTTTACATACCACACATGTACCAATGTTTCCAATTGACACATATATAGAATGGTATAAAATTATTATGAACTTAATGAAATATGATAATAAACCTCCTTTATTATTTGCCTCTAGAGCATATTTCTAATAGAGACATCCAGAAACTATCTTTCCTTATGGCTTGACATGAAAAATGCTTTCTCGGGAGTACACGATCAAACCGCTATAGCCACCTTCATAGACGGCTTGGAAAGGGGATCCCTGCTCCGGCATACGTTGAAGCATGGTCAAGACAAGGGGAACCTCGACCTCAACTCAATGATCTCCATTGCTAGCGAGTCTGTGGCAGTAGATGATGACACTCATTGTGCTCTTATTGCAGTGGCTACCCCAAACCAAGCCAAGAAAAACAACAATAATAAGCGGAAGAATCCATCAAAACTTTGGTTTTAAATCCGTACCTTTGTTTTCCCACTATCAAGTTCACTTACTAAAGGGGTTCATAGCAGAAAACAATATTTTGTCTTAACTAGCGCAACACTGAATGCCAGGATCGATCTAGGAGTAATGTTGTAAAGGAGAAGGTTTCGGTGACATACCATTATAGACCAAAAATTGTTTAACGTTTCACGAGAAACATGGATGATGTATTCAAATGACTTAGTCGACCTCAAGGTTGTGTTGATCCTTGCACGAAAATCCAGGTGCCACAACCGGTAGCACTTGCATGGTTTCGCACACATTTGGTCCTCAACGATGACTCCAGTTCTCCCTGATCTAGCTGGGATTGCGGAAGTAGACCTTCTAGAACCAGAGATCCAGTAGCATGACGGCATGTCAAATAAACCATCATCTCCCACACTCACGATTCTTCTTGGAACCACAAGAACGAGAGCCAGTGACTAAGGAAACTACCTTAGGAAGTATGTATTATTGTCTGTTTGTTCCTTTGCACATGCCCCTCTTTGTATAGGGGAAGGGAGGGGACTAAACCTTGCCAAGTCCTGGGATGGGACTAAACAAAGGGAGGAGGAAATGCTAGGTGGGCCCCACCCATGCACTACGTCATGTCCTAGTTGGCAGCCGGGGTGGGCCCCACCACACGCGCCCTTGGCCCAAGGCGGCAGTGGCTCCTCTTGCCCTCCTTGGGGCGACTAGCCCTATTGGGCCTTCTCCCTCCGGGAGTTGGACTAATAAAGGTGGGATGCCCCTTAAATCTAATTTTAATATCATTTCCAATAATTAATATAAAATACATTATACTATAGCTTAAGCCTGAGCAAAAGCGAGCCATATGAGGCCATCTGCCCCTGTGCGCATTTTTGGCCATCTAATCTTTAGTCTAACATCTCAACCGTGCAGTTTCAGCTGTTGACCAAAGTTGTACGAGCTGATCCCTCTAGTCCCCACCCCTACCCCCACTTTGTTCCTCTCCACCCGAGCTCCCGAGTCTCGACCTCCCGCCCATCCATGCCCCTCCTCCGTCTCCCCTAGCAACCGGCACCGCCCCTTCGCTCCCGAGCTCTCCCTATCACCTCCGCTCCCTACGCCCCCTCCACACACGAGGCCACCGCCTCCCGTCCAGCTCCCGCATCCACCATCGGACGCCTCTTATTCCTCGCCTCGAAAGTACCGATTCAACATCGCCCCCGATCTCGCGCACCCATCTGCCACCATGCTTTATCGATGGCGAGGAAGATAAAGAGGAGGTGAGTGTGTGCGATGGTAGGGTGAGAGAGAGGGTGTGGCGCGGGTAGAGATGCTCCTATCCCAGACTACGTGAAGATGTCGCATCATCCTCATCGCTTTGACTAGAAAAATTAGGGACGAATGGCGATAAAAGGAATTAAAAAGGAGAAGGCCCCGCTGCTCCCGAGCTTTCCCTCTCACCTCCGCTCCCTCCACCCGCCACTCATAAGGCCACCGCCTTTCGTCTAGGTCCCGCATCCAGCGTTGGCTGCCTCTACTTCCCCGCCTTGAACCTGCCCAGTACCGATTTCAATATCGCCCTTGACCTCACGCACCCGTCCACCTCCACGATTTTTTGGCAGTGAGGAAGATAAGGAGGAGGTGAGCGTGTAGGATGACGGGGGTGAGAGAATGGGGGCGGCGTGGGTAGAGACACTCCTGTGTGGGACTATGCGAAGATGTCGCATCATTTTCACTTCTTTGACTAGAAAAATCAGGGGCGAAGGGCGGAAAAAAGGAATTGAAAAGCAAAAGGCTCACAAGGCATGTGATGACATGGCATAAAGCGATTGGCCAGAACCCAGAATCTACAGTAACCAAACGGAAGAATCGCTGAACGAAAAGTATAGGGCGCTAACATGACGAGAAATGGTCGTGCCTTGCGAGAAACAATCGTGTTTCATGTCACTTCAACAATTAACATGTATGTATTCCTAAAACAAAGTAGAATAATCTGATTTTGGCCCCTCTTAGGCTCTGCAACTGAATTTTCTTTTCAATATATTTGCATATCTCGAGAATACATGAGTTGCTTGTGTAAATTGATACATGTTCTAAGTTGTTCTACAATTTATAGATGAGTTAACAAAAATTTCAATGCCTTGGAGCATGCTCTATGATTAATAAACAAGCGGGTTCGATCGACTAAGTGGGTCCAAAAGAAATGTCATAACTTCTATTTTCATTTTGATGTACAGAAATTATCAAACTTGATTACATATTAGATCTTGCTTTTATGTAAAGATTCGTGGAAACTTCCAGCAATACCTTCTCTTCAATAATTTATTGAACCAGTGAATAATTTGGAATATATCAAGTATAACTCCTGCATAGAATTATTATATATGTAATCTGGTTGTCTATAGGGACTAAACAAATCATTTAATAATCCAGCCACTTATAAGTGTTGAATACAAAGTTGTGCCTTCCCTTGGATCTCTGCAATCCAAATAGTTACAAGCATCGATTTTGAGGCAGTTGAACAAGGTTACCGTGTGATCTTCATAAGTTAGTTGTTTTGACGTCATTAGTTTTTACCTTGATCATGTAAAATGTGAGTTTCTTGTGGTACTGAACTTGGTCTATTGCTCGATGTATTTTTGTTTATAGTTTGCTCGATATACCTTTTTGTTTACTTGAAGAAATGTTGGTACCCATATGTTGCGTATGAGCTTCAATATGAAATAAGGGCCCGCTTCTTGCGTCTAAGGTCAGATTATCAGTTTCAGACATGTCTAACATGTAAATGACACGTTTTTCTACTGATGAAAACACTCAACCACGCACATGCTCATATATTATTTTATGGTAACACAAACAAAACAAAATATGTAACTAGCGGGAGTACAACACACCTACCACACTCTGCCAAATTGACTGTAGGCGGCGCAGCGAAGCACGCATGTCTACCTAGTATTATTAAATTTCCTTTGACCTGAAACTCCTTTTGGATCACTCTGAACTTCTTTGGATCCTCCCGAAACAATTATGGTTCTCTCATGGAATACTTTTGGCTTTGTCTTCTCTTTTTTCATGTGATCTCGATGATTCCAAAATAATATTCAAGTGTCATAGAAACCTTAAGTGTGTTACCCTATGGTTTAATAACATCATAGACATGATCGAGACATCTCTCAAATCAATGATCATCAACGGGATATGGATACCCATAATGATCCCTGTGCATTCCATGATATCAATATCGTTTGAACCATAAACATCGAGTCCAATTCCCATTGTTACTTCGATACCTGAATTTTTTGAGATCTGATCATCGTGATCATCATACCTTGTTCAATCTCGTTACCAACAAGTTCTACTTAACTCATTTTCGTGATATTCCATCCTCATGGCTTAGTCATATGTTGCGCAACTTTATGGATGTAATCTCAGCGAGTGGGCATGGTGTATATTATCATCATGTGGGAGAAAAAATCCTGATCTTGATGCATACGCCTCAGCATATCCCTTTGGAATTCCTAATAGACACCTTTATGATCACCTTGTTACAATGTTACGGTAGCCTCGGTTGATAGTGATTAGATATGATCTCATGGTCTAAAGAGTAGGATACTTTGTTTCCTAATTATTGCAACGATGAACTTTGTGACTTGATCATGTCACAATACATATGTTTGTAAATAATGTCTATCACATAATTCATTAATGATATGACCTTATTGTCAATTAACCTAAATGTCCATGATCAGGAAACCTTGATCATCAACTGGCAAAACTAGTTAAATAGAGGCTACTGGGGACTTGGTTTGTTTTCATATCACACGTGTACCAATGTTTTAGATAGATGCAGTTATACCATGGTATATAAAACCATTATGAACTTAATGGAATATGATAATAAATTTATTATTTGCCTCTAGGGCATATTTCCAACACTTATTGCTTGGATCCTTTTAGAAGGTGGAATATATCTTTCCACTACTTCTGGTTTCTTGTGGAAATATCGAGCATTGATATTTAAAAAAAACTTGAGCACAATCAACAGTTGCTCTTGTAGTACTAAGGAAAGGTCTTCCAAGAATAATAGATAATTTTTCATCTTCAGGAATTTCAAGTATAATAAAATCAGTTGGAATAACATGTGTGTTAATTGGTACAAGAATGTCTTAATAATGCAAACATGTTGCTTGGTAGTTTTATCAACCATCTACAACGTTATAGAGGTAGGAGAATAATCTCCTAACTTCAGCTTTTTATAAAGCCAGAGTGACATGACACTAACGCCTGCACCTAGATCACAAAAAGCATTGTGAATATCAGTAGTATTGATTGAACATGAAATACTTGGTATGCCTGGATCTCCAAGTTTAGCTAGGAGTTTTCCATGAAGGTATAACTTGTTACTAGTGCGATTGTCTCATGTATCTTTTTTTATTAATAATATCTCTTAGAAACATTTTTGAAGTAGGTACTTGAAGTGCATCGGCTATCGTAAGTTCGAAGTGTAAGCTCCCTAAGGCTTTTGCAAAAGAATCGTATAAATTGTTTATCGGGTTCAATTTTTTGTATGTCTAGATAAGGAAGATCTTTATATTATTATTTTACCTTTGGGGTGGTTCTGGATCCTTTGTTTTTTTCTACTTCTTTTGCTTTTCATTCTATTTTTTCCTTAACTATTTTTTCCTCTTATTCTTATTCCTTACTGAGTTCACTTTCTTATCTAGGAACGACTATCTCGCCATTTGAATCATATGTATTGTTTTGTTCTTACCTTAGTTCACCATTATTCTCTTCTAGGGTTTGTTGTTGCCCCATCTTTTGATCTCCATAATTAATATTATATTGTGAATCAACACTATCTTCTTCTTGGATCATCTCTAGACTTTCTTTTGCCTTCAGGGCTTCTTCTTTATGATAATGAAGTGGAACAATAGGTTCTTTGGTGGTTGTTCCATGTCTGGTAACAATATTAGTGGAAACAAATGAAATGGATCGTATGGGCACCTAGAGGGGGTGAATAGGTGCTACACCAATTTTTTAGTTCTTTTTCAATTTTAGGCTTAACACAAAGGTAAATTCTCTAGATATGCAACTAAGAGGAATTTCCCTATATGTAAACCTAACTACTAAGCGAGTAAAGTCAAAGGGATTGGAACGAGGTAACCATAGTGGAGCACGCGGAGACACGGGATTTGTTTTACCATAGTTCCTTCCTTGTTAAGGGAAGTACGTTTGCGTTGGAGGGGTGGGAGATACTAGGCCACCACGCCACAATAGGCACCACTCTATTCTTCGATGGATCTCACCACCAAAGGGTTGATCCACCTTCCACTATTTGGTACCCTTCTAGGCGGGAACCGGTGCATTTACAACACTAGCAGGGCATGCATCCACAACTGAATTGGAGGCTCTCGTGATGGCAACAAGCTGCCACAAGAAAATTTTAATCAATAACCGAAATAGAGATCTAGATATTTGCAAAAAATACTAGATCAAGAATCCTCCAAGTGAATGGAGGAGAAGTGAAGATCTTGATGGATGCCGATGAAGATCAAAGTCTCCTCCTTCGATTCCCCAAAGCACAGAGCCTTTGAGTGGTCAAAGATGGAGATCGCGCTTGAATCGATATGAATAGGGCAAAGCTATTTCGTAGGATCCAAGAGATCTTAAATGGGGATCTGAAGGGCTATTTATAGCCCCATCCAAAAAGTTATCGTTGGACGAATCGGGGGCCAGATTCTTCTATAACAAACGAGTGTGATGCTCCAGAATCAAACAACACTCTTGCAAGTACTGAGTTAACAGAAAACATACCCAGCATGACATCTGGCGCTTCCTGGGCTTCTTCAGCATTCATGTGAAAAAGACGGACATTGCGGTTGAGCGAGTTCCCTGGGGCAAATCTCCTTCCAGGCTGAACACGGCGTTGTTGCTGAGCAGGTGCATTCACATTGGTGGCTGCTGCAAGCTTCTTAGGGCACTCATGGGAGTAGTGACCCTTGACTCCACATTCAAAGCAAGTGATCTGGGACTTGTCTTTGGCTACAACAGGCACAGCATTGCTTCTAGTCCTTGGGGTAGTATTGTTGTTGTTGTTGTTGGACTTGGGCGGTGCACGATTGAAGTTATTGGAGTTGCTGGGGTTGTTGTTGTGGTTTCCTCTAGACTTCAAGTTTCCTCTGCTACTATTGGGATAGTTTGGACGGGACATCGGGGGTCTATTGTTTCTTGGGGCATATCCTGCAGACGGGTTGGGGTGATACTTCTGGGTATGGTTGGATCCACTCTGGTGCATCATCATGCACTTGCGGTTGTCATTGGCTTGGTTGATCTTCCCTTCCATCTGGATGGCAGAGTCTACAAGCTCTTCTAGATCTTCAAAATGGATGTTGACTAACATAGTCTACATCTCATCATGCAATCCATTTAGGAACCTTTCCTTCTTCTTGGCTTCAGTGTTGATCTCATCAGGGGCATATCTAGCTAAGGATAGAAATTTGTCGCGATACTCAACTACTGTCATCCTTCCTTGCTTCAGTTCTCTGAACTCATCTCTCATTCTGGTGACTAAACCTTGTGGCACATGGGTGCGGCTGAACTTGATCTTGAATGCTTCCCAAGTCATCATTTGACCATCGTTCATGGTACGGGTGCTATTCCACCAGGCTCTTGCATCTCCTACCAAATAATGAGTGGAAAACAATACCTTCTCGTTGGCTTGAACTCCTGCTACTTCCAGATTGTCCTCCATGGTTTGCAACTAGTCATCAGCATCTACGAGATCCTCAGACTTACTAAAGATAGGGGATTGGTACTCTAAAAGTTTTTGAGCTTGGATTCATGGTGATCCTAGTTTCCATGGCCTTGATTATTGTGGGTCATCTGAGCTATCTATTGGAGAGTGGCTAGGTTGGCTTGGTGTTCTACTCTACTAGCTTCACGGTCTAAAACTAGCATCTGAAGAATCTGCAGCATCGGGTCTTGCGATGAACTGCTTCCTCTGGGGTTTCCACGAGTCATCTGAAGATTGAGATAGATAATGAGATAAGAGGGGAATTTCTAAGGTTCATGGTTTTGTTCCAAAAGCTTTAAACTTTGAGTTTGACTCAGGTTTTGCAAACTAACAACTTCCTCTCATTCATTCATTCATTCAAAGCACACATTACAAACACACACCACACACAACTAGAAAAACAGATGGTTTTAAGAACCATTCTGTGAAACTATGATACAGTGGGACCGGTATAACTCATTCCTACGATAGTGATCAAGTGCATCTAGTCATCATCAATGAAGTCGGAATCATCATCATCAGTGTGGAACTCCATGGCATCATCCTCCAGGTAGTCATTGTCATCACTAAGGTAAGAGTAAAGATCTCCCTGGATATCTTCACCTTCCTCCTCCTCCTTTGCTTCAAGATGGACTTCCTGTTCACGGACGGTCTTCTCAAGAGCGGACACCTTCTTGCAAAGATGATCGATGGTGCGATCCTTCTTCTCACGTTGACGACGAAGTGATTGGCGATCCTTGACAAGCATGGCGATAGTCTAGTCCTTCTTGACGGCAATGGCAAGGTTGTGGTTGGCGTAGTTGCGAGCATTGTCCAAGTCCTTATGCCTATCATACAACATGAAGTCAAGATTGTCCACTTGGTGCTTCAACTCTGGGTGTCCTGGCATCTCCAATGGAATTCCCATAAAATCACGCTTGGTGAAGTGAGCAAAGCGAGTTCCCTAGATCAAGTTGATGTTTTGCCCACACAGACGGGCAAGAGCTTCATGCATAGCCCTGGCTAATCCATCTAGCCAATTGTTCTCTCGCAGGGTGAATTGAATCTTCTCAGAAGTGGGTGCTTCCATCTTGCCTCGGAGGTCTGCAACTATCAGCCATTGTAGATCTCCTTCGATGTGATCGTTGAGTTGGGCTCCGAAGAATTCCGAATCGGGAGCTCAATATAGTATGACAATGCATCTAGATCCTCTCAAAGATCAATTGGCCTCCGTTGCCCAGCTCGTAGAACTTGCAATACTGGACCTCCATCTATAAGAATTTAGGGTGAGCAAGTTAGTAGGGTGATCAAGTGTGTCAAATTTTATGTAGAATTGCAAGAAGTTTTGAGGAACATGATTTTTTTTTAAAGAATCAAGGATAAGAGTGGGAATAGGTTTTCATAAATACTCACTTCTTTTGTTTTGAAACTAAGTTTTTGTTCGGACGTCCATTCTAACTAGGGTCTCCTATGGTCAGGATGGCTCTGATACCAACTTGTCAACACCTAGATTTTTAATCCCAGATGCCTGTTATGCCATACCTCACAATCCCAGGATTACCATTTCTGCGAGACATAACAGATTGGATATCACAGTACATCATCCATTACAAACTGTAATAAGGTTTTACAAAAAATAAAGGATCTCATGATCCAGCCTTAATAAAATCAAGCAATGGAATAATAAAGCATAGTAGTGGGCTCCATCTTCAGAGTCACAAGAAATGCTGACGATGGGAGATGATCCTAGTTGTCATAGACATCCTGCTGTCCATCATCATGCTAGTCCTCCTCATAGTCTAGCCATGGGAATAGCCAGGGACAAAGAAATGAGTACTCTTTAAGTACTCGCAAACTATCACTAACAAGTAAGGTAGTTCTAGTAGGAATCTCAAGCTCTAGGTTTATTTGCAAAAGGCCAGATTTATCTAAACTGAGTTTAGAAGTAAAGAAAGCTAATTTAATGTTCTAAATCACTTTAAGTGGGAACCTAGTTTTCATATTCACAACCCTGTTTAGGTCAAGTTAAAGTCACAATTCATTTCACAAGTCATTTTGAAAACATCTGATAACGGAATAGTATGGCCACTCCAATTGTCCATGACCACGGACGCGGCTATTCGAATAGTTTGACACTCTGCAGAGGTGGTACACTTTCACCACAAAATTCAATACATCCATCAGGGATAACCCTGAATCAATCATACTTAGTATGTGGATAATCAATCATAATCTTTCAATTACACACTCTAGTATAAGCACCTCCCCTATGAGCTTGGCCTCCCAGCCATGGCCATCTGCCATCTTGGGCACTTCATAGGTGGACATCATCAAGAGGTAGACTCATCTCAAACCTCTTCCGCGAGGGAACCCATACTAAGGCATATAAACTTTTGGCTAAGCCCTACCCAATTCAGGTATTATGGTTGTACGGTAAAATTGGAATGGTATCGCATCTGAACCCAACCATCTGTTTTTATAAAGGGGCTAAGGCTCATGCCTCAACATTTTCATCATCAAACCATTGTGTTTCTCAACACATGTCAAAACATTTCAATAGAATGAATCATCATTCCAAGGTTTTCATAATCATTTTCACCAAGTATTCCCATCTAAAGTGATCAACTTTTATGCTTAGCACTAGCCACTAAGGTTAAGAATGTTCACTAATGAAAGGTGCTAATCTCCAATCTCATGCCATAGAATGACATCTAAGTATAACTAGATAGGCCTAGTTTTATACTCTTTATGTTATCTATACTAAAAGTAAAGAACTTTGGTAAAGTGAAATAGTAATAAAGCTTGCAAGTAAAACTTGGGTTTGGTATAATCAAAGTGGTATAACCCAAAGCATGCCTAATGCATCTTGCTTAAGTTAATACTTGCAATTATTAGCTTGCAAGGGTCTAGCTTACTTAGTAGTGATGGCTTGCAAGTAATAGCTTGCATAGGTATAAAACTTGCAAGTGTTAGCTTGCCTTGATTGGTGCAGTGATTGAAGTTTTCTTCTTCGTCTTCTAGGTAGAACTCCTCCTCCTCATATCCTTGGTTGGTACTATCGTCTATAAAGGAATACGGGGTACACAATCACCAAAAAATACTTAATTACTTCTATTTACCACACTAAGGCTCACACTTGATGATCTAGCCTCATCACATGAAATAAAGACTTAGTCTTATTTATTTTATTTTAGAAAAGTAATTTCTACTCATTGAAAATACTTAAGATTTCATATTATCCAAATAGAATATGGGATCATGTGGACACATGTCATCACCACATATTCTAATACATGGGAATGTGATTTAAAAAGGTTGGTCATATTTTACAAATCTTATAATTAATATTTAATACAATTAAAGTGACTAGAAATGCCTATATAACATTATTTTGGTACTAGTCCAAAGTCACAACATGCAAACCTAAATATTTTTACATATTTAGATAGATCTCATCAAATGTGATTTTTGAGAGTTGGAATCAACTCAAAAGCATTTATGGTTTATTTTAAAAAAAGTTTAAAGTTGGAAAAGTCTCTGTCTTGTTATTTTTACTATATGTGATCTCTAACTCCAAATTATTTAATCCAATGGACTTGGATAGATAATTTAAATATCTTTCTAACAAAATTTGAATCATGCAATTTGGTTTAGTGAATCTCTCTGAATTGGTTTTTGAATCTATGGACAGAATAGGGTTTTAACTGAATTGGAAAATACTAATTTGAATCTCTGGGCTACGCGTGGGAAACTAAACAGGTCGGCCCAACTACACTGCACAACACAGCGGGCTGCTGACAGACGGGGTCCACCAGTCAGCGAGTCTAACTACCCGAAACGGTATCTACTAATCTAAGCCCTACGATCTAATTCTAATCTAATGACCGAGAGTCATCATCGACGACGAACTGCTCCGGCGAGGAAATTAACCTAGCGCGGCGGTGGGGGTCCGGCGAGGCTCACCTGGGCTCCAGATAGGGTCAGCGATGGGGGTGAATGGGTTTGTCGACGACGGCGGTTCCAGCGGTGGTCACGGCAGGTCTTGGGGTGGTCGCAGTCAACGACACCCTTCTCCTCCAGCAGCGGTGAGCTCCGACCAAATTCCAGCGAGGGAGAGCTCGCCTTGCTCCGGGGAGACGTGTGGGAGTGGCTATGAGGAGTGGGGAGTGCAGTGGTGTGGAGAATGGAGGCAGAGGAGGCCTCTACTTATACTACGGCGAGGGGACCGAACGGCATGGGCTTGGGTTCGACGATGGCGACGCTATAGGCGTCTAGCAGCGCAGATGAGGCTAGGGGACGGTGTATGGTTCCCTAGCGATCCTCTCTAGCTTAATGGCGCGGCGGGGGCGGTGTGGATTGGTCGGGAGGGTGCGGCGCTCCGCGCGGATGCAGAGGTGTTTGCGATAGCGTGCAGGAGCTACGGGTCATGTGGCGGTGAACGGGGGTGTCTGCTGGGTTGTGGTGATCATGGCGAGCGTGAGCGTGCGCGGCGAGGGTGAGGTGCGGTCTATGCGAGGCGGTCGGCTACGGCGAGCTGGCGCACTCTAGGCATGGCGTAGAGACATAGGGCGCGGCGTAGCTAGGGTGGTCCAGGGCTCGTCTACGGTCAAGGCTTGGGTAGGGGTGGTGGTGGACCGAGGCGTGTCTGGTGCACGTCATGGGAAAGGGCGGTGATGCTCCTAGCGTGCTGTCCACTGTCGGCCGGCAACGACCAAAACTGGGCGGCGCTCCTTTGTGCACACGACTAAGGGGGGATTGGTCTGGTGCTTGGCTAGGCGCAGGGGAGACATGGGAGTGAAGTGGAGACTAAATGGTCGAGGATCACTGTGCAAAACAGTGAAGTTAGGCAGTGGGTTAATTTGTGTAAGTCAAGTGTTTGAGGAAATGGCCGCAAGAAAATTACTTTGGAATTTTTGAATGAAATTGTTTGAGTGATCTAAACCTAAGCTTGAGTGTCTCTGTTTGCTTCGGTTTGACAAGGGGAATTGATTTGATGGGCTTTTGAAAAAGTGTGATCTTACCACGCACACTTGATTTAATTTTCAAATGTCCTTTAAATTAATTTGGAGAGTGTTTTTGTAAGTTTGTAAAGTGGGCCTTGATACACTTGTACTTGGTAACACACAAAACATAGGGAACCATGAAATGTTCTTTCAATCTCCCCCTTTTTGGTGTTAGATGACAATACTAGGATTTGGAAGAAAGTTCACATGACCACCAACAATAAATACATGAAAGAGACTCCCCCTCAATGTGTGCATACTAAAAATTTGCATTTGAATCATCCTCGTCCTCGTCCCCGTCCTTGTCCTCATCCTCAAGCTCCTCGGTGTCATCCTCCTCATCATCAGTAGTGGCCGCGAAGGAAACAGGTGACGCTCAAGCTCTCCATAGTTAAGCCTAGAAGAAGAATTCCACCGAGCATATGGTGTGGGAGTAGTAGGAGTAGAGGGATCGCCTGAAGCACCGGACTCCTTCTCCGCCGCTGGTATCATGGGGGAGCACCGCCCCTTAGCCCCCTCCTTCACGGCTTCTTGGGAGTCCTCCCCCATGGAGATGGGATCCATGGGGGAGGCAAAAACGTGGCTTTGGTGGCTGCAAATTTGTGGTTGGAGATGCCCTAGGCGAATTAGGTTTCCTCCCTTTATATAGCTTTTCGGATTCCCGTCACCTCATCTTAGGCTGCAGTAAATCGGGCCTAAAAGGCCCGTCCAGACTCGGAAGCAGCTAAACTTTATGTCCAGAACATTTGTCACGAAATTTCCAACAACTTTGTAGTTGAAGAGTTTTCCATTTGAAGCCGTCTTCGACACGAAACGTGACCATCTTCAAAACAAGTTCTGAGACAGATTTCTGGAAAAATCCCAATTTGACTCCAACAAGGTTTCCACTTGTAGTAATTCTTACACATCAAAGTGTAAAACAAGAACATTTTGCACTTTTGCAACTATTAGTAGGTTAGTGCAAATAAATTATAAACTTTATACAAAAAGGAGTGTCAAAAGCATATTATTAGCATGAAACCATCAAAAATTATATATACGTTATGGACGTATCAACATCCATAAGCTTAGTTCATGCTCGTCCTCGAGTAGGTAAACGATCAAAACAATATAATTTTTTAGGTCACATGCAGACAACACAATCTTGATCATCATTATTGTAAAAGCATTGTTAGCTAGGATTAAGATACTCTAAACATGAATCATGAAAGATAGAGTTCTAACAATAAGACATAGCAACTATGTTGTAACATGAAAAGGCACAAACAAAAGATTCATGAATAACAATGCTTTGCAAGACGTTTGTTTGTTTCACATAAAGAAAGAATAATGAGAATGGTATTCAGCTTGTACCTCATAGAGTAGCAAAACATAAATGCATAGGACACCTTCAAAGTTCATAAGGGTGACTAGATACAAATAGTTTAAGAACAAGCAATATCAAAGTGATGCATCAATCAACAAGTCTTGGGACAATGCACATTAAACTAAGAATGGCCACTATGCTCTCTTAATAGGTGCATAAAGATAGACGATGGAGACTCAACACAAAAGTAAAAGAAAGTCCTTCTTAGAAGGAAGCAGGGATTCAAGTCTCATAAAGAGCTTCCAAAAATTATGATACTTATTTGCTTTCAGCTCTCATTGCCCCTATCATAAGCATCTTTACGTGATTAAGGTTAAAGTGACACAACTAAGAGGATATGCTTGACAAGTTATAAGTTGAAATCTCATGCCCCTTACTTACGAGTATCGAACCTCATGGTACTCAACTTCAGTCACAAGTAAGCTCTTGTCATTCTAAGTACATATGTATCATAGAGAACCGCCAAAGGGGTACCCATTGCACATGATACAGGAGCTATCCCATAATCAAAATGACAAGGCAAGCAGACAATGAGCATCTCAGCGATCTTTTTATTTGCTATTTGCATAGGTTTTTATTGAGGATGCTTCATAGAGTGATCATTATGGTTATGCTGCAAGTTTCCACCAAGATTAGGCATGGCTTAGGCTAGCGGCCCAGGCGTTTCTCTAACACACATACAAACTCCATAATCTTACAAGTTTTCCTTTTATTTCACACCACCGGGATCCATAAGCAAAAGAATATTGATATCAACGGAATATAAGTGCAATGTTGAAAGTGTTCCCCATAATACATGGTTCTACTAACTTCAACTTATAAAGCGCAAGCATATACGCAACAAAGATGGACACAATGGTTCATGTTTATTAAGTGCAAGAAAATAAAGTGTGCCATCAAGTTCGTGAGAGCTTTAATCACTAATTTTCACATAACAAGTTTAATTCGGAAGGTAGATAAAAGCATGAATATACTTGGAATAGAAATGCTAATAGGTAGGTATGGTGGACTCTTTGGGATAACTTAGTTTTATTTGGAGTTGGATGCATGAGTGGAACTCATACTTGGTTATGGAGGCTAGCAAAAGAATGGGAGCGACCAACTAAAAGAGCAATAATGGCCATAATCATGCAAAGCGACAAAACATCATTAATTAAAGCATAAAGTGAAATTACAAGTCGAAAACTAAAGGATCATAAAGGCTATGGTGACTTGGGCTAGTCATAACATGGTGTGAGCATGCGCCAAGTCAACCCAAATAAAGCATCAAAGGAGAATACCACAATACTATGCTTTAATATGCTAAAACAACGCATGATTCTTTTAAGGCACATTAAGCAATCTCAATTGTTTATAACATGTCATGCTACAGCAAAAATCACTAAGCATAAAGCCAAAACAATATCAAGCATGACATGACAAAGAATAGGCCACCGTAAAAAACGAGCTCCTTTTACCACTTAAGCATTAACTTTTCCTACTATTTTCCAATCCAAACCACACTTATTTGAAAACTAATGTATGAAAGAGGGGGTACAACCAATTTATTCAAGCAAACTAAGCAAACCAAGCAAACTAAAACCAAAAACAAAAACTAAGATGCTTCAAGAACAACACAACTATGCATGAAACAATAAAAATGAAGTGTTTGGAAGAACCTGAGATTTTATTGATGAACAAGGGAATGCCTTGGGCATCCCCAAGCTTTGACTCTTGTACTTCTTGGATATTTCTTGGGGTGACACGAGGTGGCATCCCTAAGCTTGAGCTTTAGTCCATTCTTCATCTCATTACATCATTCTTTCTTTAACACCTGAAATTTTTTCTTCATACAAAACTTCAGATAATCTTCATTATCAACATTAGTGTACTCAAGATAATAAGTATTTGGGTTCAGTTTCCACACCAATAGAACTTCCATTAAAACACAAGCTACTGTAGCACTCCCCTTAAAAAGCTCAATTCCCCAAAGAGAACCCCAAAAGGAATCAACGAGAAGCAAATGCAAATAATGGGAGAAATCTATCAAAACAGACCAGCAGATAGAAACCAATTTTTTCGAAGACCTTATGTTGCTCAAATCGAAAAGTGTTTAACTAACGAAAGTTGTATAACAACCTGGGGAAGAAGCAGAAAAAATTACAGCTCAAACCAACGTACAAAGATTTTACACGAATTTTTACAGCGAAGCACAAAAATCTGTTTCGGACAACAACTTTCCCAAGCATTACTTCTCTCTCATTAGAGGTTACTCTTGGCACAAAAAACAAATAAAAAGGATAAGGAGAGGTCATGACTGAAGCAATAACTTCCAAGACTCAACTAAAACTTTTAGGTTATCTCCCAATAAGTACTTTTCTTTAACGCCTTTAAGTTAGGCATAGGAGCAAGATTCAAGTATTTTCGAATGAATAAGTATTAAGATCAATACCAGAAATATCCTTTTTTTCAAGGCTTCATGCATTTCTACAAGTTTTTAACTGAAAAGCTTCCATGGAAAGATTTGTTTTGGTTTCATAGGCATGAACACAAGTGTTCAAGGTCGACCCCCACTTAACCATTACTCATCTTTCCAATCACTTTCATTTTTGAAAACGTTTTTAGGTAACAAGTACAACTAATTTTTTTTTATAATTCGCATTCCCTATCCATACTAAGATAGAGAACAACCTAAAACTGAAAGTAAAACCTACTTAGAGATAAAGTAAACAAGTGTACAAAAGAATATTCACCCACACGCTATTGCTCCCTCGCAACGGCGCCAGAAAAGGTCTTGATAACCCACAAGTATAGGGGATCGTGTGTAGCCTTTTCGATAAGTAAGAGTGTTGAACCCAACGAGGATCTAAAGGTAGGATAAATATTCTCTCAAGTTCTATCAACCACTGATACAACTCTACGCACACTAAACGTTTGCATTATCTAGGAAATAAAACTAGAGCAACAATATGAGTAATAGAGATAGCTTTGCATGATAATAAATAACAAGAAAGTAAAGCTAGTTGCTGCAGCAATAAAATACACTAAACCAATAGAACCATGAGTGTGGAATATTTCTGGTAATTGTGGTGGCTTTGTCCAAGTTTAAATAGCGAATAGATCAGGTTTATTGTCTTCGATGTAGTTTTCTATGTGGGAGGGGCTAAATATACATGCGCTTCACTACTTGGAATTACATGTACTATATGATTGGATTGTTAGCAAACATATGTAAGTACTAATCAATGGATTAAGGTTTCCCCAACCATAACCTTAAGTTTAATGGTCCTCTTACTCCCATACGTGCAATGTTCCGGTTCGCGTCCTCAGGTTTCTGTCACTCCGACAGAACTTCCCCCTTCCTCTTACACATACTACAAACCCTATGATGTTTAATCCATGCACGCACAAATATAATGGACACCAAAGGACTGTACCATATCAACATACAACTCTAATGAACCAAATACGTTCAACCATTCAATCTAAGAACAAAGAAACTACACAAACATGACATAGATCATAGGATTATAACTTATAGCATCAAACACCATGTTTACATAGGACGGTACAGAGGTGTGTGGGAGGATGAACCACTAAATACTATAAGGATTAGGTGATGGAGATGGCGGTGAAGATGGTGAAGATGGTGAAGAGGGCGGCGGCGGCGCGGGGTACTCCTTCCCCGCCGCCGGTATCATGGGGGAGCACCGCCCCTTAGCCCCCTCCTTCATGGCTTCTTAGGAGCCCTCCCCCATGGAGATGGGATCCGTGGGGGAGGCAAAAACGTGGCTTTGGTGGCTGCAAATTCGTGGGTGGAGATGCCCTAGGCGAATTAGGTTTCCTGCCTTTATATAGCTTTTCGGATTCCCGTCACCCCATCTTGGGCTGCAGTAAATCGGGATCCTAAAAGGTTCGTCCGGACTCGGAATCAGCTAAAATTTATGTCCAGAACGTTTGTCACGCAATTTCCAACAACTTTGTAGTTCAAGAGTTTTCTGTTTGAAGCCATCTTCGACCTGAAACGTGACCATCTTCAAAAAACATTCTGAGACAGATTTCTAGAAAAATCTCAATTTGACTCCAACAAGGTTTCCACTTGTAGTAATTCTTACACATCAAAGTGTAAAATAAGAACATTGTGCACTTTTGCAACTATTAGTAGGTTAGTCCAAATAAATTATAAACTTTATACAAAAAGGAGTGTCAAAAGCATATTATTAGCATGAAACCATCAAAAATTATAGATACGTTATGGACGTATCAACATCCCCAAGCTTAGTTCTTGCTCGTCCTCGAGTAGGTAAACGATCAAAACAATATAAATTTTTAGGTCACATGCAGACAACACAATCTTGATCGTCATTACTGTAAAAGCATTGATAGCTGGGATTAAGATACTCTAAACATGAATCATGAAAGATAGAGTTCTAAGACATAGCAACTATGTTGTAACATGAAAAGGCACAAATAAAAGATTCATGAATAACAATGCTTTGCAAGACGTTTGTTTGTTTCACATAAAGAAAGCATAATGAGAATGGTATTCAGCTTGTCCCTCATAGAGTAGCAAAATATAAATGCATAGGACACCTTCAAAGTTCATAAGGGTGACTAGATACAAATAGTTTAAGAACAAGCAATATCAAAGTTATGCATCAATCAACAAGTCTTGGGACAATGTACATTAAACTAATAATGGCCACTATGATCTCTTAATAGGTGCATAAAGATAGAAGATGGAGACTCAACACAAAAGTAAAAGAAAGTCCTTCTTAGAAGGAATCAGTGATTCAAGTCTCATAAAGAGCTTCCAAAAATTATGGTACTTATTAGCTTTTAGCTCTCATTACCCCTATCATAAGCATCTTTACGTGATTAAGGTTAAAGTGACACAACTAAGAGGATATGCTTGACAAGTTATAAGTTGAAATCTCATGCCCCTTACTTACGAGTACCGAACCTCATGGTACTCAACTTCAGTCACGAGTAAGCTCTTGTCATTGTAAGTACATATGTATCATAGAGAACCGCCAACGGGGTACCCCTTGCACATGATATATGAGCTATCCCATAATCAAAATGACAAGGCAAGCAGACAATGAGCATCCCAGTGATCTTTTTATTTGCTATTTACATAGGTTTTTATTGAGGATGTTTCATAGAGTGCTCATTATGGTTATGCTGCAAGTTTCCACCATGATTAGGCATGGCTTAGGCTAGCGGCCCAGGCGTTTCTCTAACACACATA
Source organism: Avena eriantha (assembly GCA_910589775.1). Taxonomy (NCBI): domain Eukaryota; kingdom Viridiplantae; phylum Streptophyta; class Magnoliopsida; order Poales; family Poaceae; genus Avena; species Avena eriantha. The sequence continues at coordinate 144,719,605 of OU342744.1, read as the reverse complement.
TAGACTCCATGATCTTACAAGTTCCCCTTTTATTTCACACCACCGGGATCTATAAGCAAAAGAATCATGATATCAACGGAATATAAGTGCAATGTTGAAAGCGTTCCCCATGATACATAGTTCTGCTAACTTCAACTTATAAAGCGCAAGCATATACGCAACAAAGATGGACACAATGGTTCGTGTTTCTTAAGTGCAAGAAAATAAAGTGTGCCATCAAGTTCGTGAGAGCTTTAATCACTGATTTTCACATAACAATTTTAATTCGGAAGGTAGATAAAAGCATGAATATACTTGGAATAGCAAATGCTAATAGGTAGGTATGGTGGACTCTTTGGGATAACTTAGTTTTATTTTGAGTTGGATGCATGAGTGGAACTCATACTTGGTTATGGAGGCTAGCAAAAGACTGGGAGCGACCAACTAAAAAATCAATAATGGCCATAATCATGCAAAGCGACAAAAAATCATTAATTAAAGTATAAAGTGAAATTACAATTCAAAAACTAAAGGATCATTAAGGCTATGGTGACTTGGGATAGTCATAACATGGTGTGAGCATGCGCCAAGTCAACCCAAATAAAGCATCAAAGGAGAATACCACAATACTATGCTTTAATATGCTAAAACAACACATGATTCTTTCAAGGCACATTAAGCAATCTCAATTGTTTATAACATGTCATGCTACAGCAAAGCATAAAGCCAAAACAATATCAAGCATGACATGACAAAGCATAGGCCACCGCCAAAAACGAGCGCCTTTTACCACTTAAGCATAAACTTTTCCTACTCTTTTCCAATCCAAACCACACTTATTTGAAAACTAATGTATGAAAGAGGGGGTATAACCAATTTATTCAAGCAAACTAAGCAAACGAAAACTAAGATGCTCCAAGAACAACACAACTGTGCATGAAACAATAAAAATGAAGTGTTTGGAAGAACCTGAGATTTTATTGATGAAGAAGGGGATGCCTTGGGCATCCCCAAGCTGTGACTCTTGTACTTCTTGGATATTTCTTGGGGTGACACGGGGTGGCATCCCCAAGCTTGAGCTTTAGTCCATTCTTCATCTCATTACATCATTCTTTCCTTAACACCTGAAATTTTTCCTTCATACAAAACTTCACATAATCTTCATTAGCAACATTAGTGTACTTAAGATAATAAGTATTTGGGTTCAGTTTCCACACCAATAAATCTTCCATTAAAACACAAGCTATTGTAGCACTTCCCTTAAAAAGCTCAATTCCCCAAAGAGAACCAAAAAGGAATCAACAAGAAGCAAATGCAAATAATGGCAGAAATTTGTCAAAACAGACCAGCAGATAGTAACCAATTTTTTCGAAGACCTTATGTTGCTAAAATCGAAAAGTGTTGAACTAACTAAAGTTGTATAACAACCTGGGGCAGAAGCACAAAAAATTACAGCTCAAACCAACGTACATAGATTTTACATGAATTTTTATAGCGAACCACAAAAATCTGTTTCAGGACAGCAACTTTCGCAAGCATTACTTCTCTCTCATTAGAGGTCACTCTTGGCACAAAAAGCAAATAAAAAGGATAAGGAGCGGTTATTACTGAAGCAATAACTTCCAAGACTCATCTAAAACTTTTGGGTTATCTCCCAATAAGTATTTTTCTTTAACGCCTTTAAGTTAGGCATAGGAGCAAGATTCAAGTATTTTCGAATGAATAAGCATTAGGATCAATACCAAAAATATCTTTATTTTTCAAGGCTTCATGCATTACTATAAGTTTTTAACTGAAAAACTTCCATGGAAAGATTTGTTTTGGTTTCATAGGCATGAACACAAGTGTTCAAGGTCGACCCCCACTTAACGATTACTCATCTTTCCAATCACTTTCCTTTTTGAAAACGTTTTTAGGTAACAAGTACAACTATTTTTTTTATAATTCGCACTCCCTATCCATACTAAGATATATAACAACTCAAAACTGAAAGTAAAACCTACTTAGAGATAAAGCAAACAAGTGCACACAAGAATATTCACCCACACGTTATTGCTCCCCGGCAACGGCGCAAGAAAAGGTCTTGATAACCCACAAGTATAGAGGATCGTGTGTTGCCTTTTCGATAAGTAAGAGTGTCGAATCCAACGAGGAGCTAAAGGTAGGATAAATATTCTCTCAAGTTCTATCAACCACTAATACAACTCTACGGACACTAAACATTTGCATTATCTAGGAAATAAAACTAGAGCAACAATATGAGTAATAGAGATAGCTTTGCATGATAATAAATAACAAGAAAGTAAAGCTAGGTGCTGCAGCAATAAAATACACTAAACTAATAGAACCATGAGTGTGGAATAGTGGTGGTAATTGTGGTGGCTTTGTCCAAGTTTAAATAGCGAATAGATCAAGTTCATTGTCTTCGATGCAGTTTTGTATGTGGGAGAGGCTAAATATACATGCGCTTCACTACTTGGAATTACATGTGCTATATGATTGGATTGTTAGCAAACATCCGTAAGTACTAATCAATGCATTAAGGTTTCCCCAACCATAGCCTTAAGTTTAATGGTCCTCTTACTCCCATACGTGCAACGTTCCGGTTCGCGTCCTGAGGTTTCTGTCACTCCGGCAGAACTTCCCCCCTTCCTCTTACACATACTACAAACCCTATGATATTTAATCCATGTGCGCACAAATATAATGGCCACCAAAGGACTGTACCATATCAACATACAACTCTAATGAACCAAATATGTTCAACCATTCAATCTAAGAACAAAGAAACTACGCAAACATGACATAGATCATAGGATTATAACTTATAGCATCAAACACCATGTTTACATAGGACGGTACAGAGGTGTATGGGAGGATGAACCACTGCATACTAGGAGGATTAGGTGATGGAGATGGTGGTGAAGATGGTGAAGAGGGCGGCGGCGGCGGCGCGGGGGACTCCTTCCCCTCCGCCGGTATCATGGGGGAGCACCGCCCCTTAGCCCCCTCCTTCATGGCTTCTTGGGAGCCCTCTCCCATGGAGATGGGATCCATGGGGAGGCAAAAACGTGGCTTTGGTGGCTGCAAATTCGTGGGTGGATATGCCTAGGCGAATTAGGTTTCCTCCCTTTATATAGCTTTTTGGATTCCCGTCACCCCATCTTGGGCTGCAGTAAATCGGGCCTAAAAGGCCGTTCGGACTCGGAATCGGCTAAACTTTATGTCCAGAACATTTTTCGAGAAATTTCCAACAACTTTGTAGTTGAAGAGTTTTCTGTTTGAAGCCATCTTCAACCCGAAACGTGACCATCTTCAAAAAGAGTTCTGAGACAGATTTCTGGAAAAATCCCAATTTGACTCCAACAAGGTTTCCACTTGTAGTAATTCTTACACATCAAAGTGTAAAACAAGAACATTTTGCACTTTTGCAACTATTAGTAGGTTAGTTCAAATAAATTATAAACTTTATACAAAAAGGAGTGTCAAAAGCATATTATTAGCATGAAACCATCAAAAATTATAGATACGTTATGTACCAGACGTCAGGGTCTTAGATTTTAAAGTTGTGGTTAGGTTTCTACCTTAATTATTTTCTTGTACTTGCGGATGCTTGCAAGGGGTATAATCACAAGTATGTATTAGGCCTAAGAAGGTCGGTACATTAGCATAGGTTCACCCACACAACACTTAGTAAAGAAGATTAATCAACTATGTGAAGCGAAAGCACTTGACGATATTCCTGTGTGTCCTCAAGAACGTTTGGTCATCTTAAGTAATACAACCGGCTTGTCCTTTGCTAAAGAAAGGATTGGGCCACTTGCTGCATTTATTCTTATTGTCTTTTACTTACTCGTACTTTATTTACTTGCATTATCAAAAACCCTAATAATCTGTTTGCTAAGTATTTGCAGAGAATTCTTGATCCATACCACTAACCAGCACCTTATACTCCTCGTTGGGTTCGACACTCTTACTTATCAAAAATACTATGATACACCCCTATACTTGTGGGTCATCAAGACTATTTTCTGGCGCCGTTGCCGGGGAGTGAAGCGCTATTGGAGAGTGGAACTGGTAAAGGAAACTTCTACTGTGAGTATTGTTTACTTCTATTATTTGCTTTATTTTCATTGTGGATAATTCGCTGAGTTTCTTATTTCATAATACTACTACCACTGCTAAGGTAGTAGATGAACCACCACCTGCTAAGAATGATACTTTTAAAATACCTACAAGAATTATTGATCGTGTTATGGATAACTATTATGTTGGAGATGGAACTGTCCATCTCGGTGATCATTTGCTCTTTATACACGAATTATGCGGGTTGTTCAAGTGTGCAGGTATTACTACAGATCAAGTCAAGAAGAAGTTATTCTCATTATCACTAAAAGGAAGAGCTGAGGAATGGTATAAGCTGCTGAAGAATGGTGAAGCTCTTGAATGGGAGGAAATAGTACCTCTCTTTTATTCAAAGTTTTATCCTCCTAGTGAGATTCATAAAGATCGGAATCAAATATATAACTTTTGGCGTCTTGATGGAGAGAGTACAGCTCAAGCTTGGGGGAGATTGAAGTTACTAATGCTCAAATGTCCCATTCATGAGCTCCCCAACAATATTATTATCAATAACTTTTATGCAAGGCTCCCTCCACATGATAAGGATTTATTGGATGCTTCTTGTGCTGGATCATTCACTCACATGGAAGAAGAAGCTAAATGGGATCTTCTAGACCGTATTCAAGATAATGGTGAAGCATGGGAGAATGAGAAAGGAAGAAAGTGAGGTATAAATTATGATTATGAATACATTGAGTCTTTTATGGGAACTGATGACTTTCAAAATATTAAAAATGCTTATGGTCTAGACTCTCAAGCTAGTGCAACTTATTTTAAGACTTTTGCTTCCTACATTGAAGTTCCTAAAAAGAAGTGGAATAAGTATCATGAACCATATAAAGATGTTGCTAAGTGTGTTCCTGCAAGAAATACTGAAGTTTATACTGTTAATCATGTTTTAACTGAACCTTACATTGAGAAAATTCCTTTCCTAGTTAAGATAAAGGAACATTCTATGATAGCTAGTATGGTTAATGAAAGTACAAATAAAGTTGTTGAACCTGACGAACAAGTAGCTATTGAACCTATAATAGCAAATGTGAAAGACTTTGTCACTAAATATGTAAAAGATGGACATACTATCATTTGTAAGGATACCTCTAATATTGTTTCACAAAGTAGTGTTATGAGAGCTAGTGTCCCTGTGTTTTCTGTTAGTATAAGTGATCATTGCTACAATGGTGCTTGTGATAGTTATATCATTAAGTTTATGCATGATACTGAAAGTTATTATGAGAGAGGGAAGGCCGTTCTTATGCATCTCAATAGTATCAAGTTTCCTCATTTTATGCTGAAAGTTTTTATGTTGGGCTTCTTTTGCCTTCCTATGCTAGTGGCCTCTGGTTTCAATAACTTGTTTGTTTACAAAATTCCTTTGCATAGGAAGTGGGTTAGACTTAAACATGTGTATTTTTGCTTCTTAATGCTCTCTTTCACTTTAATTCGTATTCTTATGTGAGCATCATTGAAATTATGATGCCCATCTTAATGGCTATAAAGAAAGAGCTTTTTGGGAGACAACCCAATATATTTGTGTTTTCAGTTTGCTTTTGTTTTTTTGAGTCTTGGAAGTTATTACTTGCGTAATAACCTCTCCTTATCCTTTTTGTTTGGTTTTTGTGTCAAGATCAACCCCTAATGAGAGAGAAGTAATATTTGGGAAGTTGTTGTCCCGAAACAGATTTTTGTGCTTCACCGTAAAAATTCATGAGAGATCTCTGTAATTCGGATTGAGATATAATTTTTGTGCTTTTGCCCTAGGTTGTTATTTAACTTTCGCTAGTTTTGCACTTTTTGATTTGAGCAATAGAAGATTTTCGAAAAAATTGATCTTTACCTGCTGATCTGTTTTGACAGATTTTGCCATTCTTGCATTTGCTTCTTAAAACAACTTCCTTTTTGGATTCTTTTTGGGTTTTCGAATGGAGTTTCTACAGTAGTTTATGTTTTGATGGATTTCAGTTGAAATTGGACCTAAGAGGTTTTATCACTTCACTTATACTAACGATGCTAATGAGAACTGTGTGAAGTTTTGTGTGAAAGAAATTTCTAGGTTAGTGGAGAAAATGGTGTAATAAGAAAGTGAAATATTTCATGACTTGAGAAATATGTGTATGAAGATGAAGATATTGATGTTATTCAAGTGGTGACTCCGGAATAATCTACTAAATACCAAATTTAGAGACCTGCAGAGTCTGTTTTCAAATAGGTAACAGTTCTGGTAAGAAAAGTTCCACGAAAATTTTGTCAAGTTATATTTTTGCAGGTTTTATCCAACAAGGAAAGCTACGAAGCGAAAGAGGGACGAAAACGGATCTTGGGTGGCTCACACCACCCTGTGGCACGGGCCCACCCCTGGTCGCGCCACCAGGTGGTGTGTCCACCTCGGACTCTGTCTCCGACCCGTTTTCTCCTAGTACCTTCCTTTTGTTATAAAACTTTGTAATATATAATTCCCCAGATCCCCCGAAGTTCGTATATCGTGTTTTCTTCGTGTTTTCGTTTTGATCTGTTTCTGCCAGGAAATATTCTTGAAAGTTTAGAAGCACAATGGTGTCCGCCAAGGATAAAGGAAAGGAGCCTATGGAGGAGGATCTCCAAGATCCCGGGCAGGAGAAGGAGATCAAGAGTGAAGGAGAAGAGGAGGCAAAGCAAAGCCAACATCCGCACACCGACACTACCATTGCAAGCATTGGAGTGGTGGCAAATCATGCCAGGATTAGAAGGACTGCACGGATGTCAACTAGAGGGAAGCCTCCGCGTCACTGTTTGGCCCCACGGACACCTTCTCCAAGCACCAAGAGTCCCTTCCATACCCGTATCCACGAGCATCATTACAAGAATATGCCCCAGGAGAAACTACCCTCCAATTGGGATTTGCCTCGTTCTAACCATGCAGGAAAAGGAGACTTCAAGGAGGAAGAGTGGGGAAAGAATCGCAAGAGATGGGATTCACAACATGACATGATCATGCACCGCATCGAGCACAACTCGGAGTTGATTCGTACTCTCACCTTCGAGGTTGAGGACTTGGGGAAATTGATCAAAAAGCTCATTGAGAGAATACCACCACCGAAGGAGTAATTCATCATCAGGTTTTGGCATCCCCTTGGTTTGTTCCAAGCTTGGGGGAGTGTCGCGGTATCACATCACTATCTTCTATCTTTTTACCTTTTTAGTAGAGTCATATCATGAATAGAGAAGTTATCGTGTAGGATGGTTTGCATTATGGAAGTTTCCCCTCTCTCGTTAGATATGTATCCCTTGGTGTGAGTTGCCATTATAGAATATTAATGAGAAGTTCTATCATTTATTATTTTGCATATCTTATTTTAGTTTTCAATTCATGGTTATATGATTGATATTGTTGTTAGTATTGGCATCACTTTGGGATCATTGAGTTAATTTAGTTGGTTTTGGCAAACCCGGCTTGGTCAGTAGCAACACTATTTTTGAGAGTTGAATGAAAAGATAAAAGTACTCTAAAGAAATATAATTTCATCATCTTTCTTTCTTGATTTGCTCATAAGATTAGTATTCTCTAGTTAAGATCTTTTGTGCTTCTAAGGAAGATTGCATGTTTGTTTTTATCACCTGTATGTTTGTTTGTTTCCCTCAACTCTTATACTTGTTACCCAGCCTTGTTAGCCAAAAACCTGTACTTAGAGGGAATTCTTCTCGTGCATCCAATCCTTAAACCAAAACCTATGCCATTTGTGTCCACCATACCTACCTATTAGCACTATTGCTATTCCAAGTAAATTCATGGTTTTATCTACCTTCCAAATTAAACTTGTTATGTGAAAATTAGTGATTAAAGCTCTCACGAACTTGATGGCACACTTTACTTTTCTCGCACTTAATAATCTTAAACCATTGTGTCCATATTTGTTGCGTATATGCTTGCGCTTTATAAGTTGAAGTTAGCAGAACCATGTTATCATGGGGAACGCTTTCAACATTACATTGGCACTTGGTACCTAGTTGATATCATGTTCTTTTGCTTATGGATCTCGGCGGTGTGAAATAAAAGGGGAACTTGTAAGATCATGGAGTTTGTATGTGTGTTAGAGAAATGCTTGGGCCGCTAGCCTAAGCCATGCCTAATCATGGTGGAAACTTGCAGCATAACCATAATGAGCATTCTATGAAGCATCCTCAATAAAAACCTATGCAAATAGCAAATAAAAAGATCGTTGAGATGCTCATTGTCTGCTTGCCTTGTCATTTTGATTATGGGATAGCTCCTGTATCATGTGCAAGGGGTACCCCATTGGCGGTTCTCTATGATACACATGTATTTACAATGACAAGAGCTTACTTGTGACTGAAGTTGAGTAGCATGAGGTTCGGTCTTCGTAAGTAAGGGGCATGAGACTTCATTTTATAACTTGTCAAGCATATCCTCTTAGTTGTGTCACTTTAACCTTAATCACCTAAAGATGCCTATGATAGGGGCAATGAGAGCTGAAAGCAAATAAGTATCATAATTTTTGGAAGCTCTTTATGAAACTTGAAATCCCTGCTTCCCTCTGCGAAGGGCCTTTCTTTTACCTTTTTAGTTGAGTCAGTAAACCTATTCCCTTCTACCTCAGCAAGTATTTTGAGTTGTTGTGTTTCATTCATATGATGATTTATTCAATCATGTTTCTTATGTTCCTTGTTTTGCACATTGCTCTTATCTAAGTGTTTACTACTCTAAAAGCTATCATTGAAAACCAGTTATTTGTGAACTCCTGCAAATTGTCAACTATTCTTCGACCAAGAGCTAAGTTTGCCATTACCAATTAGGATTTACTTTATGTATCTTTATTGTGTTTCCTTTACTTATTGCAAGTTAAGTTACATAATAGTGAGTTGTCTTATATTATGATTTATGTTTTGATGAATGTGATGCTTCTTGTCCGTTTTCTTTGATCGACTCTTCACTCCATAAACCTGAGGTCATGTTTATTGAGTTTAGTTTTGCTTGGGGACAAGCGAAGTCTAAGCTTGGGGGGAGTTGATACGCCCATTTTGCATCACTATTCTATATCATAATTTACTATTATTCATTGATATATTTCATATTAAGTGATGATACTTATGTAATTTCATCTGTTTTTGCATGGTTGATGACTTTTGGAGCATGGACCGCTGCAGTCAGGATTCTGATGGAAAAGGTGATGTTTGGAGGCAAAATTCGCGAAGATCAGAAAATCTGGGAAACTACATGGAAAATCCTATTTTTCCAGAAGATGAAGAAAGCCAAGGGGGAAGTGGAGATGGGCCACAGGGGGCCCACACCACCCCCTGGCGCGGCCACCCAAGGCCGCGTCACCAGGTGGTGTGGCCGCCCTGGTCCACTTCAGCCTCTCCCCTCTGGCGTATATTATCCCCCCGAAACCCTAAGACTCGTAGAGCGACCACAGAAAGATTCTGACACCTCTATGGGGTGGAAAACACCGAGAGAGAAAGATCTCTCCGGCATACAGAATTCTGCCAGGGGAATTCCTTCCAGGAGAGGGGAGGTTATCGCCATCAACACCACCATCAAGCTGGACTTCATCGGGATCATCATCACCATCATCATCATCACCAGCACCATCATCACTACTCCATACCGCTGTAACAATTGGGTTGAATCTTGCATAGTTCTTAGGGGAAACTTTCCCGGTGTTGATTACTCTTTGTAGTTGATGCTATTGAGTGGAACCATTGAATTATTGTTTATGTTCAGATTGTTATACATCATTATTCCACCTCTGATCATGATCCATATTATGTCTTATGAGTAGTTCGTTTAGTTCTTGAGGACATGGGAGAAGTCATGTTGTTAGTAGTGGAATTGTGTTGAGAAAGATTCAATGGTTTGATATTTAAGTTGTGGTGTACTTCTTCTAGTGGTGTCATGTGAATGTCGACTACATGACACTTCACCTATATGGGCCTAGGGGAATGCATTGTGTATTTGGCTACTAATCATAGGGGTTGCCGGAGTGACAGAAACCTGACCCCCCATTAGAAAACCATTGCACAAGGGACGTCAGGGTCTTAGAGTTTAAAGTTGTGGTTAGGTTTCTACCTTAATTACTTTCTTGTACTTGCGGATGCTTGTAAGGGGTATAATCACAAGTATGTATTAGTACTAGGAAGGTCGGTACATTAGCACAGGCTCACCCACACAACACTTAGCAAACTAAATAAGATTAATCAACTATGTGAAGCGAAAGCACTTGACAATTTCCCATGTGTCCTCAAGAACGTTTGGTCATCTTAAGTAATACAACCGGCTTGTCCTTTGCTAAAGAAAGGATTGGGCCACTTGCTGCATTTATTCTTATTGTATTTTATTTACTCGTACTTTATTTACTTGCTTTATCAAAAAAAACCTAAAAATCCGTTTGCTAAGTATTTGTAGAGAATTCCTAATCCATACCACTAGCCAGCACCTTCTGCTCCTCGTTGGGTTCGACACTCTTACTTATCAAAAATATTGCAATACACCCCCTATACTTGTGGGTCATCAAGGACACCTTCAAAGTTCATAAGGGTGACTAGATACAAGTAGTTTAAGAACAAGCAATATCAAAGTTATGCATCAATCAACAAGTCTTGAGACAATGCACATTAAACTAAGAACGGCCACTATGCTCTCTTAATAGGTGCATAAAGATAGAAGATGGAGACTGAACATAAAAGTAAAAGAAAGGCCTTCATGGAAGGAAGCAGGGATTCAAGTCTCATAAAGAGCTTCCAAAAATTATGGTACTTATTAGCTTTCAGCTCTCATTGCCCCTATCATAAGCATCTTGAAGTGATTAAGGTTAAAGTGAACAAACTATGGAGTATATGCTTGACAAAGTATAAGTTGGCAATCTCATGCCCCTTGAATACGAGGGCCGCTCTTCATGCTACTCAAGTTTAGTTACCAGTAAGTTCTTGTCATAGTAAGTACATGTGTATCATAGAGAACCGCCAATACCCCTTGCCCGATGATACAGAAGAATCCCCATATCAAAATGACAAGGCAAGCAGACAATAAGCATCTCAGCATCTTCTTATTTACCATGGGAAATGGTGCTTTTTTTCTCTCTTTCCTCTTTTCTCATCTTTTTTTCTTTTTTTCTCAATCTCTATCTCTTTTTTTATAAGAAGAATGCTTCATAGATTGCTCATTATGGTTACGCTGCAGGTTTCCACCATGATTAGGCATGGATTAGACCAGCCGCCCAGGCATTTCTCTAAAACACATACATAACTCCATGGACTTACAAGCTCCCCCTTCATTTCACACCGACGCCATCCATAAACAAAAGAGCATGATATCAACTGAGTACAATGTATAAGTGCAATGTTGAAAGCATTCCCCATGACAGCATGGTTCTGCTAATCCCAACATATAAGTGCAAGCATATACAACATAGATGACACAATGGTTCAAGTTTATTAAGTGCAAGAAAAGTAAAGTGTGCCATCAAGTTCGTGAGAGCTTTAATCACTAATTTTCACATAACAAGTTTAATTCGGAAGGTAGATAAAAACATGAATATACTTGGAATAGCAAATGCTAATAGGTAGGTATGATGGACTCTTTGGAATAACTTGGTTTTATTTGGAGTTGGATGCATGAGTGGAACTCATACTTGGTATGGAGGCTAGCAAAAGACTGGGAGCGACCAACTAAGAGAGCAATAATGACCATAATCATGCAAAGCAACAAAACATCATTAATTAAAGCATCAAGTGATATTACAAGTCTAAAACTAAATGATCATAGAGGCTATGGTGACTTGGTATAGTCTTAACATGGTGTGAGCATGCGCCAAGTCAACCCAAACAAAGCATCAAAGGAGAATACCACAATATTATGCTTTTATATGCTAAAACAACGCATGATTCTTTCAAGGCACATTAAGCAATCTCAATTTGTTTATAACATGTCATGATACAGCAATAATCACTAAGCATATGGTCAAAGCAACATCCAACATGACATGATAAAGTCTAAGTCACAGTCAAAACAAGCTTCCTTTTGTACCACTATAAGTATGAAACTTCCTACTCTCTTCCAACACCAATCGACTTATTTGAAAGAACTCACAAAGATAATGATAAATAAAGATCAGTGAGGTTGTCTCACAAATCCAAAAAGAAGAACTAAAAAGTTGTAAGATGAAAGCACAAGAAAACTAAGGCTAAACATAGTGCTACCAAAAGAGAACACTCACAAAACAATAAGAATGAAAACTAGAGTGTTCTAAACAATGAAAGCAGAGTGTGTCTATCTCCAAAAGAAGTGTTGGGATCCAACCAACTTATTGCAGTAAACAAAGCAAAAGAAAACTAAAAATAAAAACAAAGACGCTCCAAGAACAACAAAACAGTGTATGAAACAATAAAAACGAAGTGTCTAGAAAGACCTGGGATTATTATTGATGAAGAAGGGGATGCCTTGGGCATCCCCAAGCTTTGACGCTTGTACCTATTGAATATTTCTTGGGGTGACACGAGGTGGCATCCCCAAGCTTGATCTTTTGTCCATTCTTCATCTCATTACATCATTCTTTCCCTACACCTAAAAATTTCCTTCATACAAAACTTCACACAATCTTCATTAGCAACATTAGTGCATTCAAAAGATAATAAACCTTTGGTGTTTAGTTTTAAAACAGCAAAACTTTCATTTAAAACACAAGATATTGTATCAATTCCCTCAAAAAGCTCAATTCACCAAAAAGAACCCAAAGAGAAATCGATAAAGAGGCAAATGCAAATAATGGCAGAAATCTGTCAAAACAGACCAGCCGATTTTTTCAAAGACCTTCTGTTGCTCAAATCAAAAAGTGTTGAACTAACGAAAATTAGCTAACAACCTGGAGGATTTATTCAGAACATTACAGCTCAATCTGACATACAGAGATTTTTCACGAATTTTTACATCGAAGCACAAAAATCTGTTTCGGGACAGCAACTTTCCCAAGTCTTACTTCTCTCTCATTAGAGGTTACTCTTGGCACAAAAACCACACAAAAAGGATAAGGAGAGGTTATTACAGAGGTAAATGACTTCCAAGACTCAACAAAAGATTCCTAATGAAATTTGGGTTATCTCCCAAAAAGTGTTTTTCTTTAACGCCTTTGAACTAGGCATGATAATTTCGATGATGCTCACATAAGAAATATGAATTGAAGTAAAAGAGAGAATCAAGAAGAAAATATGGAACAATTTTAAGTCTAACCCACTTCCTATGAAAAATAATCTTGTAAAGAAACAAGTCATGAAAGCACAAAGCAACAATCATAGGAAAGCAAAACAAGTGCAACTTCAAACTTTTCAACATAAAGAGGGGAAACTTAATATTGTTGAGATACATAAAACCATGTTTCCCTCTCTCATAATAACTTTCAGTAGCATCATGAATAAAATTAACAATATAACTATCACATAAAACATTCTTATCATGAGCCACATGCATAAAATAATTGTTACTTTCCCTATAAGCATAGTCATTCTTACTAATCGTAGTGGGAGCAAATTCAACAAAATAGATATCATTATTATCCTCATCACCATAATCAACAAATATAGGAGGCATATTGTAATCATAATTAATTTTCTCCTCAATAGTAGGTGGATTGAAAATATCATATTCATCATTGTAATCATCATATATTGGAGGCATAGTATCATCAAAGTAAATTTTCTCCTCTGTGCTTGGGGGACTAAAAAGATCATTTTCATAAAAACTAGCTTCCCCAAGCTTAGACTTTTTCATAGAATTAGCAATAATGGTGTTCAAAGAATTCATACTAATAACATTGCTATTAGCACGCAAATAAAGTTCCATAGGTTTTTTAATTTTTCTTCAAACACTTCATGTCCTAACTCAAGATAAATACTATAAAGCTCTCTAATTTTGTTGTTGTTTTCCATTAAGCCTAACTAGTGAAAATAAAAACAAGAAACAAAAAGATATAATTACAGAATCTAAAGGAAATAACTTCAAGCACTCACACACAAGTAATAGTGCTAGAAGATAGCTTAGTAGCCAGAGGATGTGACTACCTTTTACCTTACCTCCCCGGCAACGGCGCTAGAAAATAGCTAGATGTCTACGCACTTCTATTCTTGTAGACAGTTGTTGGGCCTCCAAGTGCAGAGGTTTATAGAACAACTGCAAGTTTCCCTTAAGTGGATTACCCAAGGTTTATCGAACTCAGGGAGGAAGTGGTCAAAGGTATCCCTCTCAAGCAACCCTGCAATCAAGATACAAGAAGTCTCTTGTGTCCCCGACACACCCAATACACTTGTCAGGTGTATAGGTGCACTAGTTTGGCGAAGAGATAGTAAAATACAAGTGGTATGGATATAAGACAACAGTGCCAGAAAATACTTTGATGGCGTGGAAGAGACTAAAGGCAAACTGAAATAAAGATGGTAACAAGCAAACATGTAACAGATCTAGTTGCAAACGGTGTTTCAATTCTTAGAAACAAGGCCTAGAGATCATACTTTCACTAGTGAAAACTCTCATATAAATGTCTTCTCTTTATGATACTACTCTGAACTACTCTCCGGTTGGACACTCTAATCCATGGTAGGGCTATAACAGGACTCCTCAAGACCGCCTTCCCCATCTAGATAACCCCACACTATCACCTTGAGCGCTAGATGGTTCCAACAAACACCACAATTTCATAGAGACATCCAACTCCAAATATAACTCATAACAAGTATTTGTAATCTCTAGCCTAAGTGCCACCATGGTGTGCATGCAATCACTTTCACACACATGGGGAGAGCCAGAGATCTATTAAAGCACTTGAGTAGCAAGGTAGATCTACTTTATTACAAAGCTCATGATCACAATATGATCATGCATAGAGAGAGATGAACACATAGCTACCGGTAGAACCCTTAGCCTCGAGGAAGATCTACTCCTGCATCATCATGGGAATCAGCAATGGCGATGGAGATGGTGGTGGAGATCGATGGAGATGGCTCCGGGGGCACTTCCCCGTCCCGGCAGGGTGCCGGAATAAAGACTTCTATCCCCCGAATCTCCCCTTCGGTGGTGGCAGCGTTGCGGAACTTTTCGTGGCTGGAGGTTGGATTCTTTAGGGTTTCTGCATCGGAGGCTTCTTATAGGCGAATGGGCGATGTCAGAGGATGGACTAGGGGCCCACACCCCCCGGTGGTGCGGCCAAGGGGGTCCCGCGCCACCCTATGGTGTGGCTAGCCCATGGCCCCTCTCTGTCTTGTCTTATGGCTCCGTGAGTCTTCCGGTAAAATATCGACTTTGGCTTTTGTCCGGTCCAATTCCGAGGATATTTTTTTCCAGCTTTTCTGAAACCAAAAACAGCAGAAAATAGGCAACTGGGACTGTGGTATCTTGTTAATAGGTTAGTTATAGAAAATGCATAAAAGTATCTCCAAATGTAGACAAAACATAAGAAAGTAGATACTAAACAAGCATGGAACATCAAAAATTATAGATACATTTGCAACGTATAAGTGACCTACCAAACTAGCATAAATTGGAGAAAGACCAGCAAAGGTGCCCACAATACCATTGTCCACTGTGCACGGAGAGAGGATAGCATCTTTATTGGGCTTGAGTTGGGTGATGATACGGTGGCCACTAGCACAATCCCTGCTGCGGAAAGAATAGCCAAGCACCCCAGCAAACGCACGAAAATCAACTTGCATAGGCCGGTCACGAGTCATCCACTTCATGGTGCAGTGCTCATCACCGCAAATAACCAAGGTGGAGAAGAACTGCTTCACAATCTCAGAATCATAGGAGCATTGAAGAGCCATGAGATGGTACAACCCCATTTGTTCAGACACATTCATTGCATCAACAAGGTGAGGCTTTTCCAAGGCCTCAACAATAACCAGAGGATGCATAGGACGAATCTTATGCCGAGCATAAACATCTTCATAGATACCCTTTTGTTCAGCACACCAAAAATGAGAGTCACCCAGCTCAGTATCATGTGCTAACTCAGCAAATAGATCACAGTGACGAATAGAAGAGTAAGTAACGAGATCCAGCGTCTTATAGTTAATCTTGGACTCTTTGCCCTTCCTCTTTGACACACCCTTCCTGGTTCTATCCCTCTTTTCATGCTCAGCCATGCGGTCAGCCTCTTTCTTTCTTCTCCACGGTTCAACTTTGTCCACAGTATGACCCTCACTGTCTTCCCTGAAATAGAGACCACGAGGATAGCGCTTGTAGGTCTTGGGGGCACTGGAACCACCTATGAAACAAGAAAGGTGGAGAGCAGGGGATGAGCACACACACAAGCCCAATATAAAATGTAGAAATAGTAGGCAAACAGTCCATAGGCCAATCAAACACAATGCACAAAATCCATTCGAAATTGAAGCAGATTTTACTCTGTCAGGCCGGATTATCCGGCCTGGCCAGGGGTGGAAAATCCGGCCCTGGCAGAAAAGTTCAGAATCGCCTAGATTGGATGCAAAAACGTAGATCGGGCCTAGAGGCTGCAAGACTACAATCTCTACACAAAACAATGACCTTCTAGACAACGTTCCACCCAACAAGTGACACATCAAGCCAAAGATGGGGAGAGAGGGAGTTACCCTCACTCATTGGACGAGGAACGCGGAGGAGAAGGTACCCAAAGGTGTGTTGAAGAAGATCCCGGGAGGTCCAGAGAATCCAGCGACCGAAGAGGCTCCAGGGAGGGTGGGGGCGGTAGGCGGCGACTGGGGAGGTGGAGAGGGTCGAGGGAGAAGTGTTGCTCGTTATGAGCCCTTCCCTCGATCCCAGACCTTAAAGACTGCAGTCGCCAGGGCCAAATTATTCGGCCTACACTTGGGCCAGATTATCCGGCCTAAAATCTGAAATTTTGTTACACACAGACTCAGGCCCGCGCGTCCCCGAACAAAAACCCCCACAAGGTGAACAGATGACTTGTGTGCAAGAAGAGATGGCTTAGGGGTAGGGAAAGGCTTGGGATTAAGAGAACCAAACTAAGATGGTACTACATACTCAAAGTTGCAAGAATCAAATCAACTAAAGGCCAACAATGAGTGTGATTCCCATAAGAACAAGAGATGATCAAAAAAATCCAAAAAGATCCACATGAATCCAAATTTTCACATCAAGTTCGTGAGAGCTTTAATCACTAATTTTCACATAACAAGTTTAATTTGGAAGGTAGATAAAAACATGAATATACTTGGAATAGCATATGCTAATAGGTAGGTATGGTGGACTCTTTGGAATAACTTGGTTTTAGGAGTTGGATGCATGAGTGGAACTCATACTTGGTTGTGGAGGCTAGCAAAAACTAGGAGCGACAAACTAAGAGAGCAATAATGGCCATAATTATGCAGAGCGACAAAACATCATTGATCAAAGCATAAAGTGATACTACAAGTTGAAAACTAAAGGATCATAAAGGCTATGGTTACTTGGGATAGTCATAACATGGTGTGAGCATGCGCCAAGTCAACCCAAATAAAGCATCAAAGGAGAATACCACTATACTATGCTTTAATATGCTAAAACAATGCATGATTCATCCAAGGCACATTAAGCAATCTCAATTGTTTATAACAAGTCATGCTACAACAAAGAATACTAAGCATAAAGCCAAAAAAATATCAAGCATGGCATGACAAAGCATAGGCCACAGTCAAAAACGAGCTCTTTTTACCACTTAAGCATGAAATTTCCTACTCTATTCCAATCCAAACCAAACTATTTGAAACCAATGTATGAAAGAGGGGGTCCAACCAATTTATTCAGCAAACTAAGCAAACCAAGCAAACGAAAAACCAAAACAAAAACGAAAAAGAAGACGCTCCAAGAACAACACAACCGTGCATTAAATAATAAAAATGAAGTGTTTGGAAGAAACCTGAGATTTTTATTGATGAGGAAAGGGATGCCTTGGGCATCCCCAAGCTTTGATGCTTGTACTTCTTGGATATTTTTTTGGGGTGACACGCGTGGCATTCCCAAGCTTGAGCTTTAGTCCATCTTTCATCTCATTACTCATTCCTTACATACACCTGAAATTTTTCCTTCATACAAAACTTCACACAATCTTTATTAGCAACATTAGTGCATTCAAGATAATAGGTCTTTAGGTTTAGTTCCAACACCAATAAAACTTCCATTAAAACACTAGATACTGTATTACTTCCCTCAAAAAGCTCAATTACCCAAAAGAACTCAACAAGAAACCAACAAGAAGCAAATGCAAATAAAGGCAGAAATCTGTCAAAACAGACCAGCAGGTAAAGACGATTTTTTTCGAAGACCTTCTGTTACTCAAATCAAAAAGTGTTGAACTAACGAAAGTTAGATAACATCTTGGGGTAGAAGCACAAAAATTGACGCCTCAAAAGGACGTACAGAGATTTTACACGAATATTTACGGTGAAGCACAGAAATCTGTTTTGGGACAACAACTTTCCCAAGCATTACTTCTCTCTCATTAGAGGTTACTCTTTGCACAAAAAGCAAATAGAAATGATAAGGAGCGGTTATTACTGAAGTAATAACTTCTAATACTCATATAAAACTTTTGGGTTATCTTCCAATAAGTACTTTTCTTTAAAGCCTTTAAGTTAGGCATGATAGTTTGAGAAGATGCTCACGTAAGAAATATGAATTGAAGTAAAAGAGAGCATCAAGAAGCAAACTCAAAGCACATTTAAGTCTAACCCACTTCTTGTGCATAGGAATCTTGTAAAAAACAAGTCATGAAAGCACAAAACAACAAGCATAGGAAAGCAAAACAAGTGCAACTTCAAGACTTTCAACATAAAGAGGGGAAACTTAATATTATTGAGATGCATAAAACCATGTTTCCCTCTCTTATAATAACTTTCAGTAGCATCATGAATAAAATTGGCGTGGTGTGAGTGGTGTCCATGTGCGTGTGTTGTGTTCGTGTGTGTGTGTGTGTGTGTGTGTGACGGGCGTGTGCACGTGTGTGAGGTGTATTATGTGAATGATCACGCGTGGTTGTTAAGTGGCTAGCTATGTGGCTTGTCCCCACATGTCTTTGTGAATATAGCAATCCATTTTAGGAATGCTGCCAAAGCAAAAGTTGGCGTGGATTGCTAAATCTCTTCTCTCAGATTGCTATACTATTTTAGGAAGCATGTTGGACATGTTCTTACCGTGAAACATTCGTTCTATCAAAAAACGCTTGCTTCAATCCTCACATCCAATCTGGCCAGGACATGACACATAGACTAAACGCCTTTCAATCCCTTCCAAGTTCAAGCACGCAAGAATTGATCATATTGAAGTGTTTATGCAATGATGGGAATGAGAATACCAGAATTTGTCATATTGAAGCTAATCCTTTATATGGCAAGGATAAAAGAAAAGACGAAACTTACAAGGAAAGAAACAATCGTAGGTTTCTAAAAGAAAGTAGCACGTGATTAATAAGCACCCGCAGAAAAAAAGTTAAATAATTATGTCAGGAGGATCCTCTTTCCCGCGGCTCCCAGTTTTGGAATTTCGTTTGCCTTTTTCCACCGCGAAAAGGACACGAAACAAAACGAGGAGCGCGAAATCGCTGCCCTCTGATTGGCTCATCAACCGCTCCCACGGATCGTGCCCCCCTGAAGCAATCTCCACCGCCCACCCCTCCCAGATCCAACGGCAGGCACACGGATCGACCCCCTCGCGCTCACCTCCCGGTTGCTATAAAAGCCAACGCCCTCCAGCCCATTCAACCCATCGCCACCAACAGCAGCAGCGCGCGCTCCATTTCAATCCCGCCGCCGCCACCGAAGTAGTTCAGTTCGCCGGAGAAGATGGCCGGAAGGAAGGGAGGCGACAGGAAGAAGGCGGTGACGCGGTCCGTGAAGGCCGGGCTCCAGTTCCCCGTCGGCCGCATCGGGCGCTTCCTCAAGAAGGGTCGCTACGCCCAGCGCGTCGGCTCCGGCGCCCCTGTCTACCTCGCCGCCGTCCTCGAGTACCTCGCAGCAGAGGTACGCGACCATATGATGCCGGTTGTTCGACTCTGCTTTCTTTCTCTCGATATGGACTGGTTTCTGAATTCTGTCCTGTTTTCTGCCCCCCTACTAGGTCCTGGAGCTCGCCGGCAACGCCGCCAAGGACAACAAGAAGTCCCGCATCGTGCCGCGCCACCTGCTTCTTGCCATCCGCAACGACGTGGAGCTCGGCAAGCTGCTCGCGGGGGTCACCATCGCCCACGGCGGCGTCCTCCCCAACATCCAGTCCGTGCTGCTCCCAAAGAAGACCGCCGATAAGGCCGAGAAGGAGGCCTCCAAGTCCCCCAAGAAGAAGGCCGCTGTCAAGACCCCAAAGAAGAAGACCGCCGCCACCAAGGAGTAGGCTAGCCTCCGCTGCTTCGTAGGGCCTAGTTCAGTCTCAGAGTTGTATGTAGTCCTGGTTCACAAGACAACATCTGGTTGTTTGGTCCTGGGTTCTTGCTGAATGAATCTGAAAGCTTAGTCATCTATAACTGCTCTGTCAAATGTCTTTCATTTGCTTGAATGGATCTCGATCTAGTGATTTCTGAATCTTTTTCTTTTCTTTCTGTTGGGGGCTATCTTGAAATATATAGCCGCATCTGGGTGCGAACTGTTACTAGTTTTCATGGGCAGTATGGTTTGTGGCTTTGTGCGATGTGGCTCCGGATAATTTGGGATTATTTCTAGGGCTCGCATGCGATGTTTAGTTCGGTAAGCAAAGTCGCGCCCCGTGCCGCCATTCCAATCGGGCTGATGCTGAATCATAGCGCCGCTTTCTCCGCATGCTCCAAATTCTTCGTTGGAGGTACGATTTCCGCAGAAGATCTCTTGCCCGTATTTTTCGGTTTCCTGTCAAATTCTTTGGTGTTTGGACACGAATCTCTTCTCTGTTTCAGATCTGCTATGCTCCCTGTTTATGTATACTAGTAAATTTGTGAACATACTTGGTAAGATGGTTTTCGTTCTAGATCGTGAATCATCTTGTTTGCTGATTGCAAGTGCAGTGCATTTCTCTGATGACATTCGTGCAATTTTTTTCCTTTGATTTTAACAAGTACATGTAAGTGTGAGGACGAATCTGTGTGCTTCATTTTGCTTTCATGCTAGATTACGAACATTGGTATGCTTCACGATGTTTTTGATGCCCTGCTATTTGTTCCACTGAATGTTGAGTTGCAGGTCTGTCCTATGACACCAATGAGATTGCTCTCAGGGATGCATTCTCTCAGCATGACGATGTTGTCGAAGGTCTGTTCTGGACCTTCTTGGTAGTTGATCTGGGATTTTTGTTGATCAGGAATTGACTTCTGATTGGTGCTTTGTGTCTGTGACAGTGAAAGTAATATGTCATCCGGTCACAGGGAAATCCAAAGGATATGGTTTCGTCAAGTTCTCTTCGGAAATTGAAGCAGCTGCAGCATTGGAGAAGATGAGCGATCAGGTAGGCTGCGCTTCATACATCTGTAGATAGATATATCACAAGTCAATTTGCTGCAGGATAATGTGCAGCGCTCAGTGCGTTTCTTTTTTTCTTTTGCTAACATGGTTTTCGTACATGATGGCAATTGTTTGATTTTCAGCTGCTTGATGGTAGGAACATACGGGTGCACTATGCAAACCACGGTTGATCTGCTGCTGCTGTCAACATGAGTAAGGTGCCTATTTGTTGTTGTTTAATCATTTATTATGCATGTTAAACTGTGAATGTTCAACTGTTGGCATATCTGGTCCCAGGGTAAATAGATGTGCATCCAGGGTAAATAGATGTGCATCCAGTAAATAGATATGCTGTCAACATGAGTATTATGCATGCTGCAGCAAGCTTGGCTTACTATTAGAGTGCCACTGGCTCTGTAAACTAGAGCCTTTTTTTTTGGGCAAATTTATTTAGCGGGCAGTAGTAAATTTTAGCTTGATTTGGGCAACTTTACTAGCAGGAGAGTTGTATGTTTAATAAAGGCTGTGTGCATCAACCGATGCAGAGGCCGGGGTTTTCTCCCCTTTTCGAAAAAAAAGCTGGAGAGTTGTATTTATTCAAGCACACATGATTCAGTAGAGATTCACAAGGAGGAAATTATATTATGAATCATCTCATATTTAACGCAAGCAGCCAATCATGTAGTGCAAGGGGGCCTTCTTTATTGGGCCTACTGCCTTCAAGGAGCTGTAGGCCTGTAGCTCAACTAGTATAGGAGTAACACAGAGCAGAAAGTTGTATGTATATGCTTATATTGTAATTTGTCAAATAGTTATTGTTAAATTGTAGGCCATCGTCGTAAGCTGGACTTTTGGAGTCCCCAGTTAGTAGTTTCATGATGCTCCTGATGGCCTTGAGCATAGCGAAACTAGGCTATAAACCATTCATTCTAAGAAGAGAGATAAAGGAAGAGTACATAATAGATATTTCCGCTTAGCAGGTATGCTATAATCTGAAAACTAGGTAATATAAGCAGTACCACACACCCACCTTTTATGCCAAAACTTTGCAGATGGATGGTTGAAGCAATCATTCTTATTGAGGAATCAACAATTATGTAGTTAGGGGTCCCTTCCTTCAGTATAAACCTTAATTTTCGCCCAACAGTTATACTTGCCTCGATCGCACGACTTGGTTCACTCGCTGCTATTGTTGTTATGAACATTTCAGTGGTAGAGCCTTATTTGAGGTTGCCACATATAGAGTGAATGAACAGTAACTAACATGCTTACTACATCTGTTACTGTGAGCCTTCTCATGTAAATGAGTTTGAAAGGTTATGTGCATATTACACAGATGTTATGAACCCCTGTATTTTCAGTTCACCATTTCTATGACATCAATGGTCATTTAGTTCTCCTATGCACGTACAAGCTGCCAATCATAGATGCTGATGAAGAAGATGGTGAGATGCTAGAGGTTTGGTTGGCAAGCGTGCCGATATGCTGGCCGTGCAGTCGTAAGGGTTGACTGGAGCATTTACCGCTTGGGAGATCAAATCTTACAGGAAGATACTATGCCGTGGACGTCACTGCATTATTTGGTCGAGATGACATTTTATTTTAGGTTGTGTAAACTGTTATCCAGAATGCTGAGCTGAATCATCCTGCTTATTCTTGTTAAATTCGCTCAAAAATTGCCTCCAGTTTCAAGTGAATGTAAAATGTTAGGAACAATCTGTGGGAGTCATTCTGGTTTCATGCACAATACTGTCTGAACATTGATATGGTTCAGGATGTTTTTGATACCCTATTATTTGTTCCACTGACTTGAGCTGCACGTTTGTCCTACGACACCAATGTGACCACTCTCAAGGATGCATTCTCCCAGCATGGTGAGGTTACCGAAAGTACTGATCTATCTATTAGTTCTGGATCTTCTGGGTAGTTGATCTGTGATTTTGGTTGATTAGAGATTGACCTATAAAAATGATGGTTGTATGTGCGTGACAGTGAAAGTTATATGTGCTACCCTTCTGACGGGGAGATCCAAAGGGTACGGTTTCATCAAGTTCTCTTCAAAAACTGAAGCTGCTGCAGCATTGGAGAAGATGAGCGATGAGGTGAGCTGTGCTTCGTACTCCCTCCGTCCCAAAATATAAGGCGCCTAAGGACTGGTCAAAATACAAATCTGACTAATTTTGACCAAATATTTAGGAAAAAATATGTACATCTATATTATGGAATGGACACATTAAGAAAATATACTTTATGATAAATCTATAGATATTGATTTTGGTATTTTAAATATTTATATTTTTGTGTATAATGGTCAAACTTAGAAAACATTGACTTTTGACTAAACCTTAGGCACCTTATATTTTGGGATAGAGGGGGTACATCTTAAGTTCCTGCAGGATAATATGCAGCACCTAACGTAGTTTTTTTAATTGACGTGGCATCTGTATTAACTCAATTTTACAGATGGCCATTTGCCTCGGTGAGAAATTACCTGCAATCCAGATGGCCATTTCCAGTTATGACTTCAATCTTCACTAGATTTTACCTGAGATGGCTTTTGCGACAACCCAAGAATCAGACCAGTAGATGATATCCACAAAAAAATCAGACCAGCACAAGCATGTTCCTATCTGAATTGATGCCTGAATTGGCAGCTGAAACTGATTCCATTTGCTAATACTGGTAGCATGATGCTCCTGTCTAAACTGAACCACATAGCCATGATGCATATGTATCTTTCTCTGGTCATACTTTGACTACATGCAACTTTGTCTAATCATACTTTGACTACCTAAATGTGGTGACCTGGAGTACATTTTTGTACCTGACCAAGCCCATCATGGTGCAAAGTTGCCATCCTGTGCAAAGTTGAATGTAATTACAGTAGTAAGGTGATCACCTGGTGATCTCCCCAGCTACATATATAATCCAGTCCCATATATAATCACACTGGTAAACAGAAGAGTAGCTGCCAGTAGGCACCACCTAGAAACTTTGTACGTAGGCGATCAACAACTGGAATGCAAGTGAATTGAGAATAAAACTCGAATGCAGCAGCACAACCCCAAAAAAAGAGAGCTCCCTTGGCAATGAGTCACCTGATTCAAAACGATGTAGTTGTAACTAGAGTAGTTCTGCTTGTGTAACTAGATTGTGAGCAAAGACAGACAGTTCTTAGTGCAGCTAGCTAACTAAGAAAATTAAGTTCAGACTGAGCGAATGCATCACTAGCTAACTTAAAAAGATGAAGTTCAGAATAAACTCACACAGTTCTTAGTGACTAAAAAATAATGACGGACCATGATTTTGGTACTCCAGGATCAGTAGCAGTTACAACATGGACAATATTGCTGATAGAACAGACAACTTCTTTCTCTAGTTCTTGGTGATAGAACTGGTACTCCATGCAAAAAAGTAAAGTGTGCCATCAAGTTCGTGAGAGTTTTAATCACTAGTTTTCTCATAACAAGTTTAATTTGGAAGGTAAACAAAAGCATGAATATACTTGGAATAGTATAAGATAGTAGGTAGGTATGGTGGACTCTTTGGAATAACTTGGTTTGGGGAGTTCGATGCATGAGTGGAACTAATACTTGGTGGTGGAGGCTAGCAAAAGACTGGGAGCGACAAACTAAGAGAGCAATAATGGCCATAATCATGCAGAGCGACAAAACATCATTAATCAAAGCATAAAGTGATACTACAAGTTGAAAACTAAATGATCATAAAGGCCATGGTGACTTTGGATAGTCATAACATGATGTGAGCATGTGCCAAGTCAACCCAAATAAAGCATCAAAGGAGAATACCACTATACTATGCTTTAATATGCTAAAACAACGCATGATTCATCCAAGGCACATTAAGCAATCTCAATTGTTTATAACAAGTCATGCTACAACAAAGAATACTAAGCATAAAGCCAAAACAATAGCAAGCATGGCATGACAAAGCATAGGCCACAGTCAAAAACAAGCTCTTTTTACCACATAAGCATGAACTTTCCTACTCTTTTCCAAACCAAACCAAACTATTTGCAAACCAATGTATGAAAGAGGGGGTCCAAATCAAAATCAACTTTATCATCTAAAGTGGTAGAACTATTACTAGCCTCAACACTAGTGGTGGTGATAGTAGAAACACTAATGTTTCTAGCAATTTTATCTTCTCTTTTCCACTTAGCATGTAATTCAGCTAATAATCAAACATTTTCATCAATTCTTACTTGTATGGCATTAGTAGCTGCAAAGGGATTCTCATTAGTTTCAGGTTTAGCAGCCATTCTATTAATCAATGAAGATTGATCTTTAGACAAAGATGATATATTTCTTTCAGCATTAGAGAGTTTCAATTGTAAACTAGGAATTTCCCTATTTAGACTCTCAAGTTGATGGCTAATGTTTTTCAAAATGATAGATTGCTCCTCCATAGTTTTAGTGAATAGTTTATTTTGCTCATATTGCATTTGCATGAAGTTTTTAGTGGCTCTTTCAACTTATAAAATTCTTCCTTCACTAGGTAATCCAGGTTTACCATTATAGCCATAAGTATTATTAGGAGGGTAGGGCCTATAATTGTTGTTACCAAAATTGTTCCTATAAGCATTATTACCATAAGCATTGTTGCCGAAATTGTTATTTCTTATGAAGTTCACATCAACTTGCTCTTCTTGAGCAACCAAAGAGGCTAAAGGAGCATAGACATAATAATACCAATTTTATCACTCAAGGAGGAGGTTTCCTCAACAGAATTTACCTTCTTACCTTGTGGAGCTCTCTCAGTATGCCATTCAGAATAAACCATCATATTGTCCAGAAGTTTTGTTGCAGCACCCACAGTGATGGTCATAAAGGTACCTCCAGCAGCAGAATCCAATCCTGCATAAAAAGTTTGGATGATCATCCAAGCAGTCAGTCCATGAGTGGGACAATTCTTAACCAAAGATTTCATTATTTCCCAAGCTTGAGCAACATGTTCATTATCAAGTTGTTTAAACTTCATTATTTCACTTCTCATGGATATAATCTTAGCATGAGGATAGTATTTTCCAATAAAATCATCTTTGCACTTACTCCAAGAATAAATACTATTCCTAGTTAAGGAATTCAACCATTCTTTAGCTTTTCCTCTCAAAGAGAAAGGAAACAATTTCAGCTTAATAATATCACCATCTCTATCCCTATGCTTTTGCATCTCACAAAGTTCAACAAAGTTATTTAGATGGGAAGCAGCATCTTCATTACCAATACCAGAAAATTGTTCTCTCATAACAAGATTGAGCAAAGCGGGTTTTATCTCAAAGAAAGTATTTTCAGCCACAGGTGGAGCAATAGGTGTGCTCATAAAATCATTGTTGTTGGTGCTAGTGAAGTCACACAACTTAGTGTTTTCAAGAGTAGTCATTTTTTTGTGTTTTCAAATAAGAAAGCAAACTAGTAAAACTATTTTTTTGGGTTTTTTGAAACAAAATGAGCAAACAAAGCAAAAACAAACTAAAAAAACAAAAATAACAAAGTAAAGAGATTGGTTATGAGGGACTCCCCTTGTGAAGATGTCCTTGACTCCCCGGCAACGTCGCCAGAAAAATGCTTGATGGCTCAATGCACGACGCCTAGAAAAATGCTTGATGGCAGTGTTGATGTAAAGCTCGTTGGGAACCCTAAGAGGAAGGTATGATGAGCACAGCAGCAAGTTTCCCTCAGTTATGAAACCAAGGTTTAATCGAACTAGTAGGAGCAAGGAAACACCCCAAAGGTGTTACTAGCTGAGCTTTGGCAGGGCGCACTACCAGTGCTAGTAACAACGTGGAGACCTGCACAACACAACCACATAACTTTATCCCCAACTTGCGATGAGGTTGTCAATCTCACCGTGTTTTGCAGAAAACAAAGGATTAAACGTATCGAATAGAAAGAAGTAAAAGTTTGTAGAAAGTAAACACAAAATAGTAAAAGATTGTAGATTGAATGTAAAAGACAAAGGACCGGGATCCATAGTTCACTAGAGGTGGCTCTCCTTAGATAGATAACATGCTGGGTGAACAAATTACAGCGGGGCAATTGACAAACATCGAGAAAGCAATACATGCATATACTAATCATCTTGACTCCTTTGAGATTCGATTGGGCATTACAATATTATACATAGACCGCCATCCAACTGCATCTATGACTAATAATCCACCTTCAGGTAATCATCCGAACCCCCTCCAGTATTAAGTTGCAAGCAACATATTATTGCTTTACGAACTACGTGTAAAGTAAACAATACGATTGTTTTATGAACAAAGGATTGTTGTTTTTCCCTAGTAGCAACAGCACATCTAGTACCTTAGAGATTTCTGTCACTTCCCCAGATTACCAGAGGCATGAACCCACTATCGAGCATAAATACTAACTCTTGGAGTTGCTAGCATCTACTTGGCCAAGATAGCTACTAACAACGGAAAGCATGCAAAATCACAAATAACAAAGACATGATAGAATCAATAATCAATCTAAAATAGCATCTCAATATCCATCGGATCCCCGCAAACACAACATGCAGAATTACAAATAGATGATCTTGATCATGAACGGAGCTCACAAGATCTAGACATGAAAGCACAAAGGAGGAGAACCAGCCATCTAGCTACTACATGGATCCGTAGTCCAAGGATGAACTACTCACGCATCACACTGGAGGCTTGCATGGTGATGAAGAAGTCCTCCAGGGTGAATTCCCCTCTCCGGCAGGGTGCCGATAAGAGCTTCAGATCCCTCCCGATCTAGGGATGAAGATGACGGCGGCTACAGACTCTACTACACCCCTTTTGGGGCCCTCCGTTCTAGATGCTATATCAACTATTGAATGAGAGATGGACACCCGCTAGCCACTTATACGAAACAAGCTGTATGTTGAGCGTGGAACCAGTCTCGTGTACAAATATGCGTAAGGTCGGTCTGAGCCGCTTCATCAAACAATGTTGCGATATAAACAAGTACACGTTAGAGGGTAACAACTAAGGGATCAATTCCTGCACAAAACTTGTGTGTACTGGCCGTACAACACTCCTACGCATAGATCGGCTCTAATACCACTAAAGCATTCCACAGCAGAAAACAAATTTTTTCCTATGTTGGAACTCCCTAACACCCAAGATCTATCTATGTAGTAATGCAGTAATGACCAGAGCATATAGAATACATACCCTCGTAGACCATACGCGGCTAACGTTTGATGGCTCGTGTATTAACAAGCTCGTTGGGGAACCCCAAGAAGAAGGTATGATGAGCACATCAGCAAGTTTCCCTCAGTTATGAAACCAAGGTTTAATCAAACCAGTAGGAGCAAGGAAACACCCCAAAGGTGTTGCTAGCTGAGCCTTGGCAGGGCGCACTACCGGTGCTAGTAGCAACGTGGAGACCTGGACAATACAACCACAGAACTTTGTCCCCAACTTGCGATGAGGTTGTCAATCTCACCGTGTTTTGCTGAAAACAAAGGATCAAACGTATCGAATAGAAGGAAGAAATAGTTTGTAGAAAGTAAACACAAAGCAGTAAACAGTTTGTAGATTGTATATAAAAGAAAAGGATCGGGATCCATAGTTCACTAGAGGTGGCTCTCCTTAGATAGATAACATGCTGGGTGAACAAATTACAGCGGGGCAATTTACAAACATCGAGAAAGCAATACATGCATATACTAATCATCTTGACTCCTTTGAGACTTGATTGGGCATTAAAACATTATACATAGACCGCCATCCAACTGCATCTATGACTAATAATCCACCTTCAGGTTATCATCCGAACCCCCTCCAGTATTAAGTTGCAAGTAACAGATTATTGCTTTACGAATTGCATGTAAAGTAAACAATACGATTGTTCTATGAACAAAGGATTGTTGTTTTCTCCCTAGTAGCAACAACACATCTAGTACCTTAGAGATTTCTGTCACTTCCCCAGATTACCAGAGGCATGAACCCACTATCGAGCATAAATACTAACTCTTGGAGTTGCTAGCATCTACTTGGCCAAGATAGCTACTAACAACGGAAAGCATGCAATATCTCAAATAACAAAGACATGATAGTGTAGGGGTTCCGCGCATGAAAACAATAAAATTTTACCCTACGCCCCTGAACCCCTAAAGCTGCCAGGACCTATCTATTAGTAATATAGTAACGGGAGGGGCTTTTCGCGAACTTACCCTTGAATACCGAAAAGCGTTGTCAACGGTCAGGAGAGCGTGGTTGATGTAGACGAGCCGAAGCCGACCTCAAGGTCGTTATGAAGTCCTTGCGCTCCTTCTGGCTCCAATGACTTGAGTGCCTCAAGTGTGACACCTCGTGGGAGTTACACACGTCCGGTGCCTGACGATGACTCCCGCTTCCCCGATCTAGCAACAGTTGCGGAAGTAGAGCTCCCGGATCCGAATCCCACAGCGCGACGGCGCTCCGTGGTGAAGATGTCTCTCGCTCGCGTAGTCCAGACTTGGCACCACGGTCACGAGAGCGAGAGGGAGAGAGAAAATATCAATTGGAGGTCCTCCCAAAAGTGGGGAGACCTTTATTGATTATTGGGTGTATTTTCTAGGCCAAATACCCCACCTTATATAGGGGGGGAGGTACTACCTCCCCTCAAGTCCCGGGGTGGGACTAAAGGAGAGGGGGGGAGGAGGCCGCCGGCCAGCCCCTAGTGGGCCCCGCGCGGGGGGCTAGGCCCAGCCGGCCAGCCCCCTTGCCCCTTCTCCCTCTCTCCTTTCCCTAACGGGCCTTCTCCCTCCGGAAATTGGCCCATTAAGCCTTTTGACCTTTTAATTGATTTTCTCTTTATTAAATAATTATGAATAAATGATCAAATCAATATTTAACATTCATTCACACATTATCTAATCTCCATGGCCATGGAACACCTTCCACCTCCACTCCGGACATCCTCCGGACTTACCGAAACCCTTCCGCTTTTCTCCCTTCTTTTCTTCAGTGATTCTACCGATCCCATAAACACCCTCTAAGCATCATCAAGCCCTTAAGAGTGATACCCTACGGTTCGGGAACACTCCAGACATGGTCGGGACACTCCCGCACCAATGATCAACAGAGCGACCTGGATGGCCATGTGACCCCTGTGCGTTCCACGAAGATCTTTCGTCGTTTGAACCGGGATAGTCGTGTCTTATTCGATACTTGCATTGCCTCAGATCTGATTAATGACATCACCATGTCGGGTTCAATCTCGTTACTAAACAATGCCACTTAACTTGTCCCGACAAGTGATATCCCCGTGATCTAATCACATGCTGCGCAACTATTGGATATAACTTCTCCGAGTGGGCCCTTGACTATCTTCCCGTCACATGGACGGACAAATCCCGCTCTTAACATATATTTCCTCTACGGTTTCCTCCAAGTACCTGAACACACCTTTATAACCACCATTTTACCAGATGGCGTTTGATGCTATCTAAGCACTCTCGGGAGACAGTGATTGATATAGCATCAAGGTCTAAGGAATAGTCTACGAGGATCCATTTCTAATCATTGTAACTTGAACTTCGTGACATGATCGAATCACGATGTTTAGGTTGGGTATTGGTTCATCATCTCATTCTCAGAATGAGATGACCTCATTTCCAACTGGCATAAATGCCACATGATCACGAAACATGATCATCTGTTGACCAATGAACTAGTGACTAGAGTTTCACTGGGAACCCCTGGTTTGTTTGTATATCATACGGTTATTGATGTTTCCACTCAATACAGTTATAGCATGATATAAAACTTAATCATAAACTATATGAAATATGATAATAGTCCTTACTACTATTTATCTCTAGGGCATATTTCCAACAGTCTCCCACTTGCACTAGAGTACAAATACACTAGCTGCATTTGTTCTTAATTATTGGCACCATATACCCGGTACCTAGAACATGCTTGCTCATGGAAGAGGTTGAGTCTTGGTTCTGTACTTTACAGTCCCAGATCCTTTGCAACTTACTAATGTCACTTTGATTGACATTAATATTCTATCATCACATGACAGCATCTGTGTGTATGCATCGTCGCTATGGCAGCAAAACGAGGCCTGATTCCTGGAGCCTACAGTGACGTTAGATCAACCTCAAGGGCTTTCTCATGGGCACTGTGCCCTGGGACACATCATTCTACGTTAAAAGCGAATTAGCCCCGACATAACATTATACAACACTTTAGATGGTACCCTTATCTATTATTATAAATGTATTCATCGAAACACTAGTGCACTCTGTGCAACTTTCGATGTTTTGTTCACCTTGCTTCCTACTTGACTATAATTGGTATCTACAGGAGTTTCCAACATATTCCCTTATAACATAACTCTTTATGCTTTAAGATATGTCATCCTTTATGGATTTGAAAAATATGTCCACAGTTCTCTGTTAGGCACTGTGGACAAAACTCAGCTCAACGTTCTGTGATTCGAACTTGATCACTCTCAAATGTTCCTTATTAGATCTCATATTATGCTAAGTTATCATCATGGTTTTCTAAGATAGAACCTATGTCTTAACATAGTGGATGACGATCATCCTTTTCTTTCTTTCAACCATTGATGTTTAAACTTAATGTTATTCCTAATTTGATTTATTAAGGAACAGTTCCTTAATTAACTTCTGTTCCGAAACATCTTTCAGAATCCCTTAAGGAATACTACATAATATCATAATACATCTATCATCAACTTCTACATCTTATAAATCATTATTTATAAGTATTTGCGCTTTCATCCTTAACTTACTTTAAGAATTACTCCTATAAGCTCCCACTCAAAATATGTTGCTAACATATTTGGGTATGAGTCGGTACTCTTACTCAAACTATGTTCCTACATATTTGAATTTGAGTCTTATATTGCTCCCACTTAAAAACATGTCAATCACATATTGTTTAAGGAAGACTTTCATAGCTCCCACTCAATTTTATGCAAATTGCATATCTCCTTATTATTTTTGAATAACTTCAAAATCCTTTGATCAAATATCAAACTTGGAGATTTATTATGAGATACCAGTACTATTACTAGTTTTAAATCCATTAGACATTTAGCACACATGAATCAAATTCATTTGAATTTGTCCAATACTTGACAAATTGTGCTTTTGTCATTTACCCATTTTCCTACTATGGCTTTGCAGTCATTTGGGAAAATTCCAAGCAACTCCTTTTACTTGTGAGATTCAGCAATGAATTGCTTTTTAATCTCAAGGGAATTATGCTATTAGGATTTCACATAATTCTAGTTTACCATCATTTCCTTTGTAGTTCGTAGGTATGTCATATTCCAAAAAATCATGACAAGTGATTCACAAATGTCTCCATACAAGATATGGATTTACATTTTGAACCCTACTTCATGTAGTGAAAAACAATAGTGGAGGGAAAAACACAATGATCAAAATCATTGATTCTTTCCTTCCATGAAGAGACTCGTTCAGGAACGCTGTCCGTTGCACTTCTCAACACTCTGATGCAGGGTTTTGAATCCTCATCGTGTTTTACACTATTTTCCATTTGCTCCATAATTGAGAAACTTCACCAGAGGTGAGCTTTCTCAAGAATGCACCAAAATCCAAGCAATACAAGTTTTGCTTTCCTTTTAGTTTGAGCTATGGGTTTTGTATTCAAAGTTTCCAATGAATAATCTACAAGGACTTATTCACTATTGTTTTGGTTATATCGAATAACCCCAAAACTTTCACAAATTCAAATGGTTCACTAATTCTAATTGAGTGCTAAACTAATGGTCTCTACATATATACTACAACGATTTATTTGGTGCCTTCTATTCAACCCCCTTTGATATCTAATATCATATTGTGATGCTTTGCATTTTGACGTTTCAAAACACTTTGCATTCCACAATTTCTTTTATGCCATTCTTATAAATTCGAATTTCATTACTATTGATCAAATCATAGCAATTGGATTCTCTTTTATATTTATACCCTTTGTTGATGAAACACTTTGATCAAATCAAATAGTTTCATATGCATGTTTCCTTCGGTAAACTTACTTTACACATTTAAACAATCATATAATGATAATTACCATTTTCGTTAAAACGCAATACATCGAATATGTATTTACTTTTAACAATTCTTTAAACACTTTGTATTCAAGTAATACACGGTGTTCAAGTTATTTTGCCGAACTTAGGCATGATTTATATGTGAGAAGAAATCGAACGACTTTCACATATTATCACATAACTTTTGAATTTAAACAATGGTTTCATTCATTAATGAATATATCATTAAGTTGGGTATTTTAAACAAGGCATTTTAATGTTTTACAAATGTTCATACATTATCAATTAGTTTCATAACAATAAGGATAATTCACACATAATCAAACAAGATATGAACACGAATAGAAATCATTCATAAAAGTGGAACAACTGTTTGTTACAAACTGATATGAATAACTGTCTCACGAAGTGTGAGACACACTAAAGAAGTTCAAATCTCTCTTGATTACATTAATCATCCTAAACACAAACTAAAATGATAAATGTCGAGGGAGAGTGTCGCCGTCCATCATCATCATGCTTGCCATCAACACGCAACGTCACCTCCTCTCCAGCAAGCACCTCTATGCAGAAGGACCTATTTTCACCAAAACAGAACAAGTATCAGATATACTTAACACTGCAATGTGTTTGCAAGATTATAACATTTATAAAAATGTATATCAAATATATACCTTGGTCATCGATGACCTCTCTGGCGATTGGTTCAACCTTTACGTTCTGAAAACATAATATGAACTCATGGAAATCCAATGCTTCCGTATCACCACTCATGATGCTACTCTGGACATGTCCTTTGTAGCTAGGAGGCAATGACCGAAGCAGTACGTCTATCGCAAATGGATCAGCCATCCAGTAATCCACGAAGTGAACCAGTCTTGTGTGTGCATCAAGCATGCGCTCCAAGTGACTCTTTAGACACGTATTCTCCTCCATCTGTATGGAAAGGAACTCTCCAAGCAACTCGTGCTTCCACATGCGCACATGGCCTATGAACTCTGCTCTCAGCTGATCCACCATCGAATATGGGTCAAGATCACCCATGAGCGGATGTAGTTCATCCACCACCCCGTAACGCATTATTATCTGAATGTAGGTGGACATCTCTTGGCGATAGTAACGGTCTGCCAGCTCTTGTGGGGTCTCATAGTAGTCTGGCTCAGTCAAATCCATCGTGCGGTGTATGTAGTCTACCACATGATTCCTAGTAAGGAGATCATCTAGGCACACAAGCCAACTAGGGAAGTTGGATCCATCAAGTCTAAGTTTTTCACCCTTTACCCAATCCTCAATCTCAAAGTAAGCTTCACGGTGAGCCATCTACATTTATAATTGCAAAAGGAATTTAGACTAAGTTTATAATTAAATGAGTTAATAATAACTCCACTCAGAAACACTTATCCCCAGCGAGGGTTCCTAGTGATAACACGACCCCTATCAGCCACATCTCCCCCGATCGTCACGGCCATCAATGTGGGTTCAAGGGTGGACGCTAAACGTCGGTCACATCATTCATGCGAATCGTGCTCGATCTTTCAACCATCCGCGTTCCGAGGCCACGCTTCTCTAGCGTGCTAGGCTCACCAACTCAACCATAGTGTATTCGCTGTGCAACATGGCTTACACCCACTGTATGTGAACGTAGATATGTATGACACCCAGGCCTGTCACCCTGGATCGCCTCATACCGAAGAACTTTCTTGGTGGTGCACACTAAGGGGGAACACAATCGTTGGTTATTTTAACAGGGATCTTCTTATTAT
The DNA here is from genome assembly GCA_910589775.1 of Avena eriantha. Lineage (NCBI taxonomy): Eukaryota > Viridiplantae > Streptophyta > Magnoliopsida > Poales > Poaceae > Avena > Avena eriantha. The sequence goes on along the minus strand of OU342744.1, from coordinate 144,684,264 downwards.
GCTACCGTCGAGTATCTAATACTAGCACACAATAAGACATACAAACAATAACATTGAATGTAAATGCTATGTGATATGGTCCTTCACGTCGTGATCTCCATCCGTCGTCACCGGGTTCCGGCGCCGTAGACACTAGGGTACCGGTGTCATGGTAGTTCGTCACTACCGTGGCTATCTACTACTATGCAACAAAAGGTAATTACTTTACCTTTGCCACAACCATATCACAAAGCAACGCCCCCCTACAAAACAAAGTTAGACGCCTCTACTTTATCTTTGCATGTTTTATGTGGCTGAATGGGCTTTCGCACAAGAACCGTTCTTACCTATGAACTTACAGCACAACGCTGATCAAGTACTTGTCTCTACTACACCCCTTTCGGGGCCCTCCGTTGCAAATGGCATACCAACTAATGTGAGAGAGACAGACACCCCCCTAAGCCACTTTATACGGCACAAGCCGTATGTCAAGCATGGACCAGTCTCGTGAATGAACGCGTAAAGTCGGTTGGGGGCCGCTTCATCAAGCATTGCTGCGGTATACACAAGTATACGTGGGAGGGTAACAACTAAAAGATCAACACCCATACGCTACATCTCGTGTGTTCTACCCGTACTAGCATTACTACGTATAGATCTAGCTCTGATACCACTGTAGGGGTTCCCCGCATGAAAACAATAAGATTTTACCCTACGCCCCTGAACCCCTGAAGCTGCCAGGACCTATCTATTAGTAATATAGTAATGGGAGGGGCTTTTCGCGAAATTACCCTCGAAGACCGAAAAGCGTTGTCAACGCTCAGGAGAGCGTGGTTGATGTAGACGAGTCGAAGCCGACCTCAAGGTCGTTATGAAGTCCTTGCGCTCCTTCTGGCTCCAACGACTTGAGTGCCTCAAGTGTGACACCTCGTGGGAGTTACACACGTCCGGTGCCTGACGATGACTCCCGCTTCCCTGATCCAGCAACAGTTGCGGAAGTAGAGCTCCCAGATCCAAATCCCGCAGCGCGACGGCGCTCCGTGGTGAAGATGTCTCTCGCTCGCGTAGTCCAGACTTGGCACCACGGTCACGAGAGAGAGAGGGAGAGAGAAAATATCAATTGGAGGTCCTCCCAAAAGTGGGGAGACCTTTATTGATTATTGGGTGTATTTTCTAGGCCAAATACCTCACCTTATATAGGGGGGGGAGGTACTACCTCCCCTCAAGTCCCGGGGTGGGACTAAAGGAGAGGGGGGGAGGAGGCAGCCGGCCAGCCCCTAGTGGGCCCCGCGCGGGGGGCTAGGCCCAGCCGGCCAGCCCCCTTGCCCCTTCTCCCTCTCTCCTTTCCCTAACGGGCCTTCTCCCTCCGGAAATTGGCCCATTAAGCCTTTTGACCTTTTAATTGATTTTCTCTTTATTAAATAATTATGAATAAATGATCAAATCAATATTTAACATTCATTCACACATTATCTAATCTCCGTGGCCATGGAACACCTTCCACCTCCACTCCGGACATCCTCCGGACTTACCGAAACCCTTCCGATTTTCTCCCTTCTTTTCTTCAGTGATTCTACCGATCCCATAAACACCCTCTAAGCATCATCAAGCCCTTAAGAGTGATACCCTACGGTTCGGGAACACTCCAGACATGGTCGGGACACTCCCGCACCAATGATCAACAGAGCGACCTGGATGGCCATGTGACCCCTGTGCGTTCCACGAAGATCTTTCGTTGTTTGAACCGGGACAGTCGTGTATTATTCCCTTTGTCATTCGATACTTGCATTTCCCGAGATCTGATCAATGACATCACCATGTCGAGTTCAATCTCGTTACTGAACAATGCTACTTAACTCGTCCCGACAAGTGATATCCCCGTGATCTAATCACACGCTGCGCAGCTATTGGATATAACTTCTCCGAGTGGGCCCTTGAGTATCTTCTCGTCACATGGACGGACAAATCCTGCTCTTGACATATATTGCCTCTACGGTTTCCTCCAAGTACCTGAACACACCTTTATAACCACAGTTTTACCGGATGGCATTTGATGCTATCGAAGCACTCTCGAGAGACAGTGATTGATATAGCCTCACGGTCTAAGGAATAGTCTACGAGGATCCATTTCTAACCATCGTAACTTGAACTTCGTGACATGATCGAATCACGATGTTTAGGTTGGGTATTGGTTCATCATCTCATTCTCAGAATGAGATGACCTCATTTCCAACTGGCATAAATGCCACATGATCAGGAAACATGATCATATGTTGACGAATGAACCAGTGACTAGAGTTTCACTGGGAACCCCTGGTTTGTTTATATATCACATGTGTATTGATGTTTCCACTCAATAAAATTATAGCATGATATAAAACTTAATCATAAACTATATGAAATATGATAATAGTCCTTACTACTATTTATCTCTAGGGCATATTTCCAAGAGATAGAATCAATAATCAATCTGAAATAGCATCTCAATATCCATCGGACCCCCGCAAACACAACATGCAGAATTACAAATAGATGATCTTGATCATGAACGGAGCTCACAAGATCTAGACATGAAAGCACAAAGGAGGAGAACCAGCCATCTAGCTACTACATGGATCCGTAATCCAAGGATGAACTACTCACGCATCACACCGGAGGCTTGCATGGTGATGAAGAAGGCCTCCAGGGTGAATTCCCCTCTCCGGCAGGGTGCCGGGGAGAGCTTCAGATCCCTCCCGATCTAGGGATGGAGATGACGGCGGCTACAGACTCTTTCGTGGATTTTTGATCGGGTCCTTAGGGTTTACGGCCCGAGGGCATCTTATAGTCGGAAGGGGAGACCGAGGGGGTGCCTGGTCTGGCCACACCACCCCCTGGCGCGGGCCAGGTGGTGTGGCCACCCTCTGTCCCCTCTCCGTCTCGTATTCTAGCACTTGATGACATCCGGAAAATAGCACTTTGGCTTTTGTCCCGTCCAATTCCGAGAGTATTCATTTTCTGACTTTCCTAGAACCGAAAACAGCAGAAAACAGACAGCTAGCACTGTGGCTCTTGTTAATAGGTTAGTCCCAGAAATCATATGAAAAGTACCCCAAAGTTGGAACAAAACACAAGAAAGTGGATAAAACCAAGCATGGAACATCAAAAATTATAGATACATTTGCAATGTATTAGATCGCCACAGTGCAAGCCGAGGTGAAGCTGGCCGAGGTAACCCCGACCAAGGCAATGTCAGTCGAAGGAATGCTGCCAACGACAATGTCGGATAGTGTGATCCGGCGGGAACATGGCAAAATGTACCTCGGCAACAGCAACAGTAACACGCGCCTCGGCAGGAGAGAAGCGCGGGTCAAGCAGCACAACAGCAAAACGCTTGTCCGGATCAAGATAGGTACAATGATGGTTATTCAGCGATGATCAACGACAGATACCCAAGACCGGAGCACCATGTAATTGGGTCAAGGCTGGGAAGTAGAAACTTGCAGCCAGATGATGCAAGGCTGAAGCTGGACACGATTTATAGGTCGGAGTTGATCGAAGTACAAGGTCCTCCCTGTCTGGCGTGCTTTGGGCCTCGGATCATGAGGGAACCACCAATACTGAACTTTCAATTGGCCATAGGAACAAGGACCTACGATGGTAGCACCAGACCAGAAGATTGGCTTATTGATTATGCAACAGCAGTCAAGATTGCAAGTAGAAATTTGAGATGGGTAGTGAGGTATGTGCCTCAAATGTTAGAGGGGCCTGCGAGAGTTTGGTTAAACAACTTTCCTCCAGGGAGTATAAACTACTGGCTTGACTTTGAGGAGTTATTTGTTAGCAACTTTTCAAGCACTTACAAGAGGCCAATTAGGCCACACACTCTGTCTTTATGCTGGCAGAGACCAAATGAGCCTGACCAAGATTTCCTGACTTGGTGGTGCAATGTGCGCAACTCGTGCGAGGGGATAATTGAATCACAAGCAAATTGCATGGTTCGCCCAAGGCTGTAGATACGGAAGTATGTTGTGGCAAAGGTTGCAGCAAGATATGCCAACCACTTTGGCAGAGACGATCCGGATCGCAGATTCATATGCTTCGCGAGACCCAACCCAACCCGGCTAATGTCAAGCGAGGCGAATGAGGAATATTACAACCGAGATGGCTCTAGGTCATCAAGAAGAAACGATTTCCAAGGAAAAATAAGGGACGAGCATCCGGATTACAGATATAACTCGCAACAAGTGGCGGCGGTAGACCGAGATCAGCCCAATGCTGGAGCCAGCCAACGCCAAAAAACTGGAGGTCAACAGTGGCAGCAAAAGGGTGAAGGCAAGAAGCCTTGGACCCCGGAGCAAAAAAATCAATGGCAGGAGCGAAAAGATCGTCCGAGGTATACGTTTGAGTCTATGTTGGACCAACCTTGCAAGTTTCATACGCCAAGTCCGAATAGCCCGGCGAACCATACAACGCGGCAGTGTGAGTGGATGAGGAAGCTAGAACAGGGTAGTTCGGGGAATGCTCAGGCACCTCAGAATGAAGCACCTCGGAACAAAGCACTGATACATTGCAAATATATCTATAATTTTTGATGTTCCATGCTTGGTTTTATCTACTTTCTTGTGTTTTGTCCACACTTTGGAGTACTTTTCATATGATTTCTTGGACTAACCTATTAACAACAGCCACAGTGCCAGCTGCCTGTTTTCTGCTATTTTTGGTTTCAGGAAGTCAGAAAATGAATATTCTCATAATTGGATGAGACAAAAGCCAAAGTCAATATTTCACCGGGGGGACACGGAGCCAGAAGACGAGACGGAGAGGGGCCAGGGGCCAGCCAAACCATAGGGTGGTGCGGGTCCCCCTTGGCCGCGCCACCATGTGGTGTGGGCCCCTCCGACCTCCACCGACCTCAAGTGCTTTAATAAATCTCTGCTCTCCCCATGTGTGTGAAAGTGACAGCGTGCACACCATGGTGGCACTTAGGCTAGAGATTACAAATACTTGTTATGAGTTATATTTGGAGTTGGATGTCTTTATGAAATTGTGGTGTTTGTTGGAACCATCTAGTGCTCAAGATGATAGTGTGGGGTTTTCTAGATGGGAAAGTCTTACTTTGAGGTGTGTTGTTATAGCCCTACCATGGATTAGAGTGTCCAACCGGAGAGTAGTTAAGAGTAGTATCATAAAGAGAAGATATATTTATATGAGAGTGTTCACTAGTGAAAGTATGATCCCTAGGCCTTGTTTCTTAGCATTGATACACCGTTTGCAATTAGATATGTTACATGTTTGCTAGCTTCCATTTTTATTTCAGTTTGCCTTTAGTCTCTTCCACGTCAGCAAGCTATTTGCTGGCACCGTTGTCTTTTATCCAAACCACTTGTATTTCACTATCTCTTCGCCGAACTAGTGCACCTATACACCTGACAAGTGTATTGGGTGTGTTGGGGACACAAGAGACTTCTTGTATCTTGATTGCAGGGTTGCTTGAGAGGGAATACCTTTGACCACTTCCTCCCTGAGTTCGATAAACCTTGGTCAAAAGGAGGTCACTGTACGCAGGAGCATGAGCAAAGCGGACAGAGGCTAGGACCACTGAGGCGTGGCCGACAAAGGTGACGTTGCCTGTGTCGGATGATGCTGGCGCCGCAGAGGCTCATGTAGCCTCTGCATGGCTTACGACGGGGGAAAGTGACCCGGTCGGTTTACTATTTTGGGAAGAGGCATATTCCTCCATGTATGCCCTAATTGGAGACCTAGCCACCCCTATATAAGGAGGGCTAGGGCCTCTGTAGAAAGGGTTGATCTCGAGTGGGTTGAGTTTTACTTGTTTGGTGCTAGGTTCTTGAGAGCGAGTTAGTGGTGAGAGTAAGAGAGTTCCTTCTTCCTCCTCTCCCCAATACGGCTCAAGGAGCATTTGTAACCTTGGAAAACCATAGAATACAAAGCAACTATGTGTGGAATCACCACACTATCCCTCCCTGGATTCCTCTAGTGCATATTGTCCCACCTTTATCCTATCCATGGCATCCGCCGTGACACCACCACGACAGGTCTTCTCATGGCTGCATATATTCTTGGTTAAGGCTTTGCAGTGACCCAGCATACCACTGTATGATGTAGTACAGTATAGTCGTTGACATAACACCAATGAAACACCGTTCACTAGTATTACATCCCTCAGAGTGGTACAACAGAAACACAGCAGGTCCAAGACATGACTATAGATTACAACTCGACTCTTTACAAAAGATCCAAAGAACACTCTAGGTTAAAGAGAGAAAAAGAATTTCTTACAAAGAAGAACCAGAAATAATAACTCAGAAATATCTAGTAACTAAGGCTAGTATCTAAACTATTTGGCTTGCCATTGCTGCTATTGCAATGCCCTACAAAAATAGGTTTTAAGGCTAGAGAATCTACTCCTATCTAAACCGACACTTTATCTTCACTTCAGCTGATATATAAGTGGACTTCATTGACATTATTGAAGAACTTGAGTTGTTGATGATGGTTTCTTGAGCAGAAATTGATGTTGACATCATCTTCAATGGCTTAGAACCTAGCAAGGGTTAAGAAGGTACGGCTGAGTACGAGCGTACTCAGCAAGTTCACTAAAAAAGAGTGTATGATGCACTAACTCTACAGCCACAAACCATAGGTCGTAGGCAATGCAGGTTTTCATAAACATTTTCTTCAAAGGTTGCTTTTATTCTGAAAACTATGTCCAACAGTCTTCACAGGTTGACCAGAACCTTCATGGGGTTCCTTTCCTGTCGCGTTCGTAGCTCCTTCCCGGAACAGGGAGTAACATGTCACAATTCTTACACTCTGTAGAGGTGCGTTGCTTTACCCATGAGAGACCAACTCCTTGTTGTACAACCGGGCGATCTTTCCTATCCACAATTCCTTGATGTGGGTCCCAGTAGGTGATCCAAGCCAATCACTGCCCTCTCCACGACCCCATATGTCTGCACGATCCTCCAGGGCTGACTACACCTCCGTTAAGCCTCCAACTAGGGCAAGTTATAAACCTGGTGAGTTCCCAAAGACTCTATGAAGTGGTGATGCCCCTGGTAAGCTCCATAAAAGGCCCGACCATTGATACATTGCAAATGTATCTATAATTTTTGATGTTCCATGCTTGGTTTTATCCACTTTCTTGTGTTTTGTCCACACTTTGGAGTACTTTTCATATGATTTCTTGGACTAACCTATTAACAAGAGCCACAGTGCCAGTTGCCTGTTTTCTACTGTTTTTGGTTCTAGGAAAGTCAGAAAATCAATATTCTCGGAATTGGACGGGACAAAAGCCAAAGTTCCTATTTTACCGGAAGACTCACGGAGCCTGAAGTAGAGACGGAGGAGGGCCAAGGCCTGGCCACACCATATGGTGGCGCGGGCTAGCCCTGGCTGCACCACCAGGTGGTGTGGGCCCCCTGGAACTCCACCGACCTCGCCTCTTCGCCTATAAGAAGCCTCCCGATGCATAAACCCTAAATAGTCAACCCTCCAGCCACAAAAAGTTCCGCAGCGCCGCCACCACCGAAAAGGAGATTCCGGGGATAGAAAGTCTCTGTTCTGGCACCCTGCCGGGATGGGGAAGTGCCCCCGGAGCCATCTCCATCTATCTTCACCGCCATCTCCATCGCCATTGCTGATTCCCATGATGATGAGGGAGTAGTTCTCTCTCGAGGCTAAGGGTTCTACCGGTAGCTATGTGTTCATCTCTCTCTCTATGCATGATCTTATTGAGATCATGAGTTTGTAATCTATAGATCTACCTTGCTACTCAAGTGCTTTAATGGATCTCTGGCTCTCCCCATGTGTGTGAAAGTGACAGCGTGCACACCATGGTGGCACTTAGGCTAGAGATTACAAATACTTGTTATGAGTTATATTTGGAGTTGGATGTTTCTATGAAATTGTGGTGTTTGTTGGACTCATCTAGTACTCAAGGTGATAGTGTGGGGTTTTCTAGATGGGAAAGGCTTACTTTGAGGAGTGCTGTTATAGCCCTACCATCGATTAGAGTGTCCAACCGGAGAGTAGTTAAGAGTAGTATCATAAAGAGAAGATATATTTATATGAGAGTGTTCACTAGTGAAAGTATGATCCCTAGGCCTTGTTTCTAAGCATTGATACACCGTTTGCAATTATATCTGTTACATGTTTGCTTGTTGCCATCTTTATTTCAGTTTGCCTTTAGTCTCTTCCACGCCATCAAGCTATTTTCTAGCACCGTTACCACTTATAATTATCTATAACACTTGTATTTTACTATCTCTTCGCCGAACTAGTGCACCTATACACCTGACAAGTGTATTGGGTGTGTTGGGGACACAAGTTCTTGTATCTTGATTGCATGATTGCTTGAGAGGGGATACCTTGGACCACTTCCTCCCTGAGTTCGATAAACCTTGGGTATTCCACTTAAGGGAAAACTTGTTGTTGTTCTACAAACCTTTGCCAAGCTGCCGCGCGTTGCATTTTAGCACACGCGGTGAAAGACAAGCTAGCACCGCGCACAATAGCGGGATGCAGCACACTGCAAACCAATTTAAGCGCGCCGTAGCGTGACTACCGAAGTTGCTCTAACCCAGCGGTAAAAAAGTAGTACTATGGTAAAAAAGACCTAAATAATTGCATGCGCTACGGACAACTGCGATCAAGTTCACAAATCCCGCAAACCGAGGGCTAGCTCAGATGGCTAGCAAGTCGCTCAGGCGAGTTATAGTAGAAGTGACTTGGGTAGTAACATAGTCCTACATGTATTGCCAACTAGGTATTTAAATAACATGACATGTAATTAAATGATGAGAGAGAGCCTTATGGTAACTAGCATCACACATTTCAAGATAAAATGAGTCTACATTGCAATAAGTGAGACTTTGCATGATACCACACCTATGTTATTTTCACTATGGAGGTAGTAACTTAGACTAGTAACCTATGTACTACCTCTGTTACCTCTGTTTGGGATTATAAGTTCGGAGAGATTTTTTATATTATTTGAAATTATAAGGGGTATCTCATTTATTAGTCTCTCTCGTCCAATATATGTTCTTCTTTTTCTCTCACCTCTCTCATGCATGTAAAACTATTGGTGTATGCATAGATTAATGAGAGAGAGTTATGGAGGATCTTGATATTAGTAACTTGGCCCTTAGGACTAATAATCGCAAATAGAGGTAGTATGTTTTTTTCGCGAAAACGCAAAAAGCTTTGCGTTTCGATACGTGGATAGAAAAAGAGAGTTACATGTACAAGATCCAAAGTGGACCGACACCCACGCCATACAACGCGACCCAAGAAAACTAAGGGAGAAGCCGGCGTAGCCCCCGTGCTCTCGCACTCGTCCAAGACCTCGCCTCAGCTTTGATTGTGTCGACTAGGGAGGGCACCGAAGGCACCTCATTGTTGAAGATTATCGCGTTCTTATGCTTCTAAATCCACCACTCCGCGAGCATGATTAGCGACGGGGTTTCTTTGCGCAAGAGACATGGACTGGAGCGCACCACCTCCGTCCACCACTCCGCGGAAGATCCTTCAATAAGTGGCGGATCCGCAGTAGATCGGATCCAGGACAAGACAAACAGAGATAGTATGTTAGTACTTTAAGTTACTCCCCACTATGACCAACCTCAGAACTGCTAAACCCCCCGCTCGAGTTCGAGTGCCCAGCGCTCGCTCATGGGTCTGTACACACCAATATTTTTTTATTAAAGCACACCAATATTCTTCTAATTAATTGCTTGGGTCCGTCTAAACCTCCAAGTCGCATTTTTGTAAAAGTTCACAAATCCCGCCAGGCTCATCATCCAATTGCTACGCGTGCGCCGAAACGATCGATCTGTCTTGTGCTCCCGCGCTTAGCCTTTTGCCATGTCACCGATCCGTGTACAGACGCATCCTGAACGTCCAACCGAAACAGCTGCGGACGGCTGATATCACTTTGCAGTACTGATCCGCGGCACCCCCCGTCTCCACCAATCAGCGCCCACCTCCACTTTTCTATATAATGATTCCGCCCCCTCCTCGGTTCCTCACAACCCATCTGCAATCCCCCACCCGACCTCGCACCTTCCAGCGGAAACAACTCCACGTTCCCCTCCCGAGAAACCAGCAGCACTCATGGCCCCCAAGGCGGAGAAGAAGCCGGCGGCGAAGAAGCCCGTCGAGGAGGAGCCCGCGGCGGAGAAGGCCGAGAAGACCCCGGCCGGGAAGAAGCCAAAGGCGGAGAAGCGTCTGCCGGCGAGCAAGACCTCTGCCAAGGAGGGCGGCGAGGGCAAGAAGGGGAAGAAGAAGGCCAAGAAGAGCGTGGAGACGTACAAGATCTACATCTTCAAGGTGCTGAAGCAGGTGCACCCCGACATCGGCATCTCCTCCAAGGCCATGTCCATCATGAACTCCTTCATCAACGACATCTTTGAGAAGCTGGCCGGCGAGTCAGCCAAGCTCGCCCGCTACAACAAGAAGCCCACCATCACCTCCCGGGAGATCCAGACCTCCGTCCGCCTCGTGCTTCCAGGGGAGCTCGCCAAGCACGCTGTCTCTGAGGGCACCAAGGCCGTCACCAAGTTCACTTCCTCCTAGTCTGCTCTGTTTCTTCTCTAGTTAGGTGCCTCTGCTTGTGTTCTGAACGTGCTGGTTGTAAGAAATTTGCTGCCGGTGGGAGCAGCAGTGTTATTTCAATCTGATGAAGAAATGTTATTTGTCTGCTCCAATATGACTCTCGATGGTGTCAATCTGGGATTGGGGATACAGTAATTTTTTCCCTTTTAAAATGCGATTTACTGTGGTTTTAATCTAGGAGGCAGATTCTCATGTCTGTTGTCTGATCTATGTGATGCGAAATTAAATGCAACTGAAGGTTTTGGCTTCAGATATCAGGATGTTTTCGAGTTCGATGCTCCAATATGAAGAAATGTTATTTGTCTGCTCCAATATGACTCTCGATGGTGTCAATCTGGGATTGGGGATATCAGGATGTTTTCGAGTCTGATCTATGTGATAGCAGGATTTCCATGCTTTGTGTGTGCTTCTAATTGTTATTTACGGAGTATATTGTTTGTTTCTTGGTTGTACCGAAAATCGCTGCCACATGAAGCGATCTTTAAATTGGAGCAACAGTTGGATTTTTGGGACCGAAAAATGGCAAAATCATACGCCACGGATTGCCTCGGCTGTCTGAATTCAGTGCAGTTGTAATTTGGCGGTTTCCCTGATTTCAGTTTCAGATTTGAGTTTCGGTGCCGGTAAAGTTTGCACACGAAAATTTTGGCGGGCATTCAATAGAGAATCAGTAAGGCGCCAAGTTCCAACCTGTATTGACGGGCCACATAAGATTTTACAAGTCTCGACGCTCCTCCAGTGCGTGCGTCGTGTTCATCGCCAGGCGTATTTTGCTTTCCGCGTTAACAAGGCTTATCTCTGTTTAGTCGAGAGTCCAATACGGTAAATCTGTTTTTTTTTAATAGAAAAATCGCTGCCCGTTATATTAAAGATCCGGCATCAGAGGCCAAAAGTTTTACAATAAAACCGGGTGGAGAGTCTACCCATAAATGACTACTCTTATTACAGCAGCTAACTTTCGCAAAAACATGCGGGACACCGTTACCCGTACGCCGCACGTGTTTGATTTCGAAGGCACTAAACCCTCTCAGCAAGTCCTTTATTTGTTCGACCAATGGACCATGAACCGACCGATCCAGTTCCTTACTCTTCATCTTCCCAACTGCACTCAGGCAATCCGTCTCGAGACACAGCGGCAGGATACCTCGATCATGTGCCAACATTACAGCTCGTTTGCAAACCATGAGCTCCGCTCGTTCCACATCTGGAATGGAGGTCAAAAAATGGCTCTCCCCCGCAATGAAATTGCCGTCGTGGTCCCTTAGCACCACACCACACCCTCCACTCCCAGAGTCTAAACAAAAGGAACCATCAGAATTCACTTTACCCCAGCCATCAGTAGGGCGGAGCCAGTGCTCCCGGGAAGAACATTGCACCCTTGGTTCTTTCTTAGAAACCTGTAACCATTCCTCAACCAGAGCTACCGATCGACGAACAATGTTAGGCGCAGCCTCAATTTCTTCCTCCTCCCTCACAGCATTCCGTGCAAGCCACATCTGATATAAGAGCATCACAACAATCAAACGTTCCTTCTCTTTCATCGTTCCTAGCCAATCCAGCAGCCACCCTTTTAAGTCCACAGCCGATCGAATCTCCGGCCGCGGACCAACCAACTGGCATCCTGTCACTGATCGGGCAGCTTCCCACACAACCTTAGAATGGGGACAAGACCAAAACCGATAAAAACGAGACTCCACCCTATTGCAGACGATGCAGCGAACTCACTCTTTAATATGCCTGTGTTGTAGTTTCGATCCAACAGCCATGCCGTTTTGAATCAAGCGCCAGACATGAATTTTAGCTTTACCTGGCACCTCTGTGGCCCATAGCGAGAGCCAACCCTGGTGGTTCCTAAAAGAACTCGCCCTCCCATCCTGAATATTTCGAAGTTGCATCTTCAAATGATAAACCGACTTAACTGAAAACTCTCTGTTCTTGGTGTAATTCCACGCCAAATAGTCTTCTGCTCCAGCCCTACCAACCGGAATTTTCAGAATGTCGTCAACGTCACAATCAAAGAACAACTCCCTCAGTTTTGGTTCGTTCCATCCAAGACTAGATGGCAGGAGAACCTCATCCACACCGTGAACCACCACATTGGGCTTGTGTCCCAGTGGACGCTTCAGCCCCTCTCTCGGAATCCAGTTGCTTTCCCACACTTTGGTCTTCTTGCCATCTCCAATACGCCAAATTAAGCCCTCCTTTAGAAAACTGCGACCATAAACAATACTCCTCCAAGTGTAAGAATCCCCATTTGGACAGGAAGTAGAAAGGAAGTCGCCATCCTTAAAATAACGAGCCCGAAGGACCCGAGCGCAGAGGGATTCGGCATGGTGAGTACCCTCCACGCTTGCTTAGCCAGAAGAGCTTGATTAAACGCTGAGAAATTACGAAACCCTAGGCCCCCCTTCTTTTTTGGAGGACACATCCTGTCCCAGCTTACCCAGGACGTTTTCCTTCTCCCTTCCGTCATCCCCCACCAGTAGCTCGAAGAGATCGATGCCAGTTTGTTGCACATCCCGTCAGTAAAACGGAAACAACTCATGGGGTATGTTGGAACCGCCTGTAGCACCGATTTGATAAGAGTCTCTTTTCCTTCCATAGACATCCCCTGCCCTTTCCAACCTTTCACCTTTCCCCATGAACGCTCAGGAATATGTTTAAAAGCACCTTCCTTGGATCTGCCTACCGCTGTCAGTAGACCTAGATATTTCTCAGAAAGAGCTTCACATGAAATGCCAATCAATCCCTTCAGTGTCGCCTTCCGCATATCATTGCACCCCTTGCCGAAAAAGATAGACGATTTATCAAGGTTGACCCGCTGACCTGAGCAAGCCTCATACTCACGCAGAATACCACGCAGCGAGACCAAACAGGAATCGCTCGCCTCCATAAACACGATACTGTCATAAGAAAATAACAGATGCATGATAGTAGGCCCTTCTGCGCCAAATTTGACACCCTCCACGTGCCTCTGAGCCTGTGCTTGCTTCAAGAGAGCTGAGAAACCTTTGACACAGAAGAGGAATAAGTACTGTGAGATTGGGTCCCCCTGGCGTAGACCTCTAGATGGAGAAAAGAATTTAGAAAGGCCCCCATTCACTTTAACCGAGATCCTCGTGGTTTTGACACAACGCATAACCATCTGTACCCATCTCGGGTTGAAACCCATCCTAACCATCATAGCTTCGAGAAAGGCCCACTCAACGCGGTCGTATGCTTTCATCATATCTAATTTTACAGCACAAAGTGGCTTTTTCCTCTTTCTCTTCTGAATAGCATGGACACACTCATAAGCCACCATGACATTGTCCGTAATCAACCAGCCAAGCACAAAGGCACTCTGCTCCTCAGAGATTAGGATGGGCAGAATTAATTTGAGCCTATTCGCCAGGACCTTGGAAGCAATTTTATACAGGACATTACACAGCCCAATAGGCCGAAACTGAGACAAGACCTCCGGTGAGGTCACTTTAGGAATTAAAACAAAACTAGCACAATACCCGTGCGTTGCTACGGGTAGTAACAACCAACATTATGGTCGAACTTCTTGCCACTGCCAATACTATCTCGTACCACAATGACCAACGCACGGATGAACGACAGTCAAACACTTCATCGGATTTTTACAGATGTAGTAGAGAAACACCGATATATACCACTACATTGCAACCTTGAATAAACATATCGTGCACCATGTCCAAGTGGCCGTACAGAGATAGTGCCATGCAAAGATCTGCTCCATCGAACTGTTATACTCCCGGGGCGTGCGGCATGCACTCCCCTTCCAGCCGGCTGCGGTGGTAGCGGATGCGGCGTCGGCGGTCCTGGGCGTGGCCAACGTGAGAAGCTGCTGGCAGAGTACTTCGCCCACTCCTGGGTGCACTCCATCATCGGGAGAAGTTCGAAGGACCAGGCTACCGTCAGGCTGATGCCATGCGCCTGATCGTCGCTAGACTTGTACCTATCGTCGCTAGACTTGTACCGGGAGTCTCTTTTTGGGGCGGACACACAAGCTCAGGGCAAAAGGCGTGAACCAAAAAGCAAATTCTCATTGCGAAGGCCGCATTGAGATTTTTTCTCTCGATATCTGAATCTAAAGAAGGTTGTCGTGCAAGTACTGATTATGCAACACAATGAAAATAATTAGCACACACAGTCGATCAGAATATGCAAATGAAATATATCTCACGTTTTCAGTTCAATCTAACATACACATCATAGAATAAACTAACTCAGAAATTTTAAAAATATATGGTAGAGATGAGAGGCCTTTTTAATAAATAAATGCAAAGCTAGCCTGCATCAAAAAAATAAAGTGCAAAAAAACTACCTATCTCAACAGTTCTCTTTTTTCAGATACGTAGCCTGAGCAATCTGAACTGCTATCTTGCAAGTAAATTAGATGCACTTATTTTACAGATGTGGAGTTGCAGAGAGGAGAGAGAGCTTCGGTAGATCAACAAACATGATTTTCAAAACCATTGACAACACAAAAATATGCTTCGTCACTTATCAAAACAACTTCCAGTTGTATTAACCAGAACGTTTTAGTTACCTGGAGGACTGCGAACTGCATTGTTGTATTCCCATTGTGGGACTCCATTAGCAATACCATTTGCCGACCGTGTAATCCATGTATTGCTCTGGCTCATTTGACCATAACATAACACTCATGGGTGAGTAGCCGTTGAATTTGGCATATTTGGTGCATCAATAGAAACAGCATACATTTGGTGCTCCTGCTCCATATGATTCAAGTTAAGTATTCAAAGGTCCGTGCGCAAGATTTTGGGCATATGAGCAGATGAACATGAGCTTGCAAATCCATGAACAAAATGACAGCCACTCTCAACTACACCACTTTTCATTTTGATGAATTCTCTAGTGATTTCACCAAAATTGCTACTGATGCTACTGTCATCCATAGTTTCTTGGCAACTTGATGATATGAAGGTGAGGGTAGACAGAACTTTGGATCAACACCTCCGTATAGGTACAAATTCTGACCATGCTGCCGCTGATTATTAGTGCTCTCATAGTAACTCCGCAAATCACGGACTCCAGCATTTGTAGTATTTCCTGGAATCCCAAAAGCAACTTGCTCACCCGAATCTGATTCAAGATTTAGCAACCTAATGTGTTCAAGACGGATGGAAAGCTAGCGGAGTAGGCACCCTGTCAGCGCATGGCGGCGGCGGCCGAGAAGCTCGCCTTAGCATTGAATAAATCCTAAAATTTAACAGCGGATGCAGCTTGCCCAATCCCCCCTTTGTATCTAGCAGCTTCCCTTCGTACCTTTCACAGAGTCTAGCAGAGGTAGCTATGGTTGCCTTGGCGCCACAACTCTCTCCAACAGTAGCTTCGCTCTCCATTGATTTGATCGATGCCATAGTGATAGAGCGATTTTTTATCTGAATGAAGGGAAGAGAAAACCACCCGGGGCAGATGGCAAGATCTGGGCTTTTAGTGCCCGATGCTCGACGGTGTGAGAAAGCAACGTGGCGGTGGTTGCGCAGCACGCGGCAGGCGCGAGCCATCGGTGCCGGCAGCGGTCCGCGACCGCTTCATCTCGATCGGATCTTGGACGAACTAATTTTCGACTGATTCGCGAGATACCTCAATCGAGCGGTCTATATATAGGCGTTTACCTTCACGATCGACCTGGACTCTTATAACAGCACTTTTCCTAAAAAACAGCTATCTGTTTTGCAATTCAAAAACAGACACAGTTTTTCAGGTCATCGATATCTGTCCGAATCTTCGCGACTATCTTTTTTTTCTGCCACCGCTTGAGTCTCTTTTTCTCTTTGAATTTTCTTTTCCGCTCGGTCTGGGAAAGCCACACGGCTGTGTTCATTCGTGTTTCTTCGTGTTCCTCCAGAGAAAAGGAGAGGCGTGAGGAAACAGATTGAGGCATGGCGACGGCGATGTCAGCGGCGACGCAGCTCCTAGCTCAACCGGTGCCGGAGGGGGCGGCGGTTCGTGAGGCCGTGATTCATCCGGTGGAGGGAGGCGCCTGATGGGTTCGTAGCATAGAAAACAAAAATTTTCTACCGCAAGAACGAACAAAACCTAGATCTAATCTAGATAAAAGCCAAGATCTAATCTATGAGACATGAGCAACGAGATAGATAGGAACTAACCCTCGTAGATCCGAAAGCGTTAACGAGATTAGATCTCGTGGTTGATGTAGTCGATCACTTGCCGATCTCAAGATCGTGTGGACGATCCTTCCGGCGTCGCGTTCCAGCAGCGCTTCCGCCCTTGGTTAAGTAGACGATCCTTCCGGCGCCACGATTCGGCAGCGCTTCCGCAGTCGGTCACACGTGCGGAGTCGAAGCAGACCTTCCTCTCCCCGTTCCAGCGAGCAGCGGAGGTAGTAGATCTTCTCCACGGAATCCCAGCAGCACGACGGCGTGGTGGTGGTGGTGGAGTAGAGAATTCTGCAGGGCTTCGCCTATGCCTGTGCAGAATATGGTGGAGGAGAGAGGCGGCAGAGATTAGACGTTATGAGAGCGTGTGTGGAGGGGGCGCCCCTGCCCTTCTATTTAAGGGGAGGAGGCGCGCCTGGGGAGGGGGAGTCCTTGTAGGACTCCCCTCCTCTATGGCCAACGAATTTGGGGAGGGGGGAGGAGTCCTCCTCCCCCACGAATCCGTGTCTTGACCCACCAGGACTCCTTAATCCCTATCTTGATTTTCAAGCAAACTCCAAGATATCTTCTAGAACCTTCCGGAACATTCCGAAACCTTCTAGAATCCTCATACAAACACTCCGGAACATTTCCTAACTCATAAAATGATCTCCTATATATGAATCTTATTCTCCGGACCATTCCGGATCTCCTCGTGATGTCCCGAATCCAATCTGAGACTCCGAACAACATTCGGTCTCCAACGCACATTCCATATCTACTTAAAACAACTTCGAACCTTAAGTGTGTCACCCTACGGTTCGTGAATATGTAGACATGATAGAGACACATCTCCTATCAATAACCATCAGCGGGACCTGGAGATCCATAATGGCTCCCACATACTCAACGATGACTTCGCGATCGATTGAACCATTTACATATGAAACCAATTCCCTTTGTCTCGCGATACTATACTTATCCGAGGTTTGATCGTTGGTATCTCCATACCTAGTTCTACCTCGTTACTGATAAGTACTCTTTACTCGTTCCGTGATATGTCATCCCTTGTGACCTAGTCACATGCTTGCAAGCTAACTAGATGACATTCCACCGAGAGGGTCCAGAGCATATCTATCCGTCATATGGATGGACAAATCCCAATCTTGGTTCATGCGCTTCAACACATACTTTCAGAATACCCAATGACACTTTTATAACCACCCAGTTACGAAGCGGCGTTTGATGTCATCAAAGTATCCATCCGGTGATGGTGATTAACATAACCTCATGGTCGAAGGATTAGGTTACTATGCATTTAAAAGCTTACAGCAATACGAACTTAATGACTTGATCTTATGGTACGCTTACTATGGGTGTGTGTGTCCATCACATCATTCTCCTAATGATACAACCTTGTTATTAACGACATCCAATATCCATGATCAGGAAACCATGATCATCCATTAATCAACAAGCTAGTTTAACAAGAGGCTTACTAGGGACTCTTTTATGTTTACAAAACACACATGTATTAGTGTTTCCTAATAATACAATTATAGCATGGGATGTAAACATTTATCATAAACATAAAGATATAATAATAACCACTTTATTATTGCCTCTTGGGCATATCTCCAACAGCGCCCGTGCGGAGCCGCCTATAGCTGGATTGGAGAGAGCAGCGGGTCGCGCTCCTCTTCGTCGACCGGAAAAGAGATCTTCGATTCGGCAGCGGGGAACGCAAGCGCGCTACCGTCGTGATGGGTATTCATCCAACTTCCTCTCTGCTAATACCATCTATTGTAGTTTTTCTTTGATTTTTTAGATCTCAGTTTGTGCTTCGATTTGGAACGGGCATTTTTCCTGGGACGCTACTGCTATTTTGTGGGGGCACGACATGTGATTGATTCATTGTTTCCTTTTCCCCCTGAATTTATGGCTGTAGCTAGTGCGTGTTCTGATTTGTAGCTAGGTTCAGTGGTGCGGGTCGATAGGTTCAGTGCAGGTCGCTATTTGTCTTCTCTATTATTGGGATTTTAGGTAGACAGCTAGTACAACTCATGTCTAGATGCACACACTTTTCATTTGAGCTTTTTTCCAGGTCAAATACTACATGATAGTACCATAAGTTTGGGTCGTTTTAACAAGTTTTTACCTCAATACCAGTATCTAAAAATGCAGTAACCCATACACTGGATTTCATAACTACTGTAGTCTTTTGCTCTGTAGGGTTGTGTTGATTCTGTGGTGGGAGTACCTTTTTTTGTAGGGTGTGCGGCGAATGTAGTTGGAGAGCTCATATTTTGGCGTTAGGGAGTTCATCCTCATTTGGTTTAGTTTTTCCGATGTTATTTGTTTGACCTCGCTGTTAGTGTAACTTAGTTCATGTATTGAACAACTAGCTGTTTTTCAATTGATAATGCAGTAGTTGTTTTTACAGCTATTGATTAACTTAGCTGTTTTCTACAGCTACACATCTCTTTTTTGCACAAGGATGTTGATTACAGTAGGATTTTTAGTTCATTTCATAGCAAATGCAGTATCCCATTGCCCTCTGATATGATTGACAATGAAGTGATTGTATTTTTGAAGCTAGAATTCTTGAGAAAGAAGAACATGGGAGAGATAGGTAGGAGGATAATTTACATTTCCTCCGTTTGGCTTGTTTGTTTTCAGAGTTGTGGCCTCGTTTTTGTTGGCCAAACAACATGTACACTCACCAATCCTAACGTGCTGCTTATGAGATAGCCTAACTCACACTAGCGCATACCACGTTGCCCTAATATTATATGTATGTCCAGTATCAGTTTTATGATGTATGGTAGTGCTTTTGATATTGATGGATGATATTTATGAGTGAGATATGTTCTGTTTTCAGTGATATCTGCCGCGTCTCTGACTCTCTGTTGAGGCCATGTAGCAGAACACTTTGAAACATGATTATTTCAAAATACTAGTTAGACGGAGTAGGGATGTGGTTGTGCATATTTATTCTTGTGAAGAGGTTTATATACAGGCTATTTTGAAAATTTTGCATTCACTGTATCATGTTTCTTAGTTCATATCCAAGATGTGCTAATGTTTTTGGTTACTTGTTTTTCATTAACTAGGTTAGTTGTTCTAAGTTGTATCTTTGTAGTGATGCTTGTTGATCATATGATGTCTCTTTCAGTTTGATAACTTTGTATAGCATTTTGATGGTGTGGTCACATGGTTTGATTTGCTAGGGTTAGTATGAGATATCTGATCACTTGTCTTTTTTCAGTGATCATAACACGAGGAGGTTTGGTGATAGTTT
This sequence comes from Avena eriantha, assembly GCA_910589775.1. Classification (NCBI taxonomy): domain Eukaryota; kingdom Viridiplantae; phylum Streptophyta; class Magnoliopsida; order Poales; family Poaceae; genus Avena; species Avena eriantha. Next base: position 144,664,230 of record OU342744.1, on the reverse strand, counting down.
GTCAATAGAAAGTTCAAGACTACGTCGTTCGCCAGACTATGAACCTGATTGTGAAGTATCTTATATTGATAGTCTTGATCATGGCTTATCATCAAGTGATAAAGTACATATTCTATCCCCTTTTTTTGTGTGTTCGCGTTTTTTTTTCTGTATGTGGTATGTCATAACTTTTTTTTCTTCCATATCAGGAGAATGCAAGGCCAGGCAGAAAAAGACATTTAGATGATGCTTTATTTGAGTTCTTCCGTAAAGAGGTTAGTTGCTCCAAATAATAGTTTTTTGGAAATTATTAGCTCGATTTTTCTTATCCTTTATATGTCTTTTGTGCGTATTTTTTATTATTATCCTATTTTTCCTCGTTAGCAATATCCTATGGTGAGGATGCTTTGTGGTGAAGATGATTCTACATATTGTATTCATCAATAAGTAGGAAGTCATTTAGAAATAATATGGACCATCAGACCCGTTACATATTTTGTGCTACGATATATATCATATTGTATATGGACTGATGTATGTGTTTTTCTAAGCTTTTCTTCATTATTTAGCTTTCCTTTCTTTCATTTTCTCATTTAATCTTCCTTTCAATTGTTTAGTTTCTTACCTTTTTTGTATCATCTTTAGTCATATATTCTGTCATATAATGTTCAGTCATATATTGTTTACTTTTATTCAGCAATTAGCCATTCTGTCATCATTTATTCAGTATTTTTCTTATTCTTTAGTATCTTATTTTGTTTTTGTTTTGTATTTTCATTTCCTTAGTTTTGTATTTTATTTCATTGTATCAGCTATTTCATTTTTCATTACAGATTTCTTCAGTTAATTCCATATCAGCCATTTCAGTTTCTAGTCCATTTTCTTTAGTCTTTATGTATTAATTAGTTCAGTCTTTTAGTTTCGAATTCCCCCGTTTCTCTGTTTCTCGAATTCACCTATTCTTCAGTTTGGCATTCAAGTTTCATTTGTTCATTCTTAGTCTTCTCACTCTTGTTCTTGCTTCAGTTAACTCTGCTGCTTTGTTTGCTGTAAGTTTAAGTTCAGTTAATTCCCCGGTTGTTCTTCATTATTTCAGTTTGCATTGTCATTTTTCATTCTTTCTTCTCTTTTGATTATCTGAGTTTCTCTTCGATTATTCGGTATTATCATTCTCAATCTCTTTCTTCATTATTTTATTTTCATTCTCAGTTCTTCATTCATTCTTTTCTTTTGTTAATCTCAGTTTCTCTTCTGTTATTCGGTGTTATCATTCTCAATCTCTTCATTATTTCAGTTTGCATTCTCAGTTGTTCGTTCTTTCTTTTCTTTTGTTTATCTCAGTTTCTCTTCTGTTACTCGGTGTTATCATTCTCATTCTCTTGTAATTCATTATTTCAGTTTGGATTCTCAGTTCTTCATGCTTTTTTCTCTTTTGTTTATCTTAGTTCCTCTTTGGTTATTCGGTGTTATTATTCTCATTCTCAGTCTCGCCTCCACCATTACCCCGGCCATCTCTGACAGCTGTCGGCGCCGCTTCCTTTTTTATCAGTTATCTCAGCTATGTTCCTCAGACTATATTGTTCTCCAGTGTTTCCATTTTAGACTTTTACTTATGTTTCTCTTTAACTTCTTTAGTTTCTCACCATGTCCTAATTTGTGCATCCTTTTCCTTGGTCATTTTTATATCTTTGTTCTTATCTCTCTTAGTTTCTTCATTTATTTGCGGGGAAGGTTTTTTTGTGGGTAACTCCGCCTATCCAAGAAGATTTTAAATCTGGATAACCGGTTCCAAGCCCGGGTAAAGGAGGAGGATCTAGTTCCTTTTCTTTTCATCATTGTTTAGTATTGAATCCTATTGTGATTCAGCATGTAGTTTTATGACCTTGAGTATCATCTTTTCAATTTCACCCAACCTATGTTATAAGCTGCTACGAGTTTTATCCACTGGTTTTCATTTTCCACGATATGTTTTCCGCTTCAAGTTTTTCGTAGCTCCATGACAAAGAGCAAGCATGAATGGGCATTTATGTAGCACAATATAACATGCATGGATAAAAAAGTCTCCCAATACATGCAACTTTTGTATCATTTGCTCATTATTACACTTAATTTGGGGCTAGAACATTTTTTTTGTTTTTGACAACTACATTGTTGTCACAGATGCTCCTTCGCTGCAGTGATTTGGGATACTTTCTTTTTGAATTTCCTGACTTGTTTCAGCTGCCTCCTTGGCTTTGTTCCCTTTCTTTGCTGAGTTTTTTGTTGGAGACTCTGTTCCTGCAATCAAAAGAGACATAATGTAGTTAAATATGCCTTGTTATGATATTTTTTTCCGTAATGGAGTTGAATGGTGGTCACTACCTGCTCCTTTAGGTTTTGATTTTCTAGTTCTTTTGGGTTTCTGCAAGTTATAGACTAGGTGCTTGTTTGTGCAGTTTTTCTTCGTGTGTTCAGTGCTACCACAATGGCTGCATTTATAAAACTTATTTGCCTTTATCTTCTCCTTTATTGTCAACATCCTTGGGCGCCCTTTTGTGTGAGCATGATCAGGGTTTAGGATTTCAATAGTTGAACTGGTGCCCTCTTGCAGTGATGCATTAAACAAGTTTGATACTGTCCTTGTTGACGTTTGCTGAGCAGTTGGTTGGGTCTCAGCAGTGTCTTCAGAAGTCATGTCCATAGCATCCATGTGGTCCTCTATTCTTTGCGCTTGTTCTAGCAAATATTGACATTTCTCCCTGCTCTTCGATCCTTTCGAAGCTGTTTGAGTCAGTCTCCTTGATAGCAAGTTGTATCTGAGGCAGTCATTGTCTGTTTCCTACGGGGCGGGGGTGTAGTAGGTCAGTTTCTTTTCTCTTTTTCTCCATCTTTCAATTATGTATTTATCTGGTATTTTATCCACTTCAAGGTGTAGCATTACTTTCAAAATGTGTGAGCATAGAATGCCATCCTTTTCAAACCTGCAGCATATACATGAATACTCCTCTGTTTCCAAGTTAACTTGCACTATGTAGTTTCTTTGTATGTGTTCTTTAATTGGATAGTTGGGCGCCTGAAATAGCACATAGATCTTCCTTCTTGTTTCCTCTCTAATGTTCAGTCTTGTAACATCATTAAGTATGTGCTGAAATTTTCTGAATATTGCCAAGTTGTAGAGGTCATGTGCTTGCCTTTCTATATAGTACTTAGTGCAGAATTTTGTTGGTGGCACTATCTTGTTTGATGAATTATGGTTCACTTCATCCTCTCTTGCATGGATAGTGTCCAAAATTCTCTGATATTCTCTAAGAAAGCTTGTCATGCTGAACTGTGCACCCACACCTTTCTTAAATAGAGCATTAGTCCCCTCACTTCTTGCTGTAGTTTGGATGAATGGGAAGAAGCTGGTTTTGAAGTATACCGGAACATACTTTTTTCTCGATGCCCACATATCATTAAAGAATTTAACACCTTCCACCTTGTATTCTGCAATCATAGCCATCCAAAGAGTTTCAAATTCCATTATTGTCAATGAGTTGTCTATTACATCTTGCATTTCTTCATACAACCCCTCATTTGCTTGAAATGTTGGCCCATTTTTGTCATCGCACTTCTTTTTTACATGGAATAAGCATGTTCTGTGTATTGCATCTGGGAAAACAACATCAATTGCAACTTGCATGCCTCTGCATTGATCAATAATTATTGTTTGTGGATGTTTGCCACCCATGCATGTCTTGAACTCCCCGAACAGCCATTTAAATGTTTTCGCTGTCTCATTCACGATGAAGGCACATGCGAATAGATATGTTTTGCCATGAGGGGAGATTCCAACAAAAGGAGCAAATGGTAGATTGTATTTGTTTGTGAGAAATGTTGTGTCAAAACTAACACAATCACCATACAAATCATAGTACAGCCTTGATCTTGCATCTGACCAGAACACGCTTCGAACCTTGTTTTCAGCATCTAGTTCCATTGAGTAGTAAAAGCCTGGGTTTTTAGCTTGTTTCTTATTAAACCAGGCTAGTACTTCCATTAAATCACTGTTCTTCCATTCTCTGTTCACGCTTGTACCATAGTTGCAGACTTTCCTTTTGTTGTATGGTAGCTTGTCCATTCCCCCCTCATGTGTGCTAAAACAGATACTATATTTCTTGTGGGAATGTTGCATTGCTTGTCCTTATGATTGCTTTCTCCTCTTTTGTCATGCATACATGTGACCTGAAAAACCTGCTTCCTAGATCAAGAGGGTGGTTGTGTCGAAGCATTAGGTTAGTTATCCGCCATATCCCATTTTTCTCACTAATGACCATCTCAACCTTGCAATCTGATTTAACAATCACTGTGCACTGTCTCTGTCCTACTAGCTGCTCCTTTTCAGCTTCTGTGTTGTGACCATGCTTGTTGCACTTGATTGTCACCCTTGTTATCTCATTATTCCTTTTTTTGTTCGATGTTCTGTAAATGGAAACAATGGCAATAGAGAAACCAGCTGCAAAAGAGTACATGTTTAAGAATTTATGAGCTTTTTCTCCTGATTTAAATTCCATACCCTTCTCAGGCATAACCTCATTGCTTACTCCTGAGTTTGTTTGCTCATTATCTGTTGTATCAGTTTCTAGAAAATTTTCAACATCTTCCTCATGTATCTCTTCTGTTTCGTTATCTCCATTTTCATGATAGTTGTTACTTTGGTTCTGATTTCCACTGTTGTTATCATTTTGATCATCCAACTTCCATGTATGGCCAAAATCATGATGATTTGATTCATCTCTTGGGCTATCATCATCACCAATCTACAAGAAAGTAGATGTATAGATTTAATCTTTTTTTCACTTTAAACTTTCCTGTTTTTTCGAATTCAAATGATGTAACAAGTGCTTGAAGATCTAACCTCATCGAGTTCCATGTCTTGAAATAGATCCGCGTCCCATGGATTACCTTCATCCTTGTCATGTTGAGTGCCTTGCTGTTTCAATTATCAACATATAAGTTTTTTCATTTTATTAGTTTTTTTGTAAATGTGCAAGTGCTAGATTGAAATGTACCTCAAATTTGACTCCTTTATCAGGGCATGATAAACTTGCAGATGTCCCTTCACCATCCCTAAATGTGTTGACATGTAAGTTATGTAGTAAAGGTGTTAGTTCTATACATTTGTTTTCTTTTTGCTGATACATTCATTATCATTTCGTTAGATTTTTGGCATACATTAGCATCACATGGATTTGTTTTTGGCATACAAAAGCATATAAGGTTATGCATTTAAGCAGTTTTTTACCTGATGATTTGTAGTGTAAGCTGAGTAGTCGATGTCAATATCACCACGTAGCAGAGCCATGTATGAAAAGTCTTTCTACAAAGAGTTTTTATAAAGAAGATAGTCATCCTTTTTTTCAAAATATCTGAATGATTATAGATATGTAAATTATAGAAAAGTCTGTATATATTCTTGTCTTTGAATACAGTTAGTATTTTTACCTGGAAAAATAGTTGTTCATTCATTTCTCCATCTTTTCCTTGCTTTGTGTTCCCTCTATTATGTACCTGAAAAAAGAAATTCAGTATATGTGATGTATGTTCTCATGGGCGAATTTTGAACTACTTTGTATGTGTTTTTGGTCAAACTTGTTATTTACTTTTTTTTGTACTTGAAGATTATAAACCAGTTTACTGAAGCCATCAACGTATTTCTGTAGTTCAACATATTTGTTTCATCAATTGATATGATATCTCACCTAATAACTGCTCTACATGATGTCAGCAATTTATCTGACGTTTGGCTCACAATAGTTTACCCCTCAGAACAAACATTAAGAGACGTGGTATTGAGTGCGACACACTGTGTGTTTGCTGTAGGAGACTAGATGAAGATGGTGCTCATTTATTCCTCCAAGGTAAGGAGGTTAAAAGGGCCTGGAAGCTGATTGGTTTGGAGACAATTCGTGATCGCATGAGTCCATACAATATTGCTGAATCCATGATACATGAAATTTTGGGCCTCCCAGAAGCTGAGAGGATCTTGACTTGCTGTGTGATTTGACAATGGTGGATTGCAAGGAATAAATTGAATGCAAGGAATAAAGGAATAAATTTCTTTTAGACAAACAAGTTGAGTTCTTAGTAGCTTACCTGGGACAACTGAGCATCCTGAAGAAGTGAGTTGTCTTCTTGAATTCGTTTCAATTTCTCCTGTAATTCCATTTTTCTTGTTTGTTTTGGGAACTGGTTGATCTCTCCTTTTTGCACTGCTCTGTTTTGTGTTTTTGCGGGGGGAGAGGATTTGTGGATCTAAAGCCTCCAGATCAACTAAGCGGCAGGGGGAATGGAGCAATGCGTCATCTTCTTCTTGTTGCCCAGATCGGTTGAGCGGCAGAGGACGTGACGCGTGATGTTCTTTCTTGGGGAAGAAGAAGGAAGAGCTCCACCTTAATTAGGCTTCTTGTCATCAGATCATTTTCTGGCCTTTTCGTCTTGGTATTATTCAGTAATTGTGTCTTGGACGTTTTTAACTCAGTAGAATGATGTGTTGGGCTAAGGGAGACTCAATATTTGTGTAGTCGACTTTTGGACCTGGGTCTGTTTTGGGCTGAGTTTAAAAATGTGTCTGTTTGGGAAAATAGAAAACAGACACCTTTTTTTAAGTTGCCAAGTTCTTATTGGCTTTACCCGCAAAAAAAGTTCTTATTGGTTTAAAATGTGTCTGTTTTTCAATTGAAAAACAGCTATCTGTTCGATAGTCACTCCCAACAGCTATAACAGAGACCACATCTCGTACTTAACTCCGGAGTTGACGTAGGAAACAAAAACTGCCGTGGTCGATAGCGCTTTTTTCTCTCCAGTGGCAACCTCTTTAATTTGGGTTTGGTGAAAGGATAAATCTGTCTAAAAAAATATTGAATCAGAAGAAACAATCCATCTTTTAATTAATAAAATCATTAAAATCAGACGGGCAGTCCCGATCTTCAAGAAAATCCCGAACAGCTCTGCATACCGACTCCTTCAAAAGGTCCCAATGTAAATCTGTCGTAAGGAACTCACGCCAGGTCTTCCTCCAACCGGGTACCCTCTTCCTCTGCTTCCTTCGTGTCGCCTCCAATCATCGGCGGCGCCAGTAGGGGGTCAAGCCGGGTCGGCCGACCCGCCTCACATCGAGCGAGACAAAATATCAGGACCAACGTCGTACGTGTCGAATCGGTGGAGAGAAAAAATTATCCCGTAACTCCCGTCCTGCCACGCGCGACTCCAACCCATCCCGATCCCCAACTCCCCTCCCCGACGCCCCCATCACCGACGCAAGCCGCTTCTCTCCCGCCGCCGCGCCCCGCCGGTCCCCATACAGCCCCACGCAGTGGTGCAGACCCGTCCCCGAGTTCCCGCCTCCACCATCCGCCTCGGCGCCCCGCGCGGTGTTGCCCTGCCCTGCCCCTGGTCTCCGTCTGCGACTCTGTGGCACCGCCGTGGTCTTCGTATGTGGTCTCCTCACTGCCTCCCGCCCTCCCCAACTCTGAGATGCGTGGATGCCAAGGAGGAGGAGGCCTGAATGGAAGAAGAAGAGGCAGCTGCTTTGGCTGGTGAAGAAAGGTAGGAACGAGGGCACACACAAGAGGTTGAAATTTCCCCTTTAATTTCAGTTTTTAGTTTTGATGTCTATTTGTCTAGTAATTTGTAGCAGGGACGATTGGATTTGCCATGGGTGTCCTGGTAGGTTTGTAGCTTGACTACTGTTAGTTTAAATTTCCTGAACTGCTACTCTGTTTGGAGTCTGAACCTTGTATTCTGGCAGTTTGGCTTCTTTGATGAGCTAGGAGGGCGCCTCCTGTGTTGTCTAAAACATCCCGATTCCTGGTTGAAATGTGCATGCTAAGTTGTACTGTTTTGATGAGAAGGTTAGGGTGTGTTAGTACTCCAAATTACTTGTTGTCATGAGATCTTCAGTTCATCAGTTAACGATGTTGTTCCTGTCGAGACTGCTGCAATATGGAAGTTTGCTGTAATCCGGCCATAGCACCATCTTAAGCACCAAATTATCTTGAAATATTTATGTCCTGGTATGACTGATATAGCTTCATCCCATAATGGTCATGCATTCACTTATGAACCTATTCTATGAAATGGACTTCATCGCTGGCCATTGGTTTCCAATATGACATGATACCAAAGATTGTTACGTGTAGGCAATAGTGAGATTTCTCACACTTCATTTTCGTTTTCAATGTTGTAGGCATATGTTTCTGAAATATTGATATAGCGAATGTTGTTGCCGATCCTGGAGTTTGGAGACCAATTCATGAAGTCTGTATGTAGTTTTCTTATTCCTTAGTGATTTTGTAGTTGTACTTGATGAAATATGAAAATTGAATCTGTTTAGTGCTTTCTCATGTTGAATACACTTGCTTTTCTGCCTAAATTGTTTTATAGCTTATTTGTTCGAACCGGTTCAGTTTAATTCCTGGCTCCGCCACTGCCTCCAATGGCTTCCTCCTACGTGACAGTCTGCTTGTGCCACACTGCCGTGTGAATGTATGTTGTTCTGTTCCCTGGTCACATAAATCTATCTGTCACTGGATATTTGAAATACCAAGGGCGATTTATTCTGCTGCTATTGCGTGATGTCTTGTTTTTGTAACACATGGCCAATGCTTTGTGCAGTCTGAACTTCAGTCTACTGATTCATCTTGCCAAAGCATACCGGGTTGACAACGCGATACATCAAATCCTTGGAACAGTCCAACCAACCAAATGATGCCATTGTGGAACTCCAGCCTTTTACATCTTACATTTATCTGATATACTGTTGCAAAGAAAATTACGTACGGCTCTGACGGGGCGATAACAAGACTCTAACTGAAACCACATATTGCAGGATCATACCATTCCAGGCTTCCGGCTTGTGTTTTCCTGTGCTGCTCCGAGTGTATTGAGCCGTGGCTCCTCTTTCTGCTCCATGTTTACCTATAACTAATACTAACCAGCAAGCAGCAGGAGGCTGTGTCTCTGAGCAAGCAGGATATGCCTAGCCTGAAAACATAAACTAAGCACTCCTAGATTCTACTACTCTGCTATTGACGAGGGTTTAACTCATCAATGCCCATTGTTATGGACTTGGGTTTTGGAGGAGGGAGTGCTGGAGACATCTATTGGCTAGCAAACAAGCACACAGGGAGACTCAAAGATTTACCCAGGTAAAAACCTCGTAGAGGTCCCTACACCTGCTTGTCTGCTCGTGGAATTATCGAAGGAATCGAAGATTACAATGGTGCGCAGATGCAATCTGGCAAGAGTTATGTAAACTAGGGTTGCGTGTGTCCTTCTCGCCGTACCCTCCTAGCCTTTATATAGATAGGCTAGGTCTCGGGTAGCAGGTCGAGTCGGTTATAGATTAGGGTTTTCCCTTTAAACTTTTTATCTTTAGCTTCTTGTTCTTCAAGCAATCGAGAGTCCGTAGATCACTCGAGTCCTCCCTTGGGCCTTAGCGACACCGTGGGCTTTCATTGTATTCAAGCCGTATATACCAAGCTCGAGTACCTGTAGGGTATACCCATGTCAGTAGAGTGTCTAGTGGAATCGCAGATTCGACTGGGGACTTTTTGAAGTCTTTCGAGTGCATAAATGAGTATATTTCGACTGCTTTGTTTGTGTCATAGGGATTATTGATGTGCGTGCCTGATTTAACCGATGCATCGGTATCGGTTAACTACCTTAGGGTAAAACAACGCAATCTACTTGAACTCGAGTCCCTGGACTCGAATCCGGAAAAGTGCTGGTGTAATTCGACTCAAGCCACGGAGGTCTTACAGGAGTCGAATTCCAGTTATATGGGTGTGAGCACTCGACGCGTCCGTCGAGGCATGTTCATCGTACCTGTAGGCACAAATATATTTCTAGTAGAGCGCAACAGATGCGTTATCAGACCATATTCAGGTCTTATCTTCACGCTGTAAGCACGGCATCCGAATTTTATCATCGCGGAGACGATTCGAGTGACCCAGGAGACGCAGTCTCTTTGTAGGAAATATTATGCGACGGTGTCGCCAAAAACTTCGAGTGTGGATGTTATCAACACACAATACTTTGTACAAATAATCATAGGGTACGCGACCAGCGCTCCCTATGGGAGTAGCCCCTGAGTGCTTGGTTGAGTTGAAGACTTAGGCAGGGACTAAAAAACTTTCGCGACTGCTGTCGTCTTTTGTTTGCTTGTTTCAGTCGAATTTGTTTCCGACGCTCCCTATGGGAGTAACCCATGTCCATGGTCGAACCGTGTTTCGAGTGGTTGGGTTTGCCTTGATTGTCCATGTTCCTGCAAAAAGAAGAAGAAAAAATCGTAGGGTGCGCGACCAGCGCTTCCTATGGGAGTAGCCCCCGAGTGCTTGGTGGAGTCGAAGACTCAAGCAAGGACTAAAGTAGTCGAAGTATTCTGCTGTGTAGCTTTGATGACGACAGTGCTGACGATTTCATGGCATCAGTTGCCCGCGTGAGCGAGTTTGACGGGACATGACGAGTAGTGGGTCCCACTCCCTGACTTTGATTTGACTGGGCGTGCGTAATCTTTATTTTAACCGCGCCTCCTCGATTTCCGCGCGTAATGGAAGCAGTGGGGGGACGGTTCGCGTTTCCGCTCATCCACGTGTCTAGCACGATGATTACCACGCGTCCAGTAGGGTTTTTCTGAGCCGTTGGATTGCATCTTCCAGGGGTTAAGTAGTGACGCTGCGACGGTAATTTCTCATCTGCTCTCATTCATCCTTTGCTTCCATCGCCATTGCCACTGCTCCTCTGTTTTCTCTGCGCTCTTTTTCTTCCGCGCCGCTGGACCAGCTCCGCACTTTTCCTAGCTACTTCCTTCGGTCGTATCGCCGCCGTGCAATGGGGAAGAAGAAAGGAGGTGCTCCGGTCGATTCAACGGCAACCGCTGCTGTGGCGAAGAAGAAGGGCGGCTCCGCCGCTGCGGGCACCAGCACCGCCGCCGGCGGTAAGAAGAAGGGCACGGGAACCCGCGTCACCAATGGCGCGTGGTGTCCCTCCATCATCAAATCCTCTGATCTTCGTCTCCTTCGCCAAGACGGAGTGCTGTCCGCCGCAGTCGCCGATGCGCGCGTCCCCGACGGTGAGATAATTCTTTCTCCTCCCGCTGGTTTTCGAGTGACGTTTTTGGCATTTATCATTCGCGGCCTCTCGTTGCCCCTGCATCATTTCTTTAGGGGCCTCCTTTGTTTTTACGGGCTTCAGCTCCACCAGTTGTCCCCGAACTCTATCCTCCACATCTCTTGCTTCATCACCCTCTGCGAGTGCTGGCTCAGAATCGAGCCACACTTCGGCCTCTTCAAGCGCCTCTTGAAGTTGAAGCGCCAATCTGTGTCTGGCTCCTTAGTCTACGATGTAGGTGGTTGCGGAATTCACGTCGACCCATCCGCCACCTATTTCGACATCAAGCTTAAAGCGTCCGTCCAAGGGTGGAGGGACAAGTGGTTGTACGTCCACGATGAGAAGGCTGACGGGGAGCACTTCGGACTCGCACCTTTCGATCCTGCGACGCCGTGCAAGAGGAGGCGCTCCTGGAAATATGTAGTCATGCCTGGCGAGTCCGCGGAGACAGATGTCCTGTACGAGCGTGTCTGCGACCTCGAGAGTCGCGTCGGCAAAGAGGAGGGAGACTGCGCCCTCATTCGCACGTGGCTGCGTGATACATTGCAAATGTATCTATAATTTTTGATGTTCCATGCTTGGTTTTATCCATTTTCTTGTGTTTTGTCCACACTTTGGAGTACTTTTCATATGATTTATTGGATTAACCTATTAACAAGAGCCACAGTGCCAGCTGCCTGTTTTCTGCTATTTTTGATTCCAGGAAAGTCAGAAAATGAATATTCTCGGAATTGGACGGGACAAAAGCCAAAGTGCCTATTTTTCCAGAAGACTCGCGGAGCCAGAATACGAGACGGAGGAGTGCCAGGGGCTGGCCACACCACCCCTAGGCGCGGGCTGGGCCTGGCTGCGCCAGGGCATGGTGTGGGCCCCCCAGGCACCCCCTCGGTCTGTCTCTTCGCCTATAAGAAGCCTTCTGACCTAAAAACTTCAGAGGGTTCGATGTTTTTCTACGAAAAGTTCCGCTGCACCGCCGCCACCGAAGGGGAGATTCGGGGGACAGAAAGTCTCTGTTCCGGCACCCTGCCGGGACGGGGAAGTGCCCCCGAAGCCATCTCCATCGATCCCCACCATCATCTTCATCGACCATCCGTGTTTCTTCCATCTATGAGTGAGTAATCCCCCGCTGTAGGCTATGAGGATGGTAGGGATTGGATGAGATCGTTCATGTAATGGCATCAGATTGTTAGGGCATAGTGCCTAGTATCTCTTATTAATGTTTTATGACTTTGTTGCAACTTTGTTATGCTTAATGCTTGTCACTAAGGCTCGAGTGCCATGATTTCAGATTTGAACTTATTATTGATTTATTATGATAGTATTGTTTCTGGTCTTATCTACAAGTTGTATACACACGTCGTTGTCCGGAACCTATGGTCCCGAAGTGACAGAAATCGGGGTAGCCGGAAGGAAAAGGCTTTGATGTGAGGATCACATGTGTTCACGGAGTGTTAATGCTTTGCTCCGGTGCTCTATTAAAAGGAGCACCTTAATTGCCAGTAGTTCCCTAGAGGCCCGCTGCAAACGGGCTGGCAGGACAAAAGATGTTGTGCAAGTTCTCATTGCGAGCACGTATGACTATATATGGAACACATGCCTAGGATTGTCTAGTACTTGGGTGCTTTATCTTATTTATCTGCAATTGCCCTATGTTCTGATTGCTATGTGAGTTGTCTTGTCCATGCAACGCCCGTCTATCCATCCCTATGCCTACCGCACTCGAATCCCACGTATTACTGCTTTTGTTACCACTGTTTTTGCTTTGCTATTACTGTTACTTTACTATTCCTACTACAAAACTATTGCTACTGATAAATTGTTGTGAGCAAGATTGTTTCCAGGTGCAGCTGAATTGATAACTCAGTTGTTAAGGCTGATAAGTATTCTTTGGCTCCCCTTGTGTCGAATCAATAAATTGGGTTTCACTTCCCTCGAAAATACTGCGATACACCCCCTATATTTGTGGGTCATCAAGACTATTTTCTGGCGCCGTTGCCGGGGAGCATAGCTTTATTTATCAAGTTCACTTGGATTCACTATTGTTCAAGCTAAGTTTATCTTTCTCCTTGTTTGCTTGTTTCTTTATCAAAAATACAAAAAAATTAGTTCCTACTCTAGTTGTTGTTTTCATTGGTTTGTTATTATCTTACTTTATCATGCTTGATGTCAATGGTTGGTTTCTTTGAAACTGAATCTTATTGGCAAGGTGGGTTCACAAAAGATCAAAAGGATTATTAAAAGGAACACCCATTGTCACAAAAAGGGAAACACTTATGGGAATAAATTGATAGATTGTATACCATTGCTAGGAACGTGTGCTCTACTTATAATGTTACTTATTGCTGTGATGAGTCTTGTTGCAGAAAGAGGTATAAACACCTCCCTTTTTAATGTGAGTATAGTGATAATGATACCATATCTTCCTATGCTAAAGGAATTTATGACTTTGATGATGCGGAACAAATTGAAGAATTTATTGTTTGGAAGGGTGCTTTTGAACTTGCTAGTTTGCTTGAAAATATTGATGATTCACCTTACAAATATGAGGTTTATGGTATACTTAAATTTTTCTTTGATAATTACAAGGATGAAAATGGCTATATTTTTGAGTATTTTAATAGATGCTTTCCACAAATGGAAGAGACTAATGCCTTGCAGGATCCTATGGAAGAAGAAATTGATGAACCTGAAATCCCATTAGATGAAAAAGAGGAGGAGAGTGATGAACAAAAGGAGGAAGAATGGATTAGCTACCCATGCCTACCTTCTAATGAGAGTAACTCTTTATCCCTTACATTATTTGATTGTCCCCCTTGCTTACTAAAGGAGAATGAATGTTATGTTCCTGAGGTTTCTCTTGAAACTATTTATAACAAAGCTCTAGTGCTTGTAGATCATGAAGAGCATGTTTTATGTGATAGTTATATTGTTGAGTTTATTCATGAGGCTACTAAAAATTATTATGAGAGAGGAAAATATGGTTGTAGAAGTTTTCATGGTGTAGAAACACCTCTCTATGTGCTGAATGTTTTGAATTTACTCTTGTTTTATCTTCCTATGCTTGTCACCTTGTTCTTTATGAATTTATTTGCATACATTATTCCTATGCATAGGAAGTGGATTAGACTTAAATGTGTTTTGAATTTGCTTCTTGATGCTCTCTTTTACTTCAACTCATATTTCTTATGAGAGCCTCCTCTCAAACTTTTATGCATGAAGATGATAATATGTCTATTATTCTTGGGAGACCTTTTCTTAAATACTGCAGGAGCTGTTATTAATTGTAATCAAGGGAAGGTGACCTTCAATGAACACATTTTCTATTTCCTTAAGAAGATTGAAAGGACTTATGGTTTGAATTAAATTAAACATGTTAAGGGCATTCAAGTTGGAGAAATATATTGTCCCATACGAAGAGAAAAATTTGAAACTATTATGATTGGGACCATGGCTATCAAGGTTGAGGTAACATAATCATTAGTGGGATACAAAGTTTTGTCTCATATGGAATTGTTTTGGTAACAAGACCTGATCAACCTTGTTAACAAAAGGATTTCATTGAACAAAACAATGTTTTCACCATTATCTCCGCTTGCTTCTATTCTATCCATTTTAGTTTTTGCTTCTTATGCCTAACTTAAAGGCGTTAAAGAAAAGTACTTGTTGGAAGATAACCCAAGAGTTTTAGATGAGTCTTGGAAGTTATTACCTCTGTAATAACCGCTCCTTATCTTTTTTATTTGCTTTTTGTGCCAAGAGTAACCTCTAATGAGAGAGAAGTAATGGTTGGGAAAGTTGCTGTCCCGAAACAGATTTTTGTGCTTCACCATAAAAATTCATGAGAGAGCTCTGTATGTCGGAATGAGCTATAATTTTTTGTGCTTCTGCCCAGGTTGTTATCTAACTTTCGTTAGTTCAACACTTTTTGATTTGAGCAACAGAAGGTCTTCGAAAAAATTCGTCTTTACATGCTGGTCTGTTTTGACAGATTTCTGCCATTTTTTGCATTTGCTTCTTGTGGGTTCCTTTTTGAGTTCCTTTGGGAAATTGAGATTTTTGAGGGAAGTGCTACAGTAGCTAGTGTTCTAATGGAAGTTTATTTGGTGTTATAACTGAACCTTAAGACTTATTTATCTTGAAGTGCACTAATGTTGCTAATGAGATTGTGTGAGGTTTTGTATGAAGGAAAAATTTCAGGTGTATGGAAGGAATGAGTAATGAGATGGAGGATGGACTAAATCTCAAGCTTGGGGATGCCACGCATGTCACCCCAAGAAATATCCAAGAAGTACAAGCATCAAAGCTTGGGGATGCCCAAGGCATCCCCTTCTTCATCAATAAAATTCTCAGGTTTCTTCCAAAGACTTCATTTTTATTGTTTCATGCACAGTTGTGTTGTTCTTGGAGCGTCTTCTTTTTCATTTTCGTTTTGGTTTTTCGTTTTCTTAGTTTGCTGAATAAATTGGTTGGGCCTCTCTTTCATACATTGGTGTTCAAATGGTTTTGTTTGGTTTGGAAAAGAGTAGGAAAGCTCATGCTTAAGTGGTAGAGAGAGCTTGTTTTTGACTGTGGCCTATGCTTTGTCATGCCATGCTTGATATTGTTTTGGCTTTATGCTTAGTATTCTTTGCTATAGCATGACTTGTTATAAACAATTGAGATTGCTTAATGTGCTTTGGATGAATCATGCGTTGTTTTAGCATATTAAAGCATAGTATAGTGGTATTCTCCTTTGATGCTTTATTTGGGTTGACTTGGCACATGCTCACACCATGTTATGACTATCTCAAGTCACCATAGCCTTTATGATCCTTTAGTTTTCAACTTATAGTATCACTTTATGCTTTGATCAATGATGTTTTGTCGCTATGCATGATTATGGCCATTATTGCTCTCTCGTTTGTCGCTCCCTTACTATTGCTAGCCTTCACTTACACTGAGTGTTTTACTCATGTTTCCAACTCCCTTAAGCCAAATATTGCCAAAGTGTCCACCATACCTACCTATTAGCATCATTTGCTACTTCCGTGCATATTTAATATGCCTTGTTTTCTTCTGAATAAAATGTTTGCTTGTTATGAAAAAGTTAGTTAGTAAAGCTCTCACGAACTTGATGACACACTTTATTTTCTTGCATTTAATAAACCTAAACCATTGCGTCATTCTTTGTTGCGTATATGCTTGCGCTTTATAAGTTGAAGTTAGCAGAACCATGTTTCATGGGGAACGCTTTCAACATTGCACTTGGTACTTAGTACCTCGTTGATATCATGTTCTTTTGCTTATGGATCCCGGCGGTGTGAAATAAAAGTGGAACTTGTAAGATCATGGAGTTTGTATGTATGTTAGAGAAACGCCTGGGCCGCTAGCCTAAGCCATGCCAATTCATGGTGGAAACTTGCAGCATCACCATAATGAGCACTCTATGAAGCATCCTCAATAAAAACCTATGCAAATAGCAAATAAAAAGATCGCTGAGATGCTCTGCTTGCCTTGTCATTTTGATTATGGGAAAGCTCCCGTATCATGTGCAAGGGGTACCCCGTCGGCTGTTCTCTATGATACGTATATACTTACAATGACAAGAGCTTACTCGTGACTGAAGTTGAGTAGCATGAGGATCGGTCTTCGTAAGTAAGGGGCATGAGACTTTGATTTATAACTTGTCAAGCATATCCTCTTAGTTGTGTCACTTTCACCTTAACCACTTTAAAGGTGCTTATGATAGGGGCAATGAGAGCTCAAAGCTAATGAGTACCATACTTTCAGCATTTGGAAACCTTTCAAACTATGCAAAACCTTTTCTTTTACTTGTTGAGTCTCCACTTATTCTTTGAGCACTTTCTTGAGAGCATACTGGCCATTCTTAGTTCTATGTGCATTGTCCCAAGGCTTGTTGATTGATGCATACCTTGACATTGCTTGTTTTAAACTATTTGTATCTAGTCACTCTTGTAAACTTTGAAGGTGTCCTATGCATTTATGTTTGCTACTCTTTGAGGGACAAGCTGAATGCCACTTTGCTATGTTTTCTTTATGTGAAACAATCAAACGTCTTGCAAAGCATTGTTATTCATGAATCTTTTGTTTGTGCCTTTTCATGTTGCATCATAGTTTCTTCGTCTTATTGCTAGAACTTTGTCTTTCGTGTTATGATTGAAGTACTATGATCCCAGCTTTGAATGTTTCCAAATACTTTGATCAAGACTTTGATGATGCATGTCACCTCAAAAATTATTTCTTTTTATCACTTACCTACTCGAGGACGAGCAGGAGTTAAGCTTGGGGATGTTGATACATTGCAAATGTATCTATAATTTTTGATGTTCCATGCTTGGTTTTATCCACTTTCTTGTGTTTTGTCCACACTTTGGAGTACTTTTCATATGATTTCTTGGACTAACCTATTAACAAGAGCCACAGTGCCAGCTGCCTGTTTTCTGCTGTTTTTGGTTCCAGGAATTCAGAAAATGAATATTCTCGGAATTGGACGGGACAAAAGCCAAAGTGCCTATTTTTCCAGAAGACTCACGGAGCCAGAATACGAGACGGAGGAGTGCCAGGGGCTGGCCACACCACCCCCAGGCGCGGGCTGGGCCTGGCCGCGCCAGGGCATGGTGTGGGCCCCCTAGGCACCCCCTCAGCCTGTCTCTTCGCCTATAAGAAGCCTTCTGACCTAAAAACTTCGGGGGGTTCGACGTTTTTCCATGAAAAGTTCCGCTGCGCCGCCGCCACTGAAGGGGAGATTCGTGGGACAGAAATTCTCTGTTCCGGCACCCTGCCGGGACGGGGAAGTGCCCCCGGAGCCATCTCCATCGATCCCCACCATCATCTTCATCGACCATCCATGTTTCTTCCATCTATGAGTGAGTAATCCCCCGCTGTAGGCTATGGGGATGGTAGGGATTGGATGAGATCGTTCATGTAATGGCATCAGATTGTTAGGGCATAGTGCCTAGTATCTCTTATTAGTGCTTTATGACTTTGTTGCAACTTTGTTATGCTTAATGCTTGTCACTAGGGCCCGAGTGCCATGATTTCAGATATGAACTTATTATTGATTCTATGATAGTATTGTTTCTGGTCTTATCTACAAGTTGTATACACACGTCGTTGTCCGGAACCTATGGTCCCGAAGTGACAGAAATCGGGGTAGCCGGAAGGGAATGGCTTTGATGTGAGGATCACATGTGTTCACGGAGTGTTAATGCTTTGCTCCGGTGCTCTATTAAAAGGAGCACCTTAATTGCCAGTAGTTCCCTAGAGGCCCCGCTGCAAATGGGCTGGCAGGACAAAAGATGTTGTGCAAGTTCTCATTGCGAGCACGTATGACTATATATGGAACACATGCCTAGGATTGTCTAGTACTTGGGTGCTTTATCTTATTTATCTGCAATTGCCCTATGTTCTGATTGCTATGTGAATTGCCTTGTCCATGCAACGCCTGTCCATCCATCCCACCCCATATACTTGTGGGTCATCACTGCGCCGTCGCGTCTAGCCCCTGCAGGCCAGAGTCCACCCCATGTTTCAGTGGACTGGCGCCGACGATGCCAGCTGCGTGTCTGCAGATGGCATGTGCGCGAGTGAGGTGGCCAAAAGGGTTCGACTGGTCACCAAGTACACCGTCAAGGATGTGCTCCCCAATGAGCCGGTTGTTCCTCCATTTGATGCTGCTAACCCTCCTCCCGAGGTATAGTTGTGCTACGCAGTAGCTTAGTTTGTCGATTGCTTCTCTGCTATTTCTTATCTTTATGCTAATTTTGTTGTCTGTATGCAGGATTGGGCGGTGTCACCCTGTATGCCCCCTCTTCCTGAGGGGATTATCCCTCGCGAAGGCTTGGAAGAGGACGAGTCAGAGTCGACCGTCCCATCTGATGTGGAGGAGGAAGCCCCCGAGTCCGGTAGTCTGGATACTCGCAAGCGTTCGTCCAGCGAGGATTCGGATGCGTCGTCTCCTTCGACTCCGGAAGGTGCAGGTGTTGGTGCGGTTGCCGATCCCTGCCATTCCTGTGAGCGCCATGGCACCATTCTCTCGCAAGAAGATGCGATTGCCCAAGGAGTCCTCATCAGAGTCGGGGGAGCCCACTTTTGACTTTGACATGTTTGATTGGTAAGTTTTCTAGTTTGTTTGTTATTCTCTGATTTGGCCTTGTTGGTTTGTCTCTGGATTTGCCTTTTCTTGATGTGGATTTTGTCTTGCAGTCAAGAGGCGTCGTCATCTTCTGGCGACATCCAATTTTTGAAAGAATCAGGAGTCGCGACCTCAAGGGCCAAGAAAGAGGTCGAGCGTGCTCCTTCCCCTCCATTGGCGGCCCACTCCGGGAACAACTCTTCCAGTTCTCCTCATGAAGGGGAGCATCGAATGGTTGCCCGGATGGCTGCGCACCAAACAATTTCGGAGTCATTGGAGGATCATGTAAGTGTAGGATTTTCTTCTTTTTGATGTTGCAGTCGATGCCTTCTGCTGATCCTTTGTTATGCGATAGCTCCTTGTGAAGGAGGCCGCTCACTTGGCGGAGCAAGTTCTTGCGATGGGCCGCCAACATGCAATGTTGGAGACGCGTCATCGCGTGGTTGAGAGTGAGTGTCCTACACTTCTTCTTCTTCTCCTTTTATATAGTCGACTGATAGTCAATCCTTTTTTGTTTTGTAGATGAACATAATGCCCTCCTGCATGACGCCGCCACCTTGGAGAAAACACTCGCCGCGTCTGTGAAGGGTCGCGATGAGGCACTCGCGGCGCGTGACGAGGCATAGAGGCATGAAGAGGATCTACGTGCCTCCATTGCGTCCAGGGAGAATTTGTTCGAAGAACAGCTTTTCTCGATTGCCAAAGCCCTCTCAGGTACCTTGGTTGGGTATCATTGTTGTTCTCTTGTTCGGTGTTTGCCGTTGGCGTTGATGTTTATATCCATGTGTTGGTTTGTGTACAGATGCTAGCGGTTTGATCTTCGATCCTCAGGCCCTCTGCCGCAACGATGCTTTGGCGGGTGCGCTTTCAGCAGTCGAGGACTGCAGCAACACCGTTCAAGATACGCTTTCCAAGGCCAAGGGCGTTCTCGGTCGCCTCCGGGAGGAGTTGATGCCCAGCTGAGCTAATCGAGAACATGGACGAGCTAGTGGAGTCTCTCGCCGGGGGTGTTCCGTCAAGCTTCAAGAACTCCCTCCGTGCGGCTGGCGCGTCCATGTCACTTGCCATGGTGCAGGCCCACGGAGTCGAGATTCATCCTGCCGAGGTGTCGAAGGTGATGCCCGGTAGCGCGGACGGCCAGTAGGTAGTCTTTGCTTCCTTCGCGACTGCCTGTGGCAAATATGGGCCGCAGCTGATTAACACATTTGCGAAGTACTCTGAGGAGCTGCAGCGAGCCAAGAAGGCAGCAAAGGCTCCGGCATCAGGTGCTAGCGGAAAGTCAGTGGCATCCGATACTGCCACGGACTTGATGAAGCCCCCGAAGCCGTCGAAGTCGAAGAAGCCAATCGCTCCTAAGTAGTTTTGTAATAGTTAATTAGTTTGTGTCCTTTGTTAAGAACATGCCTGGTGGCGAGTGTATCTGCTGATACTTTTGCTAGTTTTGAATGTACTTGAATCTTTTGTCTTTGTGTCGATTTGATCGTCTCATTGCTTTTATCTTGGCATGTGGTAGGGAACATCAAGTGATCCTTTGAGGGAAACTCAGGACTCGCCGCCCCTTGATGATACTTTGGCACCGCCGTGCTCCAGGGTAGATGAGCTGTCACTACTTTCGTGATTGCGTGACCGCGTGAAGTAGCTAGAGCGTGAGTTGCCCGTGCTCCGCGATAACGCGAATGTATGGAGGTCAAAGGCGGAGAAAGTCACCGCCCAAGAGCAGTATCTGCTAGGGGAGATGACGCAGCTTGGCGACCAATTTAAGTGTTAGTTTGCTTACTCTTATCTTTTCCTTTTTAGCCACTCGCAGTGATGAGCTGTCCTTATGCTTCCGTTGTTGCTTTGAATAGTTGTCAGCGTGCGCAATCCGTGTGGCATCCCGCTAAAACCACTGCTAGAAAATCGCTGTGTTTTTGTGCATTGCATCATCATGACCGCATGCTCATGTCATCATGCCACATTGCATTTGAGCACCGTCATCATCATGCATCTGTTTGTCTGAAACTATTTTCGAAAAGTCTATTTTTGTTTTCTAAATACCCCGCCTTTATTTCAAATCGAAAACACCGGGCCTCTTCCGGGTATTTTGTTTTGTCTAAAAATAGTTTACAAAAGGATTTTTTTTAAAATAATAATAATAATAAATAATAAAACTATTTTTCGGACCGGGGAGGCAGCCTAGCCGTTAGGCCAGGCCACCTACAACCCGGCCCAAACTAGTCAACCAAGCTAACCCTAGCCCCAGAACTACCTACCCCACCCTTCCCAACTACCTGCCGCCACCACCTACTCCATCCCCACATCTCCAGCCTGCCGCCACACTTCCTCCACCCCGCCACAACCATGCATCACGCACTCCCACCACAACCCTGGCCCACCTCCTTTTCCCGCCTACACTCACCTGCCCTAATCCCCACCCGACGCGCCCCTCACGCGCTGGCTAGCACGCCCCGCTCGCGTACTACGCTCCTGACCCGGCCCCACCACCTGCGTCCCCACCCACCTGGTTCCCCCTGCCGACAGCCCCGCACCCGGCCTCGATCCCCTCGCCTCTCACCAACCCCCGCGACTTGTCCCGCACCCCATCTCCACCAACTGCCGCCCTCACCTCCTCTTCGATCCACGCCGCCTCGAGGACCCCGCGACACGATCCCCTCGCCTCGCCGCCTCCTTGCCTACAGAAACCGCCGCCCCGGCTTGAGCCGCCCTCAACCTCGCCTCTCCCTGCCGACGTCCTAGTTGCCCCACACTGCATGTTGCGAGCTCTGCAAGCCGTGCCCCATCACCGGCAGGCACACCGCCTCTGGCCTGGCCGCGCGCGAGCCCGACCTCCTCCCGTCCGTGCTACCGTCGTGTGCCCCTCGCCGTCCGTCGCCTCGCCGCGTGGCCCCACAGAGCTCCGCCCCTGGCCGCCCCGCATCAAGCTCGCACCAGCCTCCTTTCGCAGCGAGCGACGCTGCCGGCCTCTCCTTCCTCCTCAGAGCAGAGCACCTCGCCGTCGTGCATCGCCGCCTTACCCTCTGCGTCTCCGGTCGCCCCGCGACCCCGAGCCGTCCTGGACCTCGTCTTCCGTGTCGTCGCCCTCTTCCCCGAGTCGCGCCGCGCCGGCTCCCGCCTCGTCTGCCGTCGGCCTCCTCTCTGGCCCGCATGGCGCCGGCACCATCCGTGCAGGGCCACGCATCCTCTGCTCCGTGCGACGTCGCCTCGGCCACATCTCCATCGAGATCCTCCGGCCGCCGTGCGTGCCTCCCGAGCCCGTCCCTACATCGCCCTTCCGTCAGCCGCCGCGTTGCTGCGTCCTCTGCTCGCCGCTGAGACTGATCCATGGCCGTCTTGCATCGCTGCATCCTCCTAGCCCTGTGACCCCACGCCAGTGCCTCTGCGAGGCCCTATGTGTTCCCTGTAGTGTCTTTGGATGTGGAAAGTGTGGCGTGGACGTGTTGGTGATGTTAAGCTGTGGCTCCTAATCGTGCCATGTTGGGGTTGCGAAGACATGAGGAGATTCTTGTACAAGATCATCAAGACTCTGATAACATGGGAGTACCTAGACGCCCAAATTCGCCACTGGCAATGGTCGGAACTCAAGTGCTCCGTCCCGGGATCCGAAGGTGGAACCTCGAAGATGCCAAGTCGACCTTACCTTGCCGAGTACTTCATACACGGACGCCCACCGACAAGACCGGCACCATACCAATGCATTTGAAGAAGGAACCTGGAATCGAGGGACGATTCTCGCCAAGGCCTCCTTCAAGAATTTGGTGACGCCGGTACGACAAGATCTTCTTGGAACCCGAAGACCCCGTTCCCGGAGGCGAAGCCTCGATCCAAAGACCGAACCCATGGATCGACAAGGTCTTCTTCACGGAACAACAAGTTCTCCATCCCGGAACAGCAAGATCGACCGCACGGAACACCAAGATCTCCCGGCGCCGAACCCAAGACCGACAACGTCACCCGAGAACTCCGACAAGATCGCCAAGTTCTGCAATCCGCACGCCAAGACCGACTCGATGGCGCGGACCCGACAAGATCTTCACGACGACAAGATCGACACCGACCTGGGCGAACCCGATGCGCCCTGATGCCAAACCAAGTCCTTCTTCCCGGAACGCCAAGCTCTCCTTCCGTTGTCCAAGACCGATCCCGCTAACCCCGTCGAACCCTGAGACCGAACCGTGGACCCCTAGAACCCAAGACCTTCGACCCCAGATGTGTGAACCTTTTCCCGAGCCCCTATTTTTATAAATGCTATATATAAAAATGTTGCATATAAATTGTTCATACATGCATACATGTCTGTAGTTTGGGGCCTTTCGGCAATTCACCTAAATTAAATATGGAGTGTTTATGCGGGATACCTTTGTCTTATTCCGGACTCTATTTAAATTTGTGTAGCGAACCGATGCCATGTTTCGCCCTGTTAATACAACATTTAAATTACGGGGTAGTTAAACAACTCGAACCATCTAATTAATTGTCAGGACCCCGGTTCCGCTTAATACTGCCTAATTGCACCGCATCTGCATCATATCATAATCATGTCAGATCTTCTGCCGTAGTATTAAATATTGCATCCGGTGTTTCTTCTATTGTTTGCTTCTTTGATGATTAGGCCGATGAGTTGATGCGAGTATCGACAAGTTCTCCGGATATGATCCTTCGATAGTGTTTCCCAGGTGAGCATCTCTCCCCCTTATACCTATTTTGCATTTATAGTCTTTATTTGCTCCTGTTGTTCTATTGCTATCCGTGTCGCGATGCTTTAGTTTCCGTACACCAGTTATATCCCGTGCAGCCTCTATATTGCCATGGACACATCCTATTGCCTGTTGTTTGATAGATAGTCGGCCTTGCGAGTCGTAGTTGCTTGCTTCTGTGTTGCTTCGCGTCATTGTCATTCCACCGTTGACGGCAAATTGGCACATGATTAATGGTGGAGATGCTTAATGGTGGAGAGGATCATGACTTTAAATACAACTAGTAAAATGCTAGATATAACTAATGCAGAGGCATCGGTGGGCAATAGATGTTATTTGGTTCTTCCACGCTCACTTGTGTCCCGTAGGACCCGAGTACTTGATTCCTGTTCCTTGACTATTTGCACTATCCACATCCGGGAGGCCTTATGGACCCCCCCTGAGCCAGAGCTTGATTCATTCTTATTTCTTGGGGCCACAAAGTAGTTTGGGGCTTTATTACTATCCTGTACTTATGCCATGCTTTACTGCTTTATTTAAGATTGTGCGTGGAGCACCTGTACTGTTTTGGAACGTGGAATGTTTTCGCGGTATCGACAAGCCCAGTCACACTTTCGGGTTCCCAGCTATTTACAGCCATTGTCACAACCCTAGGTCCGTTCCGGAGCTAGCCAACTTCGTTACGGGTAGCTTAGTGGGGTGGCCCCCTGAAATATTTTATGAATCCTGTGATTGCTTTGTCGTGAAAGCCTCGTTGGGTTTTGAGTTGGTTTTTCCGAGGTTGATCGTGTGTGTGTTGCTATTTGTGCACCCCTGCAGGGTAAATCTTTCTGAAAGCCGTGTCCGCGGTTATGGACGACTTGGAGCACAGTATCTCGATCATAGACAAGCATAACTAAAGTAGTGCTATAAATTTGACTTAATATGTGACTAGTAATCAGCCTCACTATAACGGAATGGATATTAAAAATGCCAACAACTGGTGGATCTATGGTGCTCTGTGTCATACTATACCTGCCTAGTAAGTATTGCAACTCCAATGGAATGTGATAAAAGTGCCAACAACTGCTGGGTTTTGGGATTCCTCAGGACAATTATATTTGAATAGTAAATGTTCCAACTATAACTGAATGGTTCACTAAAACTGCCCACTACTTATGCTACCAGGATGACTCATACTATCTGTATCTGACTAGTAAGAGCTTCAACTATAATGGAATGAATAAAACTGCAACTGTGTGAGTTCCTCGGTTTGACTTCCTCGTTTGGTCTCGAGGGGGAATACCAGGATGGGTATGTTTGGTGTTAGTATCAGGTGGTTCCGAATAGGTCTTTCTTATCTCTCTCTAATAGCCGACAGTTGTATTGAGTCTCTATAGGTTGTTTAGTGCCGCTGCGGTGCCGCTTCAGTCCACCATACCTATGTAGGCGAGAGCCGCCGAATTCTAGCCTCGCCATGTACTGGCCTTAGTACTGACGCTCCTCTTTTTTCCTTTGGCCTTTGTCGGCACCCCCTTTTGTCTTAGCAGGTTTGGGATCGACGTCGTTAGCAGGGTTACCCTTCCGGCTTGGCCTGGGAAGGGTTATGGACGCCATTGGTTATTCTTCAAGGCTCTTAGCCCAATTTGCTTCTTGTCCGTACTCGAAAGTTGTATCGATTTCAAGGTGATTTGGATCTTGTATTGTATATCTGTATTCTTGACTCGTTGAGTCGCTGTTGTATATATATCTGTTTTGTGGTTCCCATCGAGGACTGTTGTGTAATGGTATTATTTCGTTTTCCATCCACACGAAAGTGCTTGGTGGGCGTCCTTGAATCGTTTCTATGCGGGTTTGGCGAAAAGGGATAAAACTTGCATAGGGACGATTCGAGGGTGTTACAATCTGCAGGATGAGAAGGATAGGATTGCCATTCGCATGCATGATCTGACCCAAGAGCAACTTCAGGAGAGTGGGTACTTCTGGGTGGATCATGATCGTGCGATTGCGCTGGCGACCCTGCAGGACCGTGCGTCGTGAGTGCTGCAGTTTCTGAAGAAGTCGCAGCCATGTTTGAGGAGCATTTATCGGACGATGTTTCCGCTGGATGTTGCTCCCTCAAGCCTGCTGGCCCTTCTTGCCAAGTTCCAAGACTTGACTGCGGTTCGCGAGTGCGTAAGGCAATAGTTGGTGGCTGGTGCCAAGGCTGCTTTGTCGCTGGTGCGACTGCATAGGCCTGGCATAGATGTTGCGGCAATTGCGGTTGGGCCACCTGCACCACCAGCAGGTTCTGCCTGGAATATGGTGCCGCACTACCAGGCAGTGGATCGCCCAGCGGTGGAGATCGTCGATTTCTTTGAGGAGTAGACCAACATTCTTTTGTTGCAGTAGTGGCTTAGTTTGTATCCTGCACATAAGTGTACCAGTGTTGTAAAGTTTCTATGGATGGTGTATAACTGACTATTGATTATGTATAAAGAGCTTGTTAGCATGTAAGTGCGTTGCACTATGCTATTCCTTTTCGTTAGCCTGGCCATGCTCTTATCTCAGTCCCTTGTCAACCTGTTAGGTGCGTTGCAGCTGGGTCGATGTTGTGTCAAGGGTTTCGATTGATGTGTCAGCTACCCAGGATATCCCATTTTGGTTCGTAGAACAGATGTATATAGGGTGGCGCAGCCCCTGAGTAGATAAATTATGGAAAAATGAAGGGGAAACATAGAGTTTTGGGGAACTTAGCTTTATTTATTTGAAGGACAGTACAAAGTACAATGTGTGGCTAAGTAGCCTTGGCTGAATGCCTTATTGGTAATGTAAAAGAAAAAACGACTAAGGGTAGAAGCGTCGCAGTTGTGCGACGTTCCAGGGGTTGGAGTATGCAACTCCAATCTTGAAGGCGATAGGCGCCACCTGGGATTACTTCTGTAATCACGTATGGTCCTTTCCAGGGGGACTCGAGCTTGAGATGCCCCTGCTGCTTCAGTCACAGGACCAGGTCGCCTTCGACGAAGGATCTGGGGCGTAGCCTCCTACTGTGGTAGTTGCGCAGGTTCTGCTGGTAGATCGTTGATCTTTCCGTGGCGATTTCTCTTGCCTCGTCAAGGAGGTCGACAGAGTCTTCGAGTGCGAGGGATGACTCTTGTTTGCTGTAAGCGACCACGCGCGGCGCCTTGTACCGTACCTCGGCGGGTAGTACTGCCTCGGCCCCGTGCACCATAAAGAATGGTGTGTAGCCTGTAGCACTATTTGGAGTTGTGCGTAGGTTCCAGAGTACTGATTGCAGTTCGTATGGCCAGCAACCCGCGGCTTGTTCGAGTGGTCGGAGGAGTCGCTTCTTGATGCCGCCACAGACGAGCCCGTTTGCTTTTTCCACCTGACCGTTGGTCTATGGATGTGCTACCGAGGCGTAGCACATGTTGATTCCCAGATTCTCGCAGAATTCTTGGAATTCCTTGGATGTGAAGTTCTTCCCATTGTCGGTGATGATGTTGTGCGGTACTCCGAAGCGGTAGACGGTGGATTCGAAGAACTTAACTGCGCTGTGTCCTGATTGGTTGGTCACTAGCATGGCCTCAATCCACTTGGTGAATTTGTCGACTGCAACCAAGAGGTAGACGTAGCCTCCTCGTGAGGACCTTGGGAGCTTGCCAACCATGTCGAGTCCCCATTGCGCGAAGGGCCAGGCCAATGGAATTGGTCGGAGTTCTGCGCCAGGTGCGTGCGGCTTGTCCGCGAATCGCTGGCAAGCGTTGCATTTTTGGATGATGTCCTTGGCATCGCGCATGGACGTAGGCCAGTAGAATCCAGCTCGTAGAGCTTTGGCAATGAGGGTGTGACTGCCGGCGTGGTGCCCGCAGGTCCCCTCATGGATGTCGAGGAGAACAGCTCTTCCATCGGCCGTGGAAACGCATCGTTGGAGTACTCCTGTGATGCTGCGTTTATACAGTTCGCCATTGATAACAACGAATGCCTTGGATCACCGCGCGATGTGCCGTGCATCGTTCGGATCGTCCGATAGCCTCTTGCTGAGGAGGTACGTGATGTATGGTTGCATCCACGATAACTCGAACATCATGACGCTCATTGGTCCCTCAAGTCCTGTGTCCAGCTTCAAGTCATCGAGTGCCATTGACTCATTGGGCGGCGTAGCCCCTGATACATTGCAAATGTATCTATAATTTTTGATGTTCCATGCTTGGTTTTATCCACTTTCTTGTGTTTTGTTCCAACTTTGGAGTACTTTTCATATGATTTCTTGGACTAACCTATTAACAAGAGCCACAGTGCCAGCTGCCTGTTTTCTGCTGTTTTTGGTTCCAGGAAAGTCAGAAAATGAATATTCTCGGAATTGGACGGGACAAAAGCCAAAGTGCCGATTTTTCCGGAAGTGATCAAGTGCCAGAATACGAGACGGAGAAGGGCCAGGGAGCCACCACACCACCTGGCCCGCGCGGCCAGGCCTGGCCCACGCCAGGGGGTGGTGTGGCCGCTCCCGGCACCCCCTCGGCCTCTCCTTCCGCCTATATATTGCCCTCGGGACGAAAACCCTAAGTACCCGATCAAAAATCCACGAAAGAGTCTGTAGCCGCCGTCATCTCCATCCCTAGATCGGGACGGATCTGAAGCTCTTCCCGGCACCCTGCCGGAGAGGGGAATTCACCCTGGAGGCCTTCTTCATCACCATGCAAGCCTCTAGTGTGATGCGTGAGTAGTTCATCCTTGGACTACGGATCCATGCAGTAGCTAGATGGCTGGTTCTCCTCCTTTGTGCTTTCATGTTTAGATCTTGTGAGCTCCGTTCATGATCAAGATCATCTATTTGTAATTCATACATGTTGTGTTTGCGGGGATCCGATGGATATTGAGATGCTATTTCAGATTGATTATTGATTCTATCATGTCTTTGTTATTTGAGATCTTGCATGCTTTCCGTTGTTAGTAGCTATCTTGGCCAAGTAGATGCTAGCAACTCAAAGAGTTAGTATTTATGCTCGATAGTGGGTTCATGCCTCTGGTAATCTGGGGAAGTGACAGAAATCTCTAAGGTACTAGATGTGCTGTTGCTACTAGGGAGAAAACAACAATCCTTTATTCATAGAACAATCGTATTGTTTACTTTACACGCAGTCCGTAAAGCAATAATCTATTGCTTGCAACTTAATACTGGAGGGGGTTCGGATGATAACCTGAAGGTGGATTATTAGTCCTAGATGCAGTTGGATGGCGGTCTATGTATTATGTTGTAATGCCCAATCAAGTCTCAAAGGAGTCAAGATGATTATTATATGCATGTATTGCTTTCTCGGTGTTTGTCAATTGCCCCGCTGTAATTTGTTCACCCAGCATGTTATCTATCTTAAGGAGAGCCACCTCTAGTGAACTATGGATCCTAGTCCTTTTTCTTTACGTACAATCTACAACTGTTTACTGCTTTGTGTTTACTTTCTGCAAACTTTTACTTCTTTCCATTCGATATGTTTAATCCTTTGTTTACCGCAAAACACGGTGAGATTGACAACCTCATCGCAAGTTGGGGACAAAGTTCTGTGGTTATGTTGTGCATGTCTCCACGTTGCTACTAGCACCGGTAGTGCGCCCTGCCAAAGCTCAGCTAGTAACACCTTTGAGGTGTTTCCTTGCTCCTACTGGTTGGGGGTGCAGGTAGAGTCTATGTTGGCGAGTGCGTCCGCCTCTTCGTTGCTTTCACGACCTACGTGCCGTAGCTCGCAACCGTCGAAGTTTCCTTCGAGTGTGTCATAGAGGTCGCGGTACGTGATATATTGCAAATGTATCTATAATTTTTGATGCTCCATGCTTGGTTTTATCCACTTTCTTGTGTTTTGTCCACACTTTGGAGTACTTTTCATATGATTTCTTGGACTAACCTATTAACAAGAGCCATAGTGCCAGCTGCCTGTTTTCTGCTGTTTTTGGTTCCAGGAAAGTCAGAAAATGAATATTCTCGGAATTGGACGGGACAAAAGCCAAAGTGCCTATTTTTCCAGAAGACTCCAGGAGCCAGAATACGAGACGGAGGAGGGCCAGGGGCTAGCCACACCCCCCCAGGCGTGGGCTGGGCCTGGCCACACCAAGGCATGGTGTGGTGGCCCCAGGTACCCCCTCAACCCCTCTCTTCGCCTATGAAAAGAGGAAAGAGAGAAAAAAGCACCATTTTCCCATGGTAAATAAGAAGATTGCCGAGATACTCATTGTCTACTTGCCTTGTCATTTTGATATGGGGATTCTTCCGTATCATCGGGCAAGGGGTACCCCGTTGGCGGTTCTCAATGATACGCACATACTTACGATGACAAGAACTTACCGGTAACTAAAGTTGAGTAGCATTAGGAGCGGCCCTCGTACTCAAGGGACTTGGGATTTTCAGTTTATAGTCTGTCAAGCATATAACTCAGATTGGACCTCACTTTCACCTTAACCACATTAAAGATGCTTATGATAGGGGCAATGAGATCTCAAAGCTAATGAGTACCTCACTTTCAGCATTTGGAAGCCTTTCAAACTATTCAAAACCTTTTCATTTCCTTGTTGAGTCTCCACACATTCTATGAGCACTTTCTTGAGAGCATAGTGGCCATTCTTAGTTCTATGTGCATTGTCCCAAGACTTGTTGATTTATGCATACCTTGATATGCTTGTTTTAAACTATTTGTATCTAGTCACTCTTGTGAACTTTGAAGGTGTCCTATGCATTTATGTTTGCTACTCTTTGAGGGACAAGCTGAATGCCACTATGCTATATTTTCTTTATGTGAAACAAACAAACGTCTTGCAAAGCATTGTTATTCATGAATCTTTTTTTGTGCCTTTTCATGTTGCATCGTAGTTTGTTTATCTTATTGCTAGAACTTTTTCTTTCATGTTATGATTGAAGTACTATGATCCCAACTTTGAATGTTTACAAATACTTTGGTCAAGTCTTTGATGGTGCATGTCACCTCAAAAATCATTCTTTCTTTTTATCACTTACCTACTCGAGGACGAGCATGAGTTAAGCTTGGGGATGCTGATACATTGCAAATGTATCTATAATTTTTGATGCTCCATGCTTGGTTTTATCCACTTTCTTGTGTTTTGTCCACACTTTGGAGTACTTTTCATATGATTTCTTGGACGAACCTATTAACAAGATCCACAGTGCCAGCTTCCTATTTTCTGCTGTTTTTGGTTCTAGGAAAGTCAGAAAATGAATATTCTCGGAATTGGACGGGACAAAAGCCAAAGTGCCTATTTTTCCAGAAGACTCCAGGAGCCAGAATACGAGACGGAGGAGGGCCAGGGGCTGGCCACACCCCCCCAGGCGCGGGCTAGGCCTGGCCGCGCTAGGGCATGGTGTGGTGGCCCTAGGCACCCCCTCGGCCCCTCTCTTCGCCTATAAGGAGCCTTCTGACCTAAAAACTTTGGGGGTTCGACGTTTTTCCAGAAGGAGTTCCGCTCCACCGCCACTACCAGATTCCACAAAACAGCACCAGAAACTCCGTTCTGGCACCCTGCCGGGACGGGGAATTGGAGGAGATCATCGCCATCATCATCACCATCGCTTCTCCATCGACCATCCATGTTTCCCCCATCTATGAGTGAGTAATCCCCCGCTGTAGGCTATGGGGATGTTAGGGATTGGATGAGATCGTTCATGTAATGGCATCAGATTGTTAGGGCATGGTGCCTAGTATCTTTTATTAGTGCTATATGACTTTGTTGCGACTTGTTGTGCTTAATGCTTGTCAGTAGGGCCCGAGTGCCATGATTTCAGATCTGAACATGTTATTGATTCATTATGATAGTATTGTTTTTGGTCTTATCTGCAAGTTGTATACACACATTGTTGTCCGGAACCTATGGCCCCGAAGTGACAGAAATCGGGATAACCGGAAGGGAATGGCTTTGATGTGAGGATCACATGTGTTCACAGAGTGTTAATGCTTTGCTCCGGTGCTCTATTAAAAGGAGCACCTTAATTGCCAGTAGTTCCCTAGAGGCCCCGCTGCAAACGGGCTGGCAGGACAAAAGATGTTGTGCAAGTTCTCATTGTGAGCACGTATTTCTATATATGGAACACATGCCTAGGATTATCTAGTACTTGGATGCTTTATCTTATTTATCTGCAATTGCCCTATGTTCTGTTTGCTATGTGAATTGTCTTGTCCATGCAACGCCGGTCCATCCATCCCTATGCCTACCGCACTCGAATCCCACTGTTTACTGCTTTTGTTACTACTGTCCTTGCTTTACTACTGCTGTTACTTTACTATTCCTACTACAAAACTATTGCTATTGATAAACTTCTGTGAGCAAGATTGTTTCTAGGTGCAGCTGAATTGACAACTTAGTTGTTAAGGCTTATAAATATTCTTTGGCTCCCCTTGTGTCGAATCAATAAATTGAGTTTCACTTCCCTCGAAAATACTGCGATACACCCCCTATACTTGTGGGTCATCAATACGCGATCATGTTGTCATTCAGTGCGTCGCACTCATGCATTGTTTGGTTGACGACCAACTTGGAGTCGCCCTATATAATGAGCCTCTTGGCGCTGCAGGCTTTTTCCATCCTCACCTCGTGCAGCAGGGCCTCGTATTCAGCTTCGTTGTTGGAGGC
Organism: Avena eriantha; assembly: GCA_910589775.1. Taxonomy (NCBI): domain Eukaryota; kingdom Viridiplantae; phylum Streptophyta; class Magnoliopsida; order Poales; family Poaceae; genus Avena; species Avena eriantha. Next base: position 144,631,701 of record OU342744.1, on the reverse strand, counting down.
GGTGAACTGCATTCACAAGATGTACTTCAGCTTGTCCCTTTGAGGTGATGTCAGTATGACACCTGCACCTGCTCCGTCTTTCCGCTTGGATCCGTCGAAGTGCATTGTCCAAAGGTAGGACATATCTGCTTTGTTAAGGAGCTGGTTCTCCATCCAGTGCACGAGGAAGTCAGGAAGAACTTGCGACTTGATTGCGTCGCGCTTTTCGTATGTAATGTCTCATGGAGACAATTCTATTCCCCAAAGCGCGACTCGTCCCGTGGCATCGGGGTTATTGAGGATATGCCCCAATGGGGCGTCGTTGACCACCACAATTGGGTGCTCCTGGAAGTAATGGCGCAGTCGCCGGGCGGGCATGAAGACACCGTACGCCAGCTTCTGGTAGTGCGGGTACCACTGTTTTGTTGGCGTGAGGACCTCACTGAGGTAGTAGACTAGGCGTTGCACCCCGTGGACCTTGTTTTCATCGGCTCGTTCGACCACAAGTACCATGCTGACCACCTGGTTGGTGGCGGAGATGTACAACAACAGTGGTTCCCTTTCTCATGGGGTCACCAGTACTGGCGAAGTGGATAGCAGACGCTTGAGGTCGTCGAATGCTTCTTGCGCTTTATTGGTCCACTCGAACTTTTCAGCTTTGTGGAGGAGTTGGTAGAAGGGCAGTGCCTTTTCTCCCATCCGACTGATGAATCGACTAAGGGTCGCGATTCGCCCAACCAGCTGCTGGACGCCCCTTATGTTTTTGGGCTTCTCCATGGCCAGTATGGCTTTTATTTTCTTCGGGTTTGCCTCGATTCCCCTCGCGGAGATGAGGTACCCAAGTAGTTGCCCAGATGGTACGCCAAAGGCGCATTTGTCCGGATTGAGCTTGATCCGGTAGCGGTCGAGGTTGGCGAAGGTTTCGCGCAAATCATCGATTAGGGAGGCTTCCTCCTTGGTCTTGATTACTATGTCGTCGACATAGACTTGAATGTTGCGACCAAGTTGCTCTTTGAGACAAGCCTGCATACGCCGTTGGTAGGTGGCTCCTACGTTTTTTAGCCCGAAAGGCATTGTGTTGTAGCAGAACACACCGAAGGGCGTTGTAAACGCTATTTTTTCTTGATCTTCCTCCTTCATTCGAATCTGATTATAGCCTGAGTAGGCGTCGAGGAAGTAGAGGCGTTCGCATCCCGCGGTAGAGTCGATGATCTAGTCGATTTGTGGTAGCGGGAAGTGATCCTTTGGACAGTGCTTATTTAAAGAGGTGAAGTCCACGCACATCCGCAGGATATCCGTGTCCTTTTTTGGTACTAGCACCGTATTGGCGAGCCAAGTACTCTCCTTGATCTCGCGTATGAATTTGGCGTCGAGGATTCTGTTGATCTCCATCCTGACTGCCTTTGCTCTTGGCTCAGATAATCGCCGTATTGTTTGCTTGACTGGCCTTGCGTCTGGGTTGATGTTGAGTGCGTGCTCGGCGAATTCCCTAGGAACTCGTGGCATGTCCGCTGGACACCAGGCGAAGATTTTCTAGTGCTCACGGAGGAATTCGACGAGCGCGAGTTCCTATGCGGGACTCAAGTTGTTGGCGATGAGGGTCGTCTTGGCGGGATCCGATGGGTGGACCTGCACTTTCTTTGTGTGCACCGATGAGTCGAAGGATAGATCAGGCGAACTTGGCCGGCTCAGGGGAGGCAGACTCTTGTCTGCCGACTCCTTTAGTCTCGCGAGTTCTTCCTACATGCCGAAGGACTGGGAAATTCTATTGAATTCCCTGTAGCAACTATCGGATCTTTCGAAGCTCCCGTTGATCGTGATGACACCATCGGGACCTGGCATTTTCATCTGGGGGTAGGCGTAGTGTGGCACTGCCATGAACCTAGCGAACGCGACACGTCCGAGGATACAGTGATATTGCGAGGGCCAGTTGACGACCTCAAAGTCGATGCGCTCACGCCGGAAGTTCTTCGGCGTGCCGAAGATGACGTCGAGGTTGATTTTGCCCAAGGGATATTCGCCTTTTCTTGGGACGATGCCATGGAATGTTGTGTCCGAGGCCTCCAGGCAAGTTAGAGGGATCCTCATTGCTCATAAGGTACTCGCGAATATAAGGTTGATGCCGCTTCCGCCATCCATGAAGACGCGGCTCATGTCGAAACCTCCGATTTGTGCCTCGAGTACGAGGGGCAATGGCCTGGACGGGGTACTTGAGGCGGATGATCTCGTTTGTCGAAGGTGATGCAGGACTCGCTTCTGCTGAGGTACTCAGTAGTAGATGGTGGCGAGTGTGTGGCCAGGTTGACTTGGCGAGTGATGGCCTTCTGCACCCGATTCGAGGGGCGTCCCTTTTGGATCATCATGGTGCCCATGGTTCATGGGTACGGTTCGCCTCCGTTGTGCTGGTCCGGCGCAGCTGCATTCAGGGGTGGCCCAGGTGGTGGTGGCGGAGCGCCATGTTCCACGACGCCTGGAGCGGCTCCGTAGCCTCTTTCGACTGTGTTGCGGTTCATCCGAACCAATCCCTCGTGTAGCTTGAGGAACTCGCGACAATCCTTGAGGAGGTGGCTGGACTTCTTCTTTCCATCCTGCTTATCGATGTAGAAGTGTACCGTACATGGCCCAGACAGTTTGTCCTCAATGGATGTCGTGGGTGCCTCATCGCGATTGCGGCGTTGCCACACTTGCGTGGTTTCCCCGGAGTCGCGGTATCCGCTGCTATGGTATCCGCTATTGTGGTTATCGTCGCGTCTGTCGGCGTAGCCAGCTGCGACCATGTGGATGTCGTCACGGTCAATGCGCATGCAGCGCTTGCCTCGGCGATCGCGTCTGCGCTCGAGTTCTGCCTCCTCGTCGGAGTGAACATGATTCTTCACCGAATCTTCTCCATCGGCCCACCGATTCGCGATTTCCATCAGGTGGTCGATGGTCTTGGGCTTTGAGAGGCCCAGCTCCTCCCTGAGTTCTAGGAGGCGGACGCCGCCGTTGAATGCGTCAATCTTGCGATCCTCCGAGATGTTCGCTGAGGAGTTCTTGATGATGGACCACCTTTGGATGTAGGAGCGTAGCGATTCGCCCGATCGTTGCTGGCAGCATCTTAGCTCTTCGATTGATGCAGGCCGCTTGTACGTGCCCTTCAAATTGCGCATGGAGCTGTAAACCAGCTCATCCTAGCTGCTAATGGATCCACGTGGGAGGTTGTTGAGCCATGCCTGTGCAGCGCCTTGCAGCTGTAGCTGTAAGCATTGCATGGCCGTGCTTCGACTGCCACCGTGGAGCCTGACGGAGGAGATGTGGTCTTCCAGCCAGATCTTGGGGTCCTGTAGGCTATCAAACTTCGGGTTCTCCGATGGGAGTTTAAACCCTTTAGGCATTCACTTTTGCCTGATGGATCTGCTGAAGCATTTGGCGCCGCAGAGCTCCACATCTTCCTCTTCCGAGTCAGTTGACCGAGTGCGTCGCACCCTTGATTTGTCAATCTTGCGCTGCGTGAGGTCGTCGCGCGCATCATAGTCACGGTCGTGTCGCCGTGAGCAGCGGCGTCGAGACAGGTCGTGACTGTCGTCGCTGGATGAGGGCGAGGAGTAGCGCTTTGCTAGCGCCTTGCCCTTTTTCGGCTCAGGTGTTGGCTCTTTTTCGAGAGCAGCCTCGATTAGTCCCAAGCCCGCGATCGTAGATCGGTGCATGGCGGCTCGGGGATCTCTAGCTGGTGGCTGGTTGTTGAGGAGGTACATGGTGGCTGCTATCACCGCATCTTGTGGCGTCTTGGGGACCACGTTGCCCCGTGTATCGACTGTCATAGAGCTGAAGTCGAGGACTTTTGCAGCTTCTATGCGTTCTTGCTCGGTAAGATGGGCCATCCGAGATTGCCTCTTTTTGGCGATGTATTCATTGCCTTTTGAGGAGGATCCTCCGTGGGAGGAGAGCCCAGCACGACGAAGGCTCGACTCGTCCGCCGCCTTTTTACGCGCTTCGAGCTGCGCGATTGTTTGCGCTTGGTGCTTAAATTCCTCCTTCAGGAGCCAATAGTAGCCCATCAGAAGTTCCTGCGAGGATCCGGGGGGTAAAGGGTTCCCCCGTAGGGCCTCGCGGCAGCGAGCCCATTCAAGCTCGTTGAGCCTGACTATGACGCGTTCGCCGGTTTGCTCATTGGTTAAGGTTGGAGGTTTGATTGTCCCTCTGTTGTTGACGGGAGTGCGATTGCCGCCATTGCCACCGTTGCCGCTGTTGCCACGGTTGCCCGTGTTGTCGCGATTGGCAGAGGTGCCGCCTGCGTTGATGACGACGCACATGAAGTGGTTGGGGAAGCTGCTGCTCCCGCAACTTTCAGATTCAGAGCCGTAGGCCCCATCTTCAGTGGCCAGATCGCTCAGATCGGAGTCACGACTGCTGTCGCTGATCGTGTTCTCGACTGTTGTCGGGGCGTTGAGCTCACTGAGGGTGCCGATCGATGGAGGGAACCATGATGCTGGGGCAATCGACGACATCGTCGGCTGGTCAGGCATGCGAAGCGTGCCCATCTGACCAACTTGGAAGCGGAAGCTCCCGATCGCCAGGCTGATTCCATCGCCCACGGACTCGAAGGCCGAGCGAGTGGCCGACGTGTGGACGGTGAAGTAGAACTCACCGAAGAGCTGGCGGATCTCCGCTGTTGCGGAGTTGTATATTGCGTTTGATGGGGCCGAAGAAGCTGCAACATCAGCACTCCCAATTCCCACAGACGGCGCCAATTGGCGAGGGTTTAACTCATCAATGCCCATTGTTATGCACTTGGGTTTTGGAGAAGGAGGGAGCGCTGGAGACATCTATCGGCTAGCAAAAAAGCATACAGGGGACTCGAAGATTTACCCAGGTTCAGGCCTCGTAGAGGTCCCTACTCCTGCTTGTCTGCTCGTGGAATTATTGAAGGAATCAAAGATTACAATGGTGCGCAGATGCAATCTAGCAAGGGTTGTGGAAACTAGGGTTGCCTGTGTCCTTCTCGCCGCCCCCTCCTAGCCTTTATATAGATAGGCTAGGTCTCGGGTAGCAGGTCGAGTCAATTACAGATTAGGGTTTTCCCCTTTGAACTTTCTATCTTTAGCTTCTTCCTGTTCTTCAAGCAATCGAGAGTTCGTAGATCACTCGAGTCCTCTCTTGGGCCTTAGCGACACCGTGGGCTTCCACTGTATTCAAGCCGTATATACCAAGCTCGAGTACCTGTAGGGTATACCCATGTCAGCTATCCTCTGATATTTGTGCAGACAGATTGTTGGTTCAGCTATCTCCATTGTTCCATCTGGAACAACATCCTTGGCAAATCGAATAAATCCCTAAACCTTTTGTGATTAGCAACTTTGATGCGATATTTGTGTGAAGAGTAAGACACAGTTAAGAGAATTAGGAGTTCTTTTGCGGTACCCTTAAATAAATAACAGTCCTTCATTTTTGTGCATCTAAGGTTCTTACCGGTTTATACTAGTGCTAAAAAGAGACTAGTATAATTTATACTAGTAAGATTATCAGCACTGCACGGTAGATAGGCCATTGTCGGGCCACGGTCCAAAAGTACTTACAATATCATTGCCTTTGAATAACAACACAGTAACACCGGTATTTCCAAAAAAAAAAACAAGATAAAAGGCGGCGGCTAAGCCGATCATGGAGCTGTGTATGTCCCTTTTTTATACACTCCCTCCTTTCCAAAATAAATGACTTAGTTTGTCTAAATTCGCACGTATCTAAACATGTTTTAAGCCTATATACATGCGAAGCTAGACAAATCTGGATCACTTATTTTGGAACGGAGGGAGTACATATACATAGAGTTTGACGTGAGCTTGATTATCGACAACTTTAATTCTTATTTTGTTTCGAAATAGATATCAGAGATTTGTTCTCTAATTCATATGTACCTAAAACATGTCTAGATACATTCAAATCTAGACACAACTCCGATACCTATTTCAAGACACAGGAAATACTGACAAAGGCTTTTTCCCCCAAGTAATAGTACTCCTCCATCTTAAATTAGTTGTCTTAGATTTGTTGATACATTATGTTCTACTAGCTAATTAATCGTGTGTTGCAACGAAACAAATCATAAATTTCATAAATTTATTTATCTGCCAATCATAAATTTCATAAATTTATTATATGCCTCCCCTCTTGCTCTTTCGATCGTCAGGACCCGTCAGTACCATGTCTTGTTCGTCCAGACCCACGGATGAAAAGCACGGAGTATTACCGTTCACAACACACTAACAAAGTTCATTTTACACAAAATCCCCTACATTTAAATCTTCACAAAATACTTTCGAGATTCAAATTTATCTCTGTATGCCATCAGGCGAGGTCCACGAGCTGGTCAGGTGCACGCCCGAAGCCATCTCAGGCTGGTTCCTTCGCCTCGAGTTGGTCAGGTGCGTGACGCTGGCGGTGAAGCCCTCTCCGCCTGCAGCCCTCTGCCTCGAGCTGGTCAGATCCGCACCTCCGCCTCGGCCAGGTGTGGCACCCTCCTTTGCTCCTCTGCCAAGCAGCTCCCAAGCTCGTCGTGCTCCTCTACCCCATCCACAGCCTCCACCTCCATCCGCTTGGAACAAGCCGGAGCTCCTGCAAACAAGTCTAACACGTTGGCCACCCAACAGCTTCGCTGCCGCCATGGACACCCGCCGGCTCCCGGGCACGGCATCACTGCCTCTCTGCGCGCCACGCCCCGCCGCCACTGGCCTCCACAACCTGAAGATAGTCCTGATGAATCTCACGCACCTGATGAGCATGATGGTACTCCATTTCTGTACTCCATAACCCACACAGAGGCCATGTGTAATTCCTGCATATACAACAATTGACAGTCAAAATAGCAATTGACTACACAAGTACATTGTGTTATTGACTACATGAGACCATTAACACAATTGATACTATCTTGTAAAAAATCACAATTCAAATGCTTTACTGAATAGTAAAATTCTGTTGGTACAATCAGGACGGACCCTTGTGAAAATAAAGAAGGAATAGTGGATTTTAAGTTAGCAAAACAGAGTATCTAGAGACTTCAAGAATTATTCTTGACATGTTTTGAGCATACAAAGTTATGCAACTGTATTGCTCCCGACAGTCCAAATTCGTTACTCAATGAACAAGCAATCTGTATGAACAAATAGTTTGGATTACCGTTGAACAAGTAATCCGTATGAACAATATAGTTGGAGTATTTCAAATTCAGTCTTAGTTCAAATTCACTATTGTATGATCAAGAACTTTTTCTCATCTTCACTGAATGAAGTGTCATGCTCAATGAACTTTGCAGCCTACGAATGTTTAGATTTGAGATCAGCCAAACAAAGAACGTAGAGAAATCAAGAAAACCTAAAACAAACTGGGATTAGTATTTTTAGTTATAAAACAGACGATGTCAGACCTTCTCATAACGCTTAGAAGCTCTGGCATATTTTCTCAATATGAACAAGGCATAGAGTCCAAATTTGAAGAGTGTTTTTCACTGCTAATGTGACAGACCAAAGTTAACTAAAGAGAAACACTTGCTTACTAAAACTTCTGCGGACAAGGTTAGCCAACACATTTTTTTCAAGAAAGGCCAGTACAGGGTTAGGTGAAAGAGTGAGCATGTTCATTACAAAATCTCACCATATGCCTAGAATTGCTTAACCATCTTAGCACCATCTTTTGCTCTCTTATTTCTGATAAGGGCCACTTGCAGCTCAACTTCCCCTTAACATATCCCTAGAAAGATAAAGGAAATAAATTAGCAACACCGGAAAAAATTGAGAGCAATGTTTGCCTGCAACTGTAGTTAGCAAGCTCGAACAAACAAAATGCCATGCATACATCTTTGCATGGATTAAATAGCAAGGAGATGCTACAAACAGATAATAGCAAAAAAAAAAAATCACATCTTACTAGAGTATTTCAGTGCATGCTTCTTTATATGCATGAACCTTGATTAGGGACGAAGAGTACTAGTAAAAGTCACGTGCCATGCACGTATATAATGTATAAAAAAACGCTATGCTTCGCTCCTGTCTCACCCCCGCGTGAGCGAGTAGGAGTCTACAGCGCTGCCGCCTCCCTCCTCCCCCTCTTTCCACCGGCTGGCACCGACAGCGGCACCCTCTTCCTCTACCCGCCTGTTCTATGGGCGCACGCAGCGCGGCTCCCTTCAGGTGGTGCGGCTCGGGAGTTTTGGCGCGTTTTTGGCCGTGCACGCCGGCGCCGGGTTGGTGCAGGGCGGCGTGGAGAACGGCGGGAAGGCGCGGAACATGGCTCGACGACGGAAATTAGCACGAAAATCTTTTTTATTGTAGCCAATTTAATTGATATATTACTTGCTAAATTGGATAACTTCTCATCATACAATACATCTGGGTGACCTACTACCTTGTACACGATTGCATGCTTTAAAATAGATGAATTAACTGATCAGTGATCACCATGCCCATAACTTGGCAAGTTGTCATGCGTATATAACTATATCTCTATTGCTATAGTACACGAGTTTTGAAACCTGGGATTTACCAGACTGTTCCCGCCAAGGCACAACTCTAAGTGATACCATCCGTTGATTCTAGAAATCCAACGGACCAAGCAGGAGCGAATCCAAGGAAAAGTGGCCGTCGATTTCCATACATCTACGGCTGACGTTAGTCATCGCTCAGTGAAGGCCCTTCCAGATGCTTCTCAGGTAAACTGGGCACGTAACCATGAACGGGCACATGATATTTACAATGGGTATTCAAAGTAAAAAAATGCAAAACCTGAAGATTTAAATATTGTTCAATACAGAAGTACATGCACAAAGACCAACAAACTGTTTAATATAAACATGTTCAATATAAACAGAATGGTTCGCGACATCATCTCAACATAGTAGAGAAATTGCATGAAAAATTGTTCAGTATTAAACAGAGAGGTTCATAGATTTACTTTTCAATAGAGAAACTACATACAATAGATAAATTCATAGCACAACTTTGCGGTTCTCCAAGGCTTGGAAACGTGATATGATTGCATCATCCTTAACTTGGAAAAATAATTCCTTCTCAAGATATGTAACCAAGCAATCGTTCAAGTACTGGCCTCCCATCTTATTCCTCAATTTATTCTTCACATAGTTCATTAAGGAAAAAACCCTCTCAACTGCTTGCAACAGGAAGAACTAGAACCAATTTAAGAAGCTTGTAAACGAGATTATAAGTCAGGTTCTTGTTTGTCTCAACAAGCTTAATAGAAAGATCCGCAATATTTTTTACTTCCCTAAACCTGTCATCTCTATGCAAGTGAGCAATAAAGTTTATGAGTTGGAAGGAAAGACGCACTAGTTCCATCTTTGAGAAATCTTTGGGATAAAAATGAGCAAGTTTAACCAACTTTTCCTTGTCATAAGCAGAAAATGAGCCATTTGGATTGAAGGAAGACATGCAAACAAGTAACTCTGTGTTTGCCTCATCAAATCTGTCATTGAACTCTCGAATTTGTCTATCGATGACACCCAAGAACATATCCACATGGAAGCGATGCATATTTTTGACATTTTTGAAAAACCTTGCAGATCTTCTAACTGGCTTATAGAAAGCATGCATGTCAACAACTTTGACTCTATACTTCACACAAAAAGAATTTACCTCTTCAAGGAAAGCTCTTCATCCACTATCATGTCGCAAGTTCTGGAGCTCTTGTTGTGTGAATTCAATGAGACCCATAGCATTAACAATATCTTGGTCCCTCTTCTGCAAAGATCTACTTAAGTCATCCGTGATGCCAGATATGGCCAACATCAGTTTTGCCATGAAAAAAAATTCGTAAGACTCAAATGACGTTAACATAGTTTGTGCCGCAATAGCCTCTGTGCCGCTGTACTCTTTTCCAATTTTAATAAGAACTTTTCGAATTGAAGGATACATGGACATAACGTGTGTCACCGTCTTATAATGAGAATTCCAGCGAGTATCACAAGGCCTTGCCAAACCCATCTCTTGATTCAAACCTTGACCAGATTCAATTTCACCCAATGCAATGCTTCAATAATACGCTTAGCTTGCGCTATTCTAAGCATTCTTATCTTTTTGCAAGACATGCCAAGAATATTCAGCAAATAACCAAGTTGTTGAAAGAACCAGCCACAATCACCACATTGCTTAGCAACGGCAACAAGAGTTAGTTGAAGCTGATAGGCAAAGCAATGTACATAATAGGCTGAAGGAGAGTCATCCATAATTAGTTTCTTCAAACCATTGACATGACCCTTCATGTTGCTAGCTCCATCGTAACCTTGTCCACGAACCATGGAAAAGTTCAGAGAATGATCCATAAGAAGGTCCCCGATTGCTGTTTTAAGTGTCAAAGATGTGGTGTCTTGAACTTCAACGATACCAAGAAACCTCTCCACTACCCTTCCTTTCTTATCAACATAGCGAATACAAAGAGCTAGTTGTTCTATTTGACGTACATCACTAGATTCATCAGCGAGTATTGTAAAATAATCACCATCGAGATCTTCCAACATGAGTCTAATGGTTTCCTTGGCACAAGAACCAATGAGCTGCTTTTGTACCTTGTTGTCTATCATTTTACATTTTTGCAGAGCATTGTTTAGAACCACCTTGTCCACTTCTCTGAAATTACTTGCTAGCCACTTTAAAGTTCAAGAAAATTTCCCCTATTTAAAGAAGCTTCGCTTTCATCATGTCCACGGAAGGCCATCCCTTGTTACAAAAGAAACCTCAAGCACTTGAGAGAATATGTCAAACGTGATATGTATAGTGCCTTATATTCTTTAGTGTTTGCAGCTAGGACCTCTTGAATCGATGACTTGGGTCGTGTGAAATAATTATATTTCTCTTGAGCATTATTGTGAGAACTGGTTATGTCACCAACATGCTTCTCAAGTCTTCTTCTCATGTTCCAATATCTGAATCCTCCCTTAACAAAACTATCACCACTAGGAGTAGTTTGATCCTTGAATAAATAACAAATAAAGCAAAACACAGAATCCTTTTCCACATTATACTCAAGCCAATTAAATTCATCAAACCATGTAGCTACGAAGCGACACATACCTCCAATCTCTCTTGCCGGAAAATTATGCTTCCTAGGTTGACATGGCCCCAATGCAATATACCCCCTTTTGATTGTATCTTGTTCATTTACATCATAGCTTGAGATGGGAATCCTCTTCCCAGGATTATGTGAAAGTAAATCCAAATCATAGGCTGCTTCATCTTCATTGTTCAATTCATCATCTTCAGCGATCAGGGGATCTATTTCTGGTTCCGTGCTTGTGCATTTCTCTGGTTGGGTGCCACTGCCATTGTGTGCTTCAACTAGCACAAGCTGCAGCTCACTAGAAGGATTGCTTTGATTCTGAGGTCCAGATTGAACTTCAACATGAGACGGTTCTGGTGGTGTGGTGGAATTAGTCTTCTGTGTCTTTGAAGCTCTCTCCCACAATGTCTTCAGATTAACGCTGCTCCTCTTCATCTTTTTATAGTGCGGACAAATTCAGTACAGCTACAACCTACATCAATATCGGATCAATGATTAACCAATCGATCAATAACTAACATATACCAGAAGAGCAATTACTGATTTACTAGTTTAGAAATTAGAAAGAAAAACTGTGAGCATTAAGAACCCTAATCTGGAGTGTGCAGTCAGAAATTTTAGAGTCTCCGTCTCTGCTTCTGCAGTCCCACAGCCCCCACGCCGGAATCTCCTGCTTGCTCCGGCCTCCCGGATCCCTCCACTCCCTGATCGCGTCGCGGCGCCGCCGACCGGCAGCCACGACGATTTCGCCTGCCGCCTCCGCCTTGCTGCTAGTTAGATCGCATCGCTGGAGCAGTTCAGGCTTGACGAACGGAGCAAACTGCTACTGATATTGGACCTTGGCCTATTCTGTGTAGTTCGAGTAAATTGCAAGAAACTACGACAATTGGGATCAAGACTTCAAAAAACTATGACTTTTATGATTTGCTTCAAAAAACTACATTTTTTTGGGCTAATGACTTCAAAAACCTACAATTTTTGTTTAATCGTTCAGTTAGCTGGTTTGATGCAATTGTGAGAGAGTGGGCCCACCGTGGATCATGACGTGGCAGACGGGATGGAGGAGATCAGCGGGAGCTCAACCCCTTCTCTGTGCGTTGACCAAACCTGAAGCCGGCCTTGATTCCTCTCCAACACGCGGAGCAGAGCCGCGATTCCATGGTGTCGTCTCTACCGCAGGCTAGGCTAGCTGCTCACGGACGGAGTCCCTCTCCTACCGGGCGCTCGGTCAGCGGAGCTCCTCTCCTCCCTGCCTCGGGCTCGGCCGGCTGCTCACTTTCCTGGGAAGAAGCAAACGGCAGGGGCGAGCCGCCGGCTGCCTGCTGGGGTGAGTCTGGGAGAGGAGGGCGACCTTACGTGCCCAGTTTACCCGAGAAGCATCTGGAAGGGCCTTCACTGAGCGATGACTAACGTCAGCCGTAGATGTATGGAAATCGACGGCCACTTCTCCTTGGATTCCCTCCTGCTTGGTCCGTTGGATTTCTAGAATCAACGGATGGTATCACTTAGAGTTGTGTCGTGGCGGGAACAGTCTGGTAAATCCTAGGTTTCAAAACTCGTGCACTATAGTAGTAGAGATATACACATGACAACTTGCCAAGTTATGGGCATGGTGATCACTGATCAGTTAATTCTTCTCTTTCAAAGCATGCAACCGTGTACAAGGTAGTGGGTCACCCAGATGTATTGTATGATGAGAAGTTATCCAATTTAGCAAGTAATATATCAATTAAATTGGCTACAATAAAAACGATTTTCGTGCTAATTAAGTCCTATCTACTTTGAACCATTCTAGATCGTCTAAAATTAATCTAGCAATTGAACAATTCCGAATCAACAAATCATATGTCTTGATGACATATTTAATCACTTTGCGATTGAATACCAATTGCATAATTAGTAGAACTCCAGACAAGAAAACCGAAAAAAAACTGAAACTTATATTGAAATCATAAACATGACTATGGAAAACGTACTTGATGCGAAAGGAACTGTGTCGAGGGTGTTGTGCGGGTTGGCGTCGGCTCAGTCGAATGGGTGTGGAAGCGGTCGTCGAGACGGGTTCATCGTCAAGGAGATCGGAGCGGGTGTTTGGCGGCGTTGATGGCTGTGGAGGCGACCTCCCATGTGGAGGAGGTGGCTGCGACATGCATGGAGACTTGGAGAGCGGAGAGAGGGGTGGCCGCGGCGCGAGTGGAGAGGAGGGTGGAGGCGGCACGACTGCGGGCAGGCGGCGATGGCGTGCATCCGGGGTAGAAGCGACGGCGTGCATCCGGGGGAGAAGCGGCGGTACACGTCCGGGGAGAGGCGGCGGCACACGTCCAACGGAGAAGCGGCGACGCTCGTAGGCGGCAGCGGTGTGCATCCAGGGGAGTGGCGGCGACGCCTCACGATCGGTTTTGTTCCTGCCTCGACCCTTTTTTCGTTTGTCATATTGTTTTTCCACAGAATTACTAGCTGGGCCAGTTGGGCCATATCTCTCTCAGCCATCGGATTAGATTATACTAGCCACTTGGAGCAACATAGCCTTTGGAGCCTCTGATCCCAATTGAGCTATATGATTTTTTTGCATCCTCTTGCCTGTAATTTGTTGAAGGTGTTAGATATCTATGTGTACAAGGGCTGTCATGTTGTATTGGATACAGTGTAGTACACTGATCCCCTCTCTCTATACCCCCTTGTATTCTCTCTCTCATGTACATGCCTTCGGAGGCCTCTTTCCGATGCTATTTAACACGTAACACGAGACCTCAACATGTCATCGTTTCCGCCTAGGATAGATCGCCAATATGGTATTAGAGCCTCCCTCTTCCCTAACCTAGCCACCGCTCCACATCTTAGCCGCCGCCGCTGGTTACTTCGGCCAGCCGCCGCCGCTCCACAAGAAATCCCAAAACCAAGATCTTGCCGCCGCCGCTGCTGGTATCCTAATTAGCAGCCGCCGCCGCCCCAAAAACAGAAACCATAGAAAACCTACACCCTCCTCCCTCCTCCTTGGCCATGTTGACCTCCACTGCATCTTCGGTGGTGACTTTGGCTGCAGTGTTGGGAGCTCCTCCTGCACAACTGCTCCCCCGAGAAAACTTCCTCGGATGGAAGGCCCTTGTGCTGCCCGCCCTGCGTGGTGCCCGTGTCCTCGCTCTTGTCGAGGGGAAGGAAGCTGCGCCGAATGAAACCATAGAGGTAGAAGATGAAAACAAGAAGAGAATGACCGTGGAGAATCCAGCCTACACCGCATGGATCTCGCAGGATCAATAGGTGATGCGGTTCATCCTGAACTCGCTGTCGCCGGATGTGCTTTCCCACGTCACCGGCCTCGACACCTCCGCTGAAGGCTAGGCTGTTCTCATCGCCCTTATCACGACCCCCTCTCAGTCTAAGATCCAAAGCCTGCGATCAGCTCCTAATGATGCCAAGAAAAACAACCTCACCGTCGCCAAGTATTACGCGAAGATGAAGGCTCTCGCCTCCGAACTTGCTGCAGCCAGAAAACCACTTGATGAAGATGAAATGATTGGATACATCTTGCATGGGTTGATTACAGCTACAACTCCCTCCTCGCTGCAGTAAACGCAAACCTGGGTACAACACTTTCTGATCTATATAATCAATTATGTGCTTATGATCTTCGTTAAGAATCCCCAGAAGAACCAGAGTTCACCTCCTCTACCAATCTGGCTCGCCGTGGAGGAGGGCAGCAACGAGGACGCCATGATGACCGTGGCCGTGATGATCACCGTGGACGCCAGGACAACTGGGATCGCCGCGGTGATGACCGTGTTCCTCGCCAGGATGACCATGGATACTGCCAGGAAGACCGCAGGTATCGTGGCCTGGATGGTCGTGGCTATGACCGCCGTGATCGCTATAATGGTGATCAACGCGATGATGGTCAAGAACACCGCCTGCAATGGCGTGATGATGTGGGGTGGTCGTTGTCGTGGACGTGCACCTACTCTCTATGTCGACGTCACCTGTCAAATATGCAAAACCCACGGTCATCCAGCAAGTGATTGTTGGTGGAGGTTCCAGGACAACAACAACTGCAATGAAGATGGTGACAAAGGGGCCAATATGGCCTCCTATGGCATGGATACCAACTGGTATCCAGACACTGGTGCCACAAACCATCTGGCTGGAGAGCTGCAAAAGCTCTCCATCCACGACAAGTACATGGGACGCGACCGTGTTCACACGACCGATGGTAATGGTATGCAAATAGAACATATTGGTCCTTCAATGTTGCGCACTCCTCGTAGCTCCTTAAAACTCAAAAATATCCTTCATGTTCCAAGTGCCACCAAAAACTTTCTTTATGTTTATAAGCTTACACTTGACAATGATGTTTTTCTTGAGTTTCATCCAAATTTATTTTTGATTAAGGATCAGGAAACAAGGAGAATTCTATTTGAGGGACCATATCGTGATGGTCTCTACCCGCTAGTGCCTATATCTACCGGGTCCTCCAAGCAAGCATTTATCACAAAAAAGCCGTCCTCCTCGACATGGCACCGCCGCCTAGGACATCCTTCTTCTTTTGTGGTTCAGCAAGTTCTTAGGAAAAACAATATTTCTCATACTCTGTATCCATACATCTGTGATCCTTGTCAACTAGCTAAGAGTCATCAATTATCATATCATGTCTATACTAGAGTTTCCATTGTTCCTTTGGAGCAAGAGGAGCAAGTTTTCTCTGATGTATGGGGTCCAACACCTGTTTCTGTTGGTAACCATCTGTATTATGTAAGCTTTATTGATGATTTTAGTAAATTTACATGGATTTACTTACTCAAGAAACGTTCCGATGTCTATCAAGTTTTTCTCAACTTCCAACAACTTGTTGAATGAAAAATTGATAGGAAAATCATTACTATGCAAACATATTGGGTGGAGAATATGAAAAACTCAATGGCTTCTTTCAAAAATTTGGTATTACTCACCATGTTTTATGTCCCCATGTGTTGGAAATATGCCCTAGAGACAAATAGTAGCAAGGACTATTATCATATTTCATATAGTTTGTGATTAAGTTTTATATTATGCTATAACTGTATTGAGTGGAAACATCAATACACGTGTGATATACAAACAACCAGGGGTTCCCAGTGAAACTCTAGTCACTAGTTCATTGGTCAACATATGATCAAGTTTCCTGATCATGTGGCATTTATGCCAGTTGGAAATGAGGTCATCTCATTCTGAGAATGAGAGGATGAACCAATACCCAACCTAAACATCGTGACCCGATCATGTCACGAAGTTCAAGTTACGATGATTAAAAATGGATCCTCGTAGACTATTCATTAGACCGTGAGGCTATATCAATCACTGTCTCCCGAGAGTGCTTAGATAGCATCAAACGCCATCTGGTAATACGGTGGTTATAAAGGTGTGTTCAGGTATTCGGAGGAAATCGTAGAGACAATATATGTCAAGAGCGGGATTTGTCCGTCCATGTGACGGGAAGATACTCAAGGGCCCACTCGGAGAAGTTATATCCAATAGCTGCGTATCGTGTGATTTGATCATAGGGATATCACTTGTCGGAATGAGTCAAGTAGCATTGTTCGGTAACGAGATTGAACACGACATGGTGATGTCATTGATCAGATCTCGGGCAATGCAAGTATCGAGTGACAAAGGGAATAAGACACGTCTGTCCTGGTTCAAACGATGAAAGATCTTCGTGGAACTCATAGGGGTCACATGGACATCTAGGTCCCTCTGTTGATCATTGGTGCGGGAGTGTCCCGACCATGTCTGGAGTGTTCCCGAACCATGGGGTATCACGCTTAAAGGCTTGATGATGCTTAGAGAGTGTTTATAGGATCGATAGAGTCACCGAAGAAGAGTAGGGAGAAAACCGGAAGGGTTTCGGTAAGTCCGAAGGATGTCCGGAGTGGAGGTGGAAGGGGTTCCATGGCCACGGAGGTTGAATAATATGTGACTGAATGTTAAATGTTGATTTAATCAATTATTCATATTTATTTAATAAAAAGAAAAATCAATTTAATGGTCAAAGGCTTAATGGGCCAATTTTTAGAGGGAGAGGCACATTAGGGGAAAGGAGAGAGGGAGATGGGCCAAGTGGGAGGCCGGCTGGGCCTAGCCCCCCTGCGCGGGGCCCACTAGGGTGGCCGGCGGCCACTCTCCCCCTCCTCTCCTTTAGTCCCACCCCGGGACTTCGAGGGAGGTAGTACCTCCCATCCCCCTATATATAGTGGGGGTATTTGGCCAAATTAAATACACCAATAATCAATAAAGGTCTCCCCACTTTTGGGAGGACCTCTAATTGATATTTTCTCTCTCCCCTCTCTCTCTCGTGACCATGATCCCAAGTCTGGACTGCACGAGCGAGAGACATCTTCACCACGGAGCACCGTCGCACTGCGGGATTCGGATCCGGGAGCTCTACTTCCGCAACTGCTCCTGGATCGGGGAAGCGGGAGTCATCGTTAGGCACCGGACGTGTGTAACTCCCTGCGAGGTGTCGCACTTGAGGCACTCAAGTCGTTGGAGCCAAGGAGCACAAGGACTTCATCACGACCTTGAGGTCAGCTTCGGCTCGTCTACATCAACCACGCTCTCCTGAGCGTTGACAACGCTTTTCGGTCTTCGAGGGTAAGTTTGCGAAAAGCCCCTCCCGTTATTGTATTACTAATAGATAGGTCCTGGCAGCTTTAGGGGTTCAGGGGCGTAGGGTAAAATTTTATTGTTTTCATACGCGGAACCCCAACAGTGGAATCAGAGCTAGATCTATGCGTAGTAATGCTAGTACGGGTAGAACACACGAGATGTAGCGTGTGGGGATTGATGTTTTAGTTTTTACCCTCCCACGTGTACTTGTGTATACCGTAGTAATGCTTGATGAAATGGCCCCAACCGACTTTACGCGTTCATTCGCGTGACTGGTCCACACTTGACATATGGCTTGTACCGTATAAAGTGGCTTAGGGGGGTGTCTGTCTCTCTCGCATTAGTTGGTATGCCATTTGCAAAGGAGGGCCCCGAAAGGGGTGTAGTAGAGACAACTACTTGATCAGCGTTGTGCTGAAAGTTCATAGGTAAGAACGGTTCTTGTGCGAAAGCCCATTCATCCACGTAAAACATGCAAAGATAAAGTAGAGGCGTCTAACTTTGTTTTGTAGGGGATGTTGCTTTGTGATATGGTTGTGGCAAAGGTAAAGTGATTACCTTTCGTTACGTAGTAGTAGATAGTCATGGAGGTGACGGACTACCACACCGGAAAGACACCGGTACCCTGGTGTCTACGGCGCCGGAACCCGGTGACGAGGGATGGAGATCACGACGTGAAGGACCATATCACATAGCATTTACATTCAATGTTATTGTTTGTATGTCTTATTGTGTGCTAGTATTAGATACTCGACGGTAGCCTAATAAGATGATCCCTGTTAAAATTACCAACGATTGTGTTCCCCCTTAGTGTGCACCACCAAGAAAGTTCTTCGGTATGAGGCGATCCAGGGTTACAGGCCTGGGTGTCAGACATATCTACGTTCGCATACAGTGGGTGTAAGCCATGTTGCACAGCGAATACACTAAGGTTGAGTTGGCGAGCCTAGAACGCCACAGAAGCGTGGCCTCGGAACGTGGATGGTCGAAAGATCGAGCACGAGTCGCATGAACGATCTGACCGACGTTTAGCGTCCACCTTTAAACCCACATCGATGGCCGTGTTCAATCAGGGGAGATGTGGCCGATAGGGGTCGTGTTATCACTAGAAACCCTTTTGGGGATAGGCGTTTCTGAGTGGAGTTATCGTTAACTCATTTAATTATAAACTTAGTTTAAATTCCTTTTGCAATTATAAATGTAGATGCCGCCTTTCCTGTTGACAATTGATTGGTTAGAAGGAGAGAAGCTTAGATTAGATGGATCAAACTTCTCCATATGGGTTGCACGTCTCCACGTTCTTCTTAGAGAGAATGACGTGGTCGACTACATACTCGACGGGATGGATTTGGATCAGCCTACTGACCTAGAGACCCCAGAGCAGCAGAGACCGCTATATACATCGGGAGATGGCCTCCTATATTTCAGTTGTGATGTGTTTTGGAATGGTGGATGAGCTGTGGCCTTTCGTGGGTGATGTCAACCCTCGTTCGGTGATGCTACAGCTTAGGACACATTTCATGGAGCAGACACGCATTTGGGAGCATGAGCTGATGGGAGACTTCCTCTCCATTAAGATGGAGGAGAACTCATCACTAAACGACCACTTGGAGCGCATGCATGATGTGTACATGACGCCTGCATACTTCCTGGACATCAAGATGACGGGCTCTTTTGCAAACGCCGTTGTGCTGCGGTCGCTACCACCAAGCTACCAAGCACAAGTCAGGACTTGCGTTATGAGGGGCGACGCGGAATCAATGGAGTTCCACCGGTTCGTGACACATCTCAGGAATGTGTTGGTTGAACTAGATGTTGCTCAGGTCATCAATGCCAAAGGTATATATTTGATATACAGTTTTATAAATGTTATAATCTTGCAAACACATTGCAGTGTTAAGTATATCTCATACTTGTTCTATTTTGCTGAAAACAGGTCCTTCTGCATGAGAGGTGCATGCTGGAGAGGAGGTGACATTGCGTGTTGATGGCGAGCATGATGATGACGGCCGACGACACTCTCCCTCGACATTTATCATTTAGTTTGTGTTTAGGATGATTATTGTAATCAAGAGATTGTGAACTTCTTTAGTTTGTCTCACATTTTGTGAGACAGTTATTCATATCAGTTTGTAACAAACAGTTGTTCCACTTTTATGAATGATTTCTATTCATATTCATATCTTGTTTGATTATGTGTGAATTATCCTTGTTGTTTGAAACTAATTGATAATGCATGAACATTTGTAAAAATATTGAAATGCCTTTAAAATACCCAACTTAATGATGTTTCATTAATGAATGAAAAACCATTTTTTAAATTCAAAGTTATAATGATAATATGTGAAAGTCATTCGATTTCTTTTCACATATAAATCATGCCTAAGTTCGGCAAAATAACTTGAACACCGTGTATTACTTGAATACAAAGTGTTTAAAGAATTGTTAAGAGTAAATACATATTCGATGTATTGGGTTTAAAAAAAATGGTAATTATCATTATATGATTGTTTAAATGTGTAAAGTAGTTTACCAAAAGAAAAATGAATATGAAATTATTTTATATGATCATAATGTTTGATTAAAAAAGGGTATAAACATAAAAGGGAATCTAATTACTATGATTTGATCAATAGTAATAAAATTCAACTTTATAAGAATGGCATACAAGAAATTATGGAATGCAAAGCGTTTTGAAACGTCAAAATGCAAAGCATCACAATGTGATATTAGATATCAAAGGGGGTTGAATAGAAGGCACCAAATAAATCGTTGTAGTGTAGATGTAGAGACCATTAGTTAGAAATAGTTAGCACTCAATTAGTTTATAGTGAACCATTTGAATTTGTGAAAAGTTTTGGGGTTATTTGATATAACCAAAACAATAGCGAATAAGTCCTTGTAGAGTATTCATTGGAAACTTTGAATATGAAATCCATAGCTGAAACCAAAAGGAAAGCAAGATTCGTACTGCTTGGATTTTGGTGCATTCTTGAGAAAGCTCACTTCTAGTGATATTTCTCAATTATGAAGCAAATGGAAAATAGTGGAAAACACGATGAGGATTCAAAACCCTGCATCAGAGTATTGAGAAGCGCAACGGACAAAGCTCCTAAACGATTCTCTTCACAGAAGCAAAGAATCAATGATATTGTTCATTGTGTTTTCCCCACTAGTGTTTTCACTACATGAAGTAGGATTCAAAATGTAATCCATATCTTGTATGGAAACATTCGTAAATCATTTGTCATGATTCTTGGAATATGACATACCTACGAACTACAAAGGAAATAATAGTAAACTAGAATTATGAGAAATCCTAGAAGCAAAATTCCCTTGAGATTAGAAAGCAATTCGTTGCTGAATCTCATAAGTAAAAAGGGTTACTTGAATTTTCCCAAATGACTGCAAAGCCATAGTGGAAAAAGGGGTGAATGACAAAAGCACAATTTGTCAAGCATTGGACAAATTCAAAATGAATTTGATTCAAGTGTGCTAAATGTCTAGTGGATTTAAAACTAGTAATAGTACTAGTATCTCATAGTAAAACTCCAAGTTTGATATTTGATCAAAGGATTTGAAATTGTTCAAAATAGTGAGTAGATATGCAATTTGCATAAAATTGAGTGGGAGCTATGTTAGTCTTCCTGAAACAATATGTGATTAACATATTTTTGAGTGGGAGCAATAAAAGTCTTCCTAAAACAATATGTGATTGACATATTTTTGAGTGGGAGCTTTTAGGAGTAATTCTTAAGTATGTTAAGGATGAAAGCGCAAATACTTATAAATAATGATTTATAAGATGTAAAAGTTGATAATAGGTGTATTAAGATATTATGTAGTATTCCTTAAGGGATTCTGAAAAGTTTTTCAGAATAGAAGTTAATTAAGGAACTGGTCCTTAATAACTCAAATTAGGAATAGTATTGAGTTTAACATCAATGGTTGAAAGAAAGAAAAAGGATGATCATCATCCACTATGTTGAGACATAGGTTCTATCTTAGTAAACCATGATGATAACTTACCATAATAAGTGATCCAAATAAGGAA
Source organism: Avena eriantha (assembly GCA_910589775.1). NCBI lineage: Eukaryota > Viridiplantae > Streptophyta > Magnoliopsida > Poales > Poaceae > Avena > Avena eriantha. Next base: position 144,609,989 of record OU342744.1, on the reverse strand, counting down.
CGTTTAAAAGTGATTAAGTTCGAATCACAGAACGTTGAGCTAAGTTTGTCCGCAGTGTCTAATAGAGATCCGTAGACATGTTTTCCAAATCCATAAAGGATGACATATCTTAAAACATAAAGGGTTATGTTATATGTTGGAAACTCCTGTAAACACCGATTAAAGTCAAGTAGGAAGTGAGGTGAACCAAAAACATCGAAAGTTGCACAGAGTGCACTGGTGTTTCGATGAATACATTTGTAATAATAGATAAGGGTACCATCTAAAGTGTTGTATAATGTTATGGCGGGGCTAGTTCGCTTTTAACGTAAAATGATGTGTTCCAGGGCATAGTGCCCATGAGAAAACCCTCGAGGTTGATCTAACATCACTGTAGGCTCCTGGAATCAGGCCTCGTTCTGCTGCCATAGCGACGATGCATACACACAGATGCTATCATGTGATGATAAAGTATTAATGTCAATCAAGGTGACATTAGTAAGTTGCAAAGGATTTGGGACTATAAAGTACATACCCAAGACTCAACCTCTTCCATGAGCAAGCATGTTCAGAGTACCAGATATATGGTGCCAATGATTGAGAACAAATGCAGCTAGTGTATTTGTACTCTAGTGCAAGTGGGAGACTGTTGGAAATATGCCCTAGAGACAAATAGTAGTAAGGACTATTATCATACTTCATATAGTTTGTGATTAAGTTTAATATCATGTTATAACTGTATTGAGTGGAAACATCAATACACGTGTGATATACAAACAACCAGGGGTTCCCAGTGAAACTTTAGTCACTAGTTCATTGGTCAACAGATGATCAAGTTTCCTGATCATGTGGCATTTATGCCAGTTGGAAATGAGGTCATCTCATTCTGAGAATGAGATGATGAACCAATACCCAACCTAAACATCGTGACCCGATCATGTCACGAAGTTCAAGTTACGATGATTAAAAATGGATCCTCGTAGACTATTCCTTAGACTGTGAGGCTATATCAATCACTGTCTCCCGAGAGTGCTTAGATAGCATCAAACGCCATCTGGTAATACAATGGTTATAAAGGTGTGTTCAGGTATTCGGAGGAAACCATAGAGGCAATATATGTCAAGAGCGGGATTTGTCCGTCCATGTGACGGGAAGATACTCAAAGGCGCACTCGGAGAAGTTATATCCAATAGCTGCGCAACATGTGATTTGATCACAGGGATATCACTTGTCGGAACGAGTCAAGTAGCATTGTTCGGTAACGATATTGAACACGACATGGTGATGTCATTGATCAGATCTCGGGCAATGCAAGTATCGAGTGACAAAGGGAATAAGATACGACTGTCCCGGTTCAAACGATGAAAGATCTTCGTGGAACGCACAGGGGTCACATGGCCATCCAGGTCCCTTTGTCGACCATTGGTGCGGGAGTGTCCTGACCATGTCTGGAGTGTTCCCGAACCATGGGGTATCACGCTTAAGGGCTTGATGATGCTTAGAGAGTGTTTATAGGATCGGTAGAATCACCGAAGAAGAGTAGGGAGAAAACCGGAAGGGTTTCGGTAAGTCCGAAGGATGTCCGGAGTGGAGGTGGAAGGGGTTCCATGGCCACGGAGGTTGAATAATATGTGAATGGATGTTAAATGTTGATTTAATCATTTATTCATATTTATTTAATAAATAGAAAAATCAATTTAATGGTCAAAGGCTTAATGGGCCAATTTCCGGAGGGAGAGGCCCATTAGGGGAAATGAGAGATGGAGAGGGGCCAAGGGGGAGGCCGGCTGGGCCTAGACCCCCCGTGCGGGGCCCACTAGGGTGGCCGGCAGCCACCCCTCCCCCTCCTCTCCTTTAGTCCCACCCCGGGACTTTGAGGGAGGTAGTACCTCCCCCCCTTATATATAGTGGGGGTATTTGGCCAAATTAAATACACCAATAATCAATAAAGGTCTCCCACTTTTGGGAGGGCCTCTAATTGATATTTTCTCTCTCTCCTCTCTCTCTCGTGACCGTGGTCCCAAGTCTGGACTGTGCGAGCGAGAGACATCGTCACCGCGGAGCGCCGTCGCACTGTGGGATTCGGATCCGGGAGCTCTACTTCCGCAACTACAGCTGGATCAGGGAAGCGGGAGTCATCGTCAGGCACCGGACGTGTGTAACTCCCCGCGAGGTGTCGCACTTGAGGCACTCAAGTCGTTGGAGCCAAGGAGCGCAAGGACTTCATCACGACCTTGTGTCGGCTTCGGCTCGTTTACATCAACCACGCTCTCCTAAGCGTTGACAACGCTTTTCGGTCTTCGAGGGTAAGTTTGCGAAAAGCCCCTCCCATTACTGTATTACTAATAAATAGGTCCTGGGAGCTTCAGGGGTTCAAGGGCGTAGGGTAAATTTTTATTGTTTTCATGCGCGGAACCCAACACCATGTGCACCAACAAAATGGCTCTGCTGAGCACAAACATCTTCATATTGTTGAGGTTGGTCTTTCCCTTCTTGCTCATGCATCTATGCCTCTTAAGTTTTGGGATGGAGCTTTTCTTACAGCTACTTTTCTCATAGATTTACTCCCTAGTAAAGTAATAAATTTTGAGACACCTGCTGAACGCCTCCTTCACACTACACCCAACCATGACTCCCTTAGAATATTTGGTTGTGCCTGCTAGCCAAATCTTCATCCTTACAACACACACAAACTTGCTTTTCAATCCACTAAATGCGTCTTCTTGGGCTACAACCCTCGTCATAAGGGAGTAAAGTGTCTAGATACCAAAACTGGTCGTGTGTATATCTCTCGAGATGTTGTTTTTGTTGAAAATGTTTTCCCTTTTGCATCATTCCATCCCAATGCTAGTTCTAGACTCAAGAGTGACATCCTCCTTTTACCTCAAGATTCTCTTTCCACCACATCAAATACCGATGATGCCTATATTGATGATCATATGTCTATGATACCTATTGTTACTAATCAAACTCAGTGTACTGCAGAACCATATATGCCTATAGGTACTCATGGCGTACAACAAGAATCTATCAAAAATTTGAGTGCAACCGATGAAGAAATGTGTTCCAATGGTGCATCTGAACATGTAGAAGAAGACAAAACTGATTCTGATCCAAAGCAAGATTCTCTTGCTGCCTCAGATCAGCCACCACCAGATCCCAATGCTGCTTCGCCTGGCACCAACCACCCTCGTCAGCCGCGCTGGTCCCCTATGCATGTTCGTGTCTATGCGCGACGAACGATGCGCCACACCCATCCGGAGAGGGAACGATCTCCATCGTGGGCCCCGCCATGTGCTCCCGCTGGGTCTCCGCAGCGGACTCCTCCGCAAGCCGCCAACGCCAATGATGGCGTCACCACATACATGCCCATAGGGCCTCTATCCTCGACCCTCGCAGGTAGCAGCTCTTCCACCGCTGATTGTGCTCCCATCTCTGGTGCTCTCAGATCCTCTGCGGCTGGTTCAGCTGTGTCGTCTCCTGTGCCTCAGGTTGTTGAACCTCAAACCAGATTACAAAAAGGTATAAAGCAACCAAAACAGTACACTGATGGAACAATTCGATATGGTCTGTTTACTTCTACAAGTGAGCCATCTACACTCGTAGAAGCTCTAGAATATGATCATTGGTGCAAAGCTATGCAAGAGGAGTATGATGCTCTGATGGAGAACAAGACCTAGCATCTTGTTTGTTCCAGTTCTATAAAGAATGTTATTGACTGCAAGTGGGTATAACGTGTTAAGAAAAATGTTGATGGTACTATTGATAGGTATAAAGCACGCCTGGTAGCAAAAGGTTTCAAACAAAGGTATGACATTGACTACGAAGACACCTTCAGTCCTGTAGTTAAAGCAGCTACCATCAGGCTTGTTCTGGCAGTGGCTATTTCTAGGGGCTGGAGTTTGCGGAAGTTAAATGTGAAGAACGTGTTTTTACATGGCGTTCTGGAAGAGGAGGTTTACATGAGACAACCCCCAGGTTTTGAAAACTCTCAAGCTCCTCACTATATTTTCAAATTAGACAAAGCTCTTTATGGTCTCAAATAGGCACCTCGTGCATGGTATTCTAGACTTAGTATAAAGTTGCAAGCTCTTGGTTTTATTCCATCTAAGACAGATACTTCACTTTTTCTATACAGCAAAGCTGGTGTTATGATATTTGTCATAATCTATGTTGATGACATTATAGTAACCAGCTCCTCAGATCAAGCCATATCAGCTTTACTTCATGATCTCAATGATGATTTTGCCCTCAAGGACCTAGGTGACTTGCACTTCTTCCTTGGAATTGAGGTCAAGAAGACTAATGATGGTTTATTGCTCACTCAAGAAAAATATGCCACTGATTTGCTTGCTAAAGTTGGTATGCGCCAATGTACAACCTCTCCTACACCATTATCTTCCACTGAAATACTGTCCCTGACTAAGGGTCCACCGCTTGGTCCTGATGATAGTACATAGTATAGAAGTATTTTGGGTGCTTTACAGTACTTGACATTAATATGGCCTGATATTTCCTTCTCAATGAACAATGTTTGTCAATATTTACATGCTCCCACCACTGCACGTTGGACAGCTGCCAAGAGAATATTGAGATATGTTCAGGGTACACTAAAGGTCGGACTTACATTCCAACAGTCTTCCTCTAGTTTCCTCAGTGCCTTTTCAGATGCAGATTGGACAGGTTGCCTTGATGATAGACGGTCCACAGGAGGTTTCGCGATATTTCTAGGTCCCAACTTGGTTTCTGGAATGCACGCAAACAGGCTACAGTTTCGAGATCTAGTACTGAAGCTGAATACAAAGCTCTAGCAAATGCTATAGCTGAATTGATATGGGTTGAAGCTCTCCTTGGTGAACTTGGTGTGACACTCAAGGTAAAACCATGTCTTTGGTGTGATAACTTAGGTGCCACCTATTTGTTAGCCAATCCTGCTTTTCATGCAAGAACCAAACATATTGAGATAGATTACTACTTTATTCGTGAGAGAGTTGCTAACAAGTTGTTGGATATCAAGTTCATATCCAACAAAGATCAAGTTGCAGATGAATTTACAAAGGCCCTGGCAGTTAAGGATCTATGTGAGTTTAGGCGTAATCTCAACCTTTCACAAGATTGTGATTAAGGGGCCTGTTAGACATCTATGTGTAGAAGGGCTGTCTTGTTGTATTGGATACGGTGTAGTACACCGATCCCCTCTCTCTATACCCCCTTGTATTCTCTCTCTCATGTACATGCCTTCGGAGGCCTCTTTCTGATGCTATTTAACACGTAACACGAGACCTCAACAGGTCATCGTTTCCTCCTAGGATAGATCGCCAATAGAAGGAACCTTGATGTACCAAACTCTCCAACTCGGTAACTCATGTCATCAGCAAGAAGAATATTGGCTTTAGATCTCAATGGAATATTGGTGGTTGACAGTAGATGTGCATATATTCTACTGGCGTCCACAACATCGACACCGATATGAAGGCTCTAGAGAAGGATGGGTTTGTTAGTTGCAGTGAGATTTTGGATGAATCCATCCGATTTTATGTTCACTAAACCCCTCACGCATATTTAAGCAGGCATGTCTCTGGCCATCACGCCTCAGTTACTCCAGAGAAAAGAGATAGTGACAGGCCTGACAGACGCTACTACAGCTATTCACAGGTCAATGAAACAAGTAGGAGTAGCTGATCTTACAATGATTGTTGAAGAATCACTTATCTGTAATTTGTGTTCACATAACACCCTCAGAGGATTGGCACTTTTTTTTGCCTCCTCCTATGTTTTCGTGTGAGGCACTGGAGTCACTTGTATGAGAATCTTCAACCTGTGTTCGGTGGGGTTTTAGGGTGAAAACGTTGAAGCTTTGTATCGGAAAACTGTAGATGCAAATCATGGTACTTCATCTACATGGTAATTTAAATGTTTATCATGCATCTTTACAGTTATAAGTTTATGCATGTTTGTTGCAAATCAACCTGTTTTGGTCTTCCCTGACCAAATGACCAGCAGCTGAAAAAGGGTGCAGATCAACAGATGGGACGACAGGCCAGGCCCCGTGAAAAATGCACCAAATTGCAGGCGACATGGCAATCCCGTGGAGCCAAAACCTGCCAAGAATTTGCCTTTTGTTGAATGTTGATTGATGTCTGCTTTGATTCCTTGGATCTGGCGTCGTTATGCCCTGCCTATGTGGTGCTACTACTAGCGGCTAGACTGACAAGCTAGGCTTCCTTTTGCTCTCTATTCTGCTCTCTTTTCCTTTGTTTCTTTTGCAGAACAGGTATGATGATGGCAATCCAGACTGTAAAACCTAGGGGAGAAATCTTGATGTATACGTTAACTCGAGCCTGCACATCGTATAGGACGATCTTGATTCTTGATGTCGCTGCTTTCTGTAAAACGGTCGAGATCCTGTTTGAACCATGAACCTTGAGGTAGCACTTGTACGAATCCAACCATCATGGCTAGGCACGGTCCATTTGTTCACCTTTGTGTCTCTGAAATAGACTAGGACCACGTTGCTGTGCTTTTTTGCAGCCTAGTCTGAAAGATACTCTCACTTGCACGGATCGATGCTATACCACTGGAATCAGCTAAACAAATATCTCTCCGATCGACTAACTTTGGATCATTTATTCTTTGATTGCAAATTGTCTAGGTATGTGTGGGGTGTAGTCAAGGCGTGCAACTTGAATTATGGATATGCCGAAAAAGTTTCAGCAAGTTAGTGTTTGGTTAGAAAAATTCTGAAGTTTTTTTTTATAAAAGGGATATATTAATATCGCGAAGAAAAATAATTACACTCAGCCTCCACACCAACAAGATGTGATATCAAGAATGCACACAGACGAAAAATAAAATAGAAAAATAGGAAAAATACCCCACCACGTTGATTAAACACTCGCAACAGCAACACTCTAACCACTGCCAAAAACAACACTCGGACTACAAAGCGGTTCTCCAAAAGCGACGCTTCAAGACCGAAACAATGCACAAGCGTATCGTCGCCTGATCGAAGATCTTAGGTTTTCACTCCAGAGAAATTCCCAGTTCTCAAAACAATGCCTTCAACAAGATCATTGCCAGATACAACCAGTGAATGTCAGACCTCGGGGTTTCTACCTGAAAATCGAGACTCGGTACTCGAGAAGCACCACACAAAATAAATACCTCCGGTGCTGCCATCCCTCTTGCCAAAGCTGCTACAACAACTCCCCAAACACCCAGCTCACAGGTATTCCGGCATGGACAGGAACATCGCCTTGCAAGCCATAGTCGTACAACAGTCTGTGAAGTTTCTCCTTCATCGCATCCAAACACACCTCTCTGCCATAATTTTTGGTCCTCCAATTGGTACAAAAATTCTCAAGTAAAGTTAGAAATCTTGTGAATGTGGGTGTGGCTGCTGTGTTATGGTCTATATCTCACAAGCTATGAGGGGATGAAGTGGATCTTGAGATAGATATGGTGTTGATGTACATGGTATGTAAACATGCCCTCTTACGCCAAGGAGCATTTGGTGACGAAGATGGCACCGATTTCCTCTCGGCGGAGGTTCTAGAGTAGCAGGATCTACACTCTTCTGGAGTAGGAGAAGACTTTTGCCTTCGCTACCGCCTCTTGGTGTCTCAAAAAAATTATGACATAGGATTTTTACAAGAGACATAAGTTCTCGCAAAAAGATGTAGATGATAGGATCCACGAGGCGCTAGTAGGCCCCATGACACGGCCATGGTATCATGCCACACTATGGGGCCCATCTAGGGCCTCGTGGCCTCTCTCGTTGGTTTTTGGTGCCCATGGTCTTTTATCCAATAAAAGCATTACATAATATTTTCCCCGATTTATTTGATTACCTAAAGATCCTTGAAACATAAAAATTCCAAACAGGAGATTTTCTGCCTCCTAGGAATTAAATACCAAAACATGAGACTTTCTAAAAATATCCCACAAGTCATCTAAATACGTGTAAGTAATGCAAGATCAGTACTATTAACAATGTAAGATACCCTTGTATGATGCAAATATGATGATACAAAATGCATGTATCACGTGCTACTCGAACCAGATAGCGTGGACATTTATAGAGCCATCACCTCCATGAACTCCTATTGCCAAGCAAGAGGCTCGTGTTGCTGAGCTAACGTGGCCTGCATTCTCCTTGAGCTCGGCCTCCTCCCGCCTTCTCGTTTCTTCATTGAGGCGAACCTAAGTTATGATGTCACAATATCATCATTCTTGCAATGCAATCATGTAATCAAGTGAAAGATCAATGAAGAAGAACACACGTGGATGCCGCTAAACGTTACCATATAAGGGTTTGGGCGGGTCTCTATGCCAGCATTGGAGCGCGTCCTGCTATCACGTATTTTGGTGGGACATGGAGCGCTTAGTGTGTCGATGGAACCGTGACTAATGTACTCCCTCCGTTTCAAAATATAAGAGCTCGTTTGGCACCTAGGTATTTCATTTATATCATGATTCCAAAAACACCCACATGTTTGGATGCCAGCGGAATTTGGAAATGACTACAGAATTGAAAATGGAATTTCAAAATAGCTGCCATGGACTAGAATAAAAACGCATGCATGAAGTGATTGCAACAAATACCTCTCATAACTTTTGGAGCTGAAAACACAAATTAAAATACTAAAACATTGATTATCATCCGCATATCATCCAAGTTCCAAAGTTCTACAATCCTTCTCCTACAATAGATATGTTGAGCTACGGCTACTACGGTAACAAAGAACCTAGCTGCTGCCCTCTTTCTTTTCTTCCTCCTCTCATGATATAGCACTACTTGTTGATCAACCATCTACAATAAACATATCAAAGAACTAGTTTAATTGACAGTTTAATTGAATCATTGGGTGCATGCTTTAGTTCATAGTGGTTTAGTACAACTTGTCGAACTGTGCAAGTGTTGCTGCCAAAAAAGAACAATCAGGCACCAACCTACCGAGCAAGATATGTATGAAAATCTACAGTAGTGTATGGAGTATAAATCTTTTCAATAGCAGTGTATAAATACATAACACAATAGTCTGGATACTTCTGTAAACAGTCTACAACTTGCTTACTGTCAACAGTCCACAACTTGCTGCTTCCACAATGGCTATGCATGCAAAATGCTTCTATAAACGAACTACAACATCGAAGGTTAAGTTTCAGTACTACTATGGTTAACTGCACTCTAGGTTCCCATACACTATAGAACATCAGTACTACTATGGTTAAGTGCACTCTAGTTTTGACCGACAATTCATTTTGCCAGCAGTTCAAAGAATATTTTGCTAGTACTTTTCTAAAATAGGCTTGTACTAAACGCTCCCTGCTTGACTTAGCTGAAGCGTCTGCAATTCTAAGAACAATAAAACCGGTGTAAACATTGGATTTGTCTACTTATTTGTGCAAGCAAGCAGAAGGTCTACCAATGACTTGCATGAAACCGAAGGTGACATCTCAATGAATTGATGAAAAAGGGTTCTATTTCCTAGTCAGTATGGGCAGCTAAGAACGAACTACCCAGGATCTATTGGCAGCTACCAAATGACATCTACTATATTTAGCAATATTAAGAAGAATATGCAATCTTATGGTTTTGCAAAATAAGGAGACAATAAAAGAAAGGAAAAACTACAAACGACAAGTAATAGATGGCTAGCTGGTGACCAGAAAAAAAATAGAAGGTTCCGAGTGTAAAGGTCATGTTCATGAATTTCTGGGGAACAACACAGAGGAAATACCATGGAATATTCAATATGCAAAATAGTCAGCTACTTGCTAGCTGCACATGGAGGAAGGTGCAGCACTGTCCAGCTGCTTGCTGGTGCTGAAGATGAGGGATGTGAATCCAAGCTTCATGATTATTACTCCTTTTGTACATCGGCACAAATTTCACACCACCACTCTGATTATTACTCATTTGATTACTGTACAACTAATATGCTGCTTGATATTAGTTATGCACCATTTGCAATCCTTCCTCTTAACAAAAGCCACATACACCAACTTCCTCTCACTCTCACTAATTGAGTAATGCTAGTAGTAGCCAGAGCCCCAGACCAAGTAGGCAGAGCAGAACACCATAGCCAGATACCTTGCACCTCCCGCCTCTTGTAAATCATCCTGTTCAAGATCAAATTAGAGCCAGCCATGGTCAAGAAGCTTGGACTCGCATCCCTCATCTTCAGTAGCAGCAAGCAGCTGGACAGTGCTGCACCTTCCTCCATGATAGTGCTAGCTGCGCATCCTAAATCAGCCATTAGATCATCCTATATTTTTCCACCGTGGATCGATTTAACACCCTTACTAGAACAGACGGCCTGTCCTCCATGACATCCATAATAACCACAAAAAAGATCTAGACTGTCTAAAAAAATAACTCGAAGAATAAAGCACGGAAGGATCAATCGGTTCTAGCAGGATCAAGGATACCTGGAGAAGACGGTGTCGTAGTCGCACTTGTACTCACGTGTGCTACAGAACTTGGAGTGTGACTTCCAGTCGGACTGCACGGCGTACTTCTTGGAGCACTGGATCCGGATTTCTTGAGATTCCTGCACGCCAAGACGAGATCGGGGAGGGAGGCGGTGATTGATGTCTACGCACTTCTATTCTTGTAGACAGTTGTTAGGCCTCCAAGTGCAGAGGTTTGTAGAACAGCAGCAATTTTCTCTTAAGTGGATTATCCAAGGTTTATCGAACTCAGGGAGGAAGTGGTCAAAGGTATCCCTCTCAAGCAACCTTGCAATCAAAATACAAGAAGTCTCTTGTGTCCCCAACACACCCAATACACTTGTCAGGTGTATAGGTGCACTAGTTCGGCAAAAAGATAGTGAAATATAAGTGGTATGGATAATTATAAGTGGTAACGGTGCCAGAAAATAGCTTTGATGGCGCGTGGTTGACAGGTAGGAAGAGACTAAACGCAATCTGAAATAAAGATGGAAGCAAGCAAACATGTAATAGATCTAGTTGCAAACGGTATTTCAATACTTAGAAACAAGACCTAGGGATCATACTTTCGCTAGTGAACACTCTCATATAAATATCTTCTCTTCATGATACTACTCTGAACTACTCTCCGGTTGGACACTATAATCCATGGTAGGGCTATAACAACACTCCTCAAAGTTCGCTTTCCCCATCTAGATAACCCCACACTGTCACCTTGAGTGCTACATGGTTCCAACAAATATCATAATTTCATAGAGACATCCAACTCCAAATATAACTCATAATAAGTATTTGTAATCTCTAGCCTAAGTGCCACCATGGTGTGCACGCTATCACTTTCACACATGTGGGGAGAGCCAGAGATCTATTAAACACTTGAATAGCAAGGTAGATCTACTTGATTACAAAGCTCATGATCTCAATACGATCATACATAGAGAGAGATGAACACATAGCTACCGGTAGAACCCTTAGCCTTGAGGAAGAACTACTCGCTCATCATCATGGGAATCAGCAACGGCGATGAAGATGGTGGTGGAGATCGATGTAGATGGATCCGGGGGCAATTCCCAGTCCCGACAGGGTGCCGGAATAGAGACTTTCTGTCTCCCGAATCTCCTCTTCGGTGGCGGTGGTGCTGCGAAACTTTTCGTGGCTGGAGGCTAGATTATTTAGGGTTTTCTCATCAGAGGCTTCTTATAGGAGAAAGGGGAGGCCGAGGGGGTGCCTGAGGGGCCCACACCACCCCTGGCGCGGCCTGGCCCGCGCCACCAGGTGGTGTGGCTAGCCCCTGGCCCCTCTTCGTCTCGTCTTCTGGCTCCGTGAGTCTTCCGGTATAATATCGACTTTGGCTTTTGTCCGGTCCAATTCCAAGAATATTTCTTTTCTAGCTTTTCTGATACCAAAAACAGCAGAAAACGGGCAACTAGCACTGTGGCATCTTGTTAATAGGTTAGTTTCAGAAAATACATAAAAGTATCTCCAAATGTAGAAAAAACATAAGAAAGTAGATACTAAACAAGCATGGAACATCAAAAATTATAAATACGTTTGCAACGTATCAGCGATGTGGTGGGAGGACGAGGCGGCGCGGATGAGGGAGAAGGAGGTGGCGAGGCGGAAAGAGGAGGTGCTAGCATTGGGGACGAGGGCGAGGGAGGCGGAGTGCGGTGGTGAGGCGGAGTCGGGGACGAGGACGGGTGAGGCGGTGTGCGGTGGCGAGGCGGAGTCGGGGATGAGGACGAGGCGACCAGATATTTTGCAAATGACGGGTTTAGAATAGGAATTGGGTTTACACACGGGGATATTTTGATGGATTTGGATCAATTCCGTGCCAACCAAACAACATAGGGATGGAATTGCAAAATGAATTCCAGGATTCTAGGCCTACACCCAGGTATTCATTTCATTTAGTAGAAATAAAATGAATACATAGATTCATTTTATTTATATTATGATTCCAAAAACACCCACATGTTTGGTTGCCACTGGAATTTACAAATGACGGGTCTGAAATAGGAATTGGATTTACACATGATGATATTTCGATGGATTTGCCAAATGAAATAACATCTCAATTCCGTGCCAACCAAACAACATAGAGATGGAATTGCAAAATGAATTTCAGGAATCCAGACCCAAATGATGGATACCAAACGACCTCTAAGATTGTTTTAGATTTATGAATAGAGTGTATCTAGACTCATTTTCTTGTATAGGTTCACTTTAAACCTGGATAAATCTACACACTAAAAATGATCTAAATATACTCTTTTCACAAAGTTAAAATATTTTATATTTTGAAAAGGAGGGAGTATAAGCGACCATTCTGCTGTCAACCTGGAGGTCAAAGGGCTCGTTGAGCGGGTCCTTGTAATGACCGTACGTCTCCATGAACTTGCTCGTGTGGTTGTCATGCCTCAACCGTGATCCCGTGGTCAGCCACATCGACCTGTCTCATGATGCGGCTCGGTTCGACGACTAATGTCACATAAGGCCTTAAAAAGAGTGACTGACTGACATCTCTCTCTTAGAGTTGTCATACTCTAGGAAAAATCAGCATGGAACCTCCAAAGGAGTTCCAACGTTACATGAGAGACACCGAGAGTGAGTTGTGAGAAATTATGTGGCCGAGAGGGGCTGTATATAGGGTTCGAGAATCAAGACAACTGGTATATGACGGGAAACATAGGACGAGAAGGAAATGGTGGAAAATATAGAATTATCCATGTTTGTCAAGCGCATTTGTTAAGTTGTCAAACAAAGAGACACATGATATTTTGGGTGGAACTAGCTCAACGCTCTGGGGCGTGGTCTATCTCATTATATAGACGTATCAAGGGGTACGTACAGGTTACATGTTACAATATACAAAATATACAGTTTAACACCTTCTCTCAATCTTAACTGTGACCTGAAGTATTCAGTAAGTTAAGATTGCGTCTACATCCTGTGAACAGCGGAAGCGACAATGGTTTGGTGAAGATATCAGCAAGTTGATCTTTGGAGGAGATAAACTTGATCTGCAGGAGCTTCTATGCAACTCGTTCTCTCACAAAATGATAGTCAACTTCGATGTGTTTCGTTCGGACATGGAATACCGGGTTTGAGGACATGTATGTAGCACCGATGTTGTCACACCAAAGGACAGGAGGCTGGTCTTGGGCAATCTTTAACTCTCGAAGCAAAGACTAGACCCATATGAGCTCGACGGTGGCATTGGCAACAGCCTTATATTCAGCTTCAGTACTACTCCGAGATACTGTAGCTTGCTTACGTGCACTCCAGGCGATCAAATTAGGACCAAAGAACACATCATGATCCCCCGTTGATCGCCGGTCATCTGGGTTACCAGCCCAATCCGCATCACTGAAGGCCGCAAGCACGCCAGAGGCTGCTGGTCGAAGATGAAGCCCGAATGTGAGAGTGGAGCGAACATAGCGCAGGATGCGCTTAACAACAGACCAATGAGTATCCCGTGGAGCATGAAGATACTAGCAGAAACAGTTAACTGCATAGGAAACATCAGGCCAAGTGATTGTGAGGTACCGAAGACCCCCAACAACACTCCTGTACTCAGTAGCATCAGCAGTAGACAGTAGAGTACCATCAGTGGCAGACACAGTCTCAGTGGACGACATGGGCGTAGTAGCAGCTTTGCACTCAAGCATACCAGCACGCCGTAACAGATCCTGAGAGTACTTCTGCTGAGAGAGAGCAAGGCCATTGCCAGGATACGTGACCTCCAGCCCAAGAAAGTAATGTAGCTTGCCCAGATCCTTGATAGCAAAATCAGAATCTAGAGCGACAATGAGACGATCCGTAGCTGCATCATAGGAACTAACCAGGATAATATCATCAACATAAACCAGAAGATACATGGTAACCTTTGGGCGCTGTAGAAGGAACAGTGAAGTATCAGCTGTGGAGGGCACAAATACATGAGTGCGAAGTGCAGCACCAAGCCGTGCATGCCAGGCACGAGGAGCCTGTTTCAGGCCATAGAGTGCCTTCGCCAAGTGACAAAGATGCTGAGGACGAGCAGGATCAACAAAGCCAGGAGGCTGGCGCATGTAGACTTTTTCCTCCAAAACACCATGGAGAAAAGCATTCTGAACATCCATCTGACGAAGATCCCAGCCCCGAGTAACAGCAAGAGAGAGCGGCAGCCGAATAGTGGACAGGACTGAAAGTATCCTCATAGTCGAGCCCATACCTTTGCTTGAAGCCTTTAGCAACCAGCCGAGCCTTGTACCGCTCAATAGAACCATCAGCGTGCTTTTTCACTTTAAAGATCCACTTGGAGTCAATGGTATTGATACCAGGACGGGGAGGAACTAGCTGCCAAGTACCGTTCTAGCGAAGAGCTTGAAACTCAAGATCCATGGCAGCGCGCCAGTGCGGGAGGCTCATCGCAGCCTGATAATGACGAGGCTCGGCAGAGGGATCGGACTGCGCTTGAGCCAAGCAGGCAGCGATCCAGGCAACAGTGCCATCGGTATGTTCCTTTGGCCGATGAATACCGCTGCGACTGCGCATATGAGGACGCAGCGCAATAGAAGAAGGAGGTGGTGGTGCAGCAGCATCGCTCGAAGCAGACGGCGACGAAGACGTGGCCGAGGACGGTGGCCCAGAGTCGGGCGGCGTGGCAGAGGCAGAACGCGCAGGCGACGCGTAGGGCGACACGCAGGGCGAGTCCAGCCCAGCTGGAGGTGGAGACGGGGTAGGCGGCCCACCCGCGGGCGAGGGCGAGGACGACCCAGCAGGTGGGGGCGAGGCCGGCCTGGTGGCCGACGGGGTCAAGGGCGCCTCGGGGCGCGGCGCAGGTGCATGCGCCATGCACCGATCGACGTCGTCGTCGATGGGAGTGTCCAGGACCTCCAGGCGAGCTCCACGACCAGTACCTGCACCATGGTTAGGCAATAACACAGGCGAATATGCAACATCATCAAATTGGCCAGGACTAACAGGAGTGGAATTTGTGGGTGACACAGAGAGACAATGGCATGTTCGAGAAAGGAAACAGATTCTCATCGAAGACAACGTCACGAGAGATATAAAAACGATTACTAGGAACGTGTAAGCACTTGTAGCCTTTGTGAAGAGCACTATACCCAAGAAAGACACATTGTTTTGAACGAAATTCAAGCTTACGGTTATTATAGGGCCTTAGATGAGGCCAGCAAGCACAACCAAAGACTTTGAAGAATGTATAGTCTGGAGTTTCTTTAAACAAGAGTTCAAGAGGTGTCTTCATGTTTAGTACTCTAGTAGGAGTTCTATTAATCAGAAAACAAGCAGTGGAAAAAGCATCACTCCAAAACCGGAAAGGTACAGCGACATGAGCAAGTAAGGTGAGGCCAGTTTCAACGATATGACGGTGTTTGCGCTCAACAACACCGTTTTGCTGATGTGTATGTGGACAGGAGACACGATGCGAGATCCTAAACTTATTAAAGAATGTGTTGAGGTTGCGGTACTCACCCCCCAATCCGACTGAACATGAATAATCTTGTGTTTGAGAAGAAGCTCGACATGCAATTGAAATTGCAAGAAAACATTAAACACATCAACTTTACTCTTAATTAAATAGAGCCATGTAAAACGACTATAAGCATTGATGAAACTAACATACTAATTATGACCACTGACAGAGGTTTGGGCAGGACCCCATACATCCGAATAAACAAGTTTAAGAGGATTATTGACTACATAAGTAGACGAAACAAAAGGTTGTTGATGACTTTTTCCCTGCTGACAAGCATCACAGACTGCTAATTTTTTATTACTAGACGATGTTGGGAGCTCATGACGACAAAGAACATGGCTCACGACAGGAGACGCAGGATGACCAAGGCGCGCATGCCAATGAGAAGCAGACACGCGTACACCACTGAAAACCTCCGGGGTCGGCGGCGCCTCCAGCGCATACAGGCCGTTGCGGACCTGACCTCTAAGAAGAACCTCCCGCGAACTCAGTCCTTAATGAGAAGATGAAAAGGATGAAACTCACAAAAAAACATCATTGTCATAAGTAAGCTTACGAACAGAGTGACTAGTGGAACACGAAGGACGTTACGAAGGTGGAGTCTACGTGAGGACTTAGAAAGGAGAGATACCTGGCCAACATGAGTGATGGGCATACCTGAACCATCAGCGGTGCGTACCTTCTCATGCCCACGGTAGGGCTCCTGTGAGTGAAGCTTGTTCATCTCGCTAGTCATGTGATCCGTCGCACCTGTATCAAAGTACCAGGTGGGATCAACGGAGTAGGAGGTGGTGTGGCCGGAGTAGCTGTCGGCGATGGCGGCCTGCTTCTCATTGCCACGCCCGTCGTTGCCGATGCCGAGGAAGTCGTGCTTGAAGCGACGGTGGCACTTGGACGCGAGGTGGCCGAGGAGGCCGCATAGCTGGCATGTGGGGCGCTGACGACCGCCGTTGGATGGTGGGGGAGGCGGGCGTGGCTGCCACTAGCCAGCGCCGCCAGCAAGAGGGCCAGCAGGCAGACCCGAGGGCGGGCGGGTCGCGGGCGCACGACCACCAGGGGCGCCGCGGTATGCGGTAATTTGAACAGAAATAACCCAATTAAATAACAAATTCACGAAATAAACTCCGGCCACCGAAATTTCATGGATCTAACCCTTTTTGCAACGCCGTAGACGATGGCGCCGCACCCTGAAGCGTAGCGCCATGCTCCGTGGCGCCGCACGTCTGCCAGCGTGGCGTCGACGTGGTCTCGCGGGTCCCAGTTTCGTAAGTGCGGCGCCACACACTACGGGGCCGCACTGCCATGTGCGGCGCCACGGCGCATGGTGCCGCACTTTAGGTCTTGTACCAGGCGCGCGGCCGCCCCAGCCCGACCCAGGCTCACTTTTTTCCCCAACCCACACGAACAGAGGGGCGGCGGCGGCTGTGCTGACACTCCTCCCTCAAATCCCTCCCTCCAAAAGGCCAAATTGGACCCTTCTCCCCGTGGATTTCGATCCCCCCAAGTGCCTAGAGGTATTCTTCCCCTTTCTCTTTGTTTTCACCCATTAAATTCTTGGTTTGACCCATATCTAGGAAACCCTAGATTGATATGCAAGATGTATGGTAGATTTTGGCATAGGTATTGTTGAATTGGCATAGGGATGGGTATTGTGTTAATGTCACCAATGAGTATGTATTGAGTATGTTGACCATGGTATTATTGTTGTGATTATTTTAGGAATGTCAAGAATTGTTCATGTTCATCATGTAGACAAGGATGCCTTTTTAAGAGGTAATATAGAACCGGACCCGGATGAGCTTGACTTGGTGTTTGATCGTAGTCCCACCTACACCGAGGTCTTGGAGCAAGTTAGGATTGAATTGAAATGGATGGACCCAAATGATGTTGTTGAGTTAGAGGGAAGGCATAATGTGGCTTTTGGAATGCACACCCGTTGGAAGACCATGCGTATCTTCTCCGAGCCCCGTTGGGTTGCATACAAGGAGGTGGTGGCGGAGTCGCTAGACAAAGCTCTTGAACTATTTGCCACCAAGAAGTTTGAGAATAACTTGCACTTGGATTTGAACCGTACTGCCTCCCCATTGGGTTCTAGGAGTCCTCCACCAATAAACCAAGAGGTATTGATTGAACCTCCATTTACCCAAACATTGAGCCCGATTTCGAAGAAGCAAGATGAAGTGTTGGAAGAGCAAAATGATGATTATTGGCACGATGAGAATGAGGTTGAGCTCCATGACAACAATGTTGGAGATTTGGATAAATATATTACGCAAGAGAACATGGACCGTGACATCCCGTATACTCGATGCTATGCATCGGACTCGGATGATAATGGTCCCGAAGAAGAACTTGACGAGGAGGGGTTCACGGCTAGAGAGGCCGAAATCCACGAGAACGTATTGGGGCGGGACCACATGGTATCTTTGTTCCGTGATGTTAGTCTCGCGGATGAAGCCACGGTTGATGGCGGGGAGGGCATAGTGCTTGGACCAAGGTCAAGTTCTTACCATGATGGTAATCAAGAGAATAACGGCTTTTCTCGTGGATCGAGGTTCAAGACCTTGTTGGAATTTAAGCAATGGATAAAGGACTTCTCGTTTAAGCATCATCGCCCTTACATGGTGGTGCACTCGGACGTGAAGAAGCGTTACACGGTTAAATGCGAGGAGGATGGATGTCCTTGGATTGTGCGTGCAAGACCATTTAAGGGAGGTCCAAGTTGGCACATATCTAGTTGTGTATCAACTCACATGTGTCGAGGCCCGACGGTGGATGGCAAGGATGTGAAGCACGAGCACCGACAACTCACCTCCGAGTTTATTGCTTATAGGCTTTCCAATAACATCAAGTCATTTCCAATAATGACCATCAAAATGGTCCAAGAGCTTGTGAAAGCCCTCTTTCACTACGAGGTGAAATATGGGAAGGCATGGAAGGCGAAGCAAGCCGCATTCAAGATGTTGTATGGTGATTAGGAGGAATCTTATAACCGGATCCCTAGGTTGTTGTTAGCGATGGCCAATGCTAACCCGGGCATGATTCATATCATTGAACCTTTTGGGAACAAGGCAAGGATAATGAACGGAAAAACCGTTCGAGTATTTGGACGTGCATTTTGGGGTTTCGAGCAATGTGTTCGGGCTTTTGAACATTGTAGGCATGTTATATCCGTTGATGGCACCTTCTTGACCGGACAATACAAGGGCACTATCTTGATTGCAATAGCTAGCGATGCCAACAACGGGTTGGTTCCTTTGGCGTTTGCTTTGGTTGAGGTGGAAAACAATGACAATTGGGAGTGGTTCTTCCATATTTTGAGAACCAAGGTCTTACCCGCTCAAAGGGAATTATGTGTCATCTCGGATCGTCATAAAGGAATTCTCAATGCGGTGATGTTTGACATTCCCGGACATGTCCCATTGCACCATCGATGGTGCATGAGACATTTTGTTTCAAACTTCTATAGGGCATGCAAGAGCAAGGACTTGTCTGATGATCTACAAGATTGTTGTCTCGCTTTCACAGAGCGCCGTTTCTCAAACTTGTACAACATGTGAGAGAGGGCGGTGTGGAACGTGCAATGCTGAAGGGCATAATGCACGAAAGTGTACCCAAAGAAAGAGAGTAAAAGTAAATGAAGCAAGCACAAGCCAACCAAGTGGTAGCCAACCGAGTGGTAGCCAGCCGAGTGGTAGCCAACAAGCGCCAAACCCAAGGAGAAATAGGCAACAAGCGTCAAGTCAAAGGAGAAATAGGCAACAAGCGCCAAGCCAAAGGAGAAATAGCCAACAAGTCCCTAGCCAACCAAGTGGTAGCCAACATGTCCCTAGCCAACCGAGTGGTAGCCAACATGTTCCTAGGCAAGAAGCTCCTAGGCAACAAAGAGGTCGATCACTTGGGCTTAGAAGAGGAAGAGGGCGTGGACCAAATCCGGCTAGTATGATAGGTTACTTGGCAGGACCAAATCCGTATGCTCATAGGTATGGCTAGTATGATAGGTTACTTGGCATTTTGTATGTTTCTCCATTACATGCTACTATTGCTTACTTGCTAACTTTTTCTTATAGATATGGCTACGCAACCCAACAAGGGGAAGGGGGTGTGGGGGAGGCCAATGATGATGAGACTCGTATGTTTCTCCATTATATGCTTGCTTGTTATTAATATTGCTTATTTGTTGTTACTATTGCTTACTTGCTTATTTTCTTATAGGTATGGCTACGCAACCCAATGATGATGAGACACGTAGAGTGTGGGAGGAGGCTATTAGGAGGTTGAAGGAAAATGAGAGAGCCAAACATGAGAAGAAGGAGAGAGAGGCGGAAGAGGCGAAGAGGGAGGACAAGAGGCGCATGGATCTTGAGTGGAGGGCGATGCAAAGACGCGAGAAGAAGAACCTTCAAGAGGCCGAAGAGGAATGGCTAAGGATATTCAAGGCCAAAATGATGAAGAACCTTGAATTTTCTAGCATAAAGCAAGAGAGAGAAAATAAGTTTCGTTTTGAGTGGTTGGAAAATGAGGCTCGTCTCATAAGGGAAGAGAGAGCGCAAGAAGAAGAGAAGAAGAAGACATTGGAGAGTAGAGAATACTTTGAGTCGGTAGTTCAATTGGCCCGTGACCTAAGGGAAAAGGAGGAAGCAAAGGAAGAAGAGAGGAAGAGGAAGGCAAAGGGGAAAGGACCTTGTTCGACACAATAGGAGAAGGTCTATCATGGTTGTGAGAAGGAGGAACGAGGTTTCTATGTTTGAACTATGACTATGTATTAGATTGAGTATGTCTTGAACTATGACTATGTGTAAGATTGTGTATGTTGTGAACTATGACGTTGTATGAGATTTAGTATGTTGTGAACTATGATGTTGTGTGAGATTTAGTATGCGGATGTGTTGTCCTTATTTGCCGATCAATACCCCACGAAAAGACATACTCAATGTATGTTTTTAGTGACATAGGAATGTGCGGCGCCAAATTACATGGTGTTGCACGTGTGGCGCCAACGGCTGTGGCGCCGCACATCCACAGAAAAGTAGACAGAACCTTCTGTCTATTTTTCTACGAATGTGTGGCGCCACGGGGGATGGCGTTGCAAAGTGTTTGGCACCAGAACCCATGGCGTTGCACATGTGGCGCCAGCAGCTGTGGCGCCGCACATTCGCAGAAGGTTCTGTCTACTTTTGTGCGAATGTGTGGCACCACAGGGGAAGGCGTTGCACACTGTGCGGCGCCAAGCTGGGTGGCGTTGCACGTGTGGCGCCAGCGGCTGTGGCGCCGCACATCCAGAGAAAAGTAGACAGAACCTTCTGTCAACTTTTCTGCGAATGTGCGGCGCTAGAACCCATGGCTTTGCACATGTGGCGCCAACGGCTGTGGCGCCCCGCATTCGCGAAAAGTAGACATAAGGTTCTGTCTACTTTTGTGCGAATGTGCGGCGCCACAGGGGAAGGCGTTGCACACTATGCGGCGCCAAGCTGGGTGGCGCCACACGTTCCTAGAGCACCTGTGCGGCGCTAGGTGCCACGGCGGTGCACCTGTGCGGCGCCACCATGCTTGTTGCCACACTTTCCTGGTCATCATGGCCAACATTTCTGCGCTTCTTAAACTAGGAGTTTAATGCCAATTTTTTTAGTCATCTAAGCAGCACAGTGAGAAATTCCACACTTAAGCAGCACAGTGAGAAATTCCAATTGATGGTGATAAATTAAAACCACCTAAGGAACTTGGCCACAACTCTCACCATGAGAAACTACATAGGTAGCCTAGAGTTCACGACAAGTTTATAAAGTTCATGACAAGTTCACGACAAGTTCATGTCTAGAGGCTAACAAGTTCACGACAAGTTCTCCCCAACTACTTCCCACGGTTCATCCTCTTCCCTCGGCCCCTTCGTGTAGGAAGCTTCCTCGTGACCGGTTCTTCGTCATCATCTTGCAACCTGTAGGTCATCTTCTTGGCCTTCTTTGCCTTCTTTTCCTTGGCCGTGGAAGGGTTGGGTGTGTAAGGCTTCTTGGGTTGCCTTGGCTTGAGCATGTAGTCGGACCGCTCGTGGATCTTGTATCGAGTGTATGTGCCCAACGTCATCTCATCGTCGATGCTTTCTTCATCCTGGGGCTATCAACACAAGAAAAATGGTAAGGACATATAGTAATGCAAGGGTTCATCATAATAAAATGCGGTGCTACCTCAGGTGTGTCCGCCTCATCCTCGGATGGGGAGTGATGATCGCCAGAAGGGTCAGGGGGCGTGTTCGACCATGACACGGACGGTGTTGCCACCTCGGGGTCACGACAACCTAGCAAGTTCGAAAGCCGCCTTAACTGTAGGGCCTTCTTCTTAACAAACCCTCTAAACAGACTCTCTCCCTTCTCTCCGCACGGGTATGTCTCGAAAGCATCCTCGCATGCATCGGCCGACTTTCTTACCTCTGCCCGCTGTCATAGAAAAGAGTAAACAAGTAAAGCATCCCGCGGGCCGACAAGAGTAAACAAGGAAAACAAACATTCGGGAAAAATTACCACGAAGTTGACCAATGGAGCATACTCGGCTTGTCGCCCTTCTCTGACTATCCTGTTGTATTCTTCAGTTGCAAGCTCATCAAATAGCAATGGCTCCTCCAAGATTTCTGGGCGGAATGCTCGTGGGTACATCTCCACCCGCGTGTTCTCAAGAAACCAGTTGATGTAGTTGTTGAAAGCATCCTGATTGAACGCACTTTCCTGTGTTCCTTTTGCTTTCTTAGCCTCAATAACACACCTTTTGAATTTGTCAATATACTTCCTATGAAGCTTGTCCCAATCCTTCTCCTTCCTCTGTTCTTCCTGTCCAAGCTGCACAACAAGAAGTCATAAAGCGATATTTCTCGAAAGATATTACATCATAGGCAAAGGCGGTTCATATCTTACCCATGGAGCCCTATGTCCGTGTCCTTCCACTCGGGAGGGTTCACCTGAAATAACCCAAACTGGGTCATGACACATTGTGGCTGGTGATGCTCAACCGCCCACATGCATACCATGGGGCAACGCATTAGTCACAGACGGGCTTCTTCCGTGCACTTCGGGTTAAGCACATAGTCGTCCGGGACACCAAAGTTCGCCCCTTGGACCGTATGGCTCCCAAGTGACCTGCAACATACCACACTCATGTCAAGTTCAAATATTACACATTAATAACATAGAATTGACCGCACGCTGGGAAATTACCTGATCCATGGTTATCGTGTCAAACTCGTTGGTATACCTCATGTACGCCGCCAAAGGGTCGGTTGGGGGATTGGAGACCACATCCCACTTGTAAGCCCATGTGGGGAGCAGGAGGTTATTGCCGTCATCAACATAAGGGTTGTAGCTCAACAATCTCGGCCGTCCAACTGGGAAGCGTTCCCAGCTCCACACCAAAAGAAGGAGCAAACAACCACCGATGCATCCGTCATTTGCGCTCCTAAGACAGGCATCATCCAACTGCACATGAAGTGATACACTGTTTAGTAAAACAATATTTTTTGAGGTCATGCAAACATAGATAACTTTGTAAACAAGCGATTACCTGACGGTACAACCAAGCCAACGTCGCCGAACCCCATCTAAAATCTGAGTCAAAAACTGTGAGCACCTTAAGCCAATGCCACTGAGCACGATCCCCACTGCTGTCAGGAAAGAGAGTCCTCATGATGATGTACCACACATACACACGAGCGTACGTCATGATCGTGTCCTCGTCAACATCCTCGGGGCAGGTCTTGAAATTCGGTCTAATCCAACTGAAAGTAGCCCCGGCAGCTACCCTTAGTGTTACTCCCTTCTCATTTACAACCTCGGGTGGATCCTTTCCTATAAGGCTAACCATCTGCTCCCGCCACCCGTTTGAATCTGTGCTTATGCACATAGGGTTTCCCTCGATTGGGAGTGCCAGGATCATGCTCATGTCCTGCAAAGTGATCGTAGTCTCACCAGTCCTGAGGTGAAAAGTGTGTGTCTCCGGCCTCCACCGGTCGACAAGCGCGGTGATCGCAACGGGGTTGAACTTCGGTGTCGACCGAGTAACCATGTGGATAAAGGGGAGGAGTCCTAGTTGTTCGATGTACGGAGTGTACCGCTCATCATAAGTCAGGTTCTTGGACGATGAGACCTCGTGATATCTAAGTCGAAGAGGTACAAGCTCCTGCAAACATACAATGGCCTAGGTTAGATTTACATCTCAACAAACCGGAGCAATAGGAACTACCGTGTGGTTTTTTTAGTACCTGTCTCTTTTTTGACAACTTGTAGGAACGGTGTTGAACATCGTAGTGAGGATTAAGAAGAGTCATCCTAATGGCACAATGAAACAATAAAAACAATAGAATCAATAAATATCATATGTCATACTTGTAAACAATACAAACAATAATTTCCACTCTATCTATAATTATTATGGCATTAACAAACATTCCATCTTACTCTACCATTAATTTCCACTCATACCTATAGTTCTAACTTTACAAGTATTCGCATTCTACCTATAATTCCATACTAACAAAACTTGAGTAACCATCCCATAGAACCTAGGGTTTCACTATCCCATAGAACCTAGGGTTTCACTATCAATCTTACAAGTATTACTAAACCTAAAGATCAAGTAAACATGGCAATGGTTCATATTAATTTGACTATCCCATACAAACCTAGGGTTCCACAAAAAAATGCAAATAAAGGACAAAAAGGAAGAAATTTATGGATGGAGTTGAGGGGATTTAGTGAGAATACCTGGGGGAGAGGATTGAGAGCAAGATTCTTGGATCAAATAACCAGATTTGGGGAGGGGATCAAGTAGGGGTTGCCACAGCCACCGCCATGAGCCTCTCTGTTAGTGGGTTGGGGGAAAAAGTGAGCCTGGGTCGGGCTGGGGCGGCCGCGCGCGCTGGTACAAGACCTAAAGTGCGGCGCCACGCGCTGTGGCGCCGCACATAGCAGTGCGGCGCCGTAGTGTGTGGCGCCGCACTTACGGAACTGGGACCCGCGAGACCACGTCGATGCCACGCTGGCAAATGTGCGACGCCACGGTGCATGGCGCTACGCTTCAGGGTGCGGCGCCATCGTCTACGGCGTTGCAAAAATGGTTAGATCCGTGAAATTTCGATGGCCGGAGTTTATTTTATTAATTTGTTATTTAATTGGGTTATTTCTTTTCAAATTCCCGTGATATGCCGCGTTGGCAGCAGGGTCGTGGACGTGGTGCGTCGCGCGACGCTCCTCGACGCGGGCCTCCGTGTACATGAGGCGAGAGTAGAGGTCGCGGGGCGCGAGCGGAGTGTCACGACCGTTCACGTGCTCCACCAGGTTGTCGTAGTCGCTGTCGAGGCCGTGGAGGACGTACTCCGTAAACTCAGCATCACGGAGCGGCTTCCCAATGGACGTCAGCGTGTCAGAGAGTGTCTTGACCTTGTGGAAGAAGTCGTGTGCCGAGGAGTTGAGCTTCTTGCAGTCGCCTAGTTGACGACGAATAGCCGTACCGCGAGCTTCAGACTGCTGCGAGTAGTTGTGCTCCAACGTACTCCAGATGTCGAAGGAGGACGCGGCAAACAGCACCAGGCCGGCGACACTCTCCGTCAAGGAGGACTGCAGCGCGGAGACGATGGCCTGGTCCTGGGCAACCCAGGCGCGGTAGAGGGGGTTCGGTGCAGCCACCCTTGTACCATCCGCAGTGTACGCCGCGACTGTGCGCGGCGGGCAGGGGTAGCTCCCATCAACGAAGCCATCGAGGTGAGGGCTGCGGAGGAGCGGCAGGATCTGAGCGCGCCAGTACAGGTAATTGTCCTGTGTGAGGCGCACAGTGATGAGGTTCGCCAGCTGGTACGGGCCCGGAGTAGCAGCACCATCGGAGACGGTGGACGCCGGGACGTCGGGGACAGCGTGGGCGAAGGGCAATGCTGGAGCCTCATGCGGCACCGCGGCGAAGCCGGACATCGAGGGGATCGGCGGTCCGGTGAGGTGGGCCGGCAGCCTCGACGGCGCGAACGGAGACGAGGCTGGTGGTGCGGCGCCGAATGGCACCAGGGGGGCCGATGACGCAAACGTGGGCGGGGGCGGGAAAAACCCGCCGGAGAACGCCGGCGATCCGAGGTGCAGTGGGTTCGACGAAGAGGACGGAGCCATCTGGCTCGTAGCAGCAGCCGATGAGAGTAGCTCCGCCAGGGACGCCGGTATGGCGGGCGCCGTGGAGACGCCGAGGCCCGGCGACGAGGCGACGGTGGAGGGCAGGGAGGCCGAGGCAGTGTCCGGCTCCGTCATGGCGGCGGCCGAGGGTTGCAGCCGTGGCGGCAGCCAGGCAGAGGGGCGGCGGCGGCAAGGGGTGGAGGGCGGCGGCTAGGGTAGGAAAAGTTGACCTAGTCTGATACCATGTCAAACAAAGAGACACATGATATTTTGGGTGGAACTAGCTCAACACTCTGAGGCGTGGCCTATCTCATTATATAGACGCACCAAGGGGTACGTACAGGTTACAGGTTACAATATACAGAATATACAGTCTAACACAAGTACACTAGGCAAACACATTTTGCCGAGTGTATTTGCCAATAGACTCAACAATCATTGGCAGGAAATCAATTTATCGGATAGGAAAATGGGAGGGAAATAGGATGGCTAATTTGCTGAGTGTTTTGACAAAAAAACACTTGGCAAAGTTCTTGGAGGCAAACACCCTTGCCGTCACGGCACTGTTAATCGTCGCGATGACCTACAACGTCAACGAGACCATTCTATTCGCCGAGTGCATTTTTATAATTTTAAGTATGCCAAGTTTGCTGAGTGTTTCGTCTACGGGGACATGGAGCACCGTCTAATTTACCTAGTTCTGGGCAAAATATACACTCCACAAACAAGTCCTTAACCGGAAAAAAGATGGGTTTTCGGTAGTGGTTGTTACATCAGGCATTATACACTTGTTGGAATTGCTATTATTGTAGGGTGTTTCCGGTAGTGATATAGTAATGAACGATATTCGGTGTAGTGCTCGCCGCCGCAAAGATGCGAGCACACGCCCAGTTTTCCTGGCACCCTGACTCTAAAAAAATATTGTTGAAAAAACAGGGAAAGAGACGCCTTGTTTCTATTGGCAATCATACTTATATGATCCACCAATAACTAATGATCCATATGCACGTACACCATCGCATGGTGGCTAACTAATACTAATATACAATCGCCTGAGAGATTTATCCACCCAATCCCCAATATTCTATCGATTCAGTGCGTATGCATGGCTGATAATCCATTTCGGCATGATTTGTGCAACCAACCTGAATCATAAGAGTGTGATGTGGAATCCACCCACACTACAATGTGACTTCCTCTGTCCCAGAATAATTGACGAGTGAACATTTGGTGCATATGCGCACTGGTGAATCCAAGTTCATATTTTTTGAGATTCAAAATTTCTATACATAGTTTCACATGTCTAAATGTTGTCATTCTTGTGTAGCCTACTACCTCTGTTTGGGATTATTAGTCTTAAGAGGTTTTTTATATTGTTTGAAATTATAAGAGCTATCTCATTTATTAGTCTCTCTAGTCCAATGCATGTCTCCTTTTTTTCTCACTTCTCTCATGCATGTAAAACTATTGATGCATGCATATATTAATGAGAGAGAGTTATGAAGTGTCTTGATATTAGCAATTTGGCCCTTAGGACTAATAATCCCAAACAGTACTACAATATAAAGACTATGCCCATAATTTATTTTTAGATTTTTGCGAAAGTTATAAATATGATCTTTAATCTTTTTAAAACACAGGGAACACTGGAACTCGGGGACCAAAGACACTTTCCGAGTTTTGTTCTTATAGTAGTTCCTCCATTCATGAAAAATAACACAGATTTGTTTAGATTCGAATATATTTAGATGTATTTTAGACAAATCTAAATCACTATTTATGGACGGAGGGAGTACAAAGTTGCGTCAAATTTTCTTGGGATAGAGGGAGGACGTGTTATCAAATTCTCACAGGAATGTTACCTCGTGCGCGTGCCTGAAATTCCTGGACACACTACTGGCATGCACGCGGGGCCTGCAGTTTATCTTCTTTGGCGGGTATCCTGCAGAACCGGGGCCGGGAATGCCACGGCGCGTCCTGCAAAGCACCGGTCGCGTCGCTTTTCTCCGATGATAACACGTAACGCCATGTCAGTGTCACATGCACGTCACACGTTTCCGCCTCCCGATGCACTGTCTCCCGTCCCGGTGTGAGAGCGACGGAAGGGGAAACAGCTAAAATCCACAGCTGTTGCTGTCTCCTTCCTCGTCGACCTCGATCGTTTGCCCAGTTGGGTACGCGTAGGTGCGCCCGCTCCGCCCACCGCCCCCTCTCCCCAGTCTTTATTTCGCTCCTCCGGTGTGTACGTGGTTCCGCCAAGTATCTATGCAGTCCACCGGGCCATGCCAAAAAGCACGTCTAAAGCCGACGAATTGAAATTCTTCTGCCACCAAAGCTGCCACTCTCCCTGTCTTTCTCTCTACTGCCGCCACTGCACCAGAGTGCTTTGTTTGCTCGATATATTGCCATCTTGAGGCAAGGCGAATACTAGACTACAGGTACGAAGGCTTATCTGAGGCTGGAGAGAGTGAACTAATTTTTGGCAGTCCGTCGTCATGGAGGGAACCTTCCGTGCAGCAGCAGCTGCAGCGCCGGCCGCCTCGCCGCTCCCGACATCCAAAAACGGCGCCACCGCGAGCGGCGGCATCCCGTGGCTGCTCAGGAAGCGCGGCGCCAGCAAGGTGCCACCACACGGCCGGCCGCTCAGCGCGCAGGAAGAACGTCCGGCCGGCGTCGACGACGAGGTGGAAGACGAGGGCGGCGGCGCCGGCAGCTTCGCTGTCTCCACTCCCTCCGCGGCGGACGCTGTAGCGGGAGGGGGAACCCCCGAGCCGGCGAGGAAGCGCCGGGAGGTGGCGCTGGCGCGGCTCCGGTCGGCGGTGCTGGCAGTGGTGGCGCGCGCGCGGCGCCGGCGCGACCGGCGCAGGCCGATGGGGTCGACCGTCACCGGCACCATCTTCGGCCGGCGCCGGGGCCGCGTGCACATCGCCCTGCAGACGGACCCGCGCGCGCCACCGGCGCTCATGGTCGAGCTGTCCGCCTACTCCACCGGCGCGCTCGTCCGGGAGATGTCCTCCGGCCTCGTCCGCATCGCCCTCGAGTGCCACAAGACGACGCCCGCGCACACACCACCAGGTACCCGATCGCGAGCGTTTATTATATAATATAACACATATGCATGGCATCCATGGCGATCGATCATACGTTTCGCATGCACGCACGCAGGCGGCGAGAGGCGGCGGACGGCGCTGGTGGAGGAGCCCACGTGGCGGGCGTACTGCAACGGGCGCAAGTGCGGGTACGCCGTGCGGAGGGAGTGCGGCGCGGACGAGTGGCGCGTGCTGCGGGCCGTCGAGAACGTCTCCGTCGGCGCGGGCGTCGTCCCGGACGGCGGCGCCGGCGAAGGGGACCTCATGTACATGCGGGCCAGGTTCGAGAGGGTGGTGGGATCCAGGGACTCGGAGGCCTTCTACATGATAAACCCCGACGGCAACGGCGGGCCCGAGCTCAGCATCTATCTCCTCAGAGTCTGACACGGCCTGTATGCAGATGACGTACGTGAGTACGTCCATGCATCATGCAGGGTTTCGTTTTATGGGTCAGAGTTGCGCGTGTTTAGTTCTTGGTTATGTCAACCGGTGGTTTGTTCATGTACTCACAATAATCTCACTCATTTAATTTAGTTCATGCTTGAGTTGGTGATATATATTGAGGTCGTATCATTTTGAGTTGGTGTGCTTGGTGCCTTGGTCCCGCAAAACAAAGAGAGTGCCTTGATCATCTCGGACGTCCGAGAACTTCTTATATCTAAGTTGTGCTAATTCTCTGATGCAACCTAGTTATAACTTAAATTATATTAATTCTCAGTTGCAACCTAATTGCAACTCATTAAATTTCTAGTTATAACCTAGTTGCAGCTCATATGTAACTCTCATGTTACACGAATCGCAAGGTAAATCGAATACTAAGAGAGGTGACTAAGAACTTAGAAGTTCTCGGGCGCATGAGAACTAGCAAATCCGCAATACAAAAACGCAGCACTGCAACGCCAAAGAACATCTCTAACGGGTGATGTGTAATAGTGGAGGTGATGTAAAAACTAACTTTTACATCACTTGGGGCAAAAAATGGCTCTTCAACAGATGATGTTGACCTAAACGGTGATGTATTTTTTTTTATATCGTGATGTATATTTTACCCCAAGTAATCCAAAATATACATCATGTAGAGAGGTGATGTATATCCGTGCACGAGCCACCAACCACCACATGAATCCGTTCCCCGCCGCAGCGCCGAAGCCGATTTCCTCACTTTGCCACGATATAAATGATGGATACGAGCTACATCTACAGTTTACAAAATCTTTACCCTTACTTTGACTCACACAATAGTTAATGAAAAAGAAAAATCCAACGGTCAGTTTATATTTGATATTATCCAAGGTTAAACATGCCTTTTTTTGTTTCTAATGTGCAAATCAAAAATCTAGTTTTATAAGACAACACATATATCATGTGTCAATCCATTCACTTCTATAATTTTCTCACACTTTGCTAGTTTTGCATTGTCGCGGAGGCCTGGGAGAATAGGGAATATAGCATCTAAAGCCTAGAAATTGCTTTTAGAGTTCGAGCTACATGGATCTCGATATTTTGAAAAAAATAATGAAAAACTCAATAATATTGTAAAAAAATTCTAAAATAAACCATGAATGTCATTAATTGTGTATTTTACAAGGCTACAAAATATTAACTAGAGATATCTTATATTACGGGCTTGGATATAAAATCCGACAAAAAATAGGTTTGAAAATTTCACTGTTCACTACAACAAGATTCACAGTTTTGTCATATTTTTGCAGCCTAAAGTACTAGGTATTTTACCAAGAGTTTATGGAGGATAATAGGATACATCATTGAATATGTTTAGGATTTTTTCAGATATTTTTGAAAATTTTAAATTGAGTTCTTTAATTTCTCTAAATACCGAGCTCCATGTCACTCGAGCTCTAAAACACCGCATTGATCTAAAACTATGGTATAGCCGTAAATTCACTATTCCCCGTGAAAAATGAAGCAATATCATCATTTGCAAGATTAAACACCAAAAAACAATGCAAATCCATTATATATTTTAATTTCTCAAAATGATCAAACTTCATGTCTTCGAACACCAGAGATGTATCGTTTTGTTCAGAGAAAATGGAGAATTTCATTAGAAATTTAGGAAAGCTTCCACACCAAATTCCCATGTATTTGCAACTTGTAAATATTGTATTAAAAAAAGAAGCACCAATGATAAGTAATATCCAAGAGGGAGTTGTGAAACTCATGACTTTATTTTGCTTTGTCCATCTTTCAATATGCTACTCACTTTTAGTTAAAGTTAATCATTATTCTTTGCTCTTTATGCTGCATGTAGCACTAAAATGTGATAACAAAGCTAGTCGATAGGCACATCAACATGGTTCCCTCTTTTTTGTATATGCACATACGGATGGTGCTCTCTCACTTGATTGTGCTCCCTGGACTGAAATAATGCACGTTTTGATGTCCTACAGTTAAATAAACCATGCTCTCTTCTTTAATTAATTGCACTAATTTGTATGGAAACATGTGTAACTCTGTAGAAATGAAAATTGCACAAAATTAAAATGAAGACGAAGGTGGTAGTTTTTACCAAATATGTTTATTTCAAGTCAGTATTACACAATGTGACGCGTGTATAAAACAACGATCCAAAACATGTCCATAGCACAAATGAGATATTCTTTCATGTCTATATTAATGATCTTAACTTTGTCTAGATACGAATGCATCTAGTCTAGCAATAAAATTAGACGTGTTTAGATACCTTATTTTAACATCTCTTGTTAACTAATTTATTTCCCAAAATCATGGTTTAAGAATGAAATCCCCTATTTTCAACCCCCCCCCCCCCCCCCCCCTTTTTTTTTACTCCCCTCACATATCGTTTCTCCCTTTTGTGGTAGTACTTCTTTTACCTTTTTTTAGGGGATGGTACTTCTTTTACCTAACCATCATTGCTTTGTTGGCTGGGCTAGTGGCAGCGAGTGAACCAGGTCGTTGTTGGCTGGACTTGGCGGCTGTACCTGGCCTATGCACGCACGAGCATGTCCGATGTCGCGTACAATTCTCGGTTTGTTTGCCCACCGAGATTAATCTTTTTTTCTTGTTGCAATCGATAGGACCTTTTTTTCACCACACAAGTACTCGAGAAAAGAATTGCGTAGCTACTTTTTTTATATAGAAACGTGGGCTTTATGGTTCACATTACCAAAATGTCGGGTATAATCCGGAGCACACCCATGCCACACAGAAACAAACATGAAATTTACTGAGTGGATAAACAGGCGATGAGACGGCTCTGCTCTAAACCCATCTAGGGTTTCGTCTCTCTCGTCGGCGACGCAGTCGGTCCGCTCCGGCTTCACGAGCCTTCGGGCTTTGGAGACATGGCGGATCAAGGGCTCTTGCCGGTAAAAGGGTTCTCTTTTTTGTACTTTTTTCAGCACCTTCTTCAGAATGTTGAGGCAGCGGCTACATCTTGACGTCAGAATAAAATCCTCTCGGCTCTATCTTGGCTCTGTGTCTATCTAGCGCCGACGGAGAGCGCGTGGAGTCTTATATCCGACGGATCTCTTGGGATCTGTCCGTGTTTCGTATTCGTTCGTGTCATTTAAGGTCAGTTTCTTTCGATCTACGGTTCTCATCTTCGGCGATGGTTGCTGCTCTGGTACGCTGGAGGCTTAGCACGACGACTTTCCTTTTGTCTATTATAACAAGCTCTATGTAGCACCCCGGGTAAAACCACTACTAGAAAATCGTTGTGTTTTTGTTTTGTGTATCATCATGACTGCATGCTCATGTCATCATGCCACAAGCATTTGAGCATCTTCATGTTTGCATGCATATAATTTTTCTAAAACTATTTCTCTAAAAGCCTATATTTGTTCTCTAAGTACCCCCGTCTTTTATTTCAAATAAAAACCCCGGGCTCGTCCGGAACATGTCGTTTGTCTAAAAACCTATTTAAAACTGTTTTATTTTAAAAGAAAATAAATAATTAAGACAAAACCTATTTCTAAAACCCGGGGAGGCAGCCCAGCCTTCCGGGCCAGGCCACCTACCACCCGGCCCAAAACAAACCCTAATCTACACCCCCAGCTAGGCACCTACCCCGCCTCCACACACGCCACCAGCCGCCGCCACGCACAGGCAGCACACACAGGCACGCACCTAGCGACACGGTCACGAACACGCGCCCACCCCCTACCGCTACCCGTCCCCACACACCCTGCGGACCCACCACTCCCTCCTGCGACCGTGTCCTGCACACGCCAACCACCCGCGACCCTCGCGTCGCCTCTTCCCTCCCTATCGGCAACTGCCGCCGCCAGTTTTCCCCTCGCCACCGCCGCCGCCGGCGAGCCCGCCGTCCTCGCCCTCGTCTCTCTGCATCCTCGTAGCACCGCCAGGAGTCCATGACCATGCCCCGTCTCGCTGCCATCGGGTCTTCCCCGAGCCCTGAGCCCAGTCTTCCTCGACTGGTGCCGCCATGCCCTACGAGTACCTGTCGGGCCGCTCGGCCTCGAAGGCCGCCGACCACCGCCGTCGACGCGCGGGTCTGCGTCCGGCCGCGCCACGTCCTACGCCTCTGTCTGGACCCCGCTCGGCTCCTATCTGCACGCCCGCTGCCCGAGCACCTTGCCGTCCGGCGTCCCTGCATTGAGCACGTCGCTGCCAGTCGCGGCCCTGCTCCTCCAAGGTCTCCGCCGCCGTCGGCCTAGTCGCCGCCCTCGAGCTTGTCCTCACCGCCAAGACCCACTCGCCAGGACCTCGCCTCTCTAAGCTCACTCGTCCCCAGCGGCCCCACCTGCGTGTCGTGGTGGCCGGCCTGCTCGCCACGCGCCATCGCCTCCGCCATCTCGCTGGACCCCTGGCGCCGTCGTCCCCTTCTCCACCTGCAGTCCTCCTCTAATCTGCGTGACCTCGATTCCGCCAGCACGTCACCGCTCGTCGTCTGCGCGCGTCACCGCCCTGTAGTTGACGTGTTGTCCCGATGCATACCTCTTTGTCCTAGTTTGCTTTGTCCATGTGGTGTGGTGAAGTCAAAGTGGTGATGTTGAGTGTGTGTTATGTGATGCCGAGGACGCTGCCAAGTTCAACACCACACGTACACCCGTCGACAAGGTCTGCATCGGCGACAAGACCGTCATGACCCGCCAAGTATGTTCACCATTGGCGCCACTCCAGACCAACACCGACCACGGAAGTCGGAAACCCCAAGACCTTTGAGGTGGAACCAACAAGATCTACCTCACGGAACGGCAAGTTCTCCATCCCGGACGCCAAGACCTGTTCCTGGATGTGAAGACCGATCCCGGAGCCGAGACCGAACCCGAACACTCGTCGAACCCCGATGTGTGATCCCCTTTTCTGATACCCCTATTTTTATAATATATGATATCAACTTGTTGGATTTAATTGTTCATGTCGCATACATATTACGGGGTTTGGGGGCATTATGCCGATTCACTCATAATTAAATATGGAGACTATATGTGGGCTTTTCTAGTCTTATATTGGCTCCATTTAAATCTGTATAGCGAACCGATGCCATGTTTTGCCATGTTAAGACAACATTTAAATTGCGGGTACCTAAATAACATGAACCTTCTAATTAATTGTTAGGACCCCGATTCATCTTAATATTGCCTAGTTGCACCGCATGTTTGCATGCCATGCATCATATCATAATCATGCCGGATCTTCTGCCGTAGTATTAAATAGTGCATTCGTGTTTTTTTAGTGCTTTGGTTCTTCGCGGATTAGGCCGTTGAGTTGATGCGAATATCGACAAGTCCTTCGGATAATGTATCTTCGGTAGTGTTTCCCAGGCGAGCATTCTCCCCATTTCTATCTATTTTGCGTTTATAGTTTTTACTTCCTCCTGTTGATCTATCGCTATCCTTGTTGCGATGCTTTAGTTTCCGTGCACCATTTATATTCCCTGCAGTCTCTATATTGCCTTGGACACATCATATTGCCTGTTGTTTGATAGACAGTCAGCCTTGCGAGTCGTAGTTGCTTGCTCAGGTGCTGTTTCGCGTCGTTGTCGTTCCATAGTTGTTGGAAGATTGGCACATGCTTAATGGTGGAGATGATCATGACTTTAATTTCAACTGATAATTAAAATGCCGGGAATAGATATAACTAATGCAGAGGCACCGGTGGGCAATAGCTAATATTTGGTTCTTCCACGCTCACTTGTGTCCCGTAGGCTCCGAGTACTTGATACCTGTTCCTTGACTATTCACACTATCCACATACGGGAGACTCTATGAATCCCCCTTTGCCTAAGCTTGATTCACACTTAATTTCTTGGGGCCACAAACTAGTTTGAGGCTTTATTACTATCATGTACTTATGCCATGCTTTACTGATTTATTTATGATTGTGCGTGAAGCACCTGTACTGTTTAGGAATCGCGGAGTGTTTTCACGGTATCGATAAGCCCAGTCACACTTTCGGGTTCCCAGTCGTTTACAACCATTGGCGCAAACCTTGGGTTCGTCTCGGAGCCGGCTAACTTCGTTGCAGGTAGCTTAATGGGATGGCCTCCTGAAATGATTTATGAATCCTATGAATGCTTTGTCGTGAGGCCTCGTTGCTTTTTATTTGGTTCTTCCCGAGGTTGATCGTGTGTGTGCTGCTATTTGTGCACCCGTACAGGGTAAATCTTTCTGAAAGCCATGTCCGTGGTTATGGACGACTTGGAGCATAGTATCTCGATCATAGACAACCATAAAGTAGTGCTATAAATTTGATTATGACATGTCTAGTAATCAGTATCACTACAGCGGAATGAGCAAATAAAAGTGCCAACGACTGCTGGTTTTGGGATATCTTATGCTAATTGTATCTGACTAGTAAGTGCTGCAACTATAATGGAATGAATAAAACTGCCAACTATGTGAGTTCCTCGGTTTGACTTCCTCGTTTGGTCTCGAGGGGGAATACCAGGATGGGTATGATTGGTGTTAGCATCAGGTTGGATCCGAATAGGTCTTTCTTACCCCTCTCTAATAGCTGATAGTCATATCGAGTCTCTATAGGTTGTATAGTGGATGCTTCGCTGCCACTTCAGTCCACCATACCTATGTAGGCGAGAGCCGCCGAATTCTAGACTCGCCGTGTACTGGCCTCAGTACTGACCGCTCCCTCTCCCTTTTGCATTTGCCCTTTGTCGGCGCCCCCTTTTGTTTAACAGGTATGAGATCGACGTCGTTAGCAGGGTTACCCTTCCGGCTTGGCCTGAGCAGGGTTATGGACGCCATTGGTTATTCTTCAGGGCTCTTAGCCCCATTTGTATCTTGTCCGTACTCAGACATTGTATTGTTTTCAAGGTGATCTGGATCTTTGTATTGTATATTTGTATACTTGACTCGTTGAGTCATTGATGTATATATATGTTCTGTGGGTTCCATCGTGGACTAATGTGTAATGGTATTACTTTGTTTTCCACCCGCACGCAAGTGCTTGGTGGGCACCTTTGAATCGTTTCTATGCGGGTTTGGCGGGAATCGCTAAAACTTGCATAGGGCCGATTTGAGGGTGTTACAAAGTGTATCAGAGCTCAGCAGTTGCGATACCCCACTGGTCAAGCCTGTAGGATAACCTAGCTAATAGTCGATGTAAAGTGTCAAAACTATTTTTGCAAAATTGGTTGGATAAATCTGGTTAGGTCTGCCTTTACTCCTTGCCTCCATGCTATTCTCCACTTACCTTCACGTGTTTTGAATCTACTCTTATCTTCTCTTCGAGTCCAGGATTTTTCGTGGTTGGGTTTCTGTCGTACCTTCAGGGTTTTGATTCCTTCCTCTTGTAATGGTGTTTCCACATCCGGTGTTCATGTTATCTGAGTAACCCTTCATCTGTTGTACCTTTTGGTGGATCAAAATCCACTGAAATCTTTCTTTGTATCTTCCGGTATTTTCCAACGCGACGACATCATCATCAGCTGCATTAGATCTGATGAAGAGCCTGCATCACTCCTTTGTTTCCGAACCTTGCTTGTCGAGATATTCAGTCTGAATTCCGAGAATGGGTGTCATGCTTTTCTACTGCATGTGCGGAGTAATAGTTTGGGTGCGTGATGGATTGGCCCCCATGCCGACTACTCATTCTATTCGCTCTCATACATTGAAGTGGATTAGATTGCACTTATTCTCTCCTCCCACAGAAGTTAAAGGTGGCATTATCTTGTGATACCTTTATCTTCGTCCTTTGTCCTTCGGAGTGTTCTCTCAACGATGTGAGTAACAATCCTTGTTGGTGGTATCACCGATTTCAAGACGAAGAAAGAATCCTTGTTAGTGGTGTCGCGAGGATCTACACGAAGCGAGAAGATTCGGATCGCCGGCCTTTTCCCCCGTACCATGAGGCGGATCACGAGGGCGAGATCCATTGTTAGTGGTGTCGAATTGTAGCACCTATGGTAAAACCACTACTAGAAAATCGTTGTGTTTTTGTTTTGTGCATCATCATGAGTGCATGCTCATGTCATCATGCCACAAGCATTTGAGCATATTCATGTTTGCATGCATATAATTTTCCTAAAACTATTTCTCTAAAAGCCTATATTTGTTCTCTAAGTACCCTTGACGAGGGTTCAACTCGTCAATGCCCATTGTTATGGACTTGGGTTTTGGAGAAGGAGGGAGCGCTGGAGGCATTAGTTGGCTAGCAAACAAGCACACAGGGATGCAAGGTTTACCCAGGTTCAGGCCTCGTAGAGGTCCCTACTCCTGCTTGTCTGCTCTTGGAATTAACGAAGGAATCGAAGATTACAATGGTGCGCAGATGCAATCTGGCGAGGGTTGTGGAAACTAGGGTTGCGAGTGTCCTTCTTGTCGCCCCCTCCTAGCCTGTATATAGATAGGCTAGGTCTCGGGTAGTAGGTCGAGTCGGTTACAGGTTAGGGTTTTCCCTTTAAACTTTCTATCTTTAGCTTCTTCTTGTCTCGCAAGCAATCAAAAGTCTGTAGGCCACTCGAGTTCTCCATTTGGGCCTTGGCAACGCCGTGGGCTTCCGCTGTATCCAGGCCGTATATACCAAACTCAAGTACCTGTAGTGTATACCCATGTCAGTAGCCCCCGAGTGCCCAATGGAATCGTAGATTCGACTGGAGACTTTATGAAGCCTTTCGAGTGCATGATTGAGTATTTTTTGACTATTCAGTTCTTGTCATAGGGATTGTTGATATGCGTGCCTGACTTAACCGATGCATCGGTATCAGTTAATTGCCTTAGGGCAAAATAACGCAATCTACTCGAACTCGAGTCCCCGGACTTGAATTCGAAAAAGTGATGGCGTAATTCGACTCAGGCCACGGAGGTCGTATAGGAGTCGAATTCCAGTGTATGGGTGTGAGCACTCGACGCGTCCGTCAAGGCATGTTCATAGTACCTACAGGCACGGATATGTTTCTGGTAGTGCACAGCAGATGTGTTTCCAGGCCTTATTCAGGTCTTATCTTCACGCTATAAGCGCGACATCCGAATTTTTGACATTGCGAAGATGATTCGGGTGGCCCAGGAGATGAAGACCTTTGTAGGGAATATATGAGGCGGAGTCGCCATGGCATTCGAGTGTGAATGTTATCAACACACAGTACGATGTACAAATAATCATAGGGTGTGACCAGCGCTCCCTATGGGAGTAGCCCCCGAGTGCCTGGTTGAGTCGAAGACTCGGGCAGGGACTAAAAGAAAAACTTTTGCGACTGTTGTCGTCTTTTGTTGCTTGTTTCAGTCGAATTTGCTTCCGGCGCTCCCTATGGGAGTAACCCATGATCCATAAATGAATCGTAGATTCGAGTGACTGGGTATGCTTTGAATGTTCATATTCCTACATAAAAAGAATCGTAGGGTGCGCGACCAGCGCCCCCTATGGGAGTAGCCCCTGAGTGCTTGGTGGAGTCGATGTTGGGGGGATACCCCCGGGTAGGGTCACGCCGGGGGTATAAAATGCCGAGTTAGCTGAGGTTCGGCAAGGTCAAAGCAAATGTTGGCCGAGTCACCTCAAGGCAGGCCGGATCACGGAGTAACCCGGACCAGGGACGTACACCTTACATGGTCTCAACCGACTTAAGCCGTAAGTCGGTAAGATATATCTAACTTGTATGCAGGAACAGGTATGTCTGGATCTTCTATGCAGGATCCGGATTATATCAAGCTTGCAAGAGAAGGAAGGTATCTTGCTGGTCAAAAGGTGGCTGCTGTACGCGGAGCGTGAGCGAAGCGGACAGAGGCTAGACCACCGAGGCGTGGCTGACAAAGGTGACGAAGCCAATGGTGGGTGACGCAGGCGCCGCAAAGGCTCACGTAGCCTCTGCATGGGTGACACGGGGGAAAAGTAACCCGGTCGGCTTACTATTTTGGGAGGAGGCATATTCCCTGAATATGCCTCCACGTATGACCTAAGTGGAGACCTAGCCACCCCTATATAAGGAGGGCTAGGGCTTCTGTAGAGGGGGGTTGATTCTTGACTGATTGGTTTCTGGGAGATTGCTCTGAGGGCTAGCTAGTGGCGAGAGTTATTTCTTCCTGCTCTCCCCAATACAGCTCTAGGAGCATTGGTAACCTGTGAAGAAGAATCAAATACAAAGCCTCTATGTGTGGAATCACCACACTATCCCTCCCTGGATTCCCCTAGTGCATTTAGTCCCCACATTTAGCCTATACATGGCATCTGCCGTGACACCACCACGACAGTCGAAGACTCGAGGAAGGACTAAAGTAGTCAAAATCTTCACTTGCTGATGTTGATGACGTCAGTGTTGATGATGCGATGACCTCAGTTGCCCGCGTGAGCGGTTTTGACGGGACGTGACGAGCGGTGGGTCCCACTTTCTGACTTCGATTTGACCGGGCGTGCATAATCTTCCGTTTTAACTTCGTCTCCTCGATTTTCGCATGTAATGGAGATAGTGGGGGACAGTTCGTGTTTTGGCCTCTCCACGTGTCGACAGCGATGTGCGCCACGCGTACAGTAGGGTTTATGTTGGCCGTTGGATTGCATCCGCAAAGGGGTTAAGTAGCAGCACATATGCGGTAATTTTCCCATCTGCCCTTTCTCTGCTTGTGCTTCCATCTCCATTGCCGCTACTCTTTCTCTGCTTGTGCTTCCATCGCCATTGCCGCCGCTCTCTGTGTTCTAGAGCTTGTCCTCTTCATGGCGCTAGACCAACTCCGCGTGTTCCCGAGCTATTTCCTCTGCTCGCACCGCCATCGTAAGATGGGGAAAAAGAAGGGAGGCGCCACCACTGGGTCTGCTGCCGCCACCGTCATCGCCAAGTAGAAGGGTGGCTCCGCCTCCGTGGGTACCAGAGTCGCTGGTGCCATCAAGAAAAAGGGTGTGGGCACCCACGTCACCAATGGCGCGTGGCGCGCATCCATCATCAAGGCCTCTGAGCTCCATCTTCCGCGTCAAGATGGAGTTCTTCCGCGCGCCAAAGAAGATTCGTGAGTGCCTGGTGACGAGGTAACCCCGCGTCCTCCGTCCGGTTTTCGGGTGATGTTCCTTGCGTTCATCATCCGCGGTCTGTCTCTGCCCCTGCATCCCTTTGTCAGGGGCCTTCTTTGTTTCTATGGGCTCCAGCTGCATCAGTTGTCCCCAAACTCTTTCCTTTACATTGCGTGCTACATCACACTTTGCGAGTGCTAGCTCAGAGTCGAGCCACACTTTGGTCTCTTCAAGAGAATTTTTAAGTTAAAGCGTCAATTAGCTTCTGGCTTGTTAGTCTACAACGTAGGTGGCTGCGGGATTCATGTCGACTCCTCCACTACCTATTTCGACATCAAACTCACGGTGTTCGTCCAAGGGTGGAGAGACAAGTGGTTCTACATCCGCGACCAGAAGGCCAATGGAGAGCGTTGTGGACTCGCGCCCTTCGATCCCATGACACCGTGCAAGAGGAGGCGTTCTTGGAAGAACATAGTGATGCCTGGCGAGTCTGAGGAGACGGAAGTGCTATATAAGTGCGTCTACGACCTCGAGAGTCGCATGGGTAAAGAAGAGGGAGGCTCCGCCCTCATTCGCACATGGTTGCGCCATCGCATCTAGCCTCTGCAGGCCACAATCCACCCCATGTTCCAATGGACTGGTGCGGATGATGCCACTCGCGTATCTGCCGTTGGCATTTCCGCGGGTGAAGTAGATAGGAGGATGCGACTGGTGACAAAGTACACCGCCAAGGAGGTTCTCCCAGGCGAACCAGTCGTGCCTCCCTTCGATGCCTCTAACCCTCCTCCTGAGGTATGATTGTGCTACGAAGTAGCTATCTTTGTCGACTGCCATTAATTCCTTGTTGTATAATGAATTTGGCTTATGAATGCAGGATTGGAAAGTGTCTCCCAGTTTGGCCCCTCTTCCTGAGGGGGTTATTCCTCGCGAAGCAGAAGAAGAGGACGAGTCGGAATCGACCGTCCCACTTGAAGAGAAGGAGGGAGCCCCGAGTCCGGTGATCCGGACACTTGGAAGCGTTCTCGCAATGAGGATTCGGATGCTTCATCTCCGTCGACTCCAGAGGGCCCAGCTATTGGTTCAGAAGAGCCGATTCCCGCTGTTCCTGTAAGTTCCATGGCGCCACCTGCTCGCAAGAAGATGCGACTGCCAAAGGAGTCGTCGGAGCCGGAGGATCAAACCTTTGATTTTGACAAATTTGACTGGTAAGTCTACGACTTTCATCTTGGTTCCTTTTGGAGTTGCATTTTCTGATGCTGATTTTGTTTCGTAGTCAAGCGACGTCATCGTCTTCTGGCGACGTCCAATTTCTGAAGGAATCCGGAGTCGTGGACTCCAAGGCCAAGGAAATGGCTGAACATTCTTCCTCTCCTCCATTGGTGGCCCACTCCGCGCACAACTCGTCGAGTTCTCCGCACGCTGGAGATCACCAGATGGTTGCCTGGACGACTGCGCGACAGTCATCTTCGGAGTCTCTGGAGGGGCATGTAAGTGTGATTTTTGTTTTGAATTCGAATGTATAATTCGTGCTATCTGCTAATCCTTTGTTTTCTTCTGAGGTAGCTCATCATGAAGGAAGCAGCTCGTCTGGCGGAGCAGGTCCTTGCGATGGGTCGACAGCATGCAATGCTGGACAATCGCCATCGTGTCGTCGAAGGTTAGTATTTTCTTCCTCTTTGTTCTGGTGGAGTTGATTCATTCAACTTATGATCCATCTTGTACTTTTTGCAGCTGAGCATAACGAACTTCTTCGTGATGTTTCTTCACTTGAAAAGACACTTGCCGTGGCGGTGAAGAGTCACGACGAGGCGGTCACTGCGCTGAATGAGTCGTGGAAACGAGAAGAGGATTTACGCACCTCCATCGCTGAGAGGGAAAAGTTGTTCGAAGAACATGTCTTCTCGATTGCCAAGTCTCTTTCAGGTATTCTTTCGTCTGAATTTCCATTATTTCTTTCTTCGACTTTGTTATTGTGCTAACTCTTTTGCTCTGTGGAGATGCTAGCGATGTGAGCTTCGACGCTCAGGCACTTCGTCGTGATGATGATTTGGCAGGCGCTGTCGCGGTAGTCGAAGACCATAGCGCTTCCCTTCAGGGGACGCTGACTAAGGCCAAGGTTGTTCTCAGTCGCATCCACGAGGAGTTGACGCCCAAGGCTGAGCTGATTGAGAACTTGGAGGACCTGGTGGAGTCCCTCGCTGGAGGTATTCCCGTGGACTTCAGGAACTCGTAGCGTGCGGTTGACGCTTCCATGGCACTCGCAATGGTGCAAGCCCATTGCATGGAGGTGGATCCTGCTGCTGTCTCTAAGGCGATGCCCGTCGGCGCAGATGGTCAACAGGTAGTTTTTGCTCCTTTTGCAACTGTTTGCGGAAAGCACATGCCGCAACTCATCAACACAGTCGCTAAGTATTCCGAGGAGCTGCAGCGAGCCAAGAAGGAGGCGAAGGCTACGGCGTCAGGGGCTGGCGGGAAGTCTATGGCGTCTGAGACTGCCACAGACTCGATGAGGCCCCCAAAGTCGAAGTCCAAGTCGAAGAAGC
Organism: Avena eriantha; assembly: GCA_910589775.1. Lineage (NCBI taxonomy): Eukaryota > Viridiplantae > Streptophyta > Magnoliopsida > Poales > Poaceae > Avena > Avena eriantha. The sequence goes on along the minus strand of OU342744.1, from coordinate 144,566,902 downwards.
AGGCTGCTCCTCAGTAGTTATATTGTAATAGTTAATAGTTTAACTCATTTTGTTGAAAACATGCCATTGGCCAAGTGTCTCTATTGATACTTTTGTCATGTTTGAATGCACTTGAGCTTTTTATCCATGTATTTGCTTGGTCCCTTATTCGCTCTTTCTTGGCTTCTGATAGGGTACATCGAGTGGTCCTTCGAGTGAGCCTCGGGATCCGCCATCCACTGGTGATACCTTGGCGCAGTCGCGTTCAAGGGTGGATGAGTTGTCCCTGCTCTCATGACTGCACGATCACGTTAAGCAGCTCGAACGTGAGTTGCCCATCCTCTGTGGTAACGTGGATGTATGGAAGTCGAGGGCGGAGAAAGCTACTGCCCGAGAACAGTATCTATTGGAGGAAGTGACTCAGCTGACCAATCAGTTCAAGTGTTAGCTTCCTGCCCTCTTATCTTTTCTAGTAGTCAATCGCGGTAGTTCCTTGTCTTCATACTTTGCCATTTTTGCTTGGTGTAGTTGTCAGTGCTCGTCATCCGCAGGATGAGAAGGACAGGACCATCATTCGAATGAACGACCTGACCCAGGAACAACTTTAAGCAAGTGGGTATTTTTGGATAGACCATGATCGTGCGATCGCACTTGCGACCCTACAGGATCGTGCTTCTCGAGTACTCCACTTCCTCAAGAAGGCGCAGTCGTGCTTGAGGAATATCTATCAGACGATGTTTCTGCTGGACACCGTCCCTTCGATCCTGTTGGCTCTCCTAGCTAAGTTTCAGGATTTGAGTGCAGTTTGCGAGTGCGTGCGGCAACAGTTAATGGTTGGTGCCAAGGCTGCTCTGTCGCTGGTACGACTGCATAGGCCTGATGTAGACGTTGTAGTTGTTGCTGCTAGACCACCAACACCGCCGGCAGGTTCGACCTACAATATGGTTCCACATTACCAGGCGGTGGATCGTCCAGTAGAGGAAATTGTCGACTTTTTTGAGGAGTAGACAAACGTTCTTCTGCTGCAGTAGTAGTTTAACCTGTATCCTACACGGAAGTATACCAGTGTTGTAAAGTTCGTATGTATATGCTGGATATAATTTGATTTATCTTGATATGTAAAGAGCTTGCTAGCCGTATATATTTGTTGAGTGCGTTGCACTATGCGATTCCTTTTCGTTAGTCTGACGTGTGTTTATCTCAGCGCCTTGCTAACCTGTCAGGTGCATTTCAGCTGGGTTGGTGTTTGTCAAGGGTTCGATTGGTGCATCAGCTACTCGGGATATCGCGATTAGTTCGTAGAACAGGTGTGTAAAGGATGGCGCAGCCCCCGAGTAATAAGATTGCGAGAAAATAATAGAAAGCACAGATTTTGGGGGCACTTAGCTTTATTTATTTGTAGAATAGTACGAGGTACAATGTGTGGCTAAGTAGCCTGACTGAATAACCTTATTTGTAATGTAAAAAATAAAATGACTAGGGCTAGAAGCGCCGCCGCTGCGCGACGTTCCAGGGATTGGAGTACGCGACTCCTGTCTCGAAATCTTTAAGGCGATATGCGCCACCTAGGATTACTTCTGTAATCACGTATGGTCCTTCCCAAGGGGACTTGAACTTGAGGTGCCCTTGCTGCTTCAGTCGCAGGACCAGGTCTCCTTCGACGAAGGATCTGGGGCGTAGCCTTCTGCTGTGCTAGTTGCGCAGGTTCTGCTCGTAGATCGTCGATTTTTCTGCGGCGATGTCCCGTCCTTCGTCGAGGAGATCGACGGAGTCTTCGAGTGGGAGTGTTGGCTCCTGCTCACTGTATGCGACCACCCGTGGGGCTTTAAAGCGTACTTCTGGGGGTAGTACTGCTTCAACACCATGCACCATGAAGAACAGGGTGTATCCCGTGGCGCTATTTGGGGTTGTGCGCAGGCTCCAAAGTATGGACTGCAACTCGTTTGGCCAATATCCGGCGGCCTGCTCGAGTGGTCGTAGGAGTCGCTTCTTGATTCCACTACAGACGAGGCCGTTGGCCTTTTCGACTTAACCATTGGTCTATGGATGAGCTACTGAGGCATAGCTTATGTTGATTCCCAGGTTCTCGCAAAAACCCTGGAACTCCTTAGAGGTGAAGTTCGTTCCATTGTCCGTGATGATGCTGTGTGGCACTCCGAAGCGATAGACAATGGACTCGAAGAACTTGACGGCGCTGGCCCCTGACTGGTTTGTCACCAGCATGGCCTCTATCCACTTGGTGAATTTGTCGACTGTGACCAGGAGGTAGACGTAGCCCCTGCGCGAGGATTTTGGGAGCTTGCCGACCATGTCGAGTCCCCATTGCGCAAAGGGCCAAGCCAATGGTATTGGCCGGAGTTCTGCGCCGGGTGTTTGCGGTTTGTCTGCAAATCGCTGGCAAGCGTTGCAGCGCTAGACGATGTCCTTGGCGTCGCGCATGGCCGTGGGTCAGTAGAATCCAGCTCGTAGAGCTTTGGAAACGAGGGCACGACTGCCAGCGTGGTGTTCGCAGGTCCCTTCATGGATGTCGAGGAGGACGGCCCTTCTGTCTGCGTTGTGGACGCACCGTTGGAGTACTCCTGTGATGTTGTGCTTGAATAGTTCGCCGTTGATGACGGTGAATGCCTTGGATCTCCGCGCAATGTGTCGCGCGTCCGTCAGGTCATCAGGCAGCCTCTTGCTGAGAAGATATGTAATGTAGAGATGGCTCGATCATCATTACCCCCATTGGTCCCTCGAGTCCTGTGTCGAGCTCCAGGTCGTCGAGTTCCATTGGCTCATTGGGTGGTGTAGCCCCCCAGTCAGTTGTTGCGCTTGTTTTCTTCTCTGGAGCGTTTGGCTTGATCAAGCGTTCGCAGATGCGCTCGAGAAATACTCCAGGTGGTATGGGGCCGCTGGTGGAGCCAATGTTGGCGAGTCTGTCCACTTCTTCATTGCTTTCGCGGCCTATGTGCCGCAGTTCGCATCCATCGAAGTCCCCTTCGAGTGTGTCGTAGAGGTCGCGGTAGGCGATCATGTTGTCGTTCAGTGCATCGCACTCATGCATCATTTGGTTGACCACTAGTTTGGAGTCGCCGTAGATGATGAGCCTCTTGGCGCCGCAGGCTTTCGCCATCCGCATCCCGTGCAACAAGGCCTCATACTCAGCTTCGTTGTTGGAGGCGGTGAACTGCATTCGCAGAATGTAGTTCAGCTTGTGTCCTTGGGGCGATGTCAGTATGACACCTGCGCCAGCCCCGTCCTTTCTTTTGGATCCAGCTATCGTATTCCCCTTGTGTGTGCACCACCAAGAAAGTTCTTTGGTATGAGGCCGGCCGTGATGATCGGGGGTCAGACATATCTACGTTCGCATATAGTGGGTGCAACCCATGTTGCATTGAGAATACACATAAGTTAGAACTGGCGAGCCTAGCATGTACAGACATGGCCTTAGAATACAAGAGACTGAAAGGTCGAGCATGAATCAGATAGTTGATGTGATCGACATTAGTGAATGTCCACCTTTGATACTGCACTAATGGCCGTGATGATCGGGGGAGGTGCAGGGGATTGGGATCAGGTGATCACTAAACGAGTAGAGGGATGTTCGTTTAAGTGGGAGTTCCTTTATTAAAATTTGAACTCATTATTATGAACATAGTCTAAACACTTTGCAAATCCTTTGTAGATGTCTCGCCCACCCACCTTCAACCTTAGCACTTTCCTCGAGAAGGACAAGCTGAAAACTGATGGAACCAACTTCACTGCATGGTTCCGCAATCTTATGATCCTCCTAGTCCCCTACAAATTGAGTTATGTCATCGAGGCTGAGCTTCTAGCTAAGCCTGCAGATTCTGCCTCCCAGGACGAAGAGAATGTCTGGCAGTCCAAGGCGGATGATTTCTCCCTCATCCAGAGTGAAATGTTCTATGCCATGGAGCCGGAGCTTCAAAAGCGTTTTGAGAAGATGAATGCTTTTGATATCATTGAGGATCTCAAGGCTATCTTTGCTCCACAGGCTCGTGCAGAGAGGTATGATGCTTCCGAGATCTTCTTCTCTGCTAAAATGAAGAGCACAGCAGTATTAGTGAGCACGTGGTCAAAATGTCTGGCTATGTTAAGCGCTTAAACACCCTGGATTGCAAAATCCCAGAGGAGCTCGCTATAGATAGGGTGTTGCACTCACTGCCACCTTGTTATAAGAGTTTTGTGATGAACTACAACATGCAAGGGATTACTAAGACCCTTACTGAGGTGTTCGCCATGCTCAAAACTGCCGAGGTTGAAATCAAGAAGGAGCACACAGTGTTGATGGTCAACAAGACCACCAACTTTAAGAAACCGGGGAAAAAGGGAAAAGGCAAGGGTAAGAAGTCCAAGAGGGATGGCAAGTTTGTTCCCAGCACCTCAAAGACTGCCAAGCCTGGCCCTAAGCCCGGCACTTCGTGCTTCTACTACAAAGGGGATGGGCACTGGAAACGCAACTGCCCCAAGTACCTTGAAGACAAGCGAGCTGGCAAGATAGCCACTCCGGACAAAGGTATATGTGATATACATGTTATTGATGTATTCCTTACAAGCGCCAAGAGTAACACCTGGGTATTTGATACCGGATCTGTGGCTCACATTTGTAACTCTCAGCAAGATCTGCAGAGTAGGAGGCGCCTGAGGAAGGACGAGGTGACGATGCGTGTCGGCAATGGTTTGAGAGTCGAAGTGATGGTCGTCGGCACCCTGCATCTTTGTCTACCGTCAGGATTATTGTTGGTTTTGAATAAATGCTATTATGTACCCGCACTGAGTATGAATATTGTGAGTGGGTCTTGCTCGTTGCAAGACCGTTATTCGTTTAAATCAGGAACAAATGGTTGTTCAATTTATATGAATGATGTTTACTATGTTCATGCTCCTGTATGTGATGGTTTATTCTTACTTGATCTTGATTGTGATACGCACATCCATAGTGTTGATGCTAAACGTTGTAAGCATAGTGACGATAATTCCATGTACATATGGCATTGCCGTCTTGGTCATATTGGCATAAAGCGCATGAAGAAGCTTCATTCAGAAGGGCTTCTTGGATCATTGGATTTTGAATCCCTTGATACATGTGAGCCATGCCTCATGGGCAAGATGACCAGGACACCATTCTCCGGAATAGTGGAGAGAGCAGTAGACCTACTTGGGATCATACATACGGATGTATGTGGACCAATGAGTATCTCAACACGCAATGGTTATCGTTACTTTGTTACCTTTACTGACGACTTTAGCAGATATGGATATATCTACTTAATGAAGCACAAGTCTGAAACCTTTGAAAAATTCAAGGAATTTCAGAAAGAAGTAGAGAATCAACTTAACAAGAAAATCAAGCACCTTCGATCGCATCGAGGAGGTGAGTATTTGAGTTATGAGTTTAACATGCACTTGAAGGACTATGGGATTATCCCACAGCTTACGCCAGCCGGACACCACAACGAAATGGTGTGTCGGAACGTCGTAACCGAACCCTATTGGATAGTGTACGGTCAATGATGTCTTAAACTGAATTGTCTGTGTCTTTTTGGGGGTGTGCGTTAGAAACTACCGCTTTTATTTTAAACCGAGCACCATCCAAGTCCGTGGAGACAACCCCATATGAGATATGGTATGGGCAGAAGCCGAAGTTGTCTTTTTTGAAAGTTTGGGGACGTGGGGCGTACGTTAAGAAACTGCAGCCTGACAAACTCGAACCCGAATCGGAAAAATGCATCTTTGTAGGATATCCAAGGGAAACGATTGGATGTACCTTCTACAATCAAGCCGAAGGCAAAACGCTTGTCGCAAAAACCGGCACCTTTCTCGAAAAAGAGTTTCTTGCAAAAGGGGTGAGTGGAAGGAAAATTGAGTTAGATGAAATTGTTGACCCTTCTCTCCGTATTCCGAGTAGCGCAACGGAAGTTGTTCCTAAACTGCTCTCCAACATGGAGGAAGAGCCCATTGATGATGATCAAAACAATGATATCGAGACTCCTGAGGCTCGCAGGTCTACAAGGGTTCGTGCCACTCCAGATTAGTATAGTAGCCTTGTAATGTCTGTCATCCTAGATGAACAGGAAGAGCCTGCAAACTACAAAGAAGCTATGGATAGTGCTGACTCCGAGAAATGGCTAGAAGCCATGAAATCCTAAATAGGATCCATGCATGAAAACCAAGTTTGGACCTTGGTGGATCTTCCAGAAGGCCGCAAGGCCGTGAAAAATAAATGGATCTTTAAGGAAAAGGACAGATGCGAATGGTAATGTGACCATTCACAAAGCTCGACTTGTCGCAAAGGGGTTTCGACAAATTCAAGGAGTTGACTACGACGAGACTTACTCTCCCGTAGTGATGCTTAAGGCTGTTAGGATTTTAATAGCAATTGCTGCACATTTCGACTATGAAATTTGGCAGATGGATGTCAAGACCGCATTCCTCAATGGTCACATTGATGAAGAGTTGTATATGATGCAACCGGAAGGTTTTGTTGATCCCAAGGATGCTGGAAAGGTATGCAAGCTTCAACGCTCCATTTATGGATTGAAGTAAGCATCTCGGAGCTGGAACCAACGTTTTGATCAAGTGATCAAAAGTTTTGGATTTGTCCAAAACCAACAAGAGTTCTGTGTTTACAAGAAAGCAAGTGGGAGCTCGGTTGTTTTCTCATTAGTATATGTGGATGACATATTACTCATGGGAAACGATGTGGATCTTATGAAAAGCGTGAAAGCATATTTGAGCAACCAATTTTCCATGAAGGATCTAGGTGAAGCTGCATATATATTAGGAATCAAGATCTATAGAGATAGATCAAGGCACCTAATAGCATTGAGTCAGAGTACTTACATAGATAAGATTTTGAAGAGGTTCAAATGGAAAACACCAAGAGGGGTTTTACACCTATGATGAAGAATTGCAAAATTAGTATGACTCAATGTCCTGTAACGAATGATGATAGAGAAAAGATGTCTTACATCCCCTATGCTTCAGCCATAGGATCTATCATGTATGAAATGCTTAGTACACGACCTGATGTGGCATTGGCTCTTAGTTTGACTAGCCGATATCAGAGTAATCTAGGACCGGATCACTGGACAACTGTGAAAAATATCCTAAAGTATCTGAGAAGAACAAAGGATATGTTCCTAATCTATGGAGGAAATGATGAAGCTCTAAACGTAACAGGTTACGTAAATGCGAGCTAGAATTCAGATCATGATGACTCAAAGTCTCAAACATGATTTGTTTTCTTGGTGAATGGTGGAGCGGTAAGCTGGAAAAGCAAGAAGCAACCAGTGGTGGCGCAATATTCAATGGAGTCTGAATATATTGTTGCGGTTGATGCACCAAATGAAGTTGTCTAGCTGAGGAATTTTGTCATCGAACTTGGAGTGTTTCCCAATGCACAAGACCCCGTGACGATCTATTGTGATAACATGGGAGCTATTGCAAATGCAAGGGAACCAAGAACTCATTCCACAGCCAAACACATCAAGCTTAGATTTCACGCCACCCGGTAGATTGTTGACGAAGGTGAAGTCAAGATTTGCAAAGTAGATACAGAACTGAATGTGGCAGATCCTCTGACTAAAGCTCTCCAACTGGATAAGCACGAACAACACCGAGATTCCATTAGTGTTAGGTTCCTGCCTATTGTAAACTAGTTTTGTTTATACTCTAGTGCAAGTGGGAGACTGAAGGAGTTATGCCCTAGAGGCAAATAATAAAGTGTATTATTTGATATATCTCCTGTATGTTCATAATACGTTTCATGCTGTGCTATAACTGTGTTAATACGAAACGTTAATACACGTGTGGTATGTAAACAAACCGTGTCTCTAGTTACCTCTAGTGAATTAGTTCATTGGTCACGAGGATGGTCTATGTTTCAAGACCATAGGCATTTATGCCAACTGACAATGAGAGTGGTATGTATCATGTCCGGAGTGTTTCCGAACCGAAGGATGTCAAGCTTAAGGGTAGGGACGCTTAGGGTAGATCAGGTATCGTATGAGAAATAGAGAGAGAGAAACCGGAATAGTTTCGGTAACATCCGATGGAGATCGGAAGGGGTCCAGAAGTTGTTCCGGAGTGAAGAAATAATATAATATGCGTATTTGAATGTTAATTGGAGAATTATTAAATATATATTTTATTTTTAAAGGCTCCATATTGCTAATGGGCCTCACCCGAAGGGAGGCCCAAGAGGGCAAGGCGCCTAGGGAGTGGGGCCGGCCGGCCTAGGGCTGGTGGGCCGCCCCAGTGGGGCCCACCTAGGGCCGGCGGCTGCCCCAAGGTGGTCGGCAGGTGTGGGGATTAGTCCCACACCGCCTGGCCCCTAGGTGGTGTGCCCCCCTCCCACTATATAAAGGGGTCCCCCACCCCCTTGGAAATCACCCATTCCTCTCATTCTCTCTCTCATATGCTGAGGACTTCCCCGTAATATTGGGGAGGACCTTGTGGTTGAGTTCTCCACCTTCACACTACCGTCGTGTGATCAGGCGATCCGGCATCTACTTCTTCCCCTGCTCGGCTGGATCAGAGTCCGGTTGACGTCTCCTACACCGGACGTGTGACGAACTTCGGAGGCACCACACTTGGGGTGCTGCTCGTCTTCATCAATATATGCCTTCCTGCGTAAGGCGTGCCTCTGTCTACAAAGGTATGAATACTGTATTCCTTCTCCGTTATTTATGTCTACATAGTATAGATCCTGATATTAGTGTTCGAGTAGATATAATTTTTTTGTTTTCTGCTACGGAACCCTTTCAAGACAACCATAACTAAAGTAGTGCTATAAATTTAATTATGACATGTCTAGTGATCAGTATCACTACAACGGAATGAGCAAATAAAAGTGCCAACGACTGCTAGTTTTGGGATGTCTTATGCTAATTGTATCTGACTAGTAAGTGTTGCAACTATAATGGAATGAATAAAACTGCCAACCGTGTAAGTTCCTCGGTTTGACTTCCTCGTTTGGTCTCGAGGGGGAATACCAGGATGGGTATGATTAGTGTTAGTATCAGGTTAGATCCAAATAGGTCTTTCTTACCCCTCTCTAATAGCCGACGGTCATATCGAGTCTCTATAGGTTGTATAGTGCATGCTTCGCTGCCGCTTCAGTCCACCATACCTATGTAGGCGAGAGCCGCCGAATTCTAGACTCGTCGTGTACTGGCCTCAGTACTGACCGCTCTCCTTTTCCTTTGCCCTTTGTCGGCGCCCCCTTTTGTTTAACAGGTATGAGATCGACGTCGTTAGCAGGGTTACCCTTCCGGCTTGGCCTGGACAGGGTTATGGACGCCATTGGTTATTCTTCAGGGCTCTTAGCCCCATTTGCATCTTGTCCGTACTCGGACATTGTATTGTTTTCAAGGTGATTTGGATCTTTGTACTGTATATCTATATTGTATATATATATGTTCTGTGGGTTCTATCGTGGACTAATAATGGTATTATTTCGTTTTCTAACCGCACGCAAGTGCTTGGTGGGTCCATTTAAATCGTTTCTACGCGGGTTTTGGCGGGAATCGCTAAACTTGCATAGCGCCGATTTGAGGGTGTTACACTCTATTACGACAAGCTTTGCCCTCCGGGGATGGAAGGACGAGGACAGCGGTGTCTGCAGCTCGTGCTGTTGATGATTATTAATGGATCGCTGGAATTTCGTAAAAAAAAACTAACTTATGAGCCGGTACATTCAGACCCCGTCTTGTATGCAAGAAAGAACAAAAGTTGAAAGATGTGCCATGTAACGAATATCGTGGCCCTCGAAGAATTGAGTAGCTACTAAGAAAATTGGTTGCCCGGAAACAAACACCGGCCCCATCCAAAGCAACCAGAGTGTTAAAATACATGACCTTGCGGCCCTGTTTTATGTTGAAACTTGAAAGCATGAGGTTCTGCAACAGAGGAGCTGCAATACACACCTCCCTTCTCTAAATCATGAGTCTTTCCCTTCTATGAAGCATATAAACTGCGAAGGAAGGTCAGTTTCAAACACCTTGCGCGGCGAGAGAGGGGTCATCTAAGAAATTCCTGTGTGGTGTTCTTCGGATTTTTGTTTGTGCCGTTCTTGGTTTCAAAAAGATTCTGTAAACAACCTACGAAAAGGTTTCGTCGGCGCGTCATTCTTTTATTGCGTATAAAGGTTGTCTTAATACTCAAATATGTGCTCAAACCCAACCCAAGTAATTTGAACATGGCCAAAAACTGATGTGTATTCACGTCTACTTCCTCCGTTTCAAAATATAAGATGTTTTAGCTTTGTGAATAAAATATATGTAGACATCTTTTAGTATCTAGCTTCATCTAGGTTTAGAGTGAACCTAGACATAAAAAGAGGTCTAGATACACTCTCTTCACAAAGCTAAAACATCTTATATTTTAAAACGGAGGGAGTAGTTCTGAATGAGATAAGAGTTTAAATATAAGAGTTGAAGCCAAATCTGGAACCCAAGCTTTTCTGATAGCACTCCACAATATGCATTAATCTGACATATGCTCTCGAAACAGGCATACGCCCAGCTATATAAATATAGCAACCACCGGTAAGACCGCTGCTAGGCCAGACAACACAACGCCCCAAAAAAGACAAAAGACGATACAAGATGCTGGGGCAGCAGCACACACACGCCCGAAAGAAAACAAAGAGAAACAAAATGTAGACGGAGTCGGCTCAACTAAACAAGGAAGACCGCAGCCGCTGCGCCCACCGAAGAATGTCCACCATGTTCCTAGCCCCGACTCGTCAAGCACCAAGCAGCACCCTCAAAAGGGAAGGCGATCGCTGCTGCCCGGACCACAGACTTGCCCTAGAGTTTCCCCCGGCACACAGAGGAAAGTGGATGAAGGGTAGCCACGCCGCCCTCTAGGAAGGAAAGATGCCACCCGCGGGGGGCACCGCGATGGTGTCGGACGAGCCGACAAGGATTTCTCCCGAAAAAACCCTATCCACAACCCTCGGGCGATCTGTTGCACAGGAACCTCGCAAGGTCGAGACATTGCCACCACCTAACTTGCCACCCACGAGCATGCGCCACTCCGGTCCCGATCCGCCATCGTCGTCTCCCCGAGCAAGCCGTCGCGAGGTCTGCAACAACGAGGTACGGGTAGAGCTGAAGCAGGGCCCGCGGTACCGCGGCCGCACGGGAGGAAACAACCTCCACCGCATGCGGCAGTCGACCGGACGCGGCCACAGACACCCAGACATCCATAGGTCCGGCCGGGTCCAGCGGACCCGTAAAGCCTCGGCGGAGACATACCAGTCCCATGGTGGTCCAGCCGGGCCCCGTCAGGCCCGTAAAGTCTGTGGCTACGCTGCAACAGGCTGGGCGAGGTCGCCGCGGATCCCCTCCCCCTACCCACCTCGATCTGCAGAACGAGCGGAGACTAACCATTCGACCCGCACTACCCAGATGGGGCCCAAAAGGGCCCGATCTGGGCCTCCCGTGCCATGGCGCAACTAGTCCGGTGCCCCACTTGCCGCCGCCCGCTGCCGCGCCGTCGAGCTCCAGCCATGCTGAACTCCGCCGCCCCAGGTGCACTGCCGCCGAGAAGGAAGGCCCCGACCTGCCCGTCCCCCCCCCCCCCCCCCCCCCCCCCCCCCCCAAGGGCGAGAGGAGCGTGACGCGTCGTGGGGTGCGGTCCGGTTTTCCTAATCTGACATATGCTTCCGAATCATGAATTTGCACTTCAGATTCCTTAAAGCGAAGTTCAGCGTAGATATCACAGCCGCGTCACACACGTATATATCCGAAGATCAAAGAAGAAACGTCATACGCGTCACTGTCGGCGGCTCGGCGCCATCAGCCACTCCTGCAGGCTATTGCCCCAGATTACAAGACGCGCCGCCACAGCGCAGCTATAACTACAAAATCGTAAGCCGAGGTGAAATGGAAGATGGTCACGTGGTGAAGAATGTCCATAGCTTCGTCCCAAGCGATTCTTCACCGTCCTCATCGCCATCTTCTGCCTCTCGATCGCTGTCTGAGGGTGTCGAGGGCACGCCGTCATTCTTGTTTGTATCTCCGACAGGGGTGTTGGCTTCCTCAGCTTCCCTCTGATCAAAGGAGAGATTTCAGTTAGTATACCTGCAGAATAGCGATTTTCATAGTGAAATGGAAGAAAAAGTATGCACAACCTTGCCGGGTCTTCTTTTCAGAATATATCAATTTTACCGCTGAAAATGAGGAGCACATTCGAATTACCCCTACATTTTACATGAAAACTAAATCCACATTCTTTCCATTTTTTTCAATCAGGTCCAAGAACTAAAATTCGGTTTTGATCTGTGAATCAAAGAGGCCCTTAACAGAATGCACTGTGCCTACTAACAACACATGGGAGCAGAGACCAGAAGAGTGTGCAACCATAGAGAAGAGCTGATCATACCAGCAGAATCATATGGGACGACTCCTGCACTTCGGCTTCCCCTAACTCGGTTGATATTTGGGCAGAAGGCACCCCACTATTGGAAATTCCTTCTGCATCATCACCACCGCTTGCTTCTGTCTTCAGCTTGCTTCCCGCCTTCATAGCCCTCGTTTTGCCAGATATTGTCTTGGATGAGGTTGCAGCATTTACACTGTCGTAAAACATGAAAAACATAAGCAAATAATCACGCGCCACATGTAGTTCGCCAAACAAAAGGGAAATTTGCTGGATGTCGAACAAAACTTGAAGACCAAATCTTCAACAGAATAAATAAAGCGTTAAAAACCAACAAAAGAAGACTCACGCTCTACTGTGCCTAAGATTGTAACGATTTTCTCCTGGCCCCTGCATTGCCGTGCCACCGAGTTGCTGCCGCTTTCGACGTGGCCCATCCAAAGGATCAGCATCAGAATATACTTCAGTGTTCTCCACACACTGCTCAGTAGTTGTGGCACCGGAGAAGGAAAAAAACGCATGTCTATGTCCCGAGCTTGCAATAACACAATCTTTCTGGTCACTATGTTTCTCTATGGATATCGGACCAATTAACGTTTTAGCTTCATCGATCACTGCCTGCATAGTTCTTGTCCTCCTCAAGCCTCTCAGTCGACTTTCGCTGTTCTGATGATGCTGTCCTTGATTTAATGTTTCAGGGTGCAAAACTCCTTCAGGTGTGTCTGAAGATCCATACCCATTCCCAGGATTCAAGACAATATTTGCATCGAATGCCATGCTACTATTGGCGTCATCTGACTGGTTTTTCAAAATATTATCTGCGATGCCAAACGATAACGATCCGGACTCGCTAGAAGAAATTCTTTCATGTTCTTCTTTCTCTCCAGCCCTACTACCAGATGGGGTCTCCTGACAAAACGTAAAAGAATCAGTCGCTACTTGAAAATTACGAGAAGGCTCGTAATCTTCCTCGTATTCCGAGGCTCCGTTGTCATCATCCTCAATGCCTAAATTTGGACTGTGAGTACCTGTGCTATCTTTAATACCAAGAAAATCCAACTCATCAAAAACAGGAACTGTACAAATTTTGCACACCTTGTATTTGTCAATCAGACCAATAAGGTGATTCTTATCCTTGTTATATGCTTCTCGCCTCTCCTTCAGCCTCTTGCTAAGCATTTTGAGGCTATCAATGTCCTCCTTAATATCTGCTTTGTCAGTTTCCATCTTCTGCTGGTCCTTGACTAGTGCATTCTTTACCTTCTCGATTTCTTTCTTCTCAGATATGATTTTCTGAATCTTGGACCCATTTAATTCAACCGCGCTTCTCATTTCGTTATCAACAACATACTGTTTCTTGTTTAGATCACTCTGCTTGAACTCCAGTTCTTGCTCCTTGTTCACCTGTTTTTGTTCCATATCTATTTCCAGCTTATGCCGGTGGAGGTCAAAGCTGCGTTGGATGTTGGCACGTTTCCCCTCCAGTAATTGACTGTTCTGAAATCTCTGTTGCTCTATGTCACACATAAAAGCTTCTTCCTTAAGTCTAATATCATCCATCTGCTTCTTATATTTTGCTCCCGCTTCAAGTTCCACATCCTTCAACCTCCTTTTCTCACTGCCATGGAAATTTTCCATTCTTGTCCTCTCATCACTAAGATTCTTTGCTGCCTCCTCTGTATAAGCATTTTCCATGTCAAGATCTTCCCAAGCTCTCTCAAGTCTGAGCTTCTGCTGCCACAGATCATCAGCTTCCTTGGATAGTGAGTTGTTCCCCACTCTATATCCCTCAGTCTCTTTCTTCAATTGCAGCAACATCCTATTATGTTCATCCCTCTCTTTCTTTACAAGTTCAAGAGTCTCTTGCTCTTTAAGACTACTACCCTGTTTTTCTGCTTCTATTGAGGACATTGTTCTTTCTAGATCTTGCTTGTACACATCAATATCCTTTCTTCCATTCTCCAGATGTTGCTCGTTTTCTGACACTTTTTGCTCATCAACTTTCAATGCTTCTTCCAACTTCCTCAAGGCTTGCGATCTGGAATCCAGATCATGGTTCCAATTATTTAACATTTCAGTGTTCCGGTTCAATTCTTGCTCACTCTTCAAAAGGTCACTCTCCTTAGACTTGACATCCTTTTCTCTCCGCTGCAAATTAGTTGTTCTTTTTTGCATGTCCTCACTTAATGATTCACGATCCCTCTTCATTACCAATTCAAAATCACGTATTTTGGATTCTGGACCACCGTTTTGATCCTCAATAAGCTTCTGCAGCCCCAATTGGAACACAAGCAAAGGAAGACCAGATAAATATGCATATTCGAAAAAAATGGAATAAAAGCAAATGCTCACATTACACTTACTTTTTCTTTCATGTTGATTCTGTCTTCCCAGTCATCTAATATTTCCTCTTTTTTCTCGAGAGTTTTATACTTAGACTTGATATCCTGCAAATTAGTATAGAAGAATCATGAACTTTTTGTTAAGGACATAAAGCAGAAATAGGGTGTCAACATTATATTCAGTAAGCTACCATTTCATATGCATATAATTTATGTAACCTATTGCTGATATCATGCCCTTCTACTTTCAGGGCTACATGAGTGTTCTCAACAGCCTGTTTCGCCTCCTGTAATTCATCCTGTTCCATCTTCAAAATTTTGTCGTTCACATTCAACTTCTCCTCCCTACTACTAAGGGATCTCTGCAAATTAGCAAGTCTATTCTGACTTTCCTTAAGCCTCTTCTCCCAATTATGCAGAGACTCCTCATTTTCCTTAAGTTGATTCTCTTGTGCCTCCCACCTGAAAATATAAGATTTTTTTGCCATAAAAAGAGAATATATCCATGCTCACTTCTGTTCACACAAGCGTAAAGAAAAATCAACAAGTCAAAAAACATCATACTCAGTCTCATAGCATTGCTTTTCCTTTTCATATCTATACTGACGAGCTTCAACATCTTTGATTATTTTTTCAGCACGTGATACTGTAAGGTTTGCTTCTGCAAGTTTCGCATCTGCAGCATTTAACTTGTTGTCGAACAGCAAGGATTTCTCATCTATGTTAGCCTGAAAAGAATTAACATCGCCGATCTTTTTCTCAGACACAAACTTGACCTCAGCTATCTCTGAACGCATTTCACGCAGTGCCTTTTCGAGCTGCTCAGACCAACAGAAAAAAAATACGATAAGAAAACATAGAGACAAAAACTCATGAAATAAGACTACTTCAGAAAATGAGATATGCATATATACTGCCAACAAAATCCCCCCATAGGAAGAATACAATATATAGTCAGAATATAATAAGCAGTGATGAACATCAACATACGTCGGCAACACGTTGTTTCTCAACATGATAAGCTTTTCGAATACTTTCTTCCCGTTTCTCATATTCAGATATTGCATTCAAGTGCGCTGCTTGTTCGCGCTTCAGTATCTGGTCCCTTTCTGCAAATGCTTGACTGAATTGGTCATATTTGGCCGCCATCTCTTGCTTATCAATCAAGAGTAAGCCCATGCTGTGCTGATACTGATGTAGCTGCACATCAAATTACACAACTAATTAATAGTCATTGTGACATAAAAAGTACGAAATGTAAAAGAGCAGGAGAAATTGTGTGAGCAATATAAAGTTCCTACACGATACTTTTCAATCCACAACTATTCGCATCAGCTCTACTTGTTTGAAACAAGACAAAGAGGTCGGTGCAAGCAGGCATCTAGTTTTTACAACCTACAAATCACTATCTCCATTTGCTATATAATCATTGACCCTCGGTTACTAATGCAAGTCACTGAGAGCACAGAACAGTAAATCGGAAACAGAGCTAGAAATCTTAGAATCTGGTTGTGCCTTTCCCGGCCTGCAAGCGGTGAAACATACAGATAGCTGAGAACACTTCAATTCATCCAATTTAGCACAAGAAAGCTTGCTACTCTTGATAGGGGTTGTGCATATGTATGCAGACGCCATGTCCTTATAGACAGAAGGATACAACAATTGGCACCCGTTGCAATACCAAATCCTATTTTGGGTGCTACGATTGACCTACAAAACCGACAAGACTGAGCAAACCTCTTTCTCGAGCTCAGTGATCGTTCTGGCGATTGGCCTTCGTCCCTTGCCGCCAATCTGCTGGTCTGCCGGAGCCGGAGCCGGAGCCGACAGTCCAGTCCACCCATTCCCATGTGGAATAAACATTATGGCTTCCTTCGTCCTGCAATGCCAAAACTAGTTAACAGGATTCAGGCACATAGACTCCTTCGGATACCACACATAAGATCTTTACATTTTATACGATTTTTTTTTCAAATTCTACTGAGGCCATAGGTGACAATTGTTGCAAAACTGCAGCCGACTCCTTCAGATAACTACAGAAATTCAGGACAGTAGGAAACCAACAGTCTTCGATGGGATCGGCAGACTGGGAGAGCGACATAGCCATGATTCCGATCAAACAAACAAGTGCAAAGGCCTTGAAAACCGCCGTTCGATTTCACATTCCCACAAACAAGAAACGATCGCCACGGAAAACAAACTACATAGTATAAAATTCCTAAATCTGCGTCTACCAGAATATTTCCCCCCTTTATAATCTACAGTACCTACTACGATGAAGCAGATATCAGGCGATCCCATCGAACAAGAAACCGCACGAACCCGCCGCAATGCGTAGGGTTGAGGGCGGCATACGTATTTTCCAGAAGAAACAGGAGATGACGAGAAGACCTTCTGCGCAGGAGGCGGCAGAAACCTTCCAACGCCGCGCGGAGACGAGGGAAGCCGCCGTGATTACCCAGGGAAGACGAAAAGGAAAGCCTGCCTCGATCAAGAAAGGCTCGAGAGTAACCGACAGCAGCGACGACGAGATAAATAAAGACGGAGGACTCACTTCAGGACGACGTCACCACTCGCCTGCACAGCCGGGAGCAGAGAGCCGCGGAGAGGTTTGGGCGGACCGGCGGAGAAGGCAATCGCCGTTCTTATAAAAAGGTAAAGAAAATTAATTTTTTTTAGCTAGGGTTTTGACTTTCAGTACAAAATACAACTGTACTACTTTTTTTTTGCGTCGAATACTGTTTGGTACACTTGGTTTTTTTATACTTTTAATTATTTGCGTCGAATACCGGCATAGCTCATTTCAATTTTTTTATACTTTTAATTATTATTTTTACTTTTATTTTTTATTAGAATGTCAAACTTCTATCTACACATTTTCTTGGGGTTTATATTAAGCAAGATTTTGAGGCATCCCGACGCTCCGTGCTCGTTTTCCAAACAAACCCTAGACATGGACTACGCAGGTCAACCCCTAGACTTCTTCGTACGAGGGTTCACCATTGTACATTTATATTCAACCACACTTGTGCATGTATGATAGGGCCACACGCAGGGTTTTTTGGCATTCCGGCGTTCAGGCGGTCCTTCTCCAGCGAAACCCTAATCTGAGGGCCCCGCATGTCTAGCCCCTAGAATTCTCCGTACGAGGGTTGACCAATGTACTTTTTGTTGTTTTAGGATTGTTTAGTCATAACTACATAGAAAACCAAGGTTGGGCTCATGGGTTCCACCGGTTTCCCTCCATTTGACTCATAGCGGGAGTTTCCTCCTATAGGTCCAGCACTTCTCTAAGTGTTATCGCATGTAATTGTAGACGGTCACACCCGGGAGCTAGGTACTTCATATATGGACATTCCACCATACTTGTGCATGTATGGCCACACACAGGTTTTCGTGCCATTCCGGTGTTTAGGCGGTCCTTCTCTAGCGAAACCCTAATCCGAGGACCTCGCGGGTCTAGCCCCTAGCATTCTCCGTACGACGGTTGACCAATGTACCTTTTGTTGGTTTATGATTGTTTAGGTCATACCTACATTGAAAACAAAGATTAGGCCCATGGTTCCACATGTTTCCCTCCGTTTGACCCATACCAGGAGTTTCCTCCTACAGGTCGAGCACTTCTCTAAGTGTTATCGCATGTAACTGTAGACGGTCACACCCGGGAGATAGGTACTACATATATGGACATTCCACCACACTTGTGCATGTATGATAGGGCTACACGCAGGTTTTCATGGCATTCCAGCGCTCAGGTGGTCCTTCTCCAGCGAAACCCTAATCCGAGGGCCCCGCAGGTCTAGCCCCCATAGCATTCTTCGTACGAGGGTTGACCAATGTACTTTTTTGTTGGTTTAGGCTTATTTAGGTCATACATGTAGGGGTTCCGCATATGTAAACAATAATTTTTACCCTATGCCCCTGAACCCCTGATGTTGCCAGGACCTATCTATTAGTAATATAGTAACGGGAGGGGCTTTTCGCGAACTTACCCTTGAAGACCGAAAAACGTTGTCAACGCTCAGGAGAGCGTGGTTGATGTAGACGAGCCGAAGCCAACCTCAAGGTCGTGATGAAGTCCTTGCGCTCCTGTGGCTCAACGACTTGAGTGCCTCAAGTGCGACACCTCGCGGGGAGTTACACATGTCCGGTGCCTGACGATGACTCCCGCTTTCCCGATCTAGCAGTAGTTGCGGAAGTAGAGCTTCTGGATCCGAATCCCACAGCGCGATGGCGCTCCGCGGTGAAGAGGTCTCTCGTTCGCGCAGTCCAGACTTGGGACCGCGGTCACGAGAGAGAGAGAGAGAGAGAGAGAGAGAGAGAGAGAGAGAGTATCAACTAGAGGTCCTCCCAAAAGTGAGAAGACCTTTATTGATTATTGACTGTATTTATCTAGCCAAATACCCCCACTATATATAGGGGAGGGGAGGTACTACCTTCCTCAAAGTCCCGGGGTGGGACTAAAGGAGAGGAGAGATGGGGAGGCGCGTCGGCCAGCCCCCACCCATGGGCGTGGGGCTGGCCCACTATGGCCGCCGACCACCCCCTAGGCCTCTCCTAGGGGTGTGGTCCCCTCTTGGGCCCTTTCCCCTCCAGGAATTGGCCCATTAAGTCTTTTGACCTTTTAATTGATTTTCTCTTTTATTAAATAATTATGAATAAATGATTAAATCAATATTTAACATTCATTCACACATTATTCAACCTCCGTGGCTATGGAACACCTTCCACCTCCACTGTGGACATCCTCCGGAATTACCGAAACTCTTCCGGTTTTCTCTCTACTATTTTTTGGCGATTCTTCTGATCCTATAAACACTCTCTAAGCATCATCAAGACCTTAAGCGTGATACCCCACGGTTCGGGAACACTCCAGCTATGGTCGGGACATTCCCGCACCAATGATCGATAGAGGGACCTGGATGGCCATGTGACCCCTGTGTGTTCCACGAAGATCTTTCGTCGTTTGAACCAGGATAGTCGTGTCTTATTCCCTTTGTCTCTCGCACTAGTGGAGAATTGCTTATCAGTGGAGCATATTTTTTGCTATCAATGGCGCATATGAAATGCGTCACTAGTGTTGCGCCACTGATAATTAAGTATCAATGGCGCATATTCAATATGCGCCATTGATAGTGGGACAACCAGTAGCACATCCTCAATATGCACCATTGATGTTTTACAAGTGGAGCATATATCCAAATACGCCACTGATGTTAGATGCGCCACTGGCTGAATAAAATATGCTCCACTGATGTTTCGTACATGTATAAAGAATACAGGGCTCTCAGGTATTTATACATATATTCATATACATATATTTATACATGTACACAACAGTATAGACACAAAGATAATAGTACAAATAAAATTATACAACATCACATCAATTAGAACACGACATAGTTCCAAGTGCCCGAATATTATACAAGTCTTGCATACAACAAGTTGATCATCATCTCATACATTACATACGTCAGCGAGTCAAAAATATGTTGTCGTAGTTCACAGGATCTCTCTCCTCATGGATGCAGAGTTGAAATGGTAGGTAATACAAGATCCCACATATGGGTTGTTTAGGGTTAGTTGCAACATACATAATGTACTATTGTCTACATGATATACACAATAAACCCTAACAATTAAAACCATATTGACCGGAGTCTTATGCACAAAATTGCATGAATAAACGACCGACAGAGAAACTGCGGAAGATAAACAAGTGTCATCTCGGTCTATCTCCCAAGAAGATGGCGGGTCCGGGTGTTTTCCCCCTTGACCCTGAAGTTAAGTTCGTCGAAGTCCTTCTCAGCATGACCCAAATCGCTTGTTTGCCTGAAACCAACCAAATGTACAAAATAGCATGTCACGCTTAGCCAATTTAGATACCTTGAAGCAAGAAGGGACGAGGGCTAAAATATGACTGCAAATTTTTTTCATCACATATATTTTGACACTATTAGATGGTAAATCGTTTTCGGAATTTGGAGATACTTTGTTG
Organism: Avena eriantha; assembly: GCA_910589775.1. Lineage (NCBI taxonomy): Eukaryota > Viridiplantae > Streptophyta > Magnoliopsida > Poales > Poaceae > Avena > Avena eriantha. The sequence goes on along the minus strand of OU342744.1, from coordinate 144,546,187 downwards.
GCTGTTATAGTATTTCCATGGACGAAAATTAAAAAAGAATAGAGAGAAATATACACTGGTTATTACTAGTATAGACTATTGTGGAGTACTATTTTGTAGTATAACTTTTAACAAGCTGCGAAAAGTGGCTACTAGGCTGTGAATCTGCAAGAAAGAATAGTGAAGTGTGTAGCATTTACCTGCCAGTCTCAGATCCCCATGTCAATGGCCATGCCTTTCAGCTCCGTCAGTATGTCACTGAGATCAGATAGGGCATCGTCCTGCTTTGCCTTCTCCACCTGACAGAGATCAACTAGACAATCATCAGAGAATACACAATGCTGACATTAGGATCACTCCCAGAAATTATTCAGAACAAAAAATGTCAGGTGTTCATGAGAATTATATGTACCTCAATTCTCTCGAGCCCTGATGTAGGTTCAGATAGGAGTTCGCGTGATTTGGATCGACGTGGATGATCTGTCAGCCCTAATTTCTACCTTTGCTCTAGATGGTTTCCCTTGTGTATGAAGGAATCGTCTGCATTGTTAGTTTTGCGACAAGTAAATAACGAAGAACGAAAACAAAATCACAGCAAGGGGACACAGATTTAACGTGGAAAACCCTCTCCAACAAAGAGAGGGGAAAAACCACGGGCGCCAGCCAGCGAAACTTCACTATAACGGAGAGTATTTACACAACGCCGGGGATTTCTCAGATGCAACTTATCCCAGCCGGCGGCTTACAAGAAGTATATATAGCGGTGGTAACCTAGGTCATCAACGATATATCCCAGCCGTCTGCATTGGTAACCTAGAAGTATATATCCCAGCCGCATCGGCCCAAGCCTCCGGCGACGGGCCTCGCTCCGCTCCGTCAGAAGTTGGCCTCTACTTTGTAGAATTTGGATCAACATATAACAAACTCCACCTTGAGACAAATTCCTTCTTGTAGCATCAACGGTAATCATCTCCCTGAACAAACAAAGAAAACACTTTCGGCGCCAATAGCCACTTGGGCTAAGCAGTTATACCAACTAAGCTTGAGCATAGCTCAAACTTAGCAACAGGAACAAGCTTTGTCATCATATCAGCAGGATTATCATGAGTGCTTATCTTGCATACCTTTAGTGTACCTTGTGCAACAACATCACGAACATAATGGTACTTGATATCAATGTGCTTTGTTCTCTCATGGAACATCTAATCCTTAGTAAGGTAAATAGCACTTTGACTGTCACAGAACAGGTTAATGCAAGAATCATCCTGACAAAGCTCAGCATACAAACCTTTCAACCAAACAGACTCTTTGCAAGCTTCAGCAACAGCCATATATTCTGCTTCGGTTGTAGATAAAGCAACAACTGGTTGCAGCGTTGCCTTCCAACTCACGGCACATCCACCTACCGTGAACACATAACCTGTGAGGGACCTCCTCTTATCCAAATCGGTAGCAAAATCTGAATCCACATAGCCTGCGAGTCCCTCACCAGTCTTGCCAAATTTCAAGCAAGCGTTGGATGTGCCACGAAGGTACCTGAAAATCCACTGAACAACTTTCCAATGTTCTTTACCAGGATTAGCCATGTAACGACTCACCAAACTCATAGCATATGATAAATCAGGGCGAGAACAAACCATGGCATACATCAAGGAACCAACAGCACTAGAATAAGGAACTCGAGACATGTACTCAATATCTTCATCAGAACTAGGACATTGCAATGCTGACAATTTAAAGTGAGGAGCAACAGGAGTACTAACTGACTTTGCATCATGCATATTAAAACGTTGAAGAACTTTCTCAACGTAACTTTGCTGACTAAGAAACAACAACCTAGATTTTCTGTCCCGTTTAATTTCCATACCTAGGATTTTCTTAGCAGCACCAACATCTTTCATCTCAAATTCACTACTTAGGTGTGCCTTCAAAGTAGTGATTTCTTTCATGCTCTTGGCAGCAATTAACATATCATCAACATATAACAGCAAGTAAATAGGTGACCCATTAACAAACTTTATATAAACACAGCTATCAAACTGAGATCTCTTAAAACCTTGTGAGATCATAAATGAATCAAACCTTTTATACCACTGTCTTGGAGATTGCTTCAAACTATAAAGCGATCTCTTCAATTTGCACACAAAATCCACTTTTCCAGGAACTATGAACCCTTCAGGTTGGTCCATGTAAATCTCCTCCTCCAGTTCACCATGCAGAAAAGCAGTCTTTACATCTAGCTGCTCAAGCTCAAGATCATGCATAGCAACAATACCAAAGAAAGTACGAATAGAGCTATGTTTCACAACCGGAGAGAAAACATCATTATAGTCAATACCTGGAATCTGGCTAGAACCTTTTGCTACTAACCTTGCCTTAAACCTTGGAGGCTCATTAGGAGACAAACCTTCCTTTCTCTTGTATATCCACTTACAGCGGACAGCCTTCTTCTGTTTAGGCAAGCGCACAACTTCCCATGTGCCATTCTTATCAAGCGATTGCATCTCTTCTTGCATAGCAGAAACCCACTTCTCGCGGTCAACGGATGCAATAGCCTCATTGTATGTAGCAGGTTCAGTATCATGCTCCACCTGTTCAGCACAACTCAAAGCATAATGAGCAAGATTACACTCTTCAATTAAACGACGAGGTGGAACTATGTTACGCCTCGGTCTATCAGCAGCAATAGATTCTTGTGGCTGCTGCAAAACAGTAGGTGAGTGCTGAACAACATCATCATCAATATTTTCCTCATGAGTATCATCAACAACAACATTATTATCAACAGTTTTCTGCAGGTGCTCCACCTGCACACGAACTCCCTCCTCTCCAATGGCAACAGGAGAGGGATCTGATGGCAAGCTGTCATGATACATAACGGATTCATTGAAAACAACATTCCTACTCAACAAAATCCTTTTAGTTTCAGGATTCCATAGTTTATATGCCTTAACTCCTGAACCATAACCAAGGAATATGCACTTAACAGCTCTAGGCTCTAGCTTTCCATTATCAACGTGAGCATAAGCTGTGCAACCAAAAACTCTCAACTGTGAATAATCAGCAGGCGAACCTGACCATACCTCAATGGGAGTTTTCTTCTCAAGTGGAATAGAAGGTGACCTGTTGATGAGGTAGCACGCTGTGTTGGCTGCTTCAGCCCAGAAACGTCTATGCATACCTGCATTGGACAACATACAGCGAGCCCTCGAGATGATGGTTCTGTTCATGCGCTCAGCCACGCCATTCTGCTGAGGAGTGTAAGGGATGGTGTGGTGCCTGATCATACCATCGTTACTGCAAAACTCCTCAAACTCATTAGAACAGAATTCCATACCATTATCAGTACGTAGTACCTTTACCTTCTTTTCAGTTTGCTTTTCTACCATAACTTTCCACTTCTTAAAAGCATCAAAAACATCAGATTTGTGTTTCAGAAAATATGGCCACACTTTTCTTGAGTAGTCATCAATAATAGTAAGCATGTAATTAGCACCACCAATAGAAGTCTTACGGGAAGGTCCCCATACATCAGCATGCACATAATCTAATATGCCTTTGGTGGTATGAACGGAAGCATTGAATTTAACTCTTTTATGCTTACCAAAAACGCAGTGCTCACAGAACTGAAACTTACCCAAGTTGCAACCATCAATCAGCTCTCTCTTAACCAATTCTGCCATGCCATGTTCGCTCATATGCCCAAGACGCATATGCCACAGATTTGTTTTACCACAATCATCAGAATCATTAACAGTAACAGCAGCAGCAATACCAGGCAAAGTGCTACCTCTAAGAACATATAACTTAGCAGAATTCATATCACCTATCATGTGAATAAGAGAGCCTTTCGATACCTTTAACAACCTACGCCCACCGGCGTACTTGTATCCATCAACGTCCATGGTACTCAGGGAGATCAGATTTCTGGCCATGCTTGGTATGTGCTTCACCTCATTCAACGTACGCGTCACGCCATCATGTGTCTTGATCTTAACAGATCCAACTCCAACAATATGGCATGGGTTGTCATTCCCCACACGTACAAAATCTCCAGTCTGCACAGACTCATATGAACTGAACCAATCTTTGTTACAGCAAATATGAAACGAACATGCAGTATCAAGAATCTATTCATCATCATGAGATGCACAAGCAGCAAAAACGGCTAAACATTCACCGTCAGAACTATCACCAGAAACAACAGCAGCCTTACCATTACTTTGATCCTTATCTTTTGGTTGGTAAGTACCGTTCCTTTTCTCCTTATTCTGCAGCTTCCAACAATCATCAATAACATGATTAGATTTCTTACAATACCTGCAGAACTTGTCCTTTCCCTTGGACTTCGAACGACTTCTGCCGTCTTTGCTCTTATCTCGGTTGCCATAGTTGTTAAATCTCTAATCTGTCCTGCCACGAATCTGCAGAGCTTCAGCCTTGGAAGACGCCCCATCTGCCTGCACCATAGATTTCATCTTTTCCCTCTGTTTGAGGGCATCTTGCACTTCATCAAGGGTTATCTTATCACGGCTCAACAACATTGTATCACGAAAGTGAGTATAAGAACTAGGCAACGAGCATACGAGTAATAGAGCTAGATCCTCATCATCATATTTTACTTCCATAGATTGCAAATCAGAAATAATCTCTCTGAAAAGAGATAAGTGATTCATTACCGATCCACCTTCTTGCAATCTATGCGAGAACAACTTCATCTTCACATGCATCTTACTGGTTAGATCCTTTGACATGCAGATCGATTCCAGTTTCCCCCAAAGGGCAGCAGCAGATTTCTCTTTCAAGACTTCCTGCAAAATATTATTGGATAGATGAAGTTGAATCATAGACAAAGCCTTACGGTCCTTCCGCTTCTCTTCGTCAGACCAGCTCTTAGCATCCTTTTCCCCGAATCCATCCAGCGCATCATCCAGATCTGAAGTTTGGGCGAGAATCGCCCGCATCTTCACCTGCCACAAGCAGAATCTTGTGGAGTAGTCCAGCTGCGATAGATCGAACTTCAATGACGACATGTCGCAAACCCTAGATTAGAACCTGGGGCTCTGATACCACTTGTTAGATTTGCGACAAGTAAATAACGAAGAACGAAAACAAAATCACAGCAAGGGGACACAGATTTAACGTGGAAAACCCTCTCCAACAAAGAGAGGGGAAAAACCACGGGCGTCAGCCAGCGAAACTTCACTATAACGGAGAGTGTTTACACAACGCCGGGGATTTCTCAGATGCAACTTATCCCAGCCGGCGGCTTACAAGAAGTATATATAGCGGTGGTAACCTAGGTCATCAACGATCCCAGCCGGCGACGGGCCTCGCTCCGCTCCGTCAGAAGTTGGCCTCTACTTTGTAGAATTTGGATCAACATATAACATGCATCTATGCCATTCCATCCGTTCAGTTACAAGCAGCACGAAACGGTGATACAAGAGAGTACAATTTGTTCATGGCAGAACTAATCGATTCTTTGCCTTCTTGTTTGAGATCTAGTTCATCTATGAAATGAGCTATTCGCCAAGATAAACCTGCACACCATGTGGCAATCTAAATTATCCTAAGGTCGTTCCAAAAAGAAGTATTTTTTTGATAAAGAGTCAATTAATTTGGGACTGAGGGAGTACTAGTTTCTAAGAGTTTGGGAATGCAATTTTTGGAGTACTATCAAGTAACAAGCTCCCAACTATGACCTTAGTTCAGAAGAAAAAGTTCTGAACGAAATTGGACTAATCAGTAACGATTACTATATAGCACTTGTTCCCTTTCTTGCGCTCGTACTCGTAGCAAGGGCAGCAGACCGGGAAGGCGCACTCGTTGCAGACAACAAAGACATCGCCAGTGGCCGAAACGCCAACGGTGTCGCCGCATATCTGGCAGACAGCAGCCTTACCTTGTACTGACCTATGAAGGATTTTGACTGTTTAGTTCTCCGTAGAATTCCTTTCTTCCAAGCCAGAAGAGCAATTATGAGAAGTATAAAAGCAGCTAGAAAGGAACCCAGCAAAATCCAAACGATGCCATGTTTTCCTGCACAATGTCGAGAAGTGGTCGTCAGTATAATAACAAAAACAAATGGATGGATTAGGATTCAGAAAAATAATACGTAACACGATGATGTGTAAGTTCATTCAAATCAGGGTACCGTACTGGTAATTGGCAATATGTTGATTAGTCATGCTTACGCACCAACAAGTCCGACATCATGGGAACAGTGTGCATTTTAGTTCCAACTCTGCATATAATCTAAGCAAATGTTTCAACTGAGAATTATTTGACAGTAAACGGTTTGGGCATTTTGGTCAACAAATTGAGCTTTCATAGCAATGACGCCAGAGCCATTCTTCTAGTACTAACATTCGACCAAACATAAATATGAGATCAAAATAGTAGTCAAAATTGCACTGCATTGAATTGGACTGAACAGAGACTTTTGGAAGGCCACGGAGAAATTAGCATAGCACACGAAGGAAAGGAATGAGGTAGAAATTATTACACATTACCTGATGACCCCTCCGACCCGCCGTGTCGTTGACATTCCAGAAGAGGCGCGTGGAGTAGCGTCAGATCTCGCAATCGGTACACTGCTCGGGAAAATCGACGAACCCACCGCGGTAGCCCCGCGGACTAGATCCGCGCGTACCAGATCCGCCGGGACGCGCACGTGAGGAGCATTCCTGTAGCGGCTCCTGGCCGCCGCCGTGGACGAGGAGGCGACCCCGACAAGGACGGATCGGCGACGGCGGCGGTGGTCAGAGACGCGGAAAGAGAGGGCGAGGGCGACGATGTCGATCGGAGAGGGCGTCGGCGCTCAGGAAGAGGCCGGCGCTCGGAGAACAGAGGTGCCCACTACGGCGAAGGCGGCGAGGCGGCCCGTGCTTGCTTGTGGCTACGAGGAGGCGAGGAGCACCGAGATCCCGTGGTGGCGGCGGTTTGGGGGTGAGACGAGGGAGGGGTGAGCGATGGAGGCGGATAGAAGATTGGGGAAGGAGAGCCGCATGGGCTGGTTGCGTGGGTTAATTGACTCAAGCCTTGATACGAGGTACTTAGCTAAATACCGCGATGCCCTCATTTGTGACAACAACACAAGCCTACCGCAGTGGTAGCAACCATCGAGCCACGTTAGCAAAACCTGGGGCATCAAGGTTTGAATCCTGGTTGCCTCACAATTTTTTTGTCTCATTTTTTAAATATTTTACAAAATATGTTCCAAAATACTTGTCTAGCTATCTAGTATATTTTGTAACAAATATTAATTAAGTTCAACATTCACAAATCTATTTAAAACATAGACAATTATTAATTTATTAATTATTAATTAGTAAAACCAGAGATATCCATTTGCAAGTACATAGACAATTACGAATATATCAGTAGCGCATTGTTTACGATATGCGCCATTGGCAAAAAAAATATCAATGACGCATCTCCAATATGCGCCATTGATAAGCTTGCCACCTTTCTGAGTGGTGGGGTCTAGGTGGGACCCATAATTTATCAATGGCCCATTTTGTGAAAGATGCGCCATTGGTGTGGATATATCAATGGCGCATATGGGCATATGCGCCATTGACATTTGGTCCACAGCCCTTCAGGGTGCCAGATCCACATTATCAATGGCGTATATTTTTAGATGTGTGCCATTGGTTACACAAAATATCAGTGGAGCATATTTTTAAATGCGCCACTGGTAATTATCAGCGGAGCATATTCAAAAAAATGCTCCACTGGTAATAAATTTATTCATAAGCCTTTTTCTACTAGTGTCGATACTTGCATTGCCCGAGATCTGATCAATGACATTACCATGTCATGTTCAATCTCGTTACTGAACAATGCTACTTGACTCGTTCTGACAAGTGATATTCCTATGATCAAATCACACGCTGTGCAGCTATTGGATATAACCTCTCCGAGTGGGCCCTTGAGTATCTTTCCGTCATGTGGACGGACAAATGCCGCTCTTGACATATATTGCCTCAACAGTTTCCTCCGAGTACCTGAACGCACCTTTATAACCACTGTATATTACCAAATGGCGCTTGATGCTATCAAAGCTCTCTCGAGAGACAATGATTGATACAGCCTCACGGTCTAAGGAATAGTCTACGAGGATCTATTTCTAATCATCGTAACTTGAACTTCGTGACATGATCGGGTCATGATGTTTAGGTTGGGTATTGGTTCATCATCTCATTCTCATAATGAGTTGACTCCATTTCCAACTGGCATAAATGCCACATGATCAGGAAACTTGATTATCTGTTGACCAATGAACAATGACTAGAGTTTCACTGGGAACTCCTGGTTGTTTATATATCACACGTGTATTGATGTTTCCACTCAATATAGTTATAGCATGATATAAAATTTAATCATAAACTATATGAAATATGATAATAGTCCTTACTACTATTTGTCTCTAGGGCATATTTCCAACAGTCTCCCACTTGCACTAGAGTACAAATACACTAGCTGCATTTGTTCTTAATCATTGGCACCATATATCCGGTACCCTGAACATGCTTGTTCATGGAAGAGGTTGAGTCTTGGGCATGTACTTTACAGTCCAAAATCCTTTGCAACTTACTAATGTCACCTTGATTGACATTAATACTTTATCATCACATGATACCATCTGTGTGTATGCATCGTTGCTATGGCAGGAGAACGAGGCTTGATTCCAGGAGCCTATAGTGACTTTACATCAACCTCGAGGGCTTTCTCATGGGCACTGTGCCCTGGGACACATCATTCTATATTAAAAGCGAGCTAGCCCCGCCATAACATTATACAACACTTTAGATGGTACCCTTATCTATTATTATAAATGTAATCATCGAAACACTAGTGCACTCTGTGTAACTTTCGATGTTTTGTTCACCTCGCTTCCTACTTGACTCTAATCGGTATTACGGGAGTTTCCAACATATTCCCTTATAACATAACCCTTTATGCTTTAAGATATGTCATCCTTTACAGATTTGGAAAATATGTCTACAGTTCTCTATTAGACACTGCGGAACAACTTAGCTGTGATTCAAACTTAATCACTTTTAGACGTTCCTTATTGGATCATCTATTATGTTAAGTTATCATCATGTTTTTCTAAGATAGAACCTAATGCTCAACATAGTGGATGATGATCATCCATTTCTTTCTTTCAAACATCAATGTTAAACTTAATGTTATTCCTAACTTAAGTTATTAAGGACCAATTCCTTAATTAACTTCTATTCTGAAACCCTTTTCAGAATCCCTTAAGGAATACTACATAATATCATAATACACTTATTATCAACTTCTACACCTTATAAATCATTATTTATAAGTATTCGCGCTTTTATTCTTAACACACTTGAGAATCACTTTATAAGCTCCCACTCAAAAATATGTCATTCACATATTGTTTTAGGAAGACTTACATAGCTCCCACTCAATTTCATGTAAATTGCACATCCACTCACTATTTTGAATAACTTCAAAATCGTTTGATCAAATATCAAACTTGGAAATTTACTATGAGATACTAGTACCATTACTAGTTTTAAATCCTCTAGACATAAAGCACACATGAATCAAATTCATTTGAATTCGTCCATTACTTGACAAACTGTGCTTTTGTCATTCATCCCCTTTGCCACTATGGCTTTGCAGTCATCTTGGAAAATTCAAGTAACCCCTTTTAGTTGTGAGATTCAGCAACGAATTGCTTTCTAATCTCAAGGGAATTTTGCTTCTAGGATTTCTCAGAATTCTAGTTTACCATTATTTCCTTAGTAGTTCGTAGGTATGTCATATTCCAATAATCATGAAAAATGATTCACAAATGTCTCCATACAAGATATGAATTACATTTTAAATCCTACTTCATGTAGTGAGAACACCAGTGGGGAAAACACAATGATCATTATCATTGATTCTTTCCTTTATGAAGAGAATCGTTCAGGAACGTTGTCCGTTGCGCTTCTCAACACTCTGATGCAGGGATTTGAATCCTCATCGTGTTTTTCACTATCTTCCATTTGCTCCATAATCGAGAAGTATCACTAAATGTGAACTTCCTCAAGAATGCACCAAAATCCAAGCAATACAAGTTTTGCTTCTCTTTTGGTTTAGCTATGGATTTCGTATTCAAAGTTTCCAATGAATACTCTACAAGGACTTATTCGCTATTGTTTTGGTTATATCGAATAACTCCAAAACTTTCACGAATTCAAATGGTTCACTATATATTCTAATATAGTGCTAACTATTTCTAACTAATGGTCTCTACATCTATACTACAACGATTTATTTGGTGTCATCTATTCACCCATTTTGATATATAATATCACATTGTGATGCTTTGTATTTTGACGTTTCAAAACACTATGCATTTCACAATTTCCTTATGCCATTCTTATAAAGTCGAATTTCATTACGATTGATCAAATCATAGTAATTAGATTCTATTTTATACTTATACCCTTTATTTGATGAAACACTTTGATCAAATCAAATAGTTTCATATTCATGTTTCCTTTGGTAAACTACTTTACACTTTTAAACAATCATTTAATGATAATTACCATTTTGTCAAAACACAATACATCGAATATGTATTTACTTTCAACAATTCATTAAAACACTTTGTATTCCAGTAATACACGGTGTTCAAGTTATTTTGCCGGACTTAGGCATGATTTATATGTGACAAGAAATCGAATGTCTTTCACATATTATCAACATAACTTTGAATTTTAAACAATGGTTTAATTCATTAATGAAATATCATTAAGTTGGGTATTTTAAGGCATTTCAATATTTTACAAATGTTCATGCATTATCAATTAGTTTCAAACAAGGATGATTCACAAGTAATAAAACAAGATATGAACGCGAATAGAAATCATTCATAAAAGTGGAACAACTGCTTGTTACAAACGCATATGAATAACCGTCTCACAAAGTGTGAGACAAACTAAAGAAGTTCACAATCTCTTGATTACAATAACTATCCAAAATATAAACTAAATGATAAATGTCGAGGGAGAGTGTCGTCGGCCATCATCATCATGCTCGCCATCATCATGCAACGTCACCTCCTCTCCAGCAAGCACCTCTCATGCAGAAGGACATGTTTTCAGCAAAACAAAACAAGTATCAAATATACTTAACACTGCAAATGTGTTTGCAAGATTATAACATTTATAAAATTGTATATCAAATATATACCTTTGTCATCGATGACCTCACCGGTGATTGGTTCAACCTTTACATTACTGAAACATAATATGAACTCTTGGAAATCCAATGTTTCTGTATCACCACTCATGATGCTACTCCAGACATGTCCTTCATATCTAGGAGGCAACGATCGAAGCAGCACGTCTATCACAAGCGAATCATCCATCAGTAGTCCACGAAGTGAACCCGTCTCATGTGTGCATCAAGCATGCGCTCCAAGTGACTCTTCAGACATGTGTGCTCCTCCATCTATATGGAAAGGAACTCTCGAAGAAGCTCGTGCTTCCACATGCGCACATGGCTTATGAACTCTGCTCTCAGCTGATCCACCATCGAATATTGATCAAGATCACCCATGAGCGAGGGGAGTTCATCCATCATCCCGTAACGCATTATTATCTGAATGTAGGTGGACATCTCTTGGCGGTAGTAGCGGTCTGCCATCTCTTGTGGGGTCTCATAGTGGTCTGCCTCAGTCAAATCCATCGTGCGGCGTATGTAGTCTACCATGTGATTCCTAGTAAGGAGATCATTCAGGCGCACAAGCCAACTAGGGAAGTTGGATCCGTCAAGTCTAAGTTTCTCACCCTTTACCCATTCCTCAATGAAAAAGTAAGCTTCATGGTGAGCCATCTCTATATTTATAATTGCAAAAGGAATTTAGACTAAGTTTATAATTAAATGAGTTAATAATAACTCCACTCAGAAATACCTATCCCTAGAAGGGTTCCTAGTGATAACACGACCCCTATCAGCCACATCTCCCCCAATTAACATGGCCATCAATGTGGGTTCAAGGGTGGACGCTAAACGTCGGTCACATCATTCATGCAACTCGTGCTCGATCTTTCGACCATCCGTGTTCTGAGGCCACACTTCTATGGCGTGCTAGTCTCGCTAACTCAACATTAGTGTATTCGCTGTGAAACATGGCTTACACCCACTATATGCGAATGTAGATATGTCTGACACCCAGTCACCCTGGGTCGCCTCATACCGAAGAACTTTCTTGGTGGTGCACACTAAGAGGGAACACAATCGTTGGTAATTTTAATAGGGATCATCTTATTGGGCTACCGTCGAGTATCTAATACTAGCACACAATAAGATATACGAACAATAACATTGAATGTAAATGCAATGTGATATGGTCCTTCACGTCGTGATCTCCATCCGTCGTCACCGGATTTCGGCGCTAGGGTTCCGGCGCCGTAGACACCAGGGTACCAGTATCTTTTCGGTGTGGTAGTTCGTCACCTCCGTCACTATCTACTACTACGTAACAAAAGGTAATCACTTTACCTTTGCCACAACCATATCACAAAGCAACGCCTCCTACAAAACAAAGTTAGACGCCTCCACTTTATCGTTGCATGTTTTACGTGGCTGAATGGGCTTTCGCACAAGAACCGTCCTTACCTACGAACTTTCAGCACAACGCTGATCAAGTAGTTGTCTCTACTACACCCCTTTCGGGGCCCTCCGGTGCAAATGGCATACCAACTAATGCGAGAGAGACAGACACCCCCTAAGCCACTTTATACGTTACAAGTCGTATGTCAAGCATGGACCAGTCTCGTGAATGAACGTGTAAAGTCGGTTGGGGGCCGCTTCATCAAGCATTACTATGGTATACACAAGTACATGTGGGAGGGTAACAACTAAAAGATCAACGCCCACACGCTAGATCTTGTGTGTTCTACCCATACTAGCATTACTACGCATAGATCTAGCTTTGATACCACTGTATGGGTTCCACATATGAAAACAATAATTTTTACCCTACGCCCCTGAACCCCTGATGTTGTCAGGACCTATCTATTAGTAATACAGTAACAAGAGGGGATTTTCGGGAACTTATCCTTGAAGACCGAAAAGCATTGTCAACGCTCAGGAGAGCGTGGTTGATGTAGACGAGCCGAAGCCGACCTCAAGGTCGTGATGAAGTCCTTGCGCTCCTGTGGCTCAACGACTTGAGTGCCTCAAGTGCGACACCTCGCGGGGAGTTACACACGTCCGGTGCCTGACGATGAATCCCGCTTCCCCGATCCAGTAGTAGTTGCGGAAGTAGAGCTCCTCGATCCGAATCCCGCAGCGCGACGGCGCTCCGCGGTGAAGAGGTCTCTTGTTCGTCCAGTCTAGACTTGGGACCGCGGTCACGAGAGAGAGATAGATAGAGAGAGAGAGAATATCAACTGGAGGTCCTCCCAAAAGTGAGAAGACCTTTATTTATTATTGAGTGTATTTATCTGGCCAAATACCCCCACTATATATAGGGGAGGGGAGGTAATACCTCCCTCAAAGTCCTAGGGTGGGACTAAAGGAGAGGAGAGGTGGGGAGGCGTGCCGGCCAGCCCCTACCCATGGGCCCCACGTGGGGCTGGCCTACTAGGGCCACCGGCCACCCCTAGGCCTCTCCTAGGGGTGTGGTCCCCTCTTGGGCCCTTTTCCCTCCGGGAATTGGCCCATTAAGCCTTTTGACCTTTTAATTGATTTTCTCTTTTATTAAATAATTATAAATAAATGATTAGATCATTATTTAACATTCATTCACATATTATTCAACCTCCGTGACTATGGAACACCTTCCACCTCCACTCCGGACATCCTCCGGAATTACCGAAACTCTTTCGGTTTTCTCTCTACTATTCTTCGGCGATTCTTTCGATCCTATAAACACTCTCCAAGCATCATCAAGCCCTTAAGCATGATACCCCACGGTTTGGGAACACTCCAGACATGGTCGGGACACTCCCGCACCAATGATCGACAGAGGGACCTGGATGGCCATGTGACCCCTGTGCGTTCCACGAAGATCTTTTGTCATTTAAACCGAGACAGTCATGTCTTATTCCCTTTGTCTCTCGATACTTGCATTTCCCGAGATCTGATTAATGACATCACCCTGTCATGTTCAATCTCGTTACTGAACAATGCTACTTGAGTCATTCCGACAAGTGATATCCCTATGATCAAATCACACGCTGCGTGGCTATTGGATATAACCTCTCCAAGTGGGTCCTTGAGTATCTTTCCGTCACGTGGACGGACAAATCCCGCTCTTGACATATATTGCCTCAACGGTTCCCTCCGAGTACCTGAACACACCTCTATAACCACTGTATTACCAAGTGGCGTTTGATGCTATCAAAGCACTCTCGGGAGACAGTGATTGATATAGCCTCACGGTCTAAGAAATAGTCTACAAGGATCCATTTCTAATCATCGTAACTTGAACTTCGTGACATGATCGGGTCACGATGTTTAGGTTGGGTATTGGTTCATCATCTCATTCTCATAACGAGTTGACTCCATTTCCAACTAGCATAAATGCCAGATGATTAGGAAACTTGATCATCTGTTGACCAATGAACCAGTGACTAGAGTTTCACTGGGAACCCCTGGTTGTTTATATATCACACGTGTATTGATGTTTCCACTCAATTCAATTATAGCATGATATAAAACTTAATCATAAACTATATGAAATATGATAATGGTCCTTACTACTATTTGTCTCTAGGACATATTTCCAACAATACCTACATGGAAAACCGAAGTTGGTCCCATGGTTCCACCGGTTTCCCTCTATTTGACCCATAGCGGGATTTTCCTCCTACAGGTCTAGCACTTCTCTAAGTTTTATCGCATGCAACTATAGATGGTCATGCCCGAGAGTTAGGTACTACATATATGGACATTTCACCACATTTGTGCATGTAATCTAGGGCCACACGCATGTTTTCTTGGCATTCTAGCGCCCAGGCGGTCCTTCTCCAGCGAAACCCTAATCTGAGGGCCCCACGGGTCTAACCCCTAGCATTCTCCGTACAAGGGTTGACCAATATACTTTTTTGTTGATTTAGAATTGTTTAGATCATACCTACATGGAAAACCAAGGTTGGGTCCATGGTTCCATTGGTTAGTCCTGTTGGTGGGTTGTGTGTCGGAGAAAGCGGCGACGAAGACCAGGAGCTCTTCGAAATCAAGCCCGTGCAATCGTGTCCAACTCGTTGGGGGCCATGGACACGTGTCATGCCTATCGGACAACATAAGTGCATAGGACAAGTGCTGGAAAAATACAAGTGTGCCATATATAGCGTAATACAAAGAAGTCACCGCAAGATTATGATTGGTGTAATGGTATATGCATTTTAGTTGCAGCAGTTGGTCGTGAGTTTGAACCCCCTCGCATATAGTTTTACCTGAATTCTTGTGAGCACAGCTGTGCTGAAACGACGCCACGAGCGCACACGCTAGACGACAATCGAACACCGCGAGCACACACGCTAGACGACAAACAAACACATATTGCTTTATTTCTCCCATCTCCCAGCTACCCCACACAACTCCTCTATCTCAAGCATGGTTCCCCGACTCGTTCGATCTTCCCTACCACGTGCGGTGACGCTGGCAGACACTAGAATGCGCTCGCTGCCAGCATCCCCTCTAGCACATGTGACCCCATGATACATTGCAAATGTATCTATAATTTTTGATGTTCCATGCTTGGTTTTATCTACTTTCTTGTGTTTTGTCCACACTTTGGAGTACTTTTCATATGATTTCTTGGACTAACCTATTAACAAGTGCCACAGTGCCAGTTGCCTGTTTTCTGCTGTTTTTGGTTCCAGGAAAGTCAGAAAATCAATATTCTCGGAATTGGACCGGACAAAAGCCAAAGTTGATATTTTCCCGGAAGACTCACGGAGCCAGAAGGAGAGTCGGAGAGGGGCCACAGGGTGGCCACACCACCCCATGGCGCGGGTCCCCCCAGGCCACGCCAGGGCATGGTGTGGGCCCCCTGGCCGCCACCGACCTTGCCCTCTGGCCTATAAGAAGCCTCCCGAGGCATAAACCCTAAATCATCAAGCCTCCAGCCACAAAAAGTTCCGCAGCGCCGCCGCCACTGAAGGGGAGATTCGGGGGACAAAAAGTCTCTGTTCCGGCACCCTGCCAGGATGAGGAAGTGCCCCCGGAGCCATCTCCATCGATCTCCACCACCATCTCCATCACCATTGCTGATTCCCATGATGAGGAGGGAGTAGTTCTCTCTCGAGGCTAAGGGTTCTACCGGTAGCTATGTGTTCATCTCTCTCTCTATGCATGGTCATATTGTGATCATGAGCTTGTAATCTATAGATCTACCTTGCTACTCAAGTGCTTTAATAGATCTCTTCTCTCCCCATGTGTGTGAAAGTGACAGTGTGCACACCATGGTGGCACTTAGGCTAGAGATTACAAATACTTGTTATGAGTTATATTTGGAGTTGGATATCTTTATGAAATTGTGGTGTTTGTTGGACTCATCTAGTACTCAAGGTGACAGTGTGGGGTTTTCTAGATGGGAAAGGCTTACTTTGAGGTGTGCTGTTATAGCCCTACCATCGATTAGTGTCCAACCGGAGAGTAGTTAAGAGTAGTATCATGAAGATAATATATTTATGAGAGAGTGATCACTAGTGAAAGTATGACCCCCTTGTTTCTAAGAATTGATACACCGTTTGCTACTAGATCTGTTACATGTTTGCTTGCTTCCATCTTTATTTCAATTTTCCTTTAGTATTTTCCACGCCATCAAGCTATTTTTATCACCATTACCACTTATAATTATCTATACCACTTGTATTTCACTATCTCTTTGCCGAACTAGTGCACCTATACACCTGACAAGTGTATTGGGTGTGTTGGGGACACAAGAGACTTTTTGTATCTTGATTGCAGGGTTGCTTGAGAGGGAATACCTTTGACCACTTCCTCCCTGAGTTTGATAAACCTTGGGTGATCCACTTAAGGGAAAACTTGCTGCTGTTCTACAAACCTCTGCACTTGGAGGCCCAACAACTGTCTACAAGAATAGAAGTGCGTAGACATCACCCCACCCCCGGCTTCCTCCTCAGCACCCACCACCGGCCTCCTCTCTAGCGCTCACGCCCCCGATCAAGTCCCTCCACCCCTGCACATGAGATCCTCGCATCATACTGCTCTCGTGTCGGATGAAGAGGATGAGCGAGGAGTGGAGGCTATGCGGCACTTGGCTGGTCTCTAGGACGGCGACAACGTCAGCACGACAAAGTGGTGACAACGACAACTTCGGGTGCGCGCAAGAAGCTCGCAAGAAATGATGAGGTGGGGCGTGGAATCGTTAGACGATAGCAACGTGGTTCCCTACACAAGTAAAACAGCTGTTATTATTGCTCCGTAGCAACACGCAGGCAACTTATGAATTGAACTCTTATATTTTGGGTTATGCTTAAAATAAATAAATGATAGGAAAACATCCTTTGTGTTTTTTGAACCTTGCAAAATTATTTAGAAAAATTGCTAGATATTCACAACTCTAGGTGAGAGTGGAAATCCCACCATGATTATTTCTGTCAAATGTGCGATGATGATTGTTTCAATACCTCCACTCATGCGCTATGGCCAATGGTCGATGGGAATAATCCTGTCGGATTTACAAGATCTAGAGAAAACATCGATGTGTGGCTGAGTGACACATTGTAAGAGTGGGGTGACTATGAAGTACAATTTCAATGTTGTTTGAGTGAAAATACTACGATGCACAATGTCGGTGCAATGGTGAAAAATGAAAATGGATGACAAATGCATTATTTCCATGCTTTTGTGGTTCTATGTTTCATGAGAGAGAGAGAGAGTAGATACAGGGATAGAGAGGGAGATAGTTTGAGTAACCCAAGCTACAAGCTCTTACGGAAGGTGCACCATTGACGTTAAAAATGTTGATTGAAATGATCCTTTGTTTGTAGCTCATCATAGATATTCACATGCATCATGTTTACATGTATGACATGTAAGAAACTTGAGGTCCGGTGGCAACGCACGAATATATAACTAGTTAAAATTAAATTAGTGTCTACTAGGCACGAGTCGTAGGCTTCTTTTCCTCACATTATTCTCCTGGCGGAATCCATCACTAGTACAAACGCGTGACTTAGAGATGTCAATTTCTCATGGGCCTCAACCGGTTTATCGTTCTGACTCAAGCTCATAGCTTCTAAGAGCACACCACCTGAGCCGGTTTTTCTTTGTGGCTCTAAGATACGAGACCTCGGACGGTGCAAATAGGAAAATGCCTCTAATATGCACGAGATTGAGACAGCCCGTATTTCTGACCGCTTGTAAGAACTCCTCAACCTCAGACGGCCTATACTAGGGACCGTCTCCAATAGTCAGGCAATGTGAGTCATATTCTAACAAAGACTGTCTCCATAACTAGCGTGCCTAGAAGCGGCTTTTAAAGTGACCGTCTCCAGTGTGTGTAAACCATTTTAAATAATAGCATGTTAATTCGAACTCGATCATAGATGACATGACACATAATCATGATTCAGCAAACAGGTAGACACATTAACTAAAGAACTTATAGCAGCTCGATCACGGCAACATTAGCCAGATAGTTGGAGAAATCCATGCAAATTTAGCCATTACACGTTATGGCAGTACATATATACAAAGTGCAGTCCATTAATTAATCAGCTAGCATAATTAGTACTCTCTAACAAACCAGGATTGCATTTATAATCGACCGCCCGGTGGAAGTTGTTGAACCAGAATATGTACCTCTCCATTATCTTTTTCATCAAAGCAGAAAAGGACAATGCTATCCTGCTTTAGGTTGAAGTTTCTCACAACCTTCTCACATCTAGTCGTCAAGATTGCATTTGACCCAACTCCCATCTTCATCCTAACCATCTTTGGTTTTTTGCTCTTCATTTGCCAAACATGGACATCAATAGGTTCATCAAGACGATTCTTTAGGTATTTTCTTGTGAACTCAACTCCAAAGTCTGGGAAAATATAGAGAATTGAAGAATTAGCATGCTTATGATTACTGGAAGTATTTAAATATCACATGGTAGCTTATTGATAACATGATCAAGAATATATCATCTTACCAGCTTGCACTTCTTTTTCATGACAGATGAATAGGGCAGTCTGTAGACGTAGTACTTGATTTTTGGTGGAAATTCAGGTTCACACCAGTCTAAGAGGAAGTCTACATGAACTTATTTAAGATACATGTCATTTCCAAAAGGCTCTGCTTATCAAAATCAGTGTCCCCCTTGTGTTGATGCTCTGATGCAACAACACATAAAAATTTCAATGTGGTGGAATATTAATGTCTACTGTGTAAACACATACAAAACAGATGACTGCAATTTTGATGTTCCTTTGATACCTCTAAACTCAATCCTCTCAGTGGACTCTTCATCTGTTGACTGGAATTCAAAACCACCAAAGTTAATGCAAAAACTGTCATTGCTAGAGAGCGTGACTGCATCATCACTGCAGGTTCCCATCTGTTAAATAGGTACAGACAGAGAGCATCTTAATACAATCAAGGTGCAAGCGGACTAATGAAGTGATAATTAAATCTCTATTGCTGGAATTGACAATTGCATATTTTGAGATTTATACAAGGGGAAAAGAGTTGGGACAGATGCAGGCCGGCTGGGGGAGGCACCGCCGGGTCTTTGCAGCTTGGTAACCCTGAACCTTAAATTCGAGAAGCAAAATGGCAAATTTCATGGAAAAATTCCTAAATCGAAGTGCTGATTTAGGGTTTGGGGGGTTTGGATTTCACGCATACCTACCTGGACGGCGAAGGGGTCCTCAGAGGCGAGGGAGAGCATCCGCACCGCAGGGGACCGGAGGCGGTGGTGGTGGAGGACGGCAGCGGTGAACAGTGGTTTGGGCGTGCGGGGAAGAACAAAAGTGGCAAAGATCTGAAATATTTGTCCAAATATTTTCAAATATTTGGTGCCAAGTACTAGCCTCAGATGGATGCAAGTGTAAAAAGTCTCTAAGAACGTCCGTTCTTCGAATATTTCACATTTTGCTGCCAAGTACTGGACGACTAGTAATTTGAAAAGAGCTAATATTCAGAACTCCGGATATATTCGGAACTCTGGCATTTGATTATCATATTTGAGAATCATTGATAATTTAAAGCAAAGAAAGGTGCGTATACATGCTTGCTAGAGTGAAACTGAGTCCCCTAAGACTAAATCAGGTTCATAAATTGAAGAAAATAATTGGTGTAGTACAAACCTTGGATCTTTACCTTAAAAGGCATGAAGACTAGTGTTCATGCGCTTTGATGCAGAGAAATAGAGCACAAGTGTTTTGAATTTGACTAATTCAAATGTTTAATCACGAAGTTAGATCATTTGGTTACTTAATTATGAATTTTTCACCAATATAACCTTTTTTCATGTATTCTTTGAAGGAAATCTCGTTGAGTGAATATTCGGACATCTGGATATATTTAGAACTCTAGATTTTGTTAATCCTAAATTTTGAGAGAAATAAGGTGCAAATGTTTTCAATTTGATTAATTCAAATGAGGTCCATACCATGATGTAGAGCAATAAGCTACAACCGTTTTGAATTTGACTAATTCAAATGTTTAATGCCGATGTGAGATCATTTAGGCCCCATTTGGCATCAAAGTATGGCATTAAATACTTTGAGGTGTTTGGATCCATAAAATAATATGGTTTCAAAACTGAAGTATTCTCCAAAATTATGTTTTTTTGAAGTATTTAAGAAAGAAGTCAGACCCTCTTTTTCTAAAACTGAGAAAAGCAGAAGTATTGCTTTGCTAGGCAATAGAATACTATGGTATTGATATACTTCATTTTAGAAAAAAGAGGGTCCACAAGAGATATATTGGTAGTGTGCATGATCAGTAATATAAATGAGTAGATTAATATAAGGTAGTGTGCATGAGCATGATCAGTAATATAATCGAACATTAGAAATTTTAAGGAACTCCATATGAAGGAGTAGATTAATATATATATATATATAGAGAGAGAGAGACGAGGTTCACGAGAGATATATTGTCTTACATGCAACCAGGGTAATAATTATCTTAAACAAAATAAAAACAGGGGCAGCAGCAGAGAGATTGGGACATGGAGACGCCTAGCAGGGGCAGTAGCAGGAGGCCGGGACAGTCTACTCGAGGGGATATAGGTTAGTCCTGACATATTTCTAGAGGAATTTGCCGAAGGCTATATCCCGTGCCAAGGTCTTCGGCTGATGTCTTCGGCCTTAGCTTTTGCCAACATCCACCACGTGCTGGATCATTCTATCGAGGTCCGTGTCAATTGCTCTGCCACAAAATAGGCAAACCAGTTTCTCCTACGGTAGAAAGGGATTTGCCCACACCGTAGCCGCCTCAGCACATAGCGGCTCTTGTTGTCCCTAGAGTACTTGCTATCGTCCATTTCATCAGAATCCTCCTGTTGATTTTTAAGAACATAACTTAGAACTCATACATATGATTGAACTGTATTACAACTCAAAAATTGATAACATATATGTAAGACAATATTAAATTGATATGAAAGAGAATGCATCTCAACAATAGTTTGATCATTTCATATATCATTTCATCTCAAAAAAATGACAATTAATTGGATTAGAGTATATGTAGAACAAAGATTATGGCCTCATAAGTTTCTTCAGGGATGGTGTAAGTGAACCAAGTACCAATTGCACAACCTATTGTTCTTGTACATTGCCCCGGGTTCGCTAACTCATCCCTGAAAAATCTGAACCAATATGTCTGCCTCTTTTTTGGGGCAAATTTGAATCATTGGCCACAATAAGAAATTAAAATATAATCCTACGAAACAATATTTAGGGATATACATATTCAGGTACAAAAACAATCCTAAATATTGTAATTAGAAATAACAAAAAACCAAACAATCTTCAGGTACATGTAGAAACAAGTTATGATCAAAACCATGCATATACATATCCAACATACAAATAATTCAAAGATCATAAATATAGTTCCATATGAAAATAAATCAAGGACCTCATATTTTTTTCAGAGATGGAGTTGGTGAACCGAAGTACCAATTGCACAACCTATATTATTTGTGTACATTGCAGCCTCAGGTTCATCAACCCATTACTAAAAAAAGACACCAACAAATGTGGCACCACTACACTCTTTTGGGCAAATTTCAATCATTGGCCTTAGTGAGAAATTGAAATGTAATTCTTATACATTATGAATGCATATAATAACAATTCAAAGATCATAGTTTTATGAATGTAGAATAAATCTGGGGGTCTCATAAGTTTCTTCAGCGATGGCTTTAGTGAACCAAGTACGAATTGCACAACCTATTGTTCTTGTGTATTGCCATGGGTTCGCTAACCCATCCCTGAAAAAATCTAACACCAATGTGTCTGCCTCTCTTTTACGCAAATTTGAATCATTGGCCACAATAAGAAATTGAAATGTAAAAGAAAACAATCCTAAATATTGTAATTATAAATAAAAAACCAAACAATCTTTAGGTACATGTAGAAACAACTTATGATCAAAACCATGCATATACATATATGCATCATACGAATCATTCAAATATCATATATATAGTTCCATATGAGAATAAGTCAAGTGCCTCATAATTTTTTCAGAGATGGAGTTGGAGAATTAAAGTACCAACAACACAACATATATTGTTTATGTACATTGCTGCCTCAGGTTCACCAACCCATCCCTAAAAAAACAACACCATCTTATGTGTATCCCCTTGCACTCTTTTGGAGCAAATTTCAATCATCAGCCTCAATGAGAAATAGTTCGAAGATTATAGTTCATATGTGTAGAATAAATCTAGGGCCTCATATTTTTTTTAGAGATGGGGTTAGCAGACCAAATTACCAATTGTACAACTTATATTGTTGTGCATTGCCTCAGGTTCACTAACCATTCCTAAAAAACTTGACACCATCATATGTGGCTCCCCTTGCACTCTTTTGGGGCAAATTTAAATCATCGGCCTTAGGAGAAATAGTTCAAAGATCATAGTTTATATGTGTAGAATAAATCTGGGCCTATGTTTTTTTTAGAGATGGAGTTAGCGAACCAAAGTACCAATTGCACAACTTATAATGTTGTACATTGCCTTAGGTTCACTAACCATTCCTAAAAAAATCTAATACCATCATATGTGTCTCTCCTTGCACTCTTTGGGGGCAAAATTGAATCATTGGCCTCAGTAAGGAATATAAATATAATGTTATATGCATGTTGTGTATCGAAATCAACACTCAGCTAGCTAACCCTAAAATCCTTAACCAAATGTTATAGATCAATTAAATTTATAGCACAAGAAGAACCGTATGAACAACAACAAGTTAAGCAAATGTAAATTTACTAGATGCCAGATGAGCAGATCTAATCAAATATCCAAAACAATCGACCGTTCAAACCATATATATTCCCTACTTTAAGAGCAAAAGAATCTATAGACGATTGAGTAAATCCTACGTATGAACAGTAAAATATGCGGCTGCGACTAGAGAAGCTAGCAAAGTAGTACCTTAGACTCCTCATCGGAGACCTCCTTCTCGAACTCGTCCTTCTCCGCGATTGCGTCGACGATTTCTTGTTGGAGGATGGGGTCATTGATGTAGAGCACCGAGTTGCCTCCACCTGTCACCGCATGCCCCTCATCCAGATCTATCGTTGGCACCACAATGTTGTCGGCCACTTGCTGCTCGACGACGATGGTGACTGGATAGACGGAGCCTGAAGCCTCAACGGCGCGGTGATGAGCGGCGTGCGTGCCCAGAGAAGCCGCCTCCACCTACTCGGCAACGATCGAGCCATCTCCTGCTGAGCCTCCAACTGGATTTACCTCCAGCTCGTCTCCACGCGTACGCTTCATAACGCAGCTAGAGAGGGCGGTGGTGCAAGCGAAGAAGCTTAGGCGCACATAGAAGGTGTAGATTGGGGTTTTGTGACTAGATAGATTGGGGAAAATGACATGAGCTTGTGGAAGAAGAAGGCCGCACGGGTTTCTATATGCGGGACCGTTGGTAGTTCTCGAGTGGACACGTGGGTGTGAACTCATGTGGGTGGGGGGATAGCACGATCTGCACTTTCTAATTGCATTAACACGCGTATGCTACCTCGGGAACGTGCACGACGCCAATTTTCGAGACGAGTGGCATAATTAATGGTCTGCCTCAGTAGACACCTAGAGGCGATTAATATTTCTAACCGACCGTGGTTGAGTGATCTAGAGAGACGACCAATAATTTTAATCGTCTCAGGTTCAATTTAGAGGCGGTTTCCTTTATAGACTGGCTGAGGGGGGATTTGTACTAGAGACGGTGCAGATTAACAACCATCTGAGATTATAGTTAGAGGCGGTCAAAAAATTACGACCGCCAGAGGTTGATGAACGCAGCCGGTGATTTGTATTTTTGGGATAAACCGGTTTTAGGCACAGTCTCTAAGTAACGAGTTTGTAGTAGTGCGTAATCCCCAGTTTATCCCAAATATTAACAAAGAAACTCTCGATGTCTACCACAATGCGATCATAAGCACTACATGTGACGACCCGATCTAGGATCAGAATCACATAGTAGGATTCAACAGGAGGTGGATATTGGGTGAGGGAAGCAAGCACTAGGTGTGAGGATCAGAGACAGAGGGTGAGAGCTGCATCAGCGTTTTACTCATTTGATGGTTTGAGTCAATTACATCGATCGGTAATTATATATCACACCACCAGTCGGCACACACATGGCCCATGTGACCACACACTTACATGACCCAAGGCCCAGCTTCAGCTCTCTCATGTCACAACGTAACCTGCAGATTCAGTTGACATCTTCAGAGGTTGCAGGTGTGACAACGACTGCCTCTTGAGAAGCAGGGTCGTCCCAGATTGGAGCTGTAGGGTAGCGATGGCGGAGCATGTCATAGTCCTCCTAAGTGGCTACCTCCACCGATAGTGTAGACCACTGTATCAAAAGCTTAACCACCGGTGCCTGCCCTTTCTTCCTCATGCGGCGATCCAGAATGACTGCATGAACCGACGAGTATTCAGGTGTGAAGGGCTTGAGCTGCGACACATGGAAGACGACACCTGAGCATCCTTAGGCAAGGCTAGTTTGTATGTGAGAGAGCCAATTTGTTTCTCGATGGTAAAGGGGCCAAAGTACTTGTAGGCCAACTTCTTGCAAGGTCGATTTGCCACTGTGGATTGAGCATACAACAGTAGTTTGAGGAGGACTTGGTCACCCACAGTGAAAGAGTGCTCTGATTTGTTCCTGTCTGCCTTCTTCTTGAATCTATCTTGAGCACGGACAAGCTGAGCCCGAAGGTCAGCTGTGTGGACCGCCGAATCCAAGGCTTCTCCATTGTTCCCCAGCAGTATCCTAGGTGAGCATTGCCCCTAGATTCGGTTCATGTCCGTACATGGCCTGAAAAGGAGAGAAATTCAGAGAGGCATGGTGGCTAGAGTTGTACCAAAAATCTGGTGTCGGAAGCCAATGTTGGGCCAGGTCCCTCCACACGGAGGTGTGTTGGCAGCCCAACATCAGCCCGTGAAGTCCAACACGTTTCAACTGTTGATCGATGTTCGTATCCAATGGCTGAGGTGCTCCTTGAGAGAGGAGTATAGAAGAAAACCCTAGCCACCCTTGGTGGTGTGTGGGAGCAAAGTGATCAAGTGAGAGAAGCAAGCCATCGTGGCTGCTACTGAGAGAGGGTGAGAGAACACACAAGAACACCACAACCTAGTGAGAAGAGAGGAACAAGAAGGAGAGGTGATTTCTGTCCAGATTTCTGAGATCTGACCGGTCTGTCTTCAAGCTGGTGTTTGGAGGCTCAAAGGTGCTTGGATTGACTCCAAACTTGGTGAGCTCATTCCTTGCTTTGAGTAATTCGATCTGGTTAGCTGGTTTGAGGTCTGGGTCAGTGTAGCTTCAGATTTGGAAGCGGTTTATTCAGTTCGGACTGCTACAGTTTCAGCACAGAGCAGTTTTGGTAGACGAACAGTTTGGGCAGGCAAACGGTGTCCGATTAACCTGAAATTTGGTGTGTATGTTGGGTACTCGTATGTCAGCTTGTCTGCCAAGTTTGGTGCTGATTGGATCTGCAGTTTAACAGCAGTTTACTGATTACCAAAGGGGACAGAAACTGAGATACTCTGCTTTGCTGTAATCTTTCTCTCAAGTGGTTGTTGTTGTTGCCGGTTGGCAACGTGCTGAGTGTGTTGTATATCTCTAAATGTTCTAGAGAAGACTCCGTACCCAGGTTGCTCATAGTGAAGCTCGCGTGGACCGGTTGGTCCGTACCCGTGGTTTTTTCCTCCTCACTTTGAGGTTTTTCCACGTAAATCCTTGTGTCACATGTGCATGTGCTCGTTGTTTTATTTCCGCTGCATATCTATTGATTGAAACTATCCTTGAAGGTTCGCCGCAGGCAGAAGCGTGGGAGGTTGTGTGTCTGTCTCCTCCTCTCAACCCCAACAAAGTGGTATCAGAGCTGAGGCTCAGTTTTGTATTTTATTTTCAGAGCAAGGTATGTTTTGGGCTGATTGCATTTGCTTGTGGTGAAAGATGGAAGTGAATACCAACAGAATGATTTTTTTGAATGGTACAAATTATCAATCTTGGAAGTGCAAGGTGAAGGACTTGTTATATGTGAAGGATTACTGGATGCCGGTATTCTCCACTGAGATGCCCAGCGATATGAAAGAAGATCAATGGGAGGTACTTCATCTCTAAGCTTGTGGGTTCATTCGCCAATGGGTGGATGATAATGTTTTGAACCATATTATTGAGGAGACACATGCATGTACCTTATGGCAGAAATTGGAGGAGCTGTATGCCCGCAAAGAAGGTACCAACAAGATGTTCTTGATCAAGAAATTGATGCGTTTGAGGTACAAGGAGGGCACTCCAATTGCAGATCATGTAAACGAGTTTCAGGGCATTATAAATCAGCTATCTTCAATGGGAATTACATTTGAAGATGAAGTCAGAGCCTTGCTGCTACTTGGCTCATTACCAGACACTTGGGAGACCTTTAAGGTCACCGTGTCCAATTCATCACCTAATGGAGTTGTCACTTGGAACCTTGTGAAGACCAAGGTACTAAATGAAGAGTCTAGAAAAATTGCTGATAAGGACGATTCTTCCTCACATTCGGAAATGTTAGTGACCGAGTCACAGGGAAGAAGCAAGAGTAAAGGTCCGAGTAAGGGAGGAGAAAGAAGTAGAAGCAAATCAAGAGGCAAAGACAAGTATGCTGTTGTTATATTCCATCACTATCGTGAGAAGGGCCACATCAAGTGGCATTGTGAACAATGGAAGAAAGACAAAAAGAAAAAGAAGAAAGTTCAGAAACAAACCGATAGTGATAGTGACAACGAGGGAGGCCGGATTGCTGCGGTAGAGGAGATCATGTTTCTCATGCATGAAGAACATGATGGCAGCGGTGTTTCCACCATTGAGGAGAGGATCACTGTAGTTTGTGATGATACCATCAGCCTTGCAGATGGTGATGAGATGACTTGGATTCCGGACAGCGGTGCTACCATACATGCTACATCTCGTAGAGAGCTCTTCACCAACTACACAACGGGTGATTTTGGTGTTGTGAAGATGGGAAATAATGATAGAGCAAAAATCATTGGAAGAGGAGATGTGCACTTGGAGACTGAAAATGGTACGACACTAGTCCTCAAGTCGGCGAGGCATGTTGAGGCCCTTCGGCTCAACATTATCTCAGTTGGATTGCTTGATAAAGATGGGTACTTGAGCAGATTTGGAAATACATAGTACAAGCTCACCAAAGGAAATCTGATTGTTGCTAAAGGTAACATGGTTTCAGTTTTGTATCATGTTCATGCTAAGCTTTCTGCTGCTTGTGTTAATGCGTTGCAGAAAGAGGATGCGTGTGCCTTATGGCACAAGAGGCTTGGGCACATGAGTGAGAATGGGATGACGGTGCTAGTGAAGAAAAATCTGTTAAAAGGTGTGAAGGATGTTCACATCAAGAAATGTTCAGATTGTCTAGCGGGGAAGCAACACAGAGTTGCGTTCAAGAGTCAACCTCCTCACAAGAAGGCCGAGGTGCTGGACTTGATACATTCCGATGTTTGCAAAATGTCAGTGAGGTCATTGGGTGGAGCAAAGTACTTTGTCACATTTATTGATGATTTTTCCAAAAAAGTTTGGGTCTATGTGTTGAAGAACAAACATCAAGTACTAAGTATGTTCAAGCAATTCCAAGTCTCAGTTGAGAGAGAAACTGAGAATAAGATCAAGTGCATTCGCACTGATAATGGGGGAGAGTATATTGGCCCATTTGATGCCTATTGCAAGGAATTGGGAATTAGGCACCAATTTACTCCTCCGAAGACACCACAGCTGAATGGTCTTGCTGAGAGGATGAATAGGACAATTGTTGAGAGAGTTAGATGCTTGCTATCGAGTGCAAAGCTACCTAAACATTATTGGGGTGAGGCTTTGTCGACTGCAGTTTATCTTATTAATCTCTCACCAAGTTATCCATTGCAGGGAGATGTTCCAAACATGGTCTTTTATGACAAGGACGTCTCATATGAGCACCTGAAGGTTTTCGGGTGCAAGGCCTTTGTTCATATCCCTCAAGATGAAAGGTCAAAGATTGATTCAAAGACACGACAGTGTATATTTCTTGGCTATGGAGGTGATCAGTTCGGCTATAAGTTGTATGATCCAATAGCAAGAAAGGTTGTGAGAAGGCGTGATGTTGTGTTTGTTGAAGAACAAACAATTGAGGATATTGTGAAGACAAAGGTGCAGGCTCCGGTGCAAGTTCCGGTGCATGTTCCTCCTCGAAATTAGCCGCAAGACATATCTGATTCTGACCCAGTTCCTACAAATTCAGTTGAAGAAGAAGCTGAAGATGATGATGCAGAAGATGTGCAAGGTGATGCACATAGTGGTACAGGTGAGGATGCTCCCCAGCAGCAAGAGTATGATGCTGAAGAAGATGATCATGATCAGCAAGCACCTGAACCAGATAGTCCACCAGCTGCTCCACTCAGACGGTCCAGCTGAGACTGTGTTCCTTCCACCAGGTACGATTCAGACCAATATGTGGTGTTATTGTCTGATGGTTTAGAACCTGAGTGCTTTCAAGATGCAATGAAAGATGAGAACAAGAAGGAGTGGAATAAGGCTATGCAAGAAGAGATGGATTCCTTGCATAAGAATCATACTTATGAGCCGGTGAAGTTGCCTAAGGGCAAGAAAGTTCTTAAGAACAAGTGGGTCTATAGAATCAAGCAAGAAGAGCACACGTCACATCCAAGGTACAAGGCCAGACTAGTTGTAAAAGGATTCAGCCAGAGAAAAGGTATTGACTTTGATGAAATATTTTCTCCGGTGGTGAAGATGACATCAATCCGTATGATCCTTGGCATGGCAGCAAGTCTCAACTTGGAGGTTGAGCAAATGGATGTGAAGACAGCTTTCCTTCATGGAGAGTTGGAGGAAGAAATCTACATGGAGCAACCTGAGGGGTTTCTTGTTAAAGGCAAAGAATACTATGTGTGCAAATTGAAGAAAAGTCTCTATGACCCGAAACAAGCACCAAGACAATGGTACATGAAGTTTGAATCTGTCATGGGGGAGCAAGGCTACAAGAGGTGTAGCTTAAACCATTGTGTATTCATGCAGAGGTTCTCAGGTGATGATTTTATCATGTTATTGCTCTATGTGGATGATATCTTGATTGTTGGCAAGAATGTCTCAAGAATTGTTAGGCTAAAGAAAGAGTTGAGCAAAAGTTTTGCCATGAAAGACTTGGGTCTAGCAAAGTGTATTCTCGGCATGAGAATTGAGAGAGACAGAAAAGCCAACAAGTTGTACTTGTCTCAAGAGAAATATATTGAGAAGGTACTTTGCAAGTTCAAGATGGACAAGGCAAAGGAAGTGAGCTGTCCACTCACAGCTCATTTCAAGTTGAGTAAAAAGCAATGTCCCTCCACTGAAGAGATGGAAAAGGAAATGCAAAAGGTTCCTTATGCTTCAGCGGTTGGGAGTTTGATGTTTGCTATGGTGTGCACACGGCCTGACATTGCTCAAGCGGTTAGTACTGTGAGCAGATTTATGTCCAATTCAGGAAAACCACATTGGGAAGTTGTGAAGTGGATTTTGAGGTATCTCCGGGGCAACACTAATATGAAGCTTTGCTTTGGTGGTAGTGAGCCCAAGCTGATTGCATATTCAGATTCAGACTTGGCTGGAGATGTCGATGGAAGGAAGTCTACTTCAGGTTATTTGATTACCCATTCAGGAGGATCAGTGGCATGGCAAAGCAGGTTGCAAAAGTGTGTGGCGCTGAACACAACTGAGGCCGAGTTCATCGCAGTAACTGAGGCGAGCAAGGAGCTATTATGGCTGAAACGATTGGCTTGTGAGCTTGGTTTTGAGCAAGACAAGTATGTGTTGTTTTGTGACAACCAAAGTGCCATTCACCTAAGTAAGAATGCAAGTTTTCATTCAAGGTCAAAGCATATTGATGTGCGCTATCATTGGATTCGAGATGTGCTGAATTCCAAGCAAATGCAAATTAAGAAGGTGCACACAGATGACAATGGGGCTGATATGTTGACCAAGGTGGTGACAAGAGGAAATCTCGAGGTATGCCGTCGGCTCCCCGGCATGACTGCCGGTTGGCAGTGAGACCCTCCATGATGTTGGGCGGGGGAGTTTGTTGGGCCAGGTCCCTCCACATGGAGGTGTGTTGGCAGCCCAACATCAGCCCGTGAAGTCCAACACGTTTCAACCGTTGATCGATGTTCGTATCCAACGGCTGAGGTGCTCCTTAAGAGAGGAGTATAGAAGAAAAACCCTAGCCACCCTTGGTGGTGTGTGGGAGAAAAGTGAGCAAGTGAGAGAAGCAAGCCATCGTGGCTACTGCTGAGAGAGGGTGAGAGAACACCACAACCTAGTGAGAAGAGAGGAAGAAGAAGGAGAGGTGATTTCTGT
Source organism: Avena eriantha (assembly GCA_910589775.1). NCBI lineage: Eukaryota > Viridiplantae > Streptophyta > Magnoliopsida > Poales > Poaceae > Avena > Avena eriantha. Next base: position 144,515,128 of record OU342744.1, on the reverse strand, counting down.
CCAGATTTCTGAGATCTGACCGGTCTGTCTTCAAGCTGGTGTTTGGAGGCTCAAAGGTGCTTGGATTGACTCCAAACTTGGTGAGCTCATTCCTTGCTTTTAGTACTTCGATCTGGTTAGCTGGTTTGAGGTCTGGGTTAGTGTAGCTTCAGATTTGGAAGCGGTTTATTCAGTTTGGACTGCTGTAGTTTCAGCACAGAGTAGTTTTGATAGACGAATAGTTTGGGCAGGCAAACGGTGTCCGATAGACCTGAATTTGGTGTGTATGTTGGGTACTCGTATGTCAGCTTGTCTACCAAGTTTGGTGCTGATTGTATCTGCGGTTTAAGAGTAGTTTGCTGATTACCGAAGGGGACAGAAACTGAGATACTCTGCTTTGCTGTAATCTTTCTCTCAAGTGGTGGTTGTTGTTGTTGCTGGTTGGCAACGTGCTGAGTGTGTTGTATATCTCTAGATGTTCTAGAGAAGACTCTGTACCCAGGTTGCTCATAGTGAAGCTCGTGTGGACCGGTTGGTCCGCACCCATGGTTTTTTCCTCCTCACTTTGAGGAGGTTTTTCCACGTAAATCCCTGTGTCACCTGTGCATGTGCTCGTTGTTTTATTTCCGCTGCATATCTGTTGATTGAAACTATCCTCGAAGGTTTGCCGCAGGCAGGAGCGTGGGAGGTTGTGTGTCTGTCTCCTCCTCCCAACCCCAACAGCCAATGCCGCCATTGTTTCAGAGCGTCCTGGACTACAAAGATACATATCCATGCACTGGTTCACCCGCTCTGTCGGTCTGCGAGTGTTAAGCCGTGGAGTAGAGAAGCTTCATCCCAGCGGCAGCCAACATCCCGCGCCAAACTGAACTGGTAAAGATGTTGCCATGGTCAGACACAATCGTGAGTTGAACGCCATGGAGCTTGATCACATTGTCCTAGAGCGCCGCTGCCACTTGTGCTGTTGTAAACGGGTGCTTTAGTGAAACAAAATGAGAAAATTTGGTCAATCGATCCACCATAACCATGATGACCTTGAAGCCATCAGATTTCGGCAACCCCTCAACGAAATCCATACTGATATCTTGCCAAGGCTGTTGAGGAACCGGTAGTGGCTACAGTTTCCCTGCCGTCTTGACATGCTCATGTTTGGATTGTTGGCAGACTTGGAACCGACGAATGAAATCCTCCACAGCTGCCTTCAGGCCCTTCCATGCGAACAGCTTCTTGACTCGCTGATAAGTTGCAGTGACACCTGAATGTCCACCGATGGCACTCTGATGGAGAGCGCTTATGAGCTTTGTCTGCATGGCAATATTGGCACGAATCCACAAGCGATCCCTATAGCAAATCACGTCCTGGTTTAGAGCGTATCCTTCTTCATCAGGACTGCAGAGAGCCAGCTTCGCCAACAATTCCTAAGCTGCAACATGCGTCTCATATGTGATTATAACTTTCTGAATCCAACATGGCGAACAGATAGACATGGCATTTACTGACAGCAAGTGTCCAATGCAAGATAGAGCATCTGCTGCCCCGTTATCTGCTCCCCGTTTGTACTGAAACAAAAATTGCAGACCAACCAACTTTGGCATGGCCTTGCGTTGCAATTCAGTATCCAACTGCTGATCACCCAGGTTACACAAGCTTTTGTGATCAGTGACAATCACAAATGGGCCTCTCTGCAAATAAGCTCGCCATTTATCCATGGCCATCATCACGGCCAAGAACTCCTTTTCATATGTAGACAGTCGCTGGTTGCACACACCCAATGCTTTACTTAAATAAGCAATTGGATGATTGTCCTGTACCAACACAGCGATGATGCCATTGTCACAAGCGTCAGTCTCAATGGAAAATGGTCGATCAAAATTAGGCAGTGCAAGGACAGGTGTGTTGACCATGGCCAATTTGAGCTGATCTAATGCTTCTTGAGCCTGCTTAGTCCAGTGAAATCCTTTCTTGGTAAGCAACTGCGTCAGGGGCTTGGCAATGATGTGGTAGCGAGGCACAAATTTACGATAATAGTCAGTCAACCCCAAAAACCCACGTAATTCAGTTGTAGAAATAGGGACCGGCCAGGAGTTCATAGATTCTATCTTAGTACTGTCAGGTGCCACCCCATCCTGAGATATCACATGGCCCAAATACTCAATCCTATCTTGTGCAAAGGAGCACTTCGAAGCTTTAGCAAACAACTGGTGTTGTCGCACTAGAGCAAGTACCAATCTCAAATGTTCTTGATGGTCTGACAAGGTGGCACTGTAAACCAAAATGTTGTCAAGGAACACGATGACAAACTTGCGTGTATAATCAGCAAAAACAGAGTTCACCAGACATTGAAAAGTCGTTGGAGCATTTGTCAAACCAAAAGGCATAACATGAAACTGATAATGTCCTAGATGTGTTTTAAAAGCCGGTTTCTCCTCATCTTCTTGCCTAGTTGCCTCATACGAATCTGATGATAGCCTGCATGCAGGTCCAATTTAGAGAAGAACGTCGTGCCTGCCAATTCGTCCAGCAGCTCATCCACAATGGGCAATGGAAATTTGTTTTTGATAGTGACCACATTTAGACGTCTGTAATCAATGCAAAATCGCCATGTCCCATCCTTTTTCTTGACAAGCAAAACTGGAGCAGCATAAGGACTCATGTTGTGCAGAATAACCCTAGACCTGAGCATGTCTTGAACCTGTCGTTCAATCTCATCCTTCTGGATAGGTGAGTAGCGGTAGGGTTTAGTGTTAGGTGGTTGGGATCCTTCTTCCAGAGTAACATCATGGTCATATTGCATGTGAGGAGGGAGGCCTTTGGGCTCAGCAAAAACATCAGCAAATTTAGTTAAAATTTCTTTCACTTGCACTAGAAGGGAAGAAGTGTCAAGATTTGCAGTGTTCACTGATTCTAGTACAGCCATAGCCCAAATATCGTGGTTGTCATGAACTGTAGTCTACAATTTAGTGAATTCCATCAGTTGAAAAGGTGCCTTTGTGGCAGTCAACCCTTGCAACGTGACCCAAGTTCCTTGCTGATCAAATGAGATAGATTTGTGCTTCCAGCGGCATTCCATAGGGCTGAGCGAGTCCAACCAATCCATGCCCAATACACCATCACAGGCTCCCATTTCCAGTACACGCAACTCAGTGAGAAAGGTACTGCCCTGACATCGCCATTCCAGATTGCTAACCATTGTATCACAACTCATAAACTGGCCATTTGGCTATCTTGACAGGCACTTCAGATATGGGTACCTGGTGCAATCCAATGTTGTCAGCAAAATTCTTTTTGATGAAGCTATGAGTACTCCCAGAATCCAGAAGCAGAAGAATATTATGATTTCCCACATGAACTGGCAGACGGATGGTAGAATATTCAGTGCCTGCCATGGCCTATGCAGATAACATGCACAATTTAGGTGCTGCCGATTCAGGTTAATCTAGTAATTCTAGTGCATGAATTGCATCGTCATACAATAGTTCACCATGCTCACCCACTTGAATGGTCGGTAACTGGCTTGGCTGTTTGCACTGCTGTTCTCGTGAGTACTTGTCACCACATTTGAAACACAACCCATTCTCTCGATGAAAATTGAAGGGATTCCGTGGCAAAAAACAAAAACATTCCTACTACGATAACGCACCAACCTAAGATCCATCTATGGAGAAATACAGTAACAAGCGGGATACAATATTCATTACTTTGAAGACCGGACACATGATTACGTTCCCGCACAAATGGTGTTGATGAAGCCGAGCGTAGCATACCTCAAGATCTAGAAGGATTAAAGCTTTCAACACCACTAGTGGTAGTGTCTCGTCGAGTTTTACACGCGTACAGTGTAAACGATGTCTCCCAGGCTCCGATCCAGCAAGGCAGCGGAAGAAGAAGATCCGGACCGATTCTAACACCACGACGGCGTGCGCTGGGTGGCGAAACCTCTAACTCGTGTAGCACGTTCCTAACTTGGGAACACGCTGAGAGGGAGAGAGGGAATGGCTAATGCCAATGATTGAATTGATTAAGGAATTGGGGTGCATGACACCCCTATATATAGGAAAAACTAGGGTACTCCCACCCTCCAAGTCCCAGGGTGGGACTAAACTTGGGAGAGGTGGGAGGAAGGGCCAGACGACTGTGGGGATCGGCCCTACCCGCGTGGCCGAACCCACCTAGGGTTGGAGGGCGGGGTGGGAGCCCTCCCACCCTTGGCCGCATGGCCCTTGTGGCCCTAGGCTCCTCCCTCTTGGGCCAAGGCCCATGTGGGGGTTTTCCCTTTTTCTTTTATATTTAATAATTTATATTTAATATTAATTCATAATTAAATATCAAATATATTTTTAATTCCTCCTTATTCAAAACTCCTTTTGAATGGATTCCGAACACTTCGGTATTCTCTCCGGAACACTTCCGATTCTCACTTCTTATTTCTCTATCGGTCGAAGATTAACCCGCATCGTCGATTACCTTTAAGCATGACACCCTTACGGTTCTGAAATGTTCAGTCATGAAGGAGACATCTCCCCGATCAATGATCATCAGTGGTATCTGGAAACACATGATGATCCCTTCACATTCCACGAATTAGGTTCTTCGCTTGAACCTTCTAAACGTCGAGTTTTATTCCCTTTGCACAATGATATCTAGTTTGTTCAATACCTGATCTCATGTATATGTATACAGTTTGATCTCGTTAGTGACAAACACGTTTACTAGTTCTTGTGGTATCATATCTCTGTGACCTAGTCACATGCTTGCAAGCTCATTGATGTGATCTCATCGAGTGGGCCCAGAGTATATATCCGTCACTTGGATAGGAAAATCCCGATCTCAATCATATGTGTCAACTATTTATCTGGAATACCTGGAACACATCTTTATGGCCACCCAGTTACGGACATGACGGTTGATGTGATCAAAGCAGTCACGGGAGATAGTGATTAAACATGATCTCACGGTCGAAGGATTAAGTCACTACGCTTTGCTAGATATCGCAACGTTGAACATTGTGACTGGATCACATTGCAATTGTATGGTCGGGTGTGTGTATCACTACATTAAGTGATCTCATTGTTAGTTTACTATTTTATGTCAAGTCCATGATCGGGAAACCTCGATCATCATCTGCCCAACGAACTAGTACTAGAGGATACTAGGGACCTGGTTGTTTATATACCACACATGTACTAATGTTTCCTCTTAATAAAATTATAGCATGATACAAAACTATTATGAAAATTTAGAGATATAACAATAAAACAACTTTATTTATTGGCCTTTAGGGCATATCTCCTTCAAAAATCACATAGCTGGCGCTCTCGACCAAAATCATCGGCACCTGCTCGAGCTGCTAGGGTCGGTGCGATGGAAGTGACGCAGCTGCAACAGTTGGTGGACTGCCTGTGGGTGTAGAACGAAGACGAGGTTGACTTGATTCTAGTTCCTCCTCTTGAATGCAAGCCAACACGGTTTCTCTTATGATACTGTTAGGAGCATGAACTCGAACCACAACACGAATCCTTGATTTCAGACCCAATAGAAACCGAGTGATATAAAGATTTGGACTTAGTGCAGGATCAAGAGCCAATAGATGATACATATATGTCTCGAACTGCAACCAATACTCCACCACTGAACTTTTCTGCCGCAGCTGTAAGATTTGATGCATCTGCACCTCAAATTCGTTAGACCCAAATTTTTCCTAGAGCACTCTCGAGAATACATACCATGTCATCACCTGGTGAGTCCGTCATGTTACCTGCCAACACAAAGCTGCCCGGCCCTCAAAGTACAGTGAAGCAGTCGTGACACAGTTTTGTGGCGCTGTGCGATAGAGTTCAAAATACGAGAAGCATCGATCAAGCCAAAAGTTGGGCAGATTGCCATCCAACCTAGGGAAATCATGCTTCGGCAGTTTGACGAAGGTGTCGTGGTCCTCCGTGTATCCCCCATGATGATGAAGCGGACGCCCCAATGGTGGAGGCAGTAGCGGCACGAGCTGCACCGTTGGCGGGTCGTGAATTAGCGAGGCCCCGTCATTGGTGAGGCGCGTGTGAGTCGGCTCACCTGTGGCTGCCCCTAGCTTGATCGGGACAAACACTCCACATCGCTGCTCTGAGAGCCCCGACGCTGTCGGAATGGTAGCGTGATGCACCTCATCCACATCGGCTTGATTCAGATCAAGTTGCTTGCACATCCCTTGGAGTTCCTTTGTGATCTACAACCATTGTTTGCCGAGAGCGGTATGATCGTCCAACCTCTTGAGCACAAGCTCGAGCAGCTTCTTCGTCTCGGCTGCGCTTGTAGGAGTTCGCGTATGAAAACAATAAAAATTTACCCTATGCCCCTAAACCCCTGATGTTGCTAGGACCTATCTATTAGTAATGCAGTAACGGGAGGGGATTTTCGCGAACTTACCCTTGAAGACCGAAAAGCTTTGTCAACGCTCAGGAGAGCGTGGTTGATTTAGACAAGCCGAAGCTGACCTCAAGGTCGTGATGAAGTCCTAGCGCTCCTGCGGCTCCAACGACTTGAGTGCCTCAAGTGTGACACCTCGCGGGGAGTTACATGCATCTGGTGCCTGACAATGAATCCCGCTTCCCAGATCTAGCAGCAGTTACAGAAGTAGAGCTCCTAGATCCAAATCCCGAAGTGCGACGACACTCCGCGGTGAAGATATCTCTCGTTCGTGCAGTCCGATCTTGGGACCATGGTCACGGGAGAGAGAGAATCAACTAGAAGGTCTCCCCAAAAGAGAGGGAACCTTTATTGATTATTCTGTGTATTTCTTTGGCCAAATACCTCCACTATATATAGGGGGAGGGGAGGTACTACCTCCCTCAAAGTCCCGGGATGGGACTAAAGCAGGGAGAGAGGAGGGTGCCGTCGGCTAGACCTAGTGGGCCCCACGCGGGGAGGGGAGGCACCGCCGGCCAGCTGGCCACCCCCTTGCCTCCTCTCTCCTCTTGCCTTTCCCTCATGGGCCCTTCTCCCTCCGGAATTGGCCCATTATGCATTTTGACCTTTTAAATTGATTTCTCTTTTATTAAATAATTATGAATAAATGGTTAAATCAATATCTACCATTCATTCACATATTATTGAATCTCCGTGGCTATGGAACACCTTCCACCTCCACTCTGGACATCCTCTGGACTTACCGAAACCCTTCTGATTTTCTCTCTTCTCTTCTTCTTTGATTCTACTGATCCTATAAACACTCTCTAAGCATCATCAAGCCCTTAAGCGTGATACCCCACGGTTCGAGAACACTCTAGACATGGTCGGTACACTCTCGGAGCAATGATCGACAGAGGGACCTGGATGGCCATGTGAACCCTATGCATTCCACAAAGATCTTTCGTCGTTTGAACCGGGACGGTCGCGTCTTATTCCTTTTGTCTCTCGATACTTGCATTACCCGATATTTGATCAATGACATCACTATGTCGTGTTCAATCTCGTTACCGAATAATGCTACTTGACTCGTTTCGACAAGTGATATCCCTGTGATCGAATCACATGTTGTGCAGCTATTGGATATAAGTTATCCGAGTGGGCCCTCGAGTATCTTTCCGTCACGCGGATGGAAAAATTCCGCTCTTGACATATATTGCCTCTACGGTTCCTCTGAATACCTGAACACACCTTTCTTGTCACTGTATTACCAAGTGACGTTTGATGCTATCTAAGCACTCTCGGGAGACAGTGATTGATATAGCCTCACGGTCTAAAGAATAGTCTACGAGGTCTATTCTAATCATCATAACTTGAACTTCGTGACATGATCGGGTCACGATGTTTAGGTTGGGTATTGGCTCATCATCTCATTCTCAGAATGAGTTGACTCTATTTCCAACTGGCATAAAGGCCACATGACTAGGAAACCTTGATCATCTGTTGACCAATGAACTAGGGACTAGAGTTTCACCGAGAACCCCTGGTTGTTTAGATATAACACGTGTATTGACGTTTCCTTTCAATACAGTTATAGCATGATATAAAACTTAATCATAAACTTTATGAAATATGATAATAATCCTTATTATTATTTGTCTCTAGGGCATATTTGTTGGAGATATGCCCAAGAGGCAATAATAAAAGTGATTATTATTATATATTTGTGTTTATGATGAATGTTTACATCCCATGCTATAATTGTATTATTAGGAAACACTAATACTTGTGTGTTTTGTAAACATAAGAGAGTCCCTAGTAAGCCTCTTGTTGAACTAGCTTGTTGATTAATTGATGATCATGGTTTCCTGATCATGGACATTAGGATGTGATTAATAACAAGGTTATATCATTAGGAGAATGATGTGATGGACACACACCCATAGTAAGCGTAGCATAAGATCAAGTCATTAAGTTCGTATTGCTGTAAGCTTTCAAATACATAGTAACCTAATCCTTCGACCATGAGGTTATGTTAATCACCATCACCGGATGGATACTTTGATGACATCAAACGCCGCTTCGTAACTGGGTGGTTATAAAAGTGTCATTGGGTATTCCGAAAGTATGTGTTGAAGCGCATGAACCAAGATTGGGATTTGTCCATCCATATGACGGATAGATATGCTCTGGGCCCTCTCGGTGGAATGTCATCTAGTTAGCTTGCAAGCATGTGACTGGGTCACAAGGGATGACATATCACGAAACGAGTAAAGAGTACTTATCAGTAACGAGGTAGAACTAGGTATGGAGACCGACGATCAAACCTCGGATAAGTATAGTATCGCGAGACAAAGGGAATTGCTTTAGTATGTAAATGGTTCAATCGATCACGAAGTCATCGTTGAGTATGTGGGAGCCATTATGGATCTCCAGGTCCCGCTGATGGTTATTGATAGGAGATGTGTCTCTATCATGTCTACATATTCACGAACCGTAGGGTGACACACTTAAGGTTCGAAGTTGTTTTAAGTAGATATGGAATGTGCGTTGGAGACCGAATGTTGTTCGGAGTCTCGGAATGGATCCGGGACATCACGAGGAGATCCGGAATGGTCCGGAGAATAAAGATTCATATATTGGGGATCATTTTCTAAGTTAGGAAATGTTCCGGAGTGTTTGTATGGGGATTCTAGAAGGTTTCGGAATGTTCTGGAAGGTTCTAGAGGATTTCTTGGAGTTTGCTTGAAAACCAAGAAAGGGTCAAAGGAAACCTAGTGGGGCAAGACACGGATTCGTGGGGGAGGAGGACTCCTCCCCCCTTCCCACCGTCGGTCATAGGAGGGGAGTCCTACTAGGACTCCCCCTCCCCAGGCGCGCCTCCCCCCTTAAATAGAAGGGCAGGGGAGCCCCCTCTTGACTCTCTCCTACAACTCCCAATCTCTGCCGCCTCTCTCCTCCACCTTTCTTCTGCATAGGCATAGGCGAAGCCCTGCAGAATTCTCTACTCCACCACCACCACCACGCCGTCGTGCTGCTGGGATTCCGTGGAGAAGATCTACTACCTTCGCTGCTCGCTGGAACGGGGAGAGGAAGGTCTGCTTCGACTCCGCACGTGTGACAGACTGCGGAAGCGCTGCCAAAACACGGCGCCGGAAGGATAGTCAACTTGACCGACTGCGGGAGCGCTGCCGGAACGCGACGCCGGAAGGATCGTCCACACGATCTTGAGATCGGCAAGTGATCGACTACATCAACCACGAGATCTAATCTCGTTAACGCTTTCGGATCTACGAGGGTTAGTTCCTATCTATCTCGTTGCTCATGTCTAATAGATTAGATCTTGGCTTTTATCTAGATTAGATCTGGGTTTTGTTCGTTCTTGCGGTAGAAATTTTTTGTTTTCCATGCTACGAACCCATCAGTGGTATCAGAGTCATATCTATGCGTAGATCTGTTGCACGAGTAGAACACAATGTTTTTGTGGGCGTTGATGCTTTTGTTGTCGGTGTCTTAGCGTGTACTTTGCATCTTGCGGCATGGTGGGATGAAGCGGCTCGGGCTAACATTACATGTCATCGCACATGAGACTTGCTCCACGCTTGACGTGCAACTTGCTTTGCACAAGTGGCTTTGCGGGTGTCTATCTCTCCCACCATAGTTAAGATTCAATTTACAATGAGCATCTGACAACAATTGTATCAACGTTGTGGTTCTTGTTCGTAGGTAAGATCGGTCTTATGCGAAAGCCCCAAACCACGTAAAATATGCAAAGAAAATTAGAGGCGTCTAACTTTTTTTTGCAGGGTTTTTTTGATGTGATATGGCCATCATGTGATTATGATTGTATTTGATGTATGCAATGATCCTTGTTGTAATATGGCAACCGGCAGGAGCCTAATGGTTGTCTTTTAATTCTGTTAAGACCTGCGTGTCTATTCATCTTGTAATAGCTTTATTCCAAGTAGTTGTAATAGTTACTAGTGATGATGGACAACCATGAAGCGGTGCCACTGACCTTAATTGCTGGTGATGATGGAGATCATGTTCGTGCTTTGGAGATGGAGATCAAAGGCGCAAGAAGAAAGGGCCATATCATATCACACATATTATGAATTGCCTGTGATGTTAATCCTTTATGCATCTTGTATTGCTTAGATCGCGACAGTAGCATTATAAGATGATCCCTCTCACTAAATATCAAGTAATAAAGTGTTCGTCCTTAGTTGGCACCGTTGCTAAGACTCGTCGTTTTGAAGCATCTCGTGATGATCGGATGTGATAGATTCTACGTGTGCATACAACGGGTGCAAGCCAGATTTGCACATGCGGAAACTAAGGTTAATCTTGACGAGCCTAGCATGTACAGACATGGTCTCGGAACACGGAATACCGAAAGGTAGAGCATGAGTCATTTAAATGATATGATGAACATGAAGATTGTTCGCCGATGAAACTACATCTTCTCTCGTGAAGATCGGACTTGGTGTAGTGGACTTGGTTCGTGTAATCACTAAAACAATGTGAGGGATGTTGTTTTGAGTGGGAGTTTGTTTGTAATTTGGATTAGTCGAACTCAATTTATCATAAACACAATCAAAGTGAATTTGCATAGTTTGTTGTAGTCATTGGCATCCGTTCACCACCTTACGCTTAGTTATAGTTGAGATAGTGGAACTATAGAAATTCTGGATATTTACTTTACGAACTGGTATCGTATTGTTTTGAATGTCAATTTAAAGTTTATAAGTCCTATTGCAACCTTTCAGCAAACTCTATTTACTCCATGAAGTTTAGTAAATAGTATTAAATCAAGATTAACAATTCCAGTGTTAGTTTCTAATGTATCATGTTTGCCTCCATGATTCTTGATACTCAAAAGATTGTTTTTAATATCAAGTTTATCTAAGAGTTGAAAGCAATGTTTCAGAAACCATCATATGTAAAAGGTATTGCGATATCTAAAACAATGTGTTGGTTACAACATGATAGAGTATACGTCCTCATATTTGATGAGAATTTGTGAAGGTTGGAGACGCTAGTCGTCCTAATCCTCCAAAAGGTTTTGAAAAAGAAACATTATACTCGCAATTCACCTTTATAAGCTATAGCAGCTTGATCATGAAAGTTGTCATGATAAGGATGAATAGAAGATGTAAGTAAAATGTTTACTACACTAAAAGATTACTAAAGAATGGATTTTTGAAAGAACACCAAACGTTTGATGATGGTGATCCACCTCAAAGTGCAAGTCCAAAGGTATTAGTAGTTGACTATATACGCTTTGTACCATGTGTCATGTTGATGACACCACTATTGATGTTGATAGATTCTTTTAAAAGAAAAGGAATTGCTGAAAGAGAATCTATAAAATATTTGGCAGAAAATAAAAGGTTGGAGATGTCCAACTTAGGCATATAGAAGATACATGGTATGGCTGTATTCCTTGGTTGTTAAACAATCTGGTTCTGCGGTATTGGATACCGAATTGGTTGGTATGAAGTGTCATACAGGACAACACAATTCATGAACTACAATGGCCTAAGTAACTAGCAAGAGAATGAGTGATGATGTTCATCGAAAACAAATAAAATATTATTGTGTTTTTTGTTGACATCAAACCTAGCCTTCAAGATTTGTTTTAATAAATTGTTATTTTGTTCCGGTATTACGAGAACAATGGTTGTTCAAATAATTACCGTATTCCATAAAGGATGGATGAACTTTTACAAGTCTGGTGGGAGAAATCACATCCATAAACACTATTGCTAAAATGTCGCAAGACAAATGATTGAAAGATCACTTATGAAGTGACATCGCTGTTTAAATTATATTTGAAAGAAAACATGAAGAAACTCCATGTTGATGGAATTTTGGAGTCTTTTGATTTTGATCAATTGACGCATGTGAGACTTTCCTCGAGATAATTGAAACTCCGTCCATGGGCCAGAGAGGAACGGATGACTAGCTTATTGGAAATTGAGCATGCTGATGTGCATAGTCCATTATGTGTAGCCATATGCGATGGATCTTTTTGCTTCATATGCTTTCTCCGAAAATTTGAGTGAATATATCTGTATATTTACTTAATAAGGAGGAAGTATGAAAACATTTGAAAGTTGTTCAAAGACTTTCAAGATGAAGTTGAAAATCATTGTAACAAGAAAATAAAGAGTTTATGATTCGATCATAAAGAAAGATGTTTGAGTTACAAGTTTAGCAAAACACCTAAGATTTGAGGAATCGTTCCATGGATTTGCATTTCCCAAAACACCATAGGAGTATGAAGTGTTCAAGATATGTAATGAAACCTTGTTTGACATGGTAAGATCAAAGGTGTCATTTATAAAACTGCCATTATATATTAAAGATTAAAGCTTTAGTAACTACCGCTTTTACACTGAAAAGAGCTCCATCGTGATCCGTTGAAATGACACCATATAAGTCATGGTTTGGGATAAAACCCGAATTGTCTTTTCTTAAATTTTGGTATGTTATGCATAAGTAAAATGTTTACAACCAAAGTCGGATAAGCACGTCTTTGTAGGTTATCCCAAAGAATTTATTGGGAATTTCTCCATAACACTGAGGACAAAAGAGTTTGTTACTTGGAACGTCAAGTTTCTTGAGAAGGAATTTTTCGTGAAAAGTTAAGTGGGAGGACAATAGAACTTTGATAAGGTTGTTGAACCTTAGCTATATGTGCTAAGTAGCGCAGCGTCGGAAAGTGTCCCGGTGGCGGCCACAATGCTCATGGCTCTCGTGATTACAATAGGTGTGATCTCGGAGATTAGAGTTCCTATAGAACCATGTGGGTCGGTAAGAATCAAATAGTAAGATTTGATAAGCAAGTCGTTATTGTTTTGACAATGGTGAACCGACTACATGCAAAGAAGCGATGATGGGCCCTGACTCCATAAAATGACTAGAAGTCATGGAATCCGTGATAGCATCCATACACGAGAAATCAAGTTTCTGAACTTTGAAGACCCTCCGGAAAGGCGTGAAGCCTATCGGTCGTGTTTGGATCTATAAAGAAATAGACATGGATGTTTCAAATCTTTGAAATAGTCGACATGTCGGAAAGAGTTTACGACAATGTTCAAGGAATCTACTATGATAAGATTTGGTCTTTCATAGCGATATTTAGTCTGGACGGATTAATGTAGCAACCACTACATATATTTTGGTATATGGTAGTTGAACAAACAAAACAAGTTCTTCTAATAGAATGGTTACCTAGGACGTGTAAATGAAACGATCCAAAGGGTTTTGTTTATTCAAAGGATGCTAAAAGAGTATGCAAAACTTCAATGGTTGAAGTAAGCATAGCGGAGTTGGAATCTTCACCATGATGAAACTGTTAAAAGAGCTTAAATTCATCGGAGATGATGAAGATGCTTGCATTTGCAAGAAATTAAGTGGGAGCGCTGAGACATATTTCTAATACATTATGTAGAGGACATATTGTTGATTGGAAATGATGTATCTTATATTGACACAGGTTAAAAATTTCATTTTGATGAAAGACTTAGGCATAACCCAAGAATTAGGCATCAATGTCTATATGGATAGATTGAGGCGCTAATATGGTTTTGCCAAATGTACATAGATAAGACATTGAATGAGTTCAATATGGAAACAACAGGAAAGGTTCTTGACGCACGAAAAGGACTAAATCAAGATTCAAGTGTGTTGACACGAGATTCAAGTGTTTTGACACTTGGTGAAATCACAAGAATATTTTGATCAATCATTTTTTGAGATGTACACATCCAGATATGTCCTATGCTCTAATTGTTATGAGCATATACCAGAATGATTCATAAGATGATCATTGGACAATAGTAAAGATATTCTTATGAGCTTTGGAAGAACTAAGAATATATCATGTATAAGTGACAAATAGTTAAAGGTAGTTCATTGTAAAGTGTTACATTGATACTAGTTTTGTCACAAGATACAAATTAAATTTATCTCAATTTAGACTATGGGTGGCACAATATAAAGGAAAGGATGTTCCATGAAGGATTTGGATGAGTTCCAAAGTTGAGATATTGTGACGGATACTACATCAAAAGGCTAAGTATATAACTGCTATAGTAGCAGCAAAGGAGGGCATTTGTGTTAAGTAGTTTGTTATCAAACTAGGTGTGGTTCATAGCGGGATAATACTATAAAGATACATTGTATGGCAATTGTATCAACATAATTTAATCCCAAGGAACTAAAGGTCTCACCAAAGGACCAAATTTATACAATGCCATCTCATTGGAGAATGAGTAATGCGTAGAGACGCAAGGACAAGCAAATACACACGGACCTGGAAGTGTCAGATCCGAAGATTATGTTTACCACTAGCAATAATGTCTATAAAAAACCAGAAAGCCATAGGTGTTGAATGCACAAGTTTTTTAACTAGATTATTGACTCTAGTGCAAGTGGGAGACTGTTGGAGATATGCCCAAGAGGCAATAATAAAAGTGATTATTATTATATCTTTGTGTTTATGATGAATGTTTACATCCCATGCTATAATTGTATTATTAGGAAACACTAATACTTGTGTGTTTTGTAAACATAAGAGAGTCCCTAGTAAGCCTCTTGTTGAACTAGCTTGTTGATTAATTGATGATCATGGTTTCCTGATCATGGACATTAGGATGTGATTAATAACAAGGTTATATCATTAGGAGAATGATGTGATGGACACACACCCATTGTAAGCGTAGCATAAGATCAAGTCATTAAGTTCGTATTGCTGTAAGCTTTCAAATACATAGTAACCTAATCCTTGGACCATGAGGTTATGTTAATCACCATCACCGGATGGATACTTTGATGACATCAAACGCCACTTCATAACTGGGTGGTTATAAAAGTGTCATTGGGTATTCCGAAAGTATGTGTTGAAGCGCATGAACCAAGATTGGGATTTGTCCATCCATATGACGGATAGATATGCTCTGGGCCCTCTCGGTGGAATGTCATCTAGTTAGCTTGCAAGCATGTGACTGGGTCACAAGGGATGACATATCATGGAACGAGTAAAGAGTACTTATCAGTAACGAGGTAGAACTAGGTATGGAGATACCGACGATCAAACCTCGGATAAGTATAGTATCGCGAGACAAAGGGAATTGGTTTAGTATGTAAATGGTTCAATCGATCACGAAGTCATCGTTGAGTATGTGGGAGCCATTATGGATCTCCAGGTCCCGCTGATGGTTATTGATAGGAGATGTGTCTCTATCATGTCTACATATTCACGAACCGTAGGGTGACACACTTAAGGTTCGAGTTGTTTTATGTAGATATGGAATGTGCGTTGGAGACCGAATGTTGTTCGGAGTCTCGGAATGGATCCGGGACATCACGAGGAGATCCGGAATGGTCCGAAGAATAAATATTCATATATTGGGGATCATTTTCTAAGTTAGGAAATGTTCCGGAGTGTTTGTATGGGGATTCTAGAAGGTTTCGGAATGTTCTGGGAGGTTCTAGAGGATTTCTTGGAGTTTGCTTGAAAACCAAGAAAGGGTCAAAGGAAACCTAGTGGGGCAAGACACAGATTCGTGGGGGAGGAGGACTCCTCCCCCCTTCCCACTGCCGGCCATAGGAGGGGAGTCCTACTAGGACTCCCACTCCCAGGCGCGCCTCCCCCCTTAAATAGAAGGGCGGGGGCACCCCCTCTTGACTCTCTCCTACAACTCCCAATCTCTGCCGCCTCTCTCCTCCACCTTTCTTCTGCACAGGCATAGGCGAAGCCCTGCAGAATTCTCTACTCCACCACCACCACCACGCCGTCATGCTGCTGGGATTCCGTGGAGAAGATCTACTACCTCCGCTGCTCGCTGGAACGGGGAGAGGAAGGTCTGCTTCGACTCCGCACGTGTGACCGACTGCGGAACCGCTGCCAAAACGCGGCGCCGGAAGGATCGTCAACTTGACCGACTGCGGGAGCGCTGCCGGAACGCGACGCCAGAAGGATCGTCCACACGATCTTGAGATCGGCAAGTGATCGACTACATCAACAACGAGATCTAATCTCGTTAACGCTTTCAGATCTACGAGGGTTAGTTCCTATCTATCTCGTTGCTCATGTCTAATAGATTAGATCTTGGCTTTTATCTAGATTAGATCTGGGTTTTGTTCATTCTTGCGGTAGAAATTTTTTGTTTTCCATGCTACGAACCCATCAATATTTCCAACAGTCTCCCACTTGCACTAGAGTACAAATAAACTAGCTGCAATTGTTCTTGATCATTGGCACCATATATCCCGGTACCCTGAACATGCTTGCTCATGGAAGAGGTTGAGTCTTGGGCCTATACTTTACAGTCCTAAATCCTTTGCAACTTACTAATGTCACCTTGATTGACATTAATAATTTATCATCACATGATAACATTTTTGTGTATGCATTGTCGCTATGGCAGCAGAACGAGGCCGGATTCTAGGAGCCTACAGTGACTTTAGATCAACCTCGAGGGATTTCTCATGGGCACTATGCCCTGGGACACATCATTCTACGTTAAATGCAAACTAGTCCTACCATAACATTATACATTACTTTAGATGATACCCTTATCTATTATTATAAATGTAATCATCGAAACACGAGTGCACTCTGTGCAACTTTTGATGTTTTGTTCACCTCGCTTCCTACTTGACTTTAGTCGGTATTATAGGAGTTTCCAACATATCCCCTTATAACATAACCCTTTATGCTTTAAGATATGCCATCCTTTATGGATTTGGAAAACATGTCTAAAGTTCTCTATTAGACAATGTAGACAAACTTAGCTCAATGTTCCATGATTCAAACTTAATTACTTTTCAAACGTTCCTTCTTGGATCATATATTATGTTAAGTTATCATCATGGTTTTCTAAGATAGAGCCTATGTCTCAACATAGTGGATGATGATCATCATTTTCTTTCTTTCAGCCATTGATGTTAAACTTAATACTATTCCTAACTTGAGTTATTAAGGACCAGTTCCTTAATTAACTCCTATTCCAAAAATCTTTTAAGAATCCCTTAAGGAATACTACATAATATCATAATATACCTATTATCAACTTCTACTCCTGATAAATCATCATTTATCGTTATTTGCGCTTTTATTCTTAATGTGTCGTATACACACTTAAGAATCACCCATCTAAGCTCCCATTCAAATATGTTCCAACATGTTTTGGTATGAGTCACTAGTATTACTCAAACTATGTTCCTCCATATTTGAATTTCAGACTTATTTTTCTCCCACTCAGAATGTGTTCCCGACACATTTGAGTTTGAGACTTACATTGCTCCCACTCAAAAATATGTCATTCACATATTGTTTAGGAAGACTTTCATAGCTCCCACTCAATTTCATTTAAATTGCATATCCTCTCACTATTTTGAACGACTTCAAAATCCTTTGATCAAATATCAAACTGAGAGATTTACTATGAGACACTAGTAATTTACTAGTTTTAAATCCACTAGATATTCAGGACACTTGAATCAAATTCATTTGAATTTGTCCAATACTTGACAAATCATGCTTTTGTCATTCACCCCCTTTTCCACTATGGCTTTGCAGTCATTTGGGAAAATCTAAGTAACCCCTTTACTTGTAAGATTCAGCAATGAGTTGCTTTCTAATATCAAGTGAATTTTGCTTTGGGCTTTCTCATATCTTTAGCTTAACATTATTTTCTTAGTAGTTCGTAGGTATGCACTAGTGGAAAACGGGCCTCCAGTCCCGGCCCGTAAGGGGCTTTAGTCCCGGTCCTGGTAACCGGGACTGGAGGGGCGGGACTAAAGGTCCACCCATTAGTCCCGACCCTCTTACCAGCCGGGACCAATGGGCATCCACGTGGCTGTCTCTGCGGGCGCTGGGTGCCCCCCCATTAGTCCCGGTTCGTATTACGAACCGGGACAAATGGTTCTCTGCCGCGGCAGAGAATTGAATTTGTATCTTTTTTTTCATTTCAAAATAGTTTTCTACGCTACCACATACCGTACATGTTCGTGCATACATAAGATACTTAAGATCGAGCATACAAATATATACATGATAGTTACACATGGAGATCACAATTATCGGGACTAGAGCCCGTCTATTCAATTACACGGTCGGGGATCATCGGCGCCTATTCACACTAAATTCTCCGGCATCATCTATCATCTCGTTCATCAAGAATCCTGCCAGTTCTTCAGTAATTGCTACTACGCGTTGCTATGGTAGGAGTTGATCCCGCATTTTCTCGAACTATATAAGAAAATGAGATCAATATGAATATCAATCATGATAACAAAAAGTGACGGTAATAAAAATAATGTTATGAATGTATTGCTTACATCGACTCTATAATCATTCAGCTCACTGGTAAACGTGCGAATGAACTCGCAAACGTAGAATCCACATAGATTCGTCTTCGGTGGCTGCCTCGCGCACTTTACGAGAATAGAATTCAATCAAAATAATAATCCAGCATCATAATTGTATTGAAACTAGAAGTAAAGAGATACACGTACTACTTACCGAGACCGGCTTAAACATCAGCTTCTCACTAAAGTCCCCCGTAACCGCACTCTTGAACTAGTTCCAAACCCTATCCGGTAAAGAAAATGAATGAGTTATTTATTACGTGATATCTCAAGAAATCAACAAAAGAGACCGCTGTAGCGCGAAAATTACCTCTGGAGCATGTCCTGCATGTCACTAAACTGTTCCAGGGGTCTCTTTAATGGGTCCATGACTTCAACTCTTCCCTTATCAAGTTGAATGTCCATGAGAATCCAGTGGAAACTGTACACGTTTATATATACATCAGTAACTCATCAATTACACTTAACATCGAGTAAGCAAAAGAGAATGTGTACAATAGAGTAAGACACTCACGCGAAATTGTAAGGAAACAGTATGTGGTCACAGAAATTTTGCTCCGTTAGAAACCTTAGAAGGTTTTCCTGTGTGTCCTCGGGTTTAACCTTTAGCGTCTGACAATGTATTTTATCTGGGTCAATGAACCCAACACTGAAGATTGACCTTCTTTTACATTCCATGATCTTCATTCTGCATAATAATAGAGTACAAAAGGATATAATTAGGATAATTACATGCAATGAACTGAACAACTGAAAAAATGAACAGCTTATATATAGACAATGAATTCAATAACTTGCAGACAATAGCAACTCATGAGACTTTTGTCGAGGGCGTCGAAAATGTATAACTGGAAGAGTTCTAGAAACTCAACATGGACCTCTTCTTCTCGGAAGTAGTAGTCATGTGGGACTTTCGCCACGATCATTATTCTCTCCTCCTTTATGGCTTTCAAGTACCATTTATGTAAACTCCACATTTGTGTTGGCAGTTGTTGGAACTGCTCAAAGCTGACCAGAGGCTTCCCTGGGACATATGTAGGGACTACCTGAGCCTTGGGTAACTTGTCGTCTTGGGAACCTAGCAATTCCTCAACAGTCACATTCATAGAGGCCGCAAGCTTCGCAGATTCTTCCATATTCCGCTAGGGAATGTCATGGGATACCACCTTGAGGGGTGGGATCGATTTTTTGGCATGTTCCCTGAGCTGGGGGATGTCCTTCCTTTTCCCGGTTGCACTTTGACTTGATGATTTGCTCCCGCTTGCACTTCTACTTGATTTGCTCTTCTTCACTTCCTTCTGAAGTGTGCGTCGATAGTCATCTGGCTTATGGTGCAAGTCATATTGCGATTTTGTGTTCAGAAAAGAAAGTGCATACGCTTTTTGCTTCTCGGTGCATACCGGGGCAGGCTCGGGTTTCTTCTTTTGAAGCTGCGCAACACATTCGGCCTTTACGATCATGTCGGTTTCCTCGTCAGTACGATCGTAAGGTCTGATAGGAAGATTCTTATGAGGTACTCTTGGGAGGGGCGACATTTGTCATTTTGGACTCCTGCGTCGTTTAGTACTAATCGGAGGCTACGGCGGAGATCGAGATGGACTTGGGCTATGGTGGTCGTAGTCATGGGGTGGGCTTCTTGGAGGTGATGGAGGTGAAGGTGACATGCGACCACTCGGAGGCCGTGTTGGCTTTGGCGTCCAGCCTGGAAGCTTGATGTTGTTCTTGTCCCATAGAATGATACCACCCAGTACTTCTCCGAGTGTCCTCTCACCTTCAGGTCCAGGGATGTCAAGCTCCATTGAGTCCCACCCCATTGCGATTTCATCCACACCAACTTTAGCATAGCTAGCTGGAATCTCACGGCCATGCCAGCGTGCGCCAGGTGGACAAGGTAAAGCACATCCGACCGCCACCTTGATGAATAGGTTCTTCACCTTCTGATGGAGCTCACAAGATGCCTGCTCCTTGATTCCATCCACGGGGTAGCCGAGACTGCCATCTACCATACGTGCATTGTCAGAAGGGACCTCCGATTCAGCCACGCTGCTTTTCCGCTGAGATGGGATGGTGGTAATATCGAGTACAGGATCTTGTAGGCGCGCTGCTCCTCGAAGTTCGTCAATCTATTTTTGATGCATTCGAAGTGTTCCTAGAAACTCGGTGAACCTGTCTCCCTCCTCCTCCTGCCATCGCCTCTTGGCTCTCTCTCGGCTCCTATAAGTATCTCTGTCTTTGGGAAACCCCATCTCCCACGTATAACTAGGGCCAAGGCCTCGTACACGTCCTCCGCGTTCGTCATTCCCGAGGACCTTTGTCAGCAAGTCTTTCTCTCTATTGGGACGGAACTTTGTTGTCCCCGCTTTAATCTCCTTCACCACTTTCTGCCATGTATCCCGGGGTATCCTAATCCCGTCACTGCAAATAAGGTCCCCTGTACTTTCGTCATACTCACTCCCATGCCCAAGGAACCAATTCCTTGCCCTCAGATCCCATTCTTCGCGTATTGGTTCTGGAGTGATCCCTTTAGCAAGCAGCTCATTCTCTTTAGCATCCCACTTTGGCATGGCAGCCGCGTAGCCCCTGGCCCCAGGTGATGGTGATATTTCTTCATCGCGGCATTTTTCTTGTTTTTTCCGACATTTCCATAGCAGATTGTGACTCCTTGTACTTCACAAATGCATCCTAGTTAGCCTGCTGCTTCGTTAGATAGCATTCAAATTTAGGAGTCTTCTTCGTCTTCTGATACTTTTGCCATAATGCTTTCTTCCAGTTCTTGAATAGTACGGCCATCTTCATAAGAGTCCACTGCTTGACTTGCTTCCTCAATGCAGCTGTGTCGGCATCATCCTCACATTCTGGCAGGGTGAAATGTGTCATGAGGTCATTCCAAAGACCCTCTTTGCACCTGTCGGTGACATACTCACCCTCTTTCGCCCCTTTGGTCTTATTC
The DNA here is from genome assembly GCA_910589775.1 of Avena eriantha. Classification (NCBI taxonomy): domain Eukaryota; kingdom Viridiplantae; phylum Streptophyta; class Magnoliopsida; order Poales; family Poaceae; genus Avena; species Avena eriantha. The sequence goes on along the minus strand of OU342744.1, from coordinate 144,493,422 downwards.
CACTCTCGAACAGTGATCGGGATGCGATCCCTAACCATAACTCCGCATTGTTGTTTAAATACAGTTTTAGCATTTTCGGGTTCCACAGGTTCGCCCCATGGTGATACTCGCGTAATTGTATAACGCGTAGATGCGTCCAACTTTTTGGCCGCGCCTCGTTTGGAATATTTTTTGCTTGATGTGGAGGCCTAAGAGAAGAAACATTCATCAATTTATATATATATATACAACTCAGTTAATGCATCTACTGATCACCAGACTTCATATATATACCTCGTCGTCGGCTTCTCCACCACCGGAGCCGTCGGCTTCTCCTTGATCATTTCGGTCGACCTCCTCTCCCTCACCGGAGGGGTTCAGATAAATCGACGGAGATTCGGGTGGATCAACATGGGGGGTTTTGTTGATCATATCCTCGAGAATTTCTTCCTGTGCTAGGTCTCTCTGGATTGGATCCATAGTTTTCTTCAAAATGCACACAATAACATTTTTCATTCAATATTGCTGCATAAAATAATACTAAACAATAATATAAACACGCAATTTGCTACAATAATACTAAGTCTAGGGGCCCACGAGCACTACCACCCTAACCCTAAGTCCGGTGGCCCGCGAGCACCACCACCCTAACCCTAAATCTGGCTACCCGCGAGCACCACCACCCTAACCCTAAGTCCGGTTGCCCGCGAGCACCACCACCTTAACCCTAAGTCCGGGGGACCGCGAGCACTACCACATTAAACCCTAAGTCCGGGGGCCCGCGAGCACTACCACCCTAACCCTAAGTCCGGTGGCCCGCGAGCACCACCACCCTATCCCTAAGTCCGGCTGCCCACGAGCACTACCACCCTAACCCTAAGTCCGGTGGCCCGCGAGCACTACCACCCTAACCCTAAGTCCGGCTACACTACTAATAATAATTCCTATATACACTACTAATACTACACTACTAATATACACTACTAATAATATTACAATTCTATAATATACACTACTAATAATAATTCCTATATACACTACTAATATACACTACTAATATACACTATTACTAATATACACTACTAATAATAATTCCTATATTAGACTACTAATAATTCATAGTATATACTACTACTAATATACACTACTAATAATAATTCCTATATTACACTACTAATAATTCCTAATATACACTACTACTAATATACACTACTAATAATAATTCCTATATTACACTACTAATAATTCCTAATATACACTACTACTAATTCCTATATTACACTAGTAATAATTCCTATATTACACTAGTAATAATATTACAATTCTAAAAAAAAGCCGCCGGCCAGCCACCAGCCAGCCAGGCGCCAGCCAGGCCAGCGCGCGTGGGAGGAGCGAAGGGGAGGGGGCGGCCCAGCCTGCTCGCCTACAGTGCCGGCACCACCGTGCCGTCGCGTAGCCGGACGGGGGAGCAAAGGGGAGGGGGCGCGGGGTACCTCTGGCGGGGGCGTGCGCGCAGCGGCTGGAGTGGCGGTGCCGGTTGGGGGCGGTGGCGGCGGAGGTTGGGGTGGTGGCGGCCGGAGAATCGGGCAGCCTGCCGGCGTCAGGTCGTCCTCGCGCGTGGCGGGGTGCTCTACGTGGAGAGAAGAAGGGGCATGCGGGAAGAAGTCCCGGTGTGTTATACGGACTGGGACTAAAGGTCCCCCCCTTTAGTCCCAGTGCGTGCCACCCACCGGGACTAAAGGGTTTTCGGCCCAGCCCAACAGGCGCGCGCCAACGCCACACCTTTAGTCTTGGTGTGTAGCACGCACCGGGACTAAAGGTCCCTTTTTCAAAATTTTCACCCCAGGGGCGCGCCTATTTAAAAAAAAATCAATTAGCATATTTTTTAAACATTTGAATTTTACAGTTTTTGCATACTTATGATTGAGAAAAATTTCAACATGAAAAGTTCTTGAATTTGAATAAGTAATCCAAATCTATTTTCTGTTTTATAAAATAATTATTCTAACTAGTGAAACTAATAACCATTTTGCCATTTTCAATTTAAAATGCATTAAGTATTATATTTTGCATATTTTGGAATAAGTGATTCAAATCAATTTTCTGTTTTATAAAATAATTATTCTAACTATTCAAACTATTAACCATTTTCCTATTTTCATGTGATTCCGACGCTCCGGTGGTCTTCCTCCGGCGAAACCCTAGACCGGGGGCCCCAGATCGTCTACCCCGCCTTTTTTTCCCGCACGTTTTCTTTCCGCCCGTTTTCTTCTGGATCGTAGCCCCTTTAGGGTTTAGGGTTTTTGGTTTAGGGTTTAGGGTTTTTGGATTAGGGTTTAGGGTTTAGGGTTTTTGGTTTAGGGTTTAGGGTTTTTGGTTTAGGGTTTTTGGTTTAGGGTTCCCTCCTCTAACGTAGGGTTTAGGGTTCCCTCCTCTGACTTAGGGTTTAGGGTTCCCTCCTCTGACTTAGGGTTTAGGGTTTATGGTTTAGACTCATATATGCCGCCTCTCTCCACTCTATCCCATGGCTTCCACCATACCTCTAACCCCAGGGAGGCGGAGATGGAGTCTTTCACGGGCTAGCAGGAAAATATTTTCCGAGGCGGAACTTCCGAAGATGCCATAGGGCGTGTGCACCAAGGGCATCTTCGAGAAGTTCCGCCACGGGAGATTTCCCAACCCTTTCCTCCATCCATGGGGATAAAACTCTCCATCCATGTTGGCTTGGTCGTTGCCAAAGCACATCTAGACTCATATCTGCCGCCTCTCTCCACTCTATCCCATGGCTTCCACCATACCTCTAACCCCAGGGAGGCGGAGATGGAGTCTTTCATGGGCTAGCAGGAAAATATTTTCCGAGGCGGAACTTCTGAAGATGCCATAGGGCATGTGCACCAAGGGCATCTTCGAGAAGTTCCGCCACGGGAGATTTCCCAACCCTTTCCTCCATCCATGGGGATGAAACTCTCCATCTATGTTGTCTTGTTGAGTTGCTTGCCATGGCGTATGGATGCTCCTTTTATAGGCCTAGCGCCGCTTCTACTTTGTCTTCTTCCTCCGACAGGGCGTCGTGTGCTACATGCTTTATCTCATCGAGCAGTGCGTCCACCCATGTGTCCTTATCCTACCGATAGCTTTAGTCCCGGTTTGAGCCCCCACCCGGTACTAAAGGTTACCCACGCGTCCTTATCCCACCGACAGTTTTGTTAGATGACACAAAAACCACCTTTAGTCCCGGTTGCACCCACCAGCCGGTACTAAAGGTTAGCCACCCCCCAGATAAGGCCCTCCTAGATAAGCCTCCCCCAGATAAGGCCCCCCATCTTTTGTCCCGGTTTGAGCCCCCACCCGGGATGAAAGTTTCCCGCGCCACTGCGTTCCTGCGCTTTCCACCGGTTCCCACCTCTGTCTTCCCGCCATTTTTTCAGTATATATATGTACGCTTGGCCTCCATTTACATATCACATCTATACTCATCATTCTCTTCCCATGGCTTCCATCGTATCTCTAACCACCCGGGAGGCGGAGGCACTTTGCGCCTCGAACTACCCCTGCCCACCGGGCTACCGCGTCCCCACCGGCTGGATGCTGAGCGCCGGAGGCGTGCCGGTCCCTCCTGTCCCTCTAGGTGTGGAGCGCCGGATGGCCATCATGAACCACTACTCAGTTGTGCTATGTATCTTAATTTTCAGTTGTGCTATGTATCCTTAGTGTTTGTGGGTTCCTTCTCTTGTGATGGTTCCTTCTCTTTGTGTGATCACCTACCGTGGCTCAGAACCCGGTCGTCGACGTCTAGTTTGATTGATCAACATGTATTACATGAAAGGGACCTTTATGTGTCAAATAAAAGGTTTAATACATTACATAGATTTATGTCTCAAATAAAAGGTTTAATACATTACATAGATTTATGTCTCAAATAAAAGGTTTAATACATTATTACACATCACCAACATCTAGTGTTGTGGTTTTCTTCTGCACCGTAGCCATGGAGAATCTTCATCATTTAACAGGATGCTTGGGTCAGTTTTCACTTTGAAGGGCAGAATTTCATGAAACTTATTGTAATCTTCTGACATGTCTGTCTTGTCATCGACTCCCACGATGTTTCTTTTCCCTGAAAGAACTATGTGGCGCTTTGGTCTCATCGTATTCTGTACTCTTTTGCTTATCTTTCCTTTTTCTCGGTTTGGTAGACATGTCCTTCACATAGAAAACCTGAGCCACATCGTTGGCTAGGACGAATGGTTCATCCATGTACGCAAGATTGTTGAGATCCACTATTGTCATGCTGTACTTTTTGTCTACATGTACCCCGCCTCCTGTCAGCTTGACCCATTTGCACCAAAACAAAGGGACCTTAAAAGTAGGTCCATAGTCAAGTTCCCATATCTCCTCTATGTACCCATAATATGTGTCAATCTGCCCATTGTCATCTGTTGCATCAAAGCAGACACCATTGTTTTGGCTGGTGCTCTTTTTATCTTGGGCGATCATGTAAAATGTATTCCCATTTATCTCGTACCCTTGGAAAGTACATATAGTCGAAGATGGTAACCTGGCCAACGAGTACAACTCATCTCCAACAGTGCTGTTATTCATGAGATGTGTCTGCAGCCAATTGCCAAAATTCTTCTCGTGTTCCCCTTTAATCAAGGTTTCAAGCTTCCCCGGGTTTTCGGAGCGTAGAATATTCTTGTGTTTCTCAATATACGGAGTCACCACGGTGGAATTGTGTAGAACTATGTAGTGTGCTTGAGTGAAAGAATGCCCATCCCTACATACCATTGATTTCCTTCCTAGTGTGCCTTTTCCAGTCATCCTCCCCTCATACCAAGATTCAGGAACACCAGTCGGCTTAAGGTCAGGAAGAAAGTCAACAAAAACTCAATAAACTCCTCTGTTCCATAGCCCTTGGAGATGCTTCCTTCTGTCCTAGCACGGTTATGAACATATTTCTTTAAGACTCCCATGAACCTCTCGAAGGGGAACATATTGTGTAGAAACACAGGACCGAGAATTCTAATCTCTTCGACTAGGTGAACTAGGAGGTGCGTCATAATATTGAAGAAGGATGGCGGGAACAACAACTTGAAGCTGACCAGACATTAGACCACATCAATCTGTAACCCTGATAGACTTTCTCGATCGATTACCTTCTGAGAAATTGCATTGAGGAATGCACATACCTTCACAATGGCTAGTCGAACATTTTCTGGTAGAATTCCCCTCAATGCAACCGGAAGCAATTGCGTCATAAGCACATGGCAGTCATGAGACTTTAGGTTTTGAATTTTTTTTCTCTTTCATATTTACTATTCCCTTTATATTCGACGAGAAGCTAGACGGGACCTTGATACTGAAAAGGACTTCAAAAAAGATTTCCTTCTCTTCTTTGGTAAGAGCGTAGCTGGCAAGCCCTTGAAACTGCCCTAGATGCTTGCCGTCTCGTCCTTTATGATGTTGCTGGTCCTCCCATGCTGCCGGGGTATCTTTGGACTTCCCATACAAGCCCAGGAAGCCTAGAATATTCACGCAAAGATTCTTCGTCAGGTGCATCACGTCGATTGCAGAGCGGACCTCATGCACTTTCCAATAGGGCAGCTCCCAAAATATAGATTCTTTTTCTACATGGGTGCGTGTCCGGTAATGGGGTCTTTCGGAACAGGTTGTCCTCCAGGTCCCTTTCCAAATATTACATCAAAATCCTTGACCATACAAAATACATCAGCACCACTACGGGGGACAGGCTTCGTCCGGGTTTCTGCCTTGCCATTGAAATGCTTGCCTTTCTTCTTTAAAGGATGACTGGGCGGAAGAAAACAACGATTGTATGGGTACACATTCTTTCTACATTTATCCAGATATATACTTTCAGTCTCATCTAAATAGTGCGTGCATGCATTGTATCATTTGTTCGTCTGTCCTGAAATGTTACTAAGAGCAGGTCAATCATTGATGGTTACGAACAGCAACGCTTGTAGGTCAAATTCCTGTTGTTTGTGCTCATCCCACACACGTACACCTGGTTTGGCCCACAACTGTAGAAGTTCATCAAATAATGGCCTTAGGTACACATCAATGTCATTGCCGGGTTGCTTCGGGCCTTGGATGAGAACTGGCATCATAATGAACTTCCGCTTCATGCACAACCAAGGAGGAAGGTTGTAGATACATAGAGTCACGGGCCAGGTGTTGTGACTGCAGTTCTGCTCCCCAAAAGGATTCATGTCATCGGTACTTAGACCAAACCATAAGTTCCTTGTGTCACCAGCAAAGTCCGGGAAGTCTCTCTTGATTTTTCTCCACTGCCGACCATCAGCAAGGTGCCTCAACATCCCGTCTTTCTTACGGTCTTCCATGTGCCATCGCAACAACTTGGCATGCTCTTTATTTCTGAACAAACGTTTCAACCGTGGTATTATAGGAGCATACCACATCACATTGGAAGGAACCCTCTTCCTGGGTTGCTCGCCCTCAACATCACCAGGGTCATCTTTTCTGATCTTATACCGCAATGCAGTGCATACCGGACATTTATCCATATTCTCGTACTTCTCACCGCGGTAGAGGATGCAGTCATTAGGGCATGCATGTATCTTCTGCACATCTAATCCTAGAGGGAAGACAAGTTTCTTTGCTTCGTACGTACTGGAGGGCAATTGGTTATTTCTTGTAAGCAGCTTCTTCATTATTACCAGCAACTTTTCAAATCCCGAGTTAGTCATACCGGTCTCTGCCTTCCACTTCAACAATTCCAGTGTGCTACCCAGCTTCTTCTGGCCATCTTCACAAGTTGGATATAGCAATGTGTTATGGTCTTGTAACATCTGCTCGAACTGCAACCTCTCCTTTTCTGTGTCGCAGTCTCGCCTTGCATCACTAATGACCCGACCAAAATCATCAACGGGCTCATCTGGTTGCCGTTCTTCACCCTCTTCTTCTTCATTATCTTCAACTTCGGTATCATCGTATTCAGGGAACATAGATCGGTAGTTGTCATCATCGTTCTCTTCTTCATCGCCGTCTTCCATCATAACCCCTCTTTCTCCATGCTTGGTCCAAACATTATAGACGGACATGAAACCGGACCGAAGCAGGTGGCTCTGAATGACTCTTGAGGAAGTGTGAGCCTGCTCATTCCGACATTCAACACATGGACAACACATAAAACCATCCTGTCGCTTGTTCGCCTCGGCCACAAGGCGAAAAGAACGCACGCCTTCTTTGTAAGCGTCAGAGCGTCGGTCACCGTACAGCCATGGGTGGCTCATCTGCATCATACAACCATGCATATATATCAAACGCAATCACGGTGCTTAAATTAGTACCGCGTAGTCAAAACGAGAAAATAGTTGCTAACCTTTTAGGACACTTCAAAACAAAGAGGAGAAACCTTAAGTGTCGCTCTGGCACCTCATATCATATTTTGTCTTGTGTGAACTCAAGTGGCATCGCTCTAACAGGCATTTCACCGAACACCTCTAGTGCATATGAAGAAGAAAAGTTAGCACAAAGTTATACCCACCTCTCACATAGGAAAAAAACAGGAGAGAGTGGAGGGCTGGGTGCATATATATAGGGCCAAGCCATTAGTCCCGGTTTGAGATACAAACCGGGACTAAAGGTTCTGCCAGGAGCACGCGCGCCGACCCAGACCCATTTGTCCCGGTTTGTATCTCAAACCGAGACTAATGGTTCCTTACGGACCGGGACAAAGTGCCTCGGCCTCCTCGGGCCGTCTGGTTCGGACCATTAGTCCTGGCCCCAGCCACGGCCGGGACTAGTGGCCCTAACCAAAGGCCCATTTTCTACTAGTGATGTCATATTCTGGTAATCATGACAAATGATTCACAAATGTCTCCATACAAGATATGGGCTACATTTTGAATCCTACTTCATGCAGTGAAAACACTAATGGGGAAAAGACAATGATCACTATCATTGATTCTTTCCTTTGTGAAGAGTATCGTTCAGGAACGCTATCCGTTGCGCTTCTCAACACTCTGATGCAGGGTTTTGAATCCCCATCATGTTTTTCACTATCTTCCATTTGCTCCATAATAGAGAAATATCACTGAATGTGAACTTTCTCGAGAATGCACCAAAAATCCAAGCAATACAAGTTTTGCTTTCCTTTTGGTTCCAGTTATGGATTCCGTATTAATTTTTTTCCAATGAATACTCTACAAGGACGTATTCTCTATTGTTTTGGTTATACCAAATAACCCTAAAACTTTTACTATGATGCATACCAGATATGGAGCCGCTTTCATGAATTCTCATGGTTCACTATATATTCTAATTGAATGCTAACTATTTCTAACTAATGGTCTCTACATCTACACTACAATGATTTATTTGGCGCCATCTATTCACCCACTTTGATATCTAATATCCTATTGTGATGATTTGCATTTGACATTTCAAACGCGTTGCATTTCACAATTTCTTTTATGCCAATCTTATAACGTTGAATTTCATTACTATTGATCAAACCGTACTAATTAGATTCTATTTTATCTTATACCCTTAGTTGATGAAACACTTTGATCATATCAAATAGTTTCATACTTATGTTTCCTTTGGTAAACTACTTTACAAAATTTAAACAATCATATAATGATAATCACCATTTTTGTGAAAACACAATACATCGAATATTAATTCTCTTTTAACAATTCATCAAACACTTTGTATTCAAGCAATACATGCTGTTCAAGTTATTTTGCTGAACTTAGGCATGATTCATATGTGACAAGAATACAAGTGTCTTTCACATATTATCATTACAACTTTGAATTCAAACAATGGTTTCATTCAGTAGTGAACATATCATTAATTTGGGTATTTTCAAGACATTTCAATATTTTACAAATGTTCATGCATTATTAACTAGTTTCAACAATAAGGATAATTCACATATAATCGAACAGGATATGAACACGAATAGAGATCATTCATAAAAGTGGAACAACTGTTTGTTACAAACTCATATGAATAACCGTCTCACAAAGTGTGAGACACACTAAAGAAGTTCACAATCTATCGATTACAATAATCATCCTAAACATAAACTAAGTGATAAACGTCAAGGGAGAGTGTCGTTGGCCATCATCATTATGCTCGTCATCAACACGCAACGTCACCTCCTCTCTAGCAAGCACCTCTATGCAGAAGGACCTGGTTTCAAGAAAACAGAACAAGTATCAAATATACTTTATGTTGCAAATGTGTTTGCAAGATTATAACATTTATAAAATTGTATATCAAATATATACCTTTGTCATCAATGACCTCAGCGACAATGGGTTCAACCATCACATCCCTGAAATGTGATATGAACTCGTGGAAATCCCGTGTTTTCGCGTCGCCTCTCATAATGCAAATCCTGGCAAGTGCTTAGTAGCTTGGTGGCAGCAACCGCAGCAACACGCCTATTGCAAAAGATCTTGCAAACAAGTTGTCTAGGAAGTATGCAAGACTCATGTATGCATCATATATGCATAACAAGTGATCGTCTAGTGAGGAGTTCTCCTCCATCTTTATGGAGAGGAAATCCCCCATCAGCTCATACTCCCATATGCGCACTTGTTCCACAAAATGTGATCTCAGATGTGCCATAACCATTCAGGGATTAAGACTTCCCACAATCGACCATAGCCCATCTTCCATCCCGAGGCGCATCGTTACTGATATGAATGTGGCTATCACACACGATAGCAGCGGTGATCCCGCTGCTCCTGGGTCTCATGAAGATAGGGCGGCTCCAAGTACATCTCACAGATCATGTAGTCAACCACTTTTTTCTCGCTAAGGAGATCATGAAGGCGTATGATCCATACAGAAAAGTTGGATCCATCTAACTTCAGCTTTTCTCCTTTTAACCAATTGTCAATAGGGAAGGTAATCTCGGGGAGAACCATTTTCTACATTTATAATTGCAAAAGGAATTTAGACTAAGTTTATAATTAGATGAGTTAATAATAACTCCACTAAGAAACACCTATCCCCTGAAGGGTTCTAGTGATAACACGACCCATTTTCCCCACATCTCCCCCGATCATCACGGACATCAATGTGGGTTCTAGGGTGGACGTTAAACGTCAGTCACATCATTCATGCGACTCGTGCTTGATCTTTCGACCATCCATGTTCCGAGGCCATGTTTGTACATGCTACGCTCGCCAACTCAACCTTAGTGTATTCGATGTGCAACATGTCTTACACCCACTATATGTGAATGTAGATATGTCTCACACCCGATCATCACGGAGTGCCTCATAATGAAGAACTTTCTTGGTGGTGCACACTAAGAGGGAACACAATCATTGGTAATTTTAACAAGGATCATATTATTAGGCTACCGTAGAGTATCTAATACTAGCACACAATAAGATATACAAATAATAACATTGAATGTAAATGCGATGTGATATGGTCCTTCATGTCGTGATCTCCATCCATCGTCGCGAGATTCTGGCGCCAGGGTTTCGGCGTCGTAGACACCAGGGTACCAGTGTCTTTCCGGCGTGGTAGTCCGTCACCTCCATGACTATCTACTACTACTTCGTAACAAAAGGTAATCAGTTTACCTTTGCCACAACCATATCACAAAGCAACGCCCCTGCAAAACAAAGTTAGATGCCTCTATTTTATCTTTGCATGTTTTACATGGCTGAATGGGCTTTCGCACAAGAACTGTTCTTACCTACTAACTTTCACCACAATGTTGATCAAGTAGTTGTATATACTATACCGCTTTCGGGCCCCCCCGTTGAAAATGTCATACCAACTAAAGCAAGAGAGACAGACAACCCCCAAAGCCACTTTATACGGTATAAGCCGTATGTCAAGTATGGACTAGTCTCGCGAATGAACGCGTAAAGTCGTTTGGGGGCCGCTTCATTAAGCATTACTGCGGTATACACAAGTACACGTGGGAGGGTAACAACAAAAATATCAACGCCCAGACGCTACATCTCATGTGTTCTACCCGTACTAGCATTACTACGCATAGATCTAGCTCTAATACCACTGTAGGGGTTCGCGTATGAAAACAATAAATTTTTACCCTACGCCCCTGAACCCCTGATGCTGCCAGGACCTATCTATTAGTAATGCAGTAACAGGAGGGGATTTTCACGAACTTACTACCATTGAAGATCGAAAAGCATTGTCAACGCTCAGGAGAGCATGTTGATGTAGACGAGCCGAAGCCGACCTCAAGGTCGTGATGAAGTCCTTGCGCTCCTGTGGCTCCAACAACTTGAGTGCCTCAAGTGTGACACCTCGAGGGGAGTTACATGCATCCGGTGCCTGAAGATGACTCCCGCTCCCCCAATCTAGCAACAATTGCAGAAGTAGAGCTCTTGGATCCGAATCCCGCAGCGCGACGACGCTTCGCGGTGAAGATGTCTCTCGTTTGCGCAGTTTGAATTTGGGACCAGGGTCACATGAGAGAGAGAATCAACAAGAAGGTCTCCCCAAAAGAGAGGGGACCTTTATTGATTATTCTATGTATTTCTTTGGGCAAATACCCCCACTATATGTAGGGGAGGGGAGGTACTACCTCCCTCAAAGTCCCGGGGTGGGACTAAAGGAGGGGGAGAGGGGGGCACCGCTGGCCAGACCTAGTGGGTCCCACGAGGGGGGGGCTTGGCCCAGCTGGCCACCCCCTTGCCTCCTCTCTCCTCTTGCCTTTCCCTCATGGGCCCTTCTCGCTCCGGAATTGGCCCATTAAGCCTTTTGACCTTTTAAATTGATTTCTCTTTTATTAAATAATTATGAATAAATGGTTAAATCAATATTTAACATTCATTCACATATTATTCAATCTTCGTGGCTATGGAACACCTTCCACCTCCACTCCGGACATCCTCCGGACTTACCGAAACCCTTCCAGTTTTCTCTCTTCTCTTCTTCTATGATTATATCGATCCTATAAATACTCTCTAAGCATCATCAAGCCCTTAAGCGTGATACCCCACGGTTCAGGAACACTCCAGACATGGTCGGGACACTCCCAGACCAATGATCGACAGAGGGACCTGGATGGCCATGTGACCCCTGTGCATTCCACGAAGATCTTTCGTCGTTTGAACCGGGATAGTCGTGTCTTATTCCTTTTGTCTCTCGATACTTGCATTACCTGAGATCTGATCAATGACATCACCATGTAGTGTTCAATCTCGTTACTGAACAATGCTACTTTGTGCCATCCCAAAACTTTAATCCAAGTGATCAAGATCCAAATTACCCAATTTAGGGTTAACAAAAACTTTTTCTCATTTAAAATCTTTAAGCATGCATATGAGTGTTGCATTTAAATAAGAGTTGTTTGAAATGCCATGATTGTGTGTTCTAATGGTTGTAAAATGATTCTAAGATGAATGCCACATCATCTAGATCATTCCCAAGCAAAATCCAAAGAAAAAGAAATCAGAAAGAATTAAATAAAGGAAATGGTCACTTTTGCCATTTTAATCAACTAGCCCACTTTGGGTATTCCTAGCACTTATTTTCCAACAGAAATAATTGTGGATCTTTGCACCCCTTGCTAGCACAAGTAGTGATGTACCAAGGCCCACTTTGTGATCCCCCAAAAACATTCAAACTCTAATTTTAAATGACATTTGAAATTGGAATCTAGTTCATATGTACAGATCACCCTATTTCAAAAACAATCCAAATGAATTCCATTTAACAAATCCTAGCAACCAGAGATGCTTAAGCATGTGATAAACAACTCCACCAAATTTAATCTCAAAATTCCAAACTTGATTTCTTTCGGCCATTTTGCCAAACACTTGGAGTGCACAGATCAGATAAATATCAAAAACACTAGTGTGAGCAGTGTTCTGGCCTAACCTGTCTCCCACATTGCCACCAAAATCTCTCCAGTACATTCCCTACCCTTTTCTAGCTCGGCCAACCATTGTGCCCATGACCAAATGGTCATGGCAATCAATGCCGAGAACCTTGTGCAGCCTCACCGACGACAGCGCGCCCCTAGCGCCGCCAGCCTCGGCCACCTTGCCCAACGCGTCGCTCGTGGTCCACTTTGCCCTCCAGGCCAGCCCCAGCTCGAGGACAGAGCGAGGAGAAACCAGGAACCACCACGCCCGGAACGTGTCTGCCATGCCAACGCCGCCTGCAGAGCACGCACGGTCCCTGCTCAACCAGACCCCGCCTCGCTCTCGCCGCCCACCTACATGATCACCATCGCCCCAGGAAGCTGCTAGACATGCCCATTTTCCCGACTGTGCCCCGTAGTCGCCAGCCACCGCAAAGTGCGCCGTCGACAGAGACATCGTGTGCGCCGTGCCGCTCACGTCTCCCGACCACCCTCGCACTGCACGCGCACCGCCCTGACGACCGCCAGGGAACCGTTCACCGTCCTAGCCCACCGCCCAAGCCTCTAGCCCGTTGTGTTGTCGTCACCGGCGAGCTCCACCCATGCCTCTCTGCACCCCTCGCACTACTATAAATAGAGCGCCTCCCAGCACCGTTTCCTCACACCACTCTCATCCACTCCCCCTTAGAGCACTCCCAGAGCCCCACCAGAGCAAGCCGTAGCCTGTAGCGCCGGAATTTCGCCGAAGTCTGCCGCGGAAGGAGGAGATGGGCGCCAGTGATCTAGGCCATCTCCCTGGACGCCGCCGGTACCAGGAGAACCGCCGTCGTCGTCTCATCCATTTTCCTACCTCGCCAGAATGTCCCCACTGCATCCTCACCGACCGTGCTAGGGTTCGTCCCCGTCGAGAACTGTTCCGGCAGGGATGATAGATGTGAGCCGTTGATCCAGGATCTAATCATGTGGCCACCGTTCTCCCATACTGATTCGGCAACCCCTGTCCCACTGACAGGTGGGGCCCCCACTTAAAACCATCCCGGGCGGAGTAAACTAGGCCGGCTCATTTATTTCCCGCGTGACCCGTTTAATTCAAATAAATCCTTTTTCTATTTTAGCTGAAACTTAGTTATGTCCCTTAGTTTAAAAATCAATTCAGAGAGTTTTACAAATCCAAATTGAGTGATTCCAATTTTTTTGGAAAAATAATAAAAATCTATATCCAAGCCCGTTGGATTTAAATCATTTTGAGTTTTAAATCGCTCCTAGCTAAAATAATAAGGCAGAAGTTTTTTCACACTCAAACATTTTTATAAAATCAACCATAGTAGATTTTGAGTTGATTCCAACTCTCCAAAATCACATTTAACCATACCTATCTGAATATGTAATAATATTAAGGTTTGCATGCGGTGAGTTTGGACTAGTACCAAAATAATGCTATATAGGCATTTCTAGTCAATTTAAATCATTAATTATTAAACTTAAACTTAGTAAAATGTGATCCAACATTTAAATCAAATTCCCATGCATTATAATATGTGGTGATGACATGTGTCCACATGATCCCATATTTTAATTGGAGAATATTAAATCTTAGTTATTTTCAATGAGTAGAAATTACTTTTCTCAAAATAAAGGAAATGAAACTAGTTCATTAAGACTTGTGATGTTTGTGATGATATTAGATCATCAAATGTGTGCCTTAGTGTGCTAAGTAGACTAGTTAAGTATTGTTTGGTGATTGTGTATTCTGTATGTATTTATAGACGACAGTACCGACCAAGTCTACGAGGAGGAGGAGTTCTACCAAGAGGAGGAAGAAGAGAATTTCAACCACTGCACTAATCAAGGAAAGCTAGCATTATACAAGATGACCTAAGCAAGATGCAATAGGCATGCTTGGTTATACCTTTTGACTTATACCTACTCCAAGTTTTACTTACAAGCTTTACTTTCTTTTACTTTACCAAAATCTTTTACCTTGTTTGAAGGTAGCATAAAGAGTATAAAACTTGGCCTATCTAGTTAGACTTAGATGTCATTTTATGGCATGAGATTGATCTTAGCATCCCACCTTAGTGAACACTCTTAACTTAGTAGCTTAGAGTTATACCAAAAACTTGATCACTTTAGATGGGAATACTTGGTGAAAATGACTTGTGAAAACCTTGGAATGATGAGTCATTCTATTGAGATGTTTTGACATGTGGTGAGAAACACAAATGGTTTATGATAATGAAAATGTTGTGGCATGAGCCTTAGCCCTTTTACTAAACTGATGGTTGGGTTCGGATGCGATACCATTCCAATTTTACCGTACAACCACAATACCTAAATTGGGCAATGCTTAGCCGGAAGTTTATATGCACTAGTATTAGTTCCCTCGCGGGAGAGGTTTGAGATGAGGCTATGATACGTCCAAAAAGTATCTACTTTCCCGAACACTTTTACTATTGTTTCTCCTCTAAACTTGTGTGATTTGGATGAAACTAATATGGACTGACGCTGTTTTCAGCAGAATTGCCTTGGTGTCTACTTTTTGTGCAGAAAATCAACTATCAGGAAAAATCCCGGAAAATATGCCAAAAATCCTATTTCACCCGAAGACTCCAGGAGCCAGAATACGAGACGGAGAAGAGCCCTGGGGTGGCCACACCACCTGGTGGTGCGGGCCAGGCCAGGCCGCGCCAGGGGGTGGTGTGGGACCCCCCAGGCACCCCCTCGGTCTCTCTCTCTTCGCCTATAAGGATCCTTCTGACCTAAAAACTTCGGGGGGTTCGACGTTTTTCCAGAAGGAGTTCCGCTCCGCCGCCACCACCAGATTCCACGAAACAGCACCAGAAACTCCGTTTTGGCACCCTGCCGGGACGGGGAATTGGAGGAGATCATCGCCATCATCATCACCATCGCTTCTCCATCGACCATCCATGTTTCCCCCATCTATGAGTGAGTAATACCCCGCTGTAGGCTATGGGGATGGTAGGGGTTGGATGAGATCGTTCATGTAATGGCATCAGATTCTTATGGCATGGTGCCTAGTATCTTTTATTAGTGCTTTATGACTTTGTTGCGACTTGTTGTGCTTAA
Organism: Avena eriantha; assembly: GCA_910589775.1. Taxonomy (NCBI): domain Eukaryota; kingdom Viridiplantae; phylum Streptophyta; class Magnoliopsida; order Poales; family Poaceae; genus Avena; species Avena eriantha. The sequence goes on along the minus strand of OU342744.1, from coordinate 144,477,500 downwards.
TGCTTGTCACTAGGGCCTGAGTGCCATGATTTCAGATCTGAACTTATTATTGATTCATTATGATAGTATTGTTTCTGGTCTTATCTACAAGTTTTACACACGTTGTTGTCCGGAACCTATGGCCCCGAAGTGACAGAAATTGGGATAACCGGAAGGGAAAGGCTTTGATGTGAGGATCACATGTGTTCATGGAGTGTTAATGCTTTGCTCCGGTGCTCTATTAAAAGGAGCACCTTAATTGCCAGTAGTTCCCTAGAGGCCCCGCTGCAAACGGGCTGGCAGGACAAAAGATGTTGTGCAAGTTCTCATTGCGAGCACGTATGACTATATATGGAACACATGCCTAGGATTGTCTAGACTTGGGTGCTTTATCTTATTTATCTGCAATTTCCCTATGTTCTGATTGCTATGTGAATTGTCTTGTCCATGGAACGCCCGTCCATCCATCCCTATGCCTACCGCACTCGAATCCCACTGTTTACTGCTTTTGTTACTACTGTCTTTGCTTTACTACTGCTGTTACTTTGCTATTCCAACTACAAAACTGTTGCTACTGATAAACTGTTGTGAGCAAGATTGTTTCCAGGTGCAGCTGAATTGACAACTCGGTTGTTAAGGCTTATAAATATTCTTTGGCTCCCCTTGTGTCGAATCAATAAATTGGGTTTTACTTCCCTCGAAAATACTGCGATACACCCCCTATACTTGTGGGTCATCAAGACTATTTTCTGGCGCCGTTGTCGGGGACCATTGCTTTATTTATCAAGTTCACTTGGATTCTCTATTGTTCGCTGCTATCCATCCATCATGGGTAAGTCTCGTGATGGCAAGGTTCCTATTTTACCATCCACTACAAGAAGAGGTACGGTTCTGAACACCTCTATCGCTCTTGATCCACTGTCTATTTTGAGTAAGTTCCTTACACCACCACATACACATGCTACACACACTGCTACTACTGCTGAATCTGAAACTTCTGATACTTATGATGCTGCTTCTACTGTGCTTGATAAGAGTGGTTCATTAGGTCCTTTCCTAGATGCTACGATTGCTAGAACTATAGCTGGAAATATCGAAACTCCTAATGAAGACACTACCACACCTGTTAGCTCACCTGAGTCTAGTGAGAGTTATGATACTGAAGAAGATTATGTTGAGATGACCGATGAGTTTATTGAAGAATGTAAGAACACCCATGATAGGAGCGCTGCTAAGAGTCTCCTTGAGAGGCGTACTATTAGACCCAAATTATGTCTTGATGCTAAGTTTGATGCTTCTCCCATAAACATTATAGATGAAGATTATGATTTCTCTCTCGATCTATCTTACATAGCTATTGTCGGGAAAGAACCTTTTTCTGGGACTAAGAATGAAAGTGTGGTAGCACATATGAATGAACTTTCTACTATGAGTGGCTTGTTTTCTGATGATATTAAGATGCGTACTTATTTTGTTGCTAAGATTTTTCCTTTTTCACTAAAAGGAGAAGCTAAAACTTGGTTTAGTAATTTACCTCCTAGATCTATTGATAGCCCTGAGTGCTTGATTAGTACTTTTCTGCAGAAATATTTTCCTCCCAGTGCTAGACATGCTATTTTGCAGGAACTTTTTGATTTTAGACAGGGAGAAAAAGAGGTATTGCCCGAATCTTGGGCAAGGTTTTGCGCTTTGATTCATGCACAGGCTGGAAGTCCATTACCTAAGAATGAGCTTCTTGATATATTTTATAGTGGACTAACCGAGGAATCTAGGACATACCTAGGTAGTTGTGCTGATTGTGTTTTCAGGAATAGGACTCCAAAGGAAGCTGAGGAATTAATGGCTAAAATAAGCAAGAATTATGAAGATTGGACTCCTCCTAAACAAGCTATACCTGAAGTAATTGTACCTGAACCATCTATTCCCGTGCCTATTCCAACATCAAATAAGAGGGGAGTTATTGAATTAAATGATGAAGTGATGAAGGAAGCTAAGAAATGTCTTAAGGAGAAGGGAATTAAAGCTGCAGATGTCAAGAATTTACCTCCTATAGAAGAATTATGTAAGCCTATTCCCTACTCATCCACTATTGAGGTACACTCCCTCCAACACTTTGATGAAGGTGATATCCCTTACTTGAAACCTCCTGATCAATGCTTAGAAGAATTTGATATCTTTATTGTTAAGCGAGATAACTTTAATAAAAGGGTGCAAAATCATCTAATGGAAAACACTAGAGCTATTGTTGAGTTGAAAGATATTGTGGAAAGAACCTCTAATGATGTTAAAATGATTGTTAAACACTTTCAAATGGTTCAAACTCAAATAGATCAACTCGTTAAAGTGCAAAACGACTTGCTAGTAAATGCTGCTAAAGAAAAACATGCTTATGAAATTAGAACTAGAAGTGGAGCTGCTACCCAGGATCCTCTATATCCTGAGGGACATCCCAAAAGGATTGAGCAGGATTCTCAACAAGCTGAAAATAGTGGTTCTACTCATAAGAAAAGGAAAAAGAAACATAAAACTGTTGTAGAACCCTTTGAACCTGCTATAGATCCTAATAGTATATCTATCTCTGATGCTGAAACTGAAAGTGGTAATGAAGAGAATGAAGTTCCTAATGAAGAAAAAGTTGAAGAACCTGAAAACCACACTAAGACTACTAAATACACCAAAGAAGATTTTATTGCTAAGAAACATGGTAGTGAAAGAGAACCTTGGGTCCAAAAACCTATGCCTTTCCCTGATAAGAAACACAAGTCAAAGGAAGATGAACACTACAATAAGTTTTGTGAGTGGATGAAGCCTTTATTCTTGCAAATTCCTTTGACTGATGCTATTAAATTGCCTCCTTACTCAAAGTATATGAAGGACATTGTCTCGAATAAAAGGAAGATCCCTAATGAAGAAATTTCTACTTTGCTTGCTAATTATTCCTTCAATGGTAAGGTTCCTAAGAAACTTGGAGACCCAGGGATTCCAACTATCCCTTGCTCCATTAAGAATAGTTACGTTAGAACTGCTTTGTGTGATTTGGGAGCTGGAGTTAGTGTTATGCCTTTCTCTCTCTATAAGAGGCTTCAGCTTGAAAAATTGATACCAACTGATATATCCATGGAAATGGCTGATATATCTACCACTATTCCTGTGGGTATATGTGAGGATGTACCTATTCAGGTGGCTCACAATTTCTTGATATTGACTGATTTTTTTGTGCTTGAAATGCCTGAATATGATAATATGTCTATTATTCTTGGGAGACCTTTTCTTAATACTATAGGAGTTGTTATTAATTGTAATCAAGGAAAGGTGACCTTCAATGTTAATGACAAGGAACATACTGTCTATTTCCCCAAGAATATTGAAAGGACTTATGGTTTGAATTCAATTGAACATGTTGAAGGCATTCAAGTTGGAGAGATATATTGTCCCATACCAAGAGAAAAATTTGAAACTATTATGATTGGGACCATTGCTATCAAGGTTAAGGTAACATAATCATTAGTGGAGCACAAAGTTTTGTCTCATATGCAATTGTTTTGGTAGCAAGACTTGATCAACCTTGCTAACAAAAGGATTCCATTAAACAAAACAATGTTTTCATTATGAGTATCTCCGTTTATTTCTATCCTTTGCATTTTAGTTTTTGCTTTCGTTTAGTTTTCTTTGTGTTGTTAGTTGCTTGCATGCTAGAATTTCTGTAGTTCTAGCCTTGTTTTGTCCTTGCATCATGTTTCCAAAAGAAAAAAATTCTGTCTGTCAGAAAAATCATTCTTCTATTTCTGAAAAATGCCCAAAAGTAAAGTGTCTCGAAAAATTCCAGAAAATTCATATTAAATTTTAACGTGAAAAAGGGGCAGAGGAGTACCTGGTAGGTACCAGGGGGGCCCACCAGGAAGGCACACCACATGGTGGCGTGGCTAGCCCTGGGTGGCGCCATGCCCTGGTGTGGGCCACCCCTGGCCCCCCACTACTTCTCTCACCTGCCACTTTCTTCTCTCTCCCGAGTAAGCTCCAGTTCATAGCTCAAAATCGCGTTCTTTCTGTGCTTGCTCTCGATTTCTTTGATCTCCTTGCTCAGCCCATCTTTCTTGCTGAAATTTGGAGCAATTGTTCCTTGGTATGTGACTCCTCCCCTTGTCCAAGTAGATTTATGTTTAGGGGATTATATGTTGAGTATTTTGCTGCTGTAGGTGACTGGTTATGAGAGCTTGTAAGCTTTTTTAATGCTTAGAGATATAGTTTTGATGCATGTCTAGGCCTCTTGCAAGTCCCTATAAGTAGAATCCTTTATTATATTTACTTTGCAATCACTTGTTTAATAGGTGTTTAAATTTTAGAATACCAAGCATGAACAATCAGAATTTTGGAGAGATATTTGAGAGTGATGCACCTAGAAGGTCGAGGCCCTCAAGAACAACCTCTCAAGCTAGGCCATCATACAATGAAGACCTCATTGTAACACGTATTGGCAGTGAAAGGGATGATGGAGATGCTCACCCATCCTCTTTTCCTTATTTTACTTTCTTGCAAGCTGCATGTATTCTTGATGATTTCTTGCTACTGATTGAGAGGGTTGGTTTGACCTCTTATATGCCAGATGAGAGTGGACAATACGCTATGCTCACCAAAACTTTTGTCGAGAGCTTCTCATTTACTAACACACCCTATCAATCTACTGTCTCTTTTAAAATCTATGACATGCCCTTCACCATGCCTTTGGAGAGATTTTGCAGTATTGTAGGTGTGCGTATGACAGGGACCGTGAAGAAAATTCAAGGGCGACCCGCTGATTTGCTGGAGCTATAGCGAGGGGTGACCAATGATGATGACCGCGTGGCGCAGCGTGGAAAGACAAGAAATATCCAACTCCCTGCTCTTAGATACTTTGCATATTATCTTTCCACTAGTGTTTTGGGTAGGGAGAACACTAGTAACATCTCCAACTATCATTTAGCATTCCTTGCTGCTGCGCTTAACAATGATACTCGGTACAATCTTGGCTCGCTTATTGCTCGCCGCCTAGTTGCTAGGGGGCCTATCTATGGGGGCATCATTGCCTCGCGTGTAGTCAATGCATTAGGTCTTTCAGTGGATCCCGATGATGATATGCTAGCACCACAGAGGCTCGATCTTGTTGCCATGAAAACTCATCACTTTGTCACTACTACCTCTGATTTGAACAATCTAGTATATAGGATGCTTTTCACTGACGGGGATGAGAGGGAGATCCTTTTGCCACAGCTGCTTTGTTTAGTGTTGACAGGAGACCGTGGTCGCGCTCCAAGGAGGAGGTGGACGAGCAGCTTCGCTTGTTGGGTTTCCACGAGCAGCACCAGGAGGATGCGCCCTCCTATGATTAGTCCGCACATTACGGAGGGGCGTACTCGAGCTCACACCAGGACGAGGGTACCTCCTCGTCGTACCCCGGTGACACTTCATCCTGGCCAGCTTGGGATTGATACCCACTTAGGCCAAAAGCCTAAGCTTGGGGGTAGGTACGCCGACACCGCACTCATCTCCATATCATGTTGCGTCAGTACTTTGTATATTCATGTTTTCGTTCTCTTTTTAGTTTTCGTTCTTCTTTGCTTTTGCTTTCTAAAAACACAAAAAGACTAAAAATATTTATGTTGTTTCTCTTTGGTTTGCTTCTTCTTTTTGCCTTGGTTTGCTTTTCCCTTTTTGCTTTGTTTGAACTATTCAAAAAACCCAAAAATATTTTGCTTTGTTTGTTTTTCCCTTGTGGTTCTTGTTTAAAAATCGAAAACACCAAAAATATTTGTCGTTCTTCTTTGGTTTTTGCGAGTTTGCTTCAGGGTTCAGCAGTCCTCAGTGGATATTGGTTTCATATTATTATTCAAGCCACACACGTGAAGAGCAATAATGAGGATCAATGACAACTTGAGGCGTGGTAAGAGGCTGGTAACGAACTCTATTTGTTTTCATTTTTGTAAATATACTCATCACTGTGGGCGTGCTTAGTCTGTTCATGTAGAGTGTATGTTTTCTTTGGATGCTTAGTAGTTCTTGCTTTCTTATGATTAGCTCCAGCTCGCTAATAGTTTGTAGCATGTCTTATGAATGTTTGCCTGCATTGCTCTATTCATAAATTGGTATGACACCGTGGTATCCTCCTCTGAATGTTTCATTTGATTGACTTGGCACATGCTCACGCATGCACATGACTGTAATAATCAGTTAAGCCTCGATGAATTATTTTGCCTTGAGGATCTTGAATCACTTTCATGCCATGAGTAGTCCTGTTTTTTTGCAAGCATGATAATGACAGTTATTGCTCTCTTGTTTATCGCTCCCTTACTATTGCTAGCCTTCATTTCCACTGAGTGTTTTACTCATGTTTCCAAACGCCCTAAACCGAATATTGCCAAAGTGTCCACCATACCTACCTATTAGCATCATTTGCTACTTCCGTGCATATTCAATATGCCTTGTTTTCTTCCGAATAAAATGTTTGCTTGTTATGGGAAAGTTAGTTAGTAAAGCTCTCACGAACTTGATGGCACACTTTATTTCCTGCACTTAATAAACCTGAACCATTGTGAACTCTCCATGAAAGTTATATGCTTGCAAATTATAGGCAGGGGATTAGCAGAACCGTGTTGTCATGGGGAACACTTTCAACACTTGTAAATATATACCCAGTTGATACCTTGCTCTTTTGTTTGCGGATGTCGTCGGTGTGAAATAAAAGGGGAGCTTGTAAGTCCATGGAGTTATGTATGTGTGTTAGAGAAATGCCTGGGCCGCTGGTCTAATCCATGCTGACATGGTGGAAACCTGCAGCGTAACCATAATGATATCTATGAAGCATTCATCTTATAAAAAAGAGAGTTATAGCTATTGAGAAAAAGAAAAAAAAAGAGTTTTATGAAAAGAGTAAAGAGAGAAAAAAAGCACCATTTTCCCATGGTAAATAAGAAGAATGCTGAGATACTCATTGTCTGCTTGCCTTGTCATTTTGATATGGGGATTCTTCCGTATCATCGGGCAAGGGGTACCCCGTTGGCGGTTCTCAATGATACGCACATACTTATGATGACAAGAACTTACTGGTAACTAAAGTTGAGTAGCATGAGGAGCGGCCCTCGTACTCAAGGGACTTGGGATTTTCAGTTTATAGTCTATCAAGCATATAACTCAGATTGGACGTCACTTTCACCTTAACCACATTAAAGATGCCTATGATAGGGGCAATGAGAGCTCAAAGCTAATGAGTACCATACTTTCAGCATTTGGAAGCCTTTCAAATTACTCAAAACCTTTTTCTTCTACTTGTTGAGTCTCCACATATTCTTTGAGCACCTTCTTGAGAGCATACTTGTCATTCTTTATGTTTGTTCCATTACTTGATTACTTGTGTTATGACTTTGATGCTTGTATTCTTGATATCTTTACTTCTAGTCATCACTTGAACTTCAGAGGTGCCTTGACATTCATAATCAAAGGCAAGCGAGATACCACTCTATCATACCTTTTTATGAGCATTGTAATGTTGCTTATGTTTGTGCTTCATGCTACTTATTATTCTTGAGTTGGAATCTCTTCATAGCTTGCAATGACTATTAAGTAAACTTAGTTGCATACTCTTTATTATGAACTGTTTAAGTAGTTGATCGCATTGCCGAGAATATTTACATCATATGAAGCAAATGTGTTCGTGAAAGTTCTTTTATCGCACTCAGTTTTCAACTGAATTGCTTGAGGACAAGCAATAAGCTAAGCTAGGGGGGAGTTGATACGTCCAAAACGTATCTACTTTCTCGAACACTTTTGCTATTGTTTCTCCTCTAAACTTGTGTGATTTGGATGCAACTAATACGGACTCACGCTGTTTTCAACAGAATTGCCTTGGTGCCTACTTTTTGTGCAGAAAATCAACTATCAGGAAAAATCCCGGAAAATATGCCAAAAATCCTATTTCACCCGAAGACTCCAGGAGCCAGAATACGAGACGGAGAAGAGCCCTGGGGTGGCCACACCACCTGGTGGTGCGGGCCAGGCCAGGCCGTGCCAGGGGGTGGTGTGGGACCCCCCAGGCACCCCCTCGGTCTCTCTCTCTTCGCCTATAAGGATCCTTCTGACCTAAAAACTTCGGGGGGTTCGACGTTTTTCCAGAAGGAGTTCCGCTCCGCCGCCACCACCAGATTCCACGAAACAGCACCAGAAACTCCGTTTTGGCACCCTGCCGGGACGGGGAATTGGAGGAGATCATCGCCATCATCATCACCATCGCTTCTCCATCGACCATCCATGTTTCCCCCATCTATGAGTGAGTAATACCCTGCTGTAGGCTATGGGGATGGTAGGGGTTGGATGAGATCGTTCATGTAATGGCATCAGATTCTTAGGGCATGGTGCCTAGTATCTTTTATTAGTGCTTTATGACTTTGTTGCGACTTGTTGTGCTTAATGCTTGTCACTAGGGCCTGAGTGCCATGATTTCAGATCTGAACTTATTATTGATTCATTATGATAGTATTGTTTCTGGTCTTATCTACAAGTTTTACACACGTTGTTGTCCGGAACCTATGGCCCCGAAGTGACAGAAATTGGGATAACCGGAAGGGAAAGGCTTTGATGTGAGGATCACATGTGTTCATGGAGTGTTAATGCTTTGCTCCGGTGCTCTATTAAAAGGAGCACCTTAATTGCCAGTAGTTCCCTAGAGGCCCCGCTGCAAACGGGCTGGCAGGACAAAAGATGTTGTGCAAGTTCTCATTGCGAGCACGTATGACTATATATGGAACACATGCCTAGGATTGTCTAGACTTGGGTGCTTTATCTTATTTATCTGCAATTTCCCTATGTTCTGATTGCTATGTGAATTGTCTTGTCCATGGAACGCCCGTCCATCCATCCCTATGCCTACCGCACTCGAATCCCACTGTTTACTGCTTTTGTTACTACTGTCTTTGCTTTACTACTGCTGTTACTTTGCTATTCCTACTACAAAACTGTTGCTACTGATAAACTGTTGTGAGCAAGATTGTTTCTAGGTGCAGCTGAATTGACAACTCAATTGTTAAGGCTTATAAATATTCTTTGGCTCCCCTTGTGTCGAATCAATAAATTGGGTTTCACTTCCCTCAAAAATACTGCGATACACCCCCTATACTTGTGGGTCATCAGGCTACCTCTCAATGTTGTCCACCTATGTAGTTCCCAGGATGACAGATGGTCATGGCTGGGAGGCCAAGCTCATAGGAGAGGTGCTTATACTAGAGTGTGTAAAGGAAAGGTTATGTTTGATTATCTGCATACTAAGTATGATGATTCAGGGTTATCCCTGACAGATGTATCGAATCTTGTGGTGAAAGTGTACCACCTCTACAGAGTGTCAAACTATTCGAATAGCCGCATCCGCGGTTATGGACAGTTGGAGTGGCCATACTGTTCCGTTGTCAGATGTTTTCAATATGACTTATGAAATGAATTGTGACATGACTTGACCACAGTAGAGTAGTGACTATGATCTTCCCACTTAGGTGATTTCAAACTTTATTTTACCCTTGTTTGTTTCTAAACTCAGCTTAGGTTTCAAACTTAACTTTACAAATAAACTTTGAGTTTAGTATTCCTATTAGAACTACTTCACTTGTTAGTGATAGTTTGCGAGTACTTAAAGTGTACTCATAGCTTTTGTCCCTGGCTATTCCCGTGGCCAGACTATGAGGAGGACTACCCTGAAGGAGGATAGCAGGACGGCTATGACAACTAGGATCATCTCCCATCGTCAGCATTGCATGTGAACCTGAAGATGGACCCCACCGCTAGGCTATTTATTCCGCTACTTGATTGTACTAAGACTGGATCATGAGATCCTTTATTTCTGTAAGACCTTAGTATGGTTTGTAATGGATGATGTACTGTGATATCCAATCTGTTATGTCTCGCAAAAATGGTAATCCTGGGATTGCGATGTATCGCATAATAGGCATCTGGGATTAAAAATCCGGGTGTTGACAAGTTGGTATCAGAGCCATCCTGACCATAGGAGACCCTAGTTAGAATGGATGTCCAAAAAAAACTTAGTTTCCAAAATCAAAGTGAGTATTTGTGAAAACTATTTCCTCTCTTACCCTTGGGATTCTTTCTTTAAAAAAAATTCATGTTCCTCCAAATTATTACATTCTACATAAAACTTTGACACACTTGATCACTTCACTAACTTTCTCATCCTAAATTCTTATAGATGGAAGTTCAGTACAGCAAGTTTTACCAGTTGGGCAACGGAGGCCAACTGATCTTCGAGAGGGATCTTGATTCACTATCGGAGTACTTGGAGCGTCCTCATCTGGAATTTCTTGGAGCTCAACTCAATGGTCCCCCAGGAGGAGATTTACAATGGATAGTAGTTGCTGATCTTCGAGGCAAGTTAGAAGCACCAATGTCCGAGAGGATTCAGTTCTCCGTGAGAGAGAACAACTGGCTAGATGGATTAGCCAGGGCAATGCATGAAGCTCTCTCTCATCTTTGAGCCCAAAGTGTCAACCTAATCCAAGGAACTCGCTTTGTTCACTATGCAAGGTGTGATTCCATGGGAATGCCTCTAGAGATGCCAAGTCACCCAATATTGAAGCATCAACTGGAGATCGACTTCCTACTGTACGACAGACAGAAGGATTTGGACAATGCTAGAGAGTTCGCCAACCACAACCTTGTCATTGCCGCCCAGAAGGCCCAGACTTTCTCACTGCTAGTCAAGGATCGTCAGTATCTTTGCTGTCAACGCGCAAAGAAGGATCGCACCATCGACCGTCTTTGCAAGAAGGTAGCCGACCTCGAGAAGACCATCAAGGAGCAAGAAGCTCAGCTTGCAGCAAAAGAAGAAGAAGAGGAAGGTGAAGATATCCAAGGGGATATTAACTCCTACCTCATCAATGATGATGACTATCTGGAGGACGATGCCATGGAATTTTACACCGACGATGATGACTCCGACTTCATCGATGATGAGTATCTGCACTAGAGCACTATCGTAGGAGTGAGGAGTATCGGTCCCATTGTATCTTAGCTTATAGAATGGTTCTTAAAACCATCCGTTTTCATTTGATGTTGTGGTGTGTGTGTGTGTTTGTATCTTGTGCTTTGCTTGAATGAATGAAAAGAAGTTAGTTGCAAAACCTGAGTCAAACTCAAAGTTTTAGCTTTGAAACCAAAAACCATAAACCTTAGAACTTTACCTCTTACCCCATTATCTATCTCAATCTTCAAATAACTCGTGGAAACCAAGGAGGGAGCAGCTCATCACAAGACCCAATGCTGCAGATTCTGCAGATGCTCATTGCAGACCGTGAAGCTAGTAGGGCAGAGCGCCAAGAAAATCTAGCCACACTGCAGCAAATCGCCCAGATGGATCACAACAATCAGAACCATGGAAATCAGGATCATCATGGATCCAAACTCAAAAACTTCCAGAATACCAATCCCCCAATCTTTAGCCAGTCTGAAAACCCATTGGATGCTGATGATTGGTTGCAGACCATGGAAAATAACTTAGAAGTCGCCGGAGTGGATGCAAATAAGAAAGTTCTTTTTGCCACCCACTATCTGACAGGAGATGCAAGAGCATGGTGGAACAGCACCCGCACAATGAACCCTGGTCAAGTGATGACATGGGAAGCCTTCAAGATCAAGTTCAACCGCACCCACGTGCCACAGGGTCTAGTCACCAGAATGAGGGATGAATTCAGAGAATTAAAGCAAGGCAGAATGACTGTAGTGGAGTACCGTGACGGATTATTGTCCCTCGCCAGGTATGTACCTGATGAGATCAACACGGAGGCCAAGAAGAAGGAGAGATTCCTGAACGGACTGCATGATGAGATGCAGACTGTTCTCGTCAACATCCGTTTCGAGGATCTCGAAGAGCTAGTCGACTCTGCCATTCAGATGGAAGGGAATATCAACCAAGCAAACGAGAACCGCAAATGTCGTATGATGCACCAAGCTGGATCCAACAATCACCAGAAGTACCGTCCCAACCCGTCTGCCGGATATGCACCGCGGAACAATCGACAACCAATGTCTCGCCCAAGCTACCCTAACCGTAGCAGAGGAAATGTGAAGTCCGGAGGAAACAACAATCACCCCAGCAACTCCAACAATTTCAACTGTGCACCTCCCAAGAACAACAATAACAACAACAACACTGCACCCAGAACTGGAAGCAATTATGTGCCCGTGGCAGCAAAAGACAAGTCTCAAATTACGTGTTTCGAGTGTGGAGTCAAGGGTCACTACTCAAATTAGTGTCCCAAGAAGATAGCCGCCACCGCCAATGTGAATGCCCTAGCTCAACAGCAGCGTCGCATTCAACGAGGAAGAAGATTCGCCCTAGGGAACCCTCACAACCGCAACGGTCGTCTCTTCCACATGAACGCCGAAGAAGCCCAAGAAGCGCTAGATGTAGTGCTGGGTATGTTTTCTGTCAACTCAGTTTTAGCAAGAGTGTTGTTTGATTCTGGAGCATCACACTCATTTGTCACCGAAGAATTTGCATGCACTAGTAAGATTCACCCAACCAACTTGAAGCATGTCATGATAGTTCAAATCCCCGGTTCAACTACAAAAGCTAGAAAAAATTGCAAAGTTGTGCCTATTAGAATACATGGGATAGATTTTTATGCCAATCTAATAGTACTTGGAACCAAAGGTTTGGAAGTATTACTAGGAATGGATTGGATGTCAAAGCATAAAGGATTGATTGACTGTGCCAAGAAAGCCATCACCATCACCAGTAGCTCTGGAGTCTCAATAGAGCATATATCTGAAACCTTGCCCCGTCAATTCAAGTGCAACAAGAGTCTAGCCCTACCTACCATAGACCAAGTCAGAGTAGTCTGTGAATACCCTGATGTATTCCCAGATGAATTGCCCGGTATGCCCCCGGATAGGGATATTGAGTTCATTATTGAACTAATCCCCGGAACCGGACCCATAGCCCAGAGACCCTATAGCATGAACCCCTTAGAGTTAGTGGAATTGAAGAAGCAGTTGGATGCTATGTTGGCAACATGCTTGATTCAACCAAGCGCATCGCCATGGAGATCGCTCGTGTTGTTCGTCGAAAAGAAAGATGGAGGCAACCGTTTGTGCATAGATTACAAGAAGCTGAATGACGTCACAATCAAGAACAAGTACCCATTCCCAAAGGTAGAGGATCTATTTGATCAGTTGACTGGTGCCAGTGTGTTCTCTAAGATTGATTTTAGGACTGGTTATCACCAACTTAAGATTTGTGCAATGGATATTTCGTAGACCGCCTTCACTACTCGTTATGGATTATACGAGTATACGGTCATGTCTTTTGGATTAACCAATGCCCCTGCTTATTTCATGAATCTCATGAATAAGATCTTTATGAATTTTCTGGATAAGTTTGTCATGGTGTTTATCGATGATACTCTTATCTACTCCAAGTCATAAGAAGAGCATGAGCAACATCTGAGAATCATCCTTGAAACCCTTAGAGAGCATCGGTTGTATGCCAAGTTCAGCAAATGTGAGTTTTGGCTGAAAGAAGTAGGATTCCTAGGACATATTGTGTCTGCTAGAGGAGTCACTATTGATCCCGCCAAGATCAAAGATGTCGAAGAATGGGAAGCCCCAACCACTCAAACCCAAGTCCGTGCATTTCTTGGATTAGGGGGATATTACCGCAAGTTCGTAGAAGGATTTTCGAGCATCGCAAGACCCATGACCCAATTGCTAAAGAAGGACAAGAAGTTTGAATGGACCAACAAATGTGAAGCCAGCTTCCAAGAGCTCAAGAAGATATTGATTTCAGCCCCAATATTGATCATGCCAGATATCAAGAAGCCGTTTGATGTGTATTGTGATGCATCCAAGATTGGTCTCGGATGTGTGTTGATGCAAGAGGAAAAGTCATCGCATATCTATCTCGACAACTGAAGCAGCATGAGCAGAATTACCCCACCCATGATCTTGAGTTAGCAGCCATAGTTTTGGCATTGAAGCCATGGTGTCATTACCTTATGGGTAATCGCTGTGAGATTTATTCAGATCACAAGAGCTTGAAGTATATCTTCACTCAGAAGGAGCTGAATATGAGGCAAAGGAGATGGATAGAGTTAATCAAGGATTATGACCTTGACATTCACTATCACCCCGGCAAAGCCAATGTGGTAGCGGATGCTCTTAGCAGATTGTCGTGTAAGTTAAACACCATGATCAAGGAGAAGCAACCAAGTTTGTATGAGGAGTTGGAGAAGTTTAGAACTGAGCTAGTTAGCAAAGGATTTTTAGCTAGCATTGAACTTCAACCCACTTTGATTAGCCAAATCAAGGAAGCCCAGAAGGGAAATGCTAGTATCGACGGAATCAAACGTCGTATTGGTACAGGAAAGGTACCTGGATTCACCGAAGACGAAGAAGGAGTTTTGTGGTACAAAGGACGTATCTGTGTGCGAGCAGATTCGGAGCTGAAGCAAGTTATCATGCAAGAAGCTCATGATACTCTTTATTCTATCCACCCTAGAGGAATGAAGATGTATCAGGATTTGAAGGAGCAATTTTGGTGGCACAAAATGAAGGGAGAAATCGGAAGCTACATCGCCAAGTGTGATATCTGTCAGAGAGTCAAAGCGGAACATCAGAGACTCATAGGAGTGTTGCAACCATTGCAGATTCTGGAATGGAAATGGGATTCCATCGGAATGGTCTTTATCACCGGTTTGCCTACTTCTAGTAGGGGAAATGACTCGATATGGGTCATCATTGATAGACTGTCCAAGGTAGCTCATTTTATACCTTTCAAGACAACCTACCAGAGTTCGAAGCTAGCAGAGTTGTACATTGCTAGAATTGTTAGTCTGCATGGAACCCCCAAGACCATAGTATCGGATCGAGGAACCCAACTTACCTCGAGATTTTGACAAAAAGTCCAAGAAGGATTAGGAACCAAGTCGAATGTCAGCACCGCTTATCATCTGCAAACCGATGGACAGACTGAAAGAGTCAACCAAATCCTAGAGGATATGTTGAGAGCTTGTGTGTTAGAATATGGATCAAAATGGGAAGATTGCCTGCCTTTTGTAGAATTCTCATATAACAACAGTTATCAAGCCAGTTTGCAAATGGCACCATTTGAGTTCCTATACGGAAGAAAGTGCCGTACCCCTTTAAATTGGTCGCAAGTAGGAGAGAGTCAGATTTTCGGACCCGACATTCTCCGAGAAGCCGAAGAGAAGGTTCACAAAGTCCGTGAGCACCTCAAGACCGCCCAATCCAGACAGAAGAGTTATGCTGATAAGAGAAGGAGAGACCTGACTTTCAATGTCGGAGATTTTGTGTATCTCAAGGTTTCACCATTGAAGGGAACGCAACGTTTTAGTCTGAAAGGAAAGTTAGCCCCCAGATATATTGGACCCTTCAAGATTTTGAACCATCAAGGAGAAGTATCGTATCAACTAGAACTGCCAAAAGAGATGTCAGCCATCCACAATGTGTTCCATATCTCATTACTTCGCAAATGCCTAGAAGTGCCAGAGAAGACTGAAGTTTTCAAGAACATCGATCACCGAGCTGTTGATATCTGACGTATCGTGAAGTGCCCATCCATATCTTGGAGGAAGCCTACAGAACCACCAGGACCCGGAGTATCAAATTTCTCAAGATTCAATGGAGCAACCATACCGAAGAAGAAGCCACTTGGGAGCGAGAAGATTACATTTGGACTGAGTTCCCAGATCTCTTTAGTTCCTAGTTTTCTTTGTTAAATCTCGGGACGAGATTTTGTTTAAGGGGGAAAGGTTTGTAACATCCCAAAGCTTTAATCCAAGTGATCAAGATCCAAATTACCCAATTTAGGGTTAACAAAAACTTTTTCTCATTTAAAATCTTTAAGCATGCATATGAGTGTTGCATTTAAATAGGAGTTGTTTGAAATGCCATGATTGTGTGTACTAATGGTTGTAAAATGATTCTAAGATAATTGCCACATCATCTAGATCATTCCCAAGTAAAATCCAAAGAAAAAGAAATCAAAAATAATTAAATAAAGGAAATGGTCACTTTTGCCATTTTAATCAACTAGCCCACTTTGGGTATTCCTAGCACTCATTTTCCAACAGAAAAAATTGTGGATCTTTGCACGCCTTGCTAGTACAAGTAGTGATGTACCAAGGCCCACTTTGTGATCCCCCAAAAACATTCAAAATCTAATTTTAAATGACATGAAATTGGAATCTAGTTCACATGTATAGATCACCCTATTTCAAAAACCATCCAAATGAATTCCATTTAACAAATCCTAGCAACCAGAGATGCTTAAGCATGTCCTAAACAACTCCACCAAATTTCATCTCCAAATTCCAAACTTGATTTCTTTCGGCCATTTTGTCAAACACTTGGAGTGCACAGATCAGATAAATATCAAAAACACTAGTGTGAGTAGTGTTCTGGCCTAACCTGTCTCCCACATTGCCACCAAAAGCTCTCCAGTACATCCCTTACCCTTTTCTAGCCCGGCCAACCACTGTGCCCACGACCAAATGGTCATGGCCATCAATGCCGAGCACCTTGCGCACCCTCACCGGCGACAGTGCGCCCCTAGCTCCGCCAGCCTCGCCCACCTTGCCCAACGCGTCGCTCGTGGTCCACTTCCCCCTCCAAGCCAGCCCCAGCTCGAGGACAGAGCGAGGAGAAGCCAGGAACCGCCGCACCCGGAACGTGTCTGCCATGCCGACGCCGCCCGCAGAGCATTCACGGTCCCCGCTCAACCAGACCCCACCTTGCTCTCGCCACCCACCTACATGATCACCACCACCCCAGGAAGCTGCTAGATATGCCCATTTCCCCGACCGTGCCCCGTAGTCGCCAGCCACCGCAAACTCTGCCGTCGACAGAGGCATCGTGCGCGCCGCGCCGCTCACGTCTCCTGACCACCCTCGCACTGCACACACGCACCTCCCTGACGACCGCCAGGGAACCGCCCACCGTCCTAGCCCACCGCCCAAGCCTCTAGCCCGTTGTGCCGTCGTCACCGGCGAGCTCCGTCCATGCCTCTCTACACCCCTCACACCGCTATAAATAGAGCGCCTCCCAGCACCGTTTCCTCACACCACTCTCATCCACTCCCCCTCAGAGCACCCATAGAGCCCCATCGGAACAAGCCGCAGCCCGTAGCGCCGGAATTTCGCCGAAGTCTACTGCGGAAGGAGGAGAAGGGCGCTAGTGATCCAGGCCATCTCCCGGGACGCCGCCATTACTACGAGAACCACCGTCATTGTCTCGTCCATTTGCCCGCCTTGCCGCACTCGCTGGATCCCCGATACGTCGCCACTGCACCCTCACCGACCGTGCTAGGGTTCGTCTCCGTCGAGAACTGTTCCGGCGAGGACGATAGATGTGAGCCATTGATCCAGGATCTAATCCTGCGGCCACCGTTCTCCCATACCGATTCGGCAACCCCTGTCCCACTGACAGGTGGGGCCCCCCTTATACCAGCCCGGGCGCTGTGTGGAGTAAACTGGGCCGGCCCATCTATTTCCCATGCGACCCGTTTAATTCAAATAAATCCTTTTCTATTTTAGCTGAAACTTAGTTGCGTCCCTTAGTTTAAAAATCAATAGAGAGTTTTACAAATCCAAATTGAGTGATTCCAATTTTGTTGAAAAGATAATGAAAATCTCTATCCAAGCCCATTGGATTTAAATCATTTAGATTTATAAATATCTCCTAGATAAAATAACAAGACAGAAGCTTTTTCACATTCAAACATTTTTATAAAATCAACCATAGTAGATTTTGAGTTGATTCCAACTCTCAAAAATCACATTTAACCATACCTAGCTGAATATGTAATAATATTAAGGTTTACATGCAGTGACTTTGGACTAGTACCAAAATAATGCTATATAGGCATTTCTAGTCACTTTAAATCATTAATTATTAAACTTAAACTTAGTAAAATGTGATCCAACATTTAAATCACATTCCCAAGCATTAGAATATGTGGTGATGACATGTGTCCACATGATCCCATATTTTAATTGGAGAATATTAAATCTTAGTTATTTTCAATGAGTAGAAATTACTTCTCTCAAAATAAAGGAAATGAAACTAGTTCATTAAACCCTGTGATGTTTGTGATGATATTAGATCATCAAATGTGTGCCTTAGTGTGCTAAGTAGACTAGTTAAGTATTGTTTGGTGATTGTGTATTCTGTATGTATTTATAGACGATAGTACCGACCAAGTCAACGAGGAGGATGAGTTCTACCAAGAGGAGGAGGAAGAGAATTTCAACCACTGCACTAATCAAGGAGAGCTAGCATTATACAAGAGACCTAAGCAAGATGCAATAGGCATGCTTGATTATACCTTTTGACTTATACCTACTCCAAGTTTACTTACAAGCTTTACTTTCTTTTACTTTACCAAAGTATTTTACCTTGTTTGAAGGTAGCATAAAGAGTATAAAACTTGGCCTATCTAGTTAGACTTAGATGTCATTCTATGGCATGAGATTGATCTTAGAATCCCACCTTAGTGAACACTCTTAACTTAGTAGCTTAGAGTTATACCAAAAACTTGATCACTTTAGATGGGAATACTTGGTGAAAATGACTTGTGAAAATATTGGAATGATGAGTCATTCTATTGAGATGCTTTGACATGTGTTGAGAAACACAAATGGTTTATGATGATGAAAATGTTGAGGCATGAGCCTTAGCCCTTTTACAAAATTGATGGTTGGGTTCGGATGCGATACCATTCCAATTTTACCGTACAACCACAATACCTGAATTGGGTAAGGCTTAGCCGGAAGTTTATATGCATTAGTATTAGTTCCCTCGCGGGAGAGGTTTGAGCTGAGGCTACCTCTCAATGTTGTCCACCTATGCAGTGCCCAAGATGATAGATGGTCATGGCTAGGAGGCCAAGCTCATAGGAGAGGTGCTTATACTAGAGTGTGTAAAGGAAAGGTTATGTTTGATTATCTGCATACTAAGTATGATGATTCAGGGTTATCCCTGACAAATGTATCGAATCTTGTGGTGAAAGTGTACCACCTCTGCAGAGTGTCAAACTATTCGAATAGTCGCGTCCGCAATTATGGACAGTTGGAGTGGCCATATTGTTCCGTTGTCAGATGTTGTCAACATGACTTATGAAATGAATTGTGACATGACTTGACCACAACAAAGTTGTGACTATGATGACTAAGTTCCCACTTAGGTGATTTCAAACTTTATTTTATCTTTCTTTGTTTCTGAACTCAGCTTAGGTTTCAAACTTAACTTTACAAATAAACTTAGAGTTTAGTATTCCTATTAGAACTACTTCACTTGTTAGTGATAGTTTGCGAGTACTTAAAGTGTACTCATAGCTTTTGTCCCTGGCTATTCCCGTGGCCAGACTATGAGGAGGACTACCCTGAAGGAGGACAGGAGGATGGCTACGACAACTAGGATCATCTCCCATCGTCAGCATTGCATGTGATCCTGAAGATGGACCCCACCGCTACTCTATTTATTCCGCTACTTGATTGTACTAAGACTGGATCATGAGATCCTTTATTTGTGTAAGACCTTAGTATGGTTTGTAATGGATGATGTACTGTGATATCCAATCTGTTATGTCTCGCAAAAATGGTAATCCTGGGATTGCGATATATGGCATAACAGGCATCTGGGATTAAAAATCCGGGTGTTGACATACTTGACTCGTTTTGATAAGTGATATCCCTGTGATCGAATCACATGCTGCACAGCTATTGGATATAGCTTCTCCGAGTGGGGCCTCGAGTATCTTTCCGTCACGCGGATGGACAAATCCCGCTCTTGACATATATTGCCTCTACGGTTCCTCCGAATACCTGAACACACCTTTATTGTCATTGTATTACCAAGTGACGTTTGATGCTATGCAAGCACTCTCGGGAGACAGTGATTGATATAGCCTCACGGTCTAAGGAATATTGTACGATGTCTATTCTACTCATCATAACTTGAACTTAGTGACATGATCAGGTCACGATGTTTAGGTTGGGTATTGGTTCATCATCTCATTCTCAGAATGAGTTGATTCCATTTCCAACTGGCATAAAGGCTACATGACCAGGAAACCTTGATCATCTGTTGACCAATGAACTAGTGACTAGAGTTTCACCGGGAACCCCTGGTTGTTTAGATATAACACATGTATTGACGTTTCCTTTTCAATACAGTTATAGCATGATATAAAACTTAATCATAAACTTTATGAAATATGATAATAATCCTTATTATTATTTGTCTCTAGGGCATATTTCCAACAGCGCTCTCCTCCATCACGGTCAACAAGCGCTGACATCCGACCGAGCTAGGGATTCTGCGAGATTCCACCGTGGTGAATTCGCTCCTTTCGCTCGGTATTACAGATTGATGCCAGGAGAGTATGAGCAAACAATAGCGGAGAAAAAAATTCCGAGGGAGTTCTGGCTCTGATACAAATTTGTGACGATCCGATCTGTTAGGATCAGAATCGCATAGGAGGATTCAAGAGGTGGATATGGGGTGAGGGAAGCAAGCACTAGGGGTGAGGATCAGAGACAAAAGGTGAGAACCATATTAACGTTTTACTCATTGTCTCATTCGATGGTTTGAATCAATTACATCGGTTGGTACTTATACACCATACCACCACTCGGCATCGGCACACACACGACCCATGTGACCCACACACTTACACGACCCAAGGCCCAGCTTTAGCTCTCTCATGTCACAACGTAACCTAAAGATTCAGTTGACATATTGAGAGGTTGCAGGTGTGACACTACATGAATTTGCATCTCCTTCACCTGTGTCCGAGTTGATTTCTGTTTGCATCAGGCCCCAATTGAGATATTCCTTCATTGCTATGCGAGTGTTTTGGCGGGATTTGAGAATAGGCGGGACTGGGCGCCTGTCAGAGGATGCGAGCCCTGGCAGCCTCCGGGCACGGTTCCATTAGCCCTAAAACCTGCTTTTTTCCTATGTAGCAAAAATCTCTCCCGGCAAAAAAGGAGTCCACTCATCAAAATAGCAAAAGACTAACCTTGCCGGAGACCTTGTTGGAAATGTCGAAGCAAAAAGTTGCTCTACCGTAGCAAAACACCGGAAAACTCGTAGCAAAAACATTGTACTATTATAGCAAAGCCGTCGAACATATCTGGCAAAAAAATTATATGGTGGTAGCATCGTAGCAAGAAATTCCGTCGAGGTCTTCCGATAAAACTCTTATGACGCAAATATAGCATAGTTGTAGCAAAAAAACTTTGAGTCATGCAAAGTCACAGAATGTTTGTAGCAGAATTTTTTTCCTAAGATGCAAAATCGTAGGAACAAATGTAGCATAACATTTTTCCTATGACGCAAAACCGCAGAAAGTTTACAACAATGTCAGAACCCACTCGTGGCACTGCCGCCACCGACGTTTGGCGCATTCACCATCGTCGGAGCAAAACGGTGGTCTAATCCCTCCGCAGCGCTTGTACCATCCCCTCCCTCCGCTTGTAGCATCGACGTTCTCTGCTGGTAGCATCCCAAATTTGGATGGACAACATCACGGTTGACGGTTGATAGCACCACTGCACCACATATGCAGCTCATCCAACCACCGTAAGTAGCACCTTCGTCCTGGCTTCACATCATTGGTCAGTACCGCATGTAGCTCTGCCGACCACCGCGCGTAGCAACTCTGCCATGGCTTTGCGGCATCGACTACCGACGGGCGCGGTGTTAGCAAGGGAGAAGCACTGGGAAGAGGCACACATGGATGCTAGAGGCCGGCGCCATGGATTCGCAGCATCACCGGCCTACCCCTGCAGGGAACTCTCACAGACCTCGCTCGCAGCAACACCTCCAGGTCAGCAGTGGCGCCGGGACGTAGGACGACGCAGTTGAAGGCGCTGCGGAAGACAGGGATTGGCCATTGATGGGGGGGAGGAGGCGGGATGGGAGAGGAAGGAGAGGAGGTGTCCACCGCCACCGGAGTAGAGGTAGGTGGAGTTCCGTGCGGGAGGGAGGCGATAGGCGGCGGAGCAGCGACGCAAATGCCATGACGCGCGAGGATAAGATTGGTTTGGAAAGAGAGAGAAAGCAATGTGTCGTGCGTGGTCTCTTCTAGACGGTGTCCGCATGGGTGGGACCAAGGAACGCGTTGTCGTGTGGCAGATCGCGTGACGAGGCGGAGGGTCGCATCCTCCGCCTGAGAGCAACTCCACTCGTTTTGTGTTCTCTTGCCCAATTATAGCACTTTTTAGTACTGGATGGATGTAACGTTCGGCCTGAGAACGTCTAGATTCCCGCTCGCGTTCCCATGTCGAGTCGCCGCGTTTGACCAAAATTTAAACAAACACGGTGAAATTTAAACGAATATAGACGATTTCATTAAAATATAGGTGAATTCATACATATTATGTCAAATTCGTACATATACCCAAATTTTGACTGCAACAGGCTAAAAACTTTAAAATAAAACTACTACGCGATGTCGATGCTGATGCCACCGGGCGCGCCGTTCACATGCTGAAGTGGCGATAGAACGACGTAGTCGGCGTCTTGTGTGCCGGCGTCGTCGTCGTTGCTGGGCGGCTGTGGAGGACGAGAGCTGCCCTGGCTGGCATCACCGCAGCGCCACGGCTGCGATGACGGCCCGGCCTCGTCTTCATCGTCATCGTCGAGGATGATGAGTGGCGCGCCCTGGTAGGTGCGCTGCCAGCGAGCACCACGCGCCACCTGGTGTTCGGCCTGCTCTTGTAGGCGCCGGATGTGCTCGGCCTCCTCCTGCTCCCAGTCCTCCTTGGACCAGGCGCATGTGTCGGGGGTCGGCATTGGCAGAACGTGGTTCAACGAACGCTCTATTGCCATTTTGAGTACAAACTCGTCCTTGTCGATGGGACGGCCCAGTCCACCAGCTCCGTCTTCGTCGCGCGCTGCCTCGGCCTCGAGAGCCGAAGGTGGCGGACTAGCAACGACGACGCGCGTGGCTCATTGATGACGATGTCGCGTGACCTCGCCCAAGGTGGCGAGCAAGTAGGGGACTCTGCCTCACGCTTCATCGGGCGAAGCACTGTGGGATGCGGCGACAGGGCCGGCACCGAGACGATGAGCGTGACGCCGAGGGCGAGGACGACGACGAGAGGCCGCCAATCCTCCTCGGCATCCATGTGGCCGCCTGCCGACTAGCGGCTGTCCGTGGCGATCGCGAAGGATAACCTAGTTTAGGGCGATCCACAATGGTGATGTGCTCGAGGACGAACGCCAATGTGCGTCCTGGCGTGCTCCACCACCGACGTTGTCCTGCGGCGTTGTGCCGCTTCGGCAACGGGCCTCCTCTGTCATGGGCGGCCAACTCTTGGTTCCGGCACTCGACGAAGTAGCTCTCCTAGTACCAGAGGTTGCCGGGGTCTTCGGCGAGCTCTGGATCCTCCATTCTGACGATGACCGCCTGGATCTCTGTTGGGTTCGCAGCATAGAAAACAAAAAATTTCCTACGATGAGAACTATACGCACAGATCTATCTATTAGATACAAGCAACGGGTGGATATACATCCATACAGAACTTACCCTCGAAGACAACAGAGTTTTGTTAATGAGTTGGAACTCGTGGATGATGTAGTCGTACACTTGCCGATCTCAAGATCGTGTGGAAGTCCTAGCGCCACAAATCAGTAGCGCATCCGTCCTCGCACACACGTTCAAGCCACCGAAAAACCTCCACCTACTCGCTGCAGTGAATCAGCGGAAGCAACAACTCCTTCCAGACGCAAGTCCACGGGGAACATATATCTCGCTAATCCGAGACCATGGGAGAATATATCTAGAGGGGGAGAGAGATCCTTCACGAGGAGGTGTCAGGAAGAAGGGTGGGAGGGGTGGCCTTTTATAGGAGTAGGGGGTACCCCCTCCATGGCCGGCGCCCCATGGAGGTGACCCCTCACCTCCCCCATTCATGTGGTGGTAACTCCCTCCACATTAAAATACCCCTTCACATTCTCTTTTAAAGTCTCCACTTTAAATGCATTAAATTTCTCCAAATTTAATGCTCTCTCATTTAATAAAAGTCTTTTATTAAATTTATTTGGAATTTTGTTAATTACTTTAATTAACAAACATTCACATAAAACCCCCTGCAATATTTCAATATTACATGCAGAACCAATTTCTGCAATTTCACCCGAAACAGTTTCGGTGTCTATTGAAATAATTCCAGCGCTTTGTAGTTCTTTCGTCTGAAACATATGTGCTCCAAAATGGTGTTCGGAAACCCTTAAGTGTGTCACCCTATGGTTCGCGAATAATGCAGACATGATTGAGACCCCTCTCAAATCAATAATCAGAAGCGGGACCTGGAGATCCATACTGACTCCTGCACATTCAACAATGACTTCTGTGATCGTGAGAACCTTTAACGCTACTAACTTAATCTCTTTGTCTCATGATATAATACATGTCCGAGATTTGATCATCAGTATCTAAATAGCTAGTTTGATCTCGTTACCAACATGCACTCTTTTCTTGTTCCCGTGATATAACATTCTAGTGATCACATCACTTGCTTGCAAGCTATCTTAATGTGATATCACCGAGAGGGCCCAGAGTATATCTATCTGTCATCGGGATTGACAAATTCCACTCTTGATCCATGAGCCTCAACATAACACCTTCGTAGCACTGAACCCACCTTTATAGTCACCCTGTTACGGTGTGACGTTTGATGTTATCAAGATACTCTTCTGGTGTTAGCAATTAACATGATCTCATGGTCTAAGGACTAATATTACTTCGTATGATGTTATAGCAATATAAACATAATGACTTTGATCGTAATGCTATGCTTCGGATGAATGTTCATCACATCATTTCACAAATGTTGTGACCTCGTTATTAACAACATCCAATGTCCATGATCAGGAAAGTTTGATCATCTTGTTAATCAACGAGCTAGTCTATAAGAGAGGCATAACTAGGAACCTTTTTGTTTATTAAACATACATGTATTGATGTTTCCTATCAATACAATTATGGCATGCAAAATAAACATCTATCATATACTTGGAATATGTATAATAACAACTTTATTATTGGTTCTCAGGGCATATTTGTTCAGTCTCCCGCTTGCACTAGAGACAATAATCTAGTTCACATAGTGATAAATCTAACACCTATGGAGTTCTGGTGTTGATCATGTTTTTCCCTAGGGAGAACTTTAGTCAACAGATCTGCTACATTTAGGTATGTGTGTACTTTACAAATCTTTATATCTCCATCCTTGACATGCTCGCGGATGGAGTGAAACCGGCGCTTAATATGCTTGGAATTCTTGTGAGACCTTGGTTTCTTGGCATTGGCTATGGCTCCATTGTTGTCACAATGGATCACCATTGGGTCTAATGCAATAGGAACCACACCTAGTTCAGTTATGAATTCCTTCATCCTGCGCCGCTTCTGAAGCAGCGACATATTCCGCCTCCGTCATTGATCCAGCCATCACAGGTTGTTTGGAACTCCTCCAACTAACTGTTGCTCCGTTCAAGAGAAATACATATCTAGATTGAGACTTAGAGTCATCTGGATCAGTGTCAAAGCTAGCATCGACATAACACTTAGCGACTAGCTCTTCTTCACCTCCGTATATAAGAAACATATCCTTAGTTCTTCTTAAGTACTTAAGGATATTCTTGACCGCTATCCAGTGTTCCGAACCTAGATCCGATTGGTACCTACTAGTCAAACTATTATCATGTGCCACATCTGGTCTTGTACATAGCATGGCGTACATTATAGATCCTATGGCTAAGGTATAGGGGATCTGATCTAGTATCTCTCTTTCTTCCACCGTAGCCGGACTTTATGTCTTACTCAATGTCTTGCCTTGCAACATAGGTAAGAACCCCTTCTTACTTCCGTCCATATTAAACTTCTTTAATATCTTATCAAGGTATGTATGTGATAGCCCAATTAAGCGCCTTGATCTATCTCTATAGATTTTAATGCCTAATATATATGAAGCTTCACCAACGTCCTTCATTGAAAATTTGCTATTTAGATAACTTTTAACACTGTTTAAAAGATCTATATAATTTCCAATCAATAATATGTCATCCACATATAATATCAGAAATGCCACATTGCTCCCACTCACTTTCTTGTAAATACAAGCCTCTCCATAAGTTTGGACAAATCCAAACTCTTTCATCACCTCATCAAAGCGGAGATTCCAACTCCGGGATGCTTGCTTCAGTCCATAGATGGATCGCTGAAGCTTGCATACCTTATCAGCATCCTTAGGATCGATAAAACCCTTAGGTTGTATCATATACAACTCTTCTTCAATATTACTATCGAGGAACACAATTTTGACATCCATCTGCCATATTTCATAATTGAAATATGCAGCAATTGCTAACATTATCCTAACCGACTTTAGCATCGCTACGGGAGAGAATGTCTCATCGTAGTCAACTCCTTGAATTTGTCGAAACCCCTTTGCGACAAGTCGAGATTTATAGATGGTGACATTACCATCAGCATCAGTTTTTATTTTGAAAATCCATTTATTCTCAACAGCCTTTCGATCGTGGAGTAAGTCCACCAAGGTCCAAACCTAGTTTTCGTACATGGATTCCATCTCGGATTTCATGGCTTCTAGCCATTTGTTGGAATCCGGGCTCATCATCGCTTCTTCATATGTCGCAGGGTCATCCATTTCATCAATCATGAAATTTATAACAGGATTGTCGTACAGTTCAGGAGTTGCACGTGTCCTGCTTGACCTGCGAGGTTTGGTAGTATCCTCTTTCGGAGTTTCATGATCATTATCATTAGCTCTCTCTTCATCAGGTGAAGTCAACTCCGAAACAACCTCCGATGCTGCGCCACTCGCCATTTCATGAAGAGAACATTCAATAACCTCTTCGAGTTCTACCTTCCGACTACTCACACCTTTCGCGAGAAACTCCTTCTCAAGAAAGGATCCATTCTTGGCAACAAAAACCTTGCCCTCGGATCTGTGATAGAAGGTATACCCAATCATTTCCTTAGGGTATCCTATGAAGACGCATTTTTCCGCTTTGGGTTTGAGTTTATCCGGCTGAAGTTTCTTCACATAAACATCGCATCCCCAAACTTTAAGAAATGACAGCTTAGGTTTGTTTCCAAACCATAATTCATATGGTGTCATTTCAACGGATTTAGATGGTGCCCGATTTAAAGTGAATGCAGCGTTTTCCAGTGCATAACCCCAAAATGACAGTGGTAACTCCGTCAGAGACATCATAGATCAAACCATATCCAATAAAGTATAATTACGACGTTCCGACACACCATTACGTTGTGGTGTTCCGGCAGGCGTGCGTTGTGAAACTATTCCACAGTCTTTCATATGTGTGCTAAACTTGTAACTAAGATACTCTCCTCCACGGTCGGACCACAGAAATTTGATCTTTTTGTTACGATGATTTTCCACTTCATTCTGAAATTCCTTGAACTTTTCAAAGGTTTCAGACTTATGTTTCATCAAATAGATATACCTGTATCAACTCAAATCATCCGTGAAAGTAACAAAATAACGATATACACCTCGCGCCGACACACTCATTGGTCCACACATATCAGTATGTATGATTTTCAATAAATCTGTCGCCCATTCCATTGAACCGGAAAACGGCGTTCTAGTCAACTTGCCCATAAGGCATGGCTCACTGATACATTGCAAATGTATCTATAATTTTTTATGTTCCATGCTTGGTTTTATCCACTTTCTTGTGTTTTGTCCACACTTTGGAGTACTTTTCATATGATTTCTTGGACTAACCTATTAACAAGAGTGTGGCGCCCCGCAAAAACCACTACTAGAAAATCGCGTTGTTTTTGTGCATTGCATCGTCATGACCGCATGTTCATGTCATCATGCCACATTGCATTTGAGCATCGTCATCATTCTACATATGTTTGTCTGAAACTATTTTTGAAAAGGCTAGTGTTGTTTTCTAGATACCCCGTCTTAAATTCAAATCAAACCCGGGTCTCCGGAATATTTTGTTTCGTCTACAAACAGATTTCAAACGCCCCGTTTTAAACAAAGAAAATATTTAATTTATTTTTGGGAGGCAGCCCGCTAGGCCCGAAAGCCCGGCCGGCCACCGCCAAGCCCTAAACTAAAACCTAGTCTAATCCCTAACCTACCCAAACCTAATCTACCCAGCCCCAGCCACCTCACCCCAGCCAACCACCGGTCGCCACCTCACCCTGCCAACGCCACCTCACCCCACCAGCAGCCCCACATCGCCATCTGGCCCACTCCCCATCTCCACCACGCCACCCAACCCGCCTGGCCCCACCCCCCTCCTTTCCCGCCCACTTCCCGCACGAGCCAGTCCCGCACGCTTGGGGATCTCCGCCCTGCTTCCCCCTAGCCAGGCCCACCACTCCCCACCGACGCGCCGCTCCACTCGATCGCCACCAACCGCCCGACCGCGTCCACCCCGCAACCCCTCTCTCCTCCTGTGCCCCGCCACCAGATCCCACCACCGCCGCCGGGACCCCGCCCTCCTCTTCCCCGATCATGCCGACGACCGTGCCCCTCCCCATCGAGGCTGCGCCGCCGCCCGTCGGAGCCACGTCGGGCGCCCCTCCTCTCCGCATCGTCCCCGCCGCCGCGACGACGGCGAGGGATCCCGCATCGCCGACCCCGTCCTCCTCTTCCTCCCGTAGCACCCCCGTGCGCCCCGCCGCGCTCGGGCCCTCCCCTCACCGACGGGTCGCCGCCGCCGCTCAACTCTCCCTGCCGTCCTCGACCCCACGCCACGTGTGCCGCCAGGGCCCCCTCTCCCTTATCCGTCGAGCGCCGCCGCCCTTCGTCGCCAACCCACTGCCGCCTGGAGCCTCACCACTGCTCACATGACCGCCGCCGCCGCGGTTCCCCTCGCCCCGCTCGCCGCTCCCTCCGTTCCCCGGCCGCTGCCAGGCTCCGCCCGACCCGAGCCGAGCGGCCTCCTCCCTGCCCGCAGCCTGCTGCAGGTCTGCGCACGTCATGCCGACCGCCGCCACCACCTCGCCTCGCCTGACACCGACTACCCCTCCCTCGACCCTCTCTGCGCGCCTCCACCCCGCGTTCGGTCGACTCCTGCGCTCGCCCTCCCTGTCCCTGCTGCCAGATGACCACGTCGCCCCCTCTAGCCGTGTTCTAGTTTTTGTTCCATGCCAAAGCAGTCTCTGACCACTATGTGGTTGTTGCTGTAACACCGGTGAGCTTGACGTGTGTGCTTTTATGTGTGGGAGTTCGCGTGTTCCCGTGGATCCCTGAAGATCCCAGTGCCGTCGCCAAGCATGATTGAAGTCGAGATAGGTGGATGTTGATCAAGATCTATCCTGTTTGGCGTGAGAGCGAAGTTAGCTACAGCCCTGACGACAAGTTTACTGTGCCGCGAGGACTCAACAACTGTGAGACCGTCATTGATGGCAAGACCCGAACCTGAAGTATGTCGAGATCGCCATCACGGACGACAAGCACGCTGACACGGGACCAAAGACCACGGAACGCCAAGACCCCCGGATCCGATGGCGAACCCCCAAAGACCACATGCGACAAGTACTCCTTCCCGGATGCGATGCCCGAGAACCCGGACGCCAAGGTCATCGACACGGATACGCCAAGTACTTCCTCGAGGACGCCAAGTTCTTCACCCCGGACGCCAAGACCGACCCGGTACGTAGACCCGACAAGATCTTCGCGATGACAAGATCGACACCGACCCGGGCGAATCCGATGCGCCCCCGACGCCAAACCAAGACCTTCTTCCCGGATGCGACAAGATCTACTTCCGTTGTTCGAGACCGATCCCGTCGAGCCGTTTCCGCCCCCGTCGAACCCTGTCGAACCCCGAACCCCTCGGAGCCCAAGTGTGCCGAACCCTAAATGTGATTCCCTATCCGAGACCCCCATTATTTTTATAATATGACATTATCGACTGTCGCATATTAAATCGTTCATCTCGCATGCATATCATAATCATGCCGGATCTTCTGCCGTAGTATTAAATATTGCATCCGGTGTTTCTTCTAGTGTTTGCTTCTTCGCGGATTAGGCTCATGAGTTGATGCGAGTATCGACAAGTTCTCCGGTTATGATCCTTCGACAGTGTTTTCCCAGGCGAGCATCTCTCCCCCTTCTACCTATTTTGCATTTATAGTCTTTATTTCCTCCTGTTGATCTATTGCTATCCGTGTCGCGATGCTTTAGTTTCCGTACCCTAGTTATACCCCGTGCAGCCTCTATATTGCCTTGGACACCTCCTATTACCTGTGTTTGGTAGAAAGCTGGCCTTGCGAATCGTAGTCGCTTGCTCAGGTGTGATCTCGTGTTGTCAAGTACCACAGTTGTTGGTATGCTGGCAGATGTTTATTTGGTGGAGATGCTTATTGGTGAAGGTGATCATGTCTTTAATTACAACTATTAAATTGCTAGATATAATTAATGCAGAGGCATCGGTGGGCAATAGATGTTATTTGGTTCTTCCACGCTCACTTATGTCCCGTAGGACCCCGAGTACTTGATACCTGTTCCTTGACTATTCGCACTATCCACATCCGAGAGGCCTTATGGACCCCCCTGAGCCAGAGCTTGATTCATTTCTATTTCTTGGGGCCACAAAGTAGTTTGGGGCTTTATTACTATCCTGTACCTATGCCATGTTACTGCTTTATTTACGATTGTGCGTGGAGCACCTGTACTGTTTAGGATCGTGACACGTTTTCGCTGTATCGACAAGCCCAGTCACACTTTCGGGTTCCCAGTCGTTTACAGCTGTCCACACAAACCCTTGGTCCGTTCCGGAGCCGGCCAACTTCGTTGCGGGTAGCTTAGTGGGGTGGCCCCCTGAAATATTTCTAAATCCTGTGATCGCTTTGTCGTGAATGCCTCGTTGGGTTTTGAGTTGGTTTTTCCGAGGTTGATCGAGTGTGTGTTGCTATTTGTGCACCCCTGCAGGGTAAAACTTTCTGAAAGCCGTGTCCGCAGTTATGGATGACTTGGAGCACAGTATCTCGATCATAGACAAGCATAACTAAAGTAGTGCTATAAATTTTACTTAATATGTGACTAGTAATCAGTCCAAGTATAACGGAATGGATATTAAAAATGCCAAAACCTGGTGGATCTGTGGTGATCTGTGTCATACTATACCTGCCTAGTAAGTATTGCCACTCCAATGGAATGTGATAAAAGTGTCAACAACTGTTGGGTTTGGGATTCCTCAGGACAATTATATCTGACTAGTAAGTGTTCCAACTACAACGGAATGTTAACTAAAACTTCCCACTACTTATGCTATTAGGATGACTCATGCTATCTATATCTGATTAGTAATTGCTGCAACCATAACGAAATGAGTAAAATTGCCAACTGTGTGAGTTCCTTGGTCCGACTTCCTCGTTTGGTCTCGAGGGGGAAAATACCAGGATGGGTTTGTTTGGTGTTAGCTTCAGGTTGGATCCGAATAGGTCTTTCGTATCCCTCTCTAATAACCGCCAGTTGTATCGAGTCTCTATAGGTTGTCTAGTGCCGCTGCGCTACCGCTTCAGCCCACCATACCTATGTAGGCGAGAGCCGCCGAATTCTAGCCTCGCCGTGTACTGGCCTCAGTACTGACGCTCCTCTTTTTTCCTTTGCCCTTTGTCGGCACCCCTTTTGTTTTAGCAGGTTTGAGATCACCATCGTTAGCAGGGTTACCCTTCCGGCTTGGCCTGGGCAGGGTTATGGACGCCATTGGTTATTCTTCAAGGCTCTTAGCCCCATTTGCATTTTGTCCGTAGTCGGACGCCCTATCGATTTCAAGGTGATTTGGATCTTTGTATTGTATATCTGTATTCTTGACTCGTGGAGTCGTGTGGTATATATATCTGTTCTGTGGGTCCCATCGAGGACTGTTGTGTAATGTTATTACTTCGTTTTCCACCCGCACGAAAGTGCCTGGTGGGCATCCTTGAATCGTTTCTATGCGGGTTTGGCAGAAAGGGCAAAAACTTGCATAGGGCCGATTCGAGGGTGTTACAAAGAGCCACAGTGCCAGCTGCCTGTTTCTGTTGTTTTTGGTTCCAGGAAAGTCAGAAAATGAATATTCTCGGAATTGGACGGGACAAAAGCCAAAGTGCCTATTTTTTCGGAAGTCATCAGATGCCAGAATACGAGAGGGAGAAGGGCTGGAGGCCAGCCACACCACCTGGCCGCGCGGCCAGGCCTGGCCCGCGCCAGGGGGTGGTCTGGCCGACCCCAGCACCCCCTCGACCTCTCCTTCCGCCTATATATTACCCTCGGGACGAAAATCCTAAGGGCCCGATAAAAAATCCACGAAAGAGTCTGTATCCGCCGTCATCTCCATCCCTAGATCGGGAGGGATCTGAAGCTCTTCCCGGCACCCTGCCGGAGAGGGGAATTCACCTTGGAGGCCTTCTTCATCACCATGCAAGCCTCCGGTGTGATGCGTGAGTAGTTCATCCTTGGACTACGGATCCATGTAGTAGCTAGATGGCTGGTTCTCCTCCTTTGTGCTTTCATGTCTAGATCTTGTGAGCTCCGTTCATGATCAAGATCATCTATTTGTAATTCTGCATGTTGTGTTTGCGGGGATCCGATGGATATTGAGATGCTATTTCAGATTGATTATTGATTCTATCATGTCTTTGTTATTTGTGATCTTGCATGCTTTCTGTTGTTAGTAGCTATCTTGGCCAAGTAGATGCTAGCAACTCCAAGAGTTAGTATTTATGATCGATAGCGGGTTCATGCCTCTGTAATCTAGGGAAGTGACAGAAATCTCTAAGGTACTAGATGTGTTGTTGCTACTAGGGAGAAAACAACAATCCTTTGTTCATAGAACAATCATATTGTTTACTTTACACACAGTTCGTAAAGCAATAATCTGTTGCTTGCAACTTAATACTGGAGGGGGTTCGGATGATAACCTGAAGGTGGATTATTAGTCATAGATGCAGTTGGATGGTGGTCTATGTATAATGTTGTAATGCCCAATCAAGTCTCAAAGGAGTCAAGATGATTAGTATATGCATGTATTGCTTTCTCGATGTTTGTCAATTGCCCCGCTGTAATTTGTTCACCCAGCATGTTATCTATCTAAGGAGAGCCACCTCTAGTGAACTATGGATCTCGGTCCTTGTCTTTTACATACAATCTACAAACTGTTACTGCTTTGTGTTTACTTTTTGCAAACTATTACTTCTTTCCATTCGATACATTTAATCCTTTCTTTTCCGCAAAACACGGTGAGATTGACAACCTCATCGCAGGTTGGGGACAAAGTTATGTGGTTGTGTTGTGCAGGTCTCCATGTTGCTACTAGCACCGGTAGTGCGCCCTGCCAAGGCTCAGCTAGCAACACCTTTGGGGTGTTTCCTTGCTCCTACTGGTTCGATTAAACCTTGGTTTCATAACTGAGGGAAACTTGCTGCTATGCTCATCATGCCTTCTTCTTGGGGTTCCCAACGAGCTCTACATCAACATCGCACCAGCATTTTCCTGGCGCCGACACTGAGCCATCACTCACATGTATCAAATGATTCAAAATTAAGTGATTCCAAAAGTCCATCACAATGGAGTTTCTTCATGCGTTTAACACCAATATGACCTAGACAACAGTGCCACATAAATGCAGATATATCATTATCAAGTTTAATCCTTTTAGCATCCACATTATGAATATGCGTAATACTACTATCGAGATGCAATAGAAATAAACCATTTATCACAGGTGCATGACCATAAAAGATATCATTCATATAAATCGAACAACCATTGTTTTCAGATTTAAAGGAATAATCACTTTGCATCAAACACGATCCGGATACAATGTTCATGCTCAGTGCAGGCACCAAATAACAATTATTTAGATTTATCACTAATCTCGACGGCATATGGAGAGGCAACGTTCCGACAGGGATCACATAAACTCTTGATCCATTGCCGACCCGCATCGTGACCTCATCCCTTGCTATCTGTCGCTTGTTCCGCACCCCCTAAATCAAGTTACATATATTAGCAACCGATCCTGTATCAAATACCTAGGTGCTACTGCGAGTACTAGTCAAGTATACGTCAATAACATGTATATCACATATAACTTTGTTTGCCTTGCCGGCCTTCTTGTCTGCCAAATATTTGGGGCAGTTGCGCTTCCAATGGCCATTCCCCTTGCAATAGTAGCACTCGGTATCAGACTTAGGGCCAGCTCAGGATTTCTTTTCAGGTGCGGCAACAGATTTGCCGCCCTTCTTTCCCTTCTGCTTGCCTTTCTTGTCCTTCTTGAAACCGGTGGTCTTATTGATCATCAACACTTGATGTTCTTTCCTAATCTCCACTTCTATAGTCTTAAGCATTGACAGAAGCTCGGGAAGAGACTTCTTCATGCCCTGCATGTTATAGTTCATCATGAAGCTGTTGTAGCTAGGTGGCAGAGATTGGAGAACACGATGTATGCCTAAGTCAATGGGAATCGTTATTCCCAAGGACACAGATTATCAGCGTACCCAGACATTTTGAGTACATGCTCACTAACGGAGTTGTTCTCATCCATCATGCAGCTAAAGAACTTTTCAGAAGCATTATAACTCTCTACGGCAGCATGGGTATCGAAAATCATTTTCAATTCTCCCATGGTATCAAAGGCACTGCCATTTTCGAAACGGTTTCGAAGTTCTGGCTCTAGCCCATATAGTATGCCGCAATGAACTAAGTTGTGGTCCTCCTGACGAGTTATATAGACATTCTTTTCCTCGTCAGGGGCATCAGGAGCTGGTGGGGGGCCTCGTGGTGCCTCTAGCACATATTGCTTTTGTGCAGCAGTGAGGAGAATCCTCAAATTCATAGCCCAGTTGGTGAAGTTGCTACCATTCGCAGCAAGTTTTTCTTTCTCTATGACCACATTGAAATTAAAAGCAGGTGGTGCCATCTACAACAGAATTTGTAAAGTTTATTTAGACTAAGTTTATGATAGATTGAGTTCAACTAATCCAAATTACTAATGAACTCCCACTCAAAAACGACATCCCTCGTGTCCTTTTGGTGATTACATGAACCAAATCCACTACACCAAGTCCGATCATCACGTGAGTCGGTGTAGCTTCAAAGGCGAGCATCTATATGGGCATCATATCAACTATATGACTCATGTTTAACCTTTCGGTCCCTGTTCTGAGGCCATGTCTGTACATGCTAGGCTCTCCAAGTAAGAACCTTAGTATTCGCGTGTGTAAAACTGTCTTACACCCGTTGTATGAAAGCGTAGAGTCGAGTACACCCGATCATCACGTGATGTCTCAAAACACGATCCATAGAACGGTGCATACTTAAGGAAGAACACATTTTATCTTGATATTTAAATGAGGGATCATCTTACAATGCTACTAAAAGTGCCAAACTAGTAATATAAGATGCAAACATCTAATGTGTAAAGTGAGATGATATGGTCCATGCATTTGATCTCTATCATATGCATCGTGGCATGATCTCTATCATTCCTTTGTGTGTAAGGCCAAGGTCTATGGAACTTACACGTTGAGTATGTTGTAAGAGTATCTATCATACATCTACTTACAACAATACCATATCAAGACACTAGCCCAACAACGATCTAAACTAGACGCCTCTAATTTATCAATTGCAAGTTTTACATGGCTTGGGGCTTTCGAAGATAGAACCGGTCTTACCTACAAACATGGAACCACAACGAGGATAACCAAGTTATTAGCAACTCGTTGTAAATCAGATATTGACTATAGTAGGAGAGACAGACACCCGCCAGCCACTTATGCAAAACTAGTTGCATATCATCCCATTCATGTGGTCCGGACCGCTTCATCCCACTATGCCACCAATATCCAAAATACACAGATGCAATAACATGATCATCATCGCCCACATATAAACATATATGTACTACCCGTACAAAGCACCTACGCATAGATCAAGCTTTGATACCATTGTTGGGTTCGCAGCATAGAAAACAAATAATTTCCTACGATGAGAACTATACGCCAAGATCTATCTATTAGATACAAGCAACGGGTGGATATACATCCATAGAGAACTTACCCTCAAAGACAACAGAGTTTTGTTAACGAGTTGGAACTTGTGGATGATGTAGTCGTACACTTGCCGATCTCAAGATCGTGTGGAAGTCCTAGCGCCGCAAATCAGCAGCGCATCCATCCTCGCACACACGTTCAAGCCACCGAACAACCCCCACCTCCTCGCTCCAGCAAATCAGCGGAAGCAGCAACTCCTTCCAGACGCAAGGCCACCGGGAACATGTATCTCGCTAATCCGAGACCATGGGGGAATATATCTAGAGGAGGAGAGAGATTCTTCACGAGGAGGTGTCAGTAAGAAGGGTGAGAGGGGTGGCCTTTTATAGGAGGAGGGGGTACCCCTCCATGGCCGGTGCCCCATGGAGGTGACCCCTCACCTCCCCCATTCATGTGGTGGTAACTCCCTCCACATTAAAATGCCCCTTCACATTCTCTTTTAAAGTCTCCACTTTAAATGCATTAAATTTCTCCAAATTTAATGCTCTCTCATTTAATAAAACTCTTTTATTAAATTTATTCAGAATTTTGTTAATTACTTTAATTAACAAACATTCACATAAAACCCCCTGCAACATTCCAATATTACATGCAGAACCAATTTCTGCAATTTCACCGAAAACGGTTTCGATGTCTACTGAAATAATTTCAGCGCTTTGCAGTTCTTTCGTCTGAAACATATGTGCTCCAAAATGGTGTTCGGCAACCCTTAAGTGTGTCACCCTACGGTTCGCGAATAATGCAGACATGATTGAGACCCCTCTCAAATCAATAGTCAGAAGCAGGACCTGGAGATCCATACTGACTCCTGCACATTCAACGATGACTTCTGTGATCGTGAGAACCTTTAACACTAGTAACTTAATCTCTTTGTCTCATGATATAATACATGTCCAAGATTCGATCATTAGTATCTAAATACCTAGTTTGATCTCGTTACCGACATGCACTCTTTTCTCGTTCCCGTGATATAACATTCTAGTGATCACATCACTTGCTTGCAAGCTATCTTAATGTGATATCATCGAGAGGTCCCAGAGTATATCTATCCGTCATCGGGATTGACAAATTCCACTCTTGATCCATGAGCCTCAACATAACACCTTCCTAGCATGGAACCCACCTTTATAGTCACCCTGTTATGGTGTGACGTTTGATATTATCAAGATACTCTTCTGGTGTTAGCAATTAACATGATCTCATGGTCTAAGGACTAATATTACTTCGTATGATGTTATAGCAATATAAACATAATGACTTTGATCGTAATGCTATACTTCGGATGAATGTTCATCACATCATTTCACAAATGTTGTGACCTCGTTATTAACAACATCCAATGTCCATGATCAGGAAACTTTGATCATCTTGTTAATCAACGAGCTAGTCTATAAGAGAGGCATAACTAGGAACCTTTTTGTTTATTAAACACACATGTATTGACGTTTCCTATCAATACAATTATAGTATGCAAAATAAACATCTATCATATACTTGGAATATGTATAATAACAACTTTACTATTGCCTCTCAGGGCATATTTCCTTCAATCAACTCGAAGATCTCGTCGGAGGCCGGCTCGGGTGGCACGGGCATGCCGACCACTTTGAGCTTCCAGGTCGGCAGGCACCGGAAGTCTGGCGGCGCCGGGTAGCCGGCGTCGTGGAGCAGCCGTGCTTCCGACGGCTATAGATAACGGCGGCCGAAGCCGTTCGCCGCTGCAGGATCGCCGGGGTAGCGCTCGGCCATCGTTGACGGAGCTTCCGTTCGTCGGAGGGAATTTTCTCGCCGGGGAAATGGAGAGTGCTTTGGGCGGGAAATGGCTGTGTGCTCTAGGCGACGGCGAACGCCGGCATTTATAGCCGAGAGAGGAAAGGGCGGCGAAGGCGGGAGGGGTGTAGCAACATGGGCGGGAAAAGTGGGAACGGCGTGAAGACGGGCCGGCGGTGGCGCGCCATTACGGCGACGCATGTGCCAAAGAGACAGGCGATCACTGCCCGGCGATCTGTCGCGGGAGCCGAGGGGACGGGATGCGGATGACTCGGTTTCACACGCTGACAAGGTGGACCATCAATGCGGGTTTTTCTCCGCTAAATTCGCTTCATCCGGTGTTTCCACGCGGTTCTAGTGCCCTGGGTTCGGCCTGTAAACCCTAGTAGATATGCTCCGAACAACAGCATTTTCTTTTGAGAATTTTTGGGCGACACAAGGAACGCACGCGCGGGTGGAAGAAATTCCGGGGAATGGGTACCCTTGGAGCACCGCCGGTGTCGGACTTGACCAGAACACGGACGGACGGACGCTGGTGTACGTGACTACTGGCGTGGGACCCAGAGAAGAGAGCCAGGGATCGCGCGCGCGATCCGTCCTTGTCTCTG
This sequence comes from Avena eriantha, assembly GCA_910589775.1. NCBI lineage: Eukaryota > Viridiplantae > Streptophyta > Magnoliopsida > Poales > Poaceae > Avena > Avena eriantha. The sequence goes on along the minus strand of OU342744.1, from coordinate 144,439,028 downwards.
ACTCATAAGTCATACGCAGAATCGGACTCCACACGCCCAGTGCCGGACCTACTCCCTCCGGTCTGGTTTATTAGGCACACACGTAGTTTAAGGACAAGTTTGACTATTAATTTTGGTCAACAAATTTTACATAATATGTTAGAAAAATTATACTATTGGATTCATCTTCAAAAGTACTTTCCAATGATATATTTTTTAGACATATATTGCATATTTTATTGGTTAAAATTGATGGTTAAACTTGTTCTTAAACTACGTACCTGCCTAATAAAGATAGCGGAGGGAGGGAGTAATATATATGTTTTGCCATGCAGAGACACAGGTCAGCACGATCGCGAGAATCAACAGAGATCAACCAGGACACGTTTTCGTTGCTGCTGCTAATCAACCAATCAACCGAGATGCTCCGGTGCGTGGTGCAGCGGGCGGCTCGACACGCGGTTCAGGCCATCACCAGCAGCGCAGCCAGGGCAATAGCTCAGACGAGAGGCGGCCACCGTCAGTTCGTCGGGTAGGCGAAGCCGAAAGCGTATGAATCAGCAATGGTAGCGCGGCGATCGCTGATGGCGCCGGCGACATGCCAATGTGCGCTACCGAGGGAGTTCGGCTTCCTGAGAGGGGTGCTGGCCGATGCGCGCTCGATGGTGGTCGCCAGGATCACAAATTTCGTCTTTGGGAAGAACTACGCAGCTTTCTTGTTCGGTTGCTATGCCTCCGGCAAGGTGTTGATGTCGGTTCAGAACGGTCAATTCAAAGATGTAGAAGAGAAACTAAAGCTAATTAAGGAACAGGAGGAAGATATCGAGCTAAGGAAGCGGGAGCTGGAGATTGCAACTAAAGACCATAGAAGAAAAGGATGGTTTTGGGAGTGAACTATAAGAACTCATGTACTCTCAGATTTCTTTCTTCCGGTTTTCTTGATTTAGGCCTTTTTGCGATCTAGAATGATATGTATGCCTTTGAATGTACCAGTTGCTGCCAGATTGGTTTCTATAGATAAAAATAGGACTGTGCTACACTTAGACCGGTCTCCGGACTACAAATCATGGCCGGCACTTGCATCAGCCGCATGCAAGCGCTGAGGGTCCTCCCGTATGTGTTATGGCCAAAAATAGAAAGGAGTCTAGTGCTTAACATAACAGACAAAATAGATGATGTCATCGTAATTAATACAAAATTTTAAAATTCAAAATGATTTGTAGGTCAAACCGTTTATCCGATTTATGATCCGTTTTTATTGTTGCACTAGTCGCGACGAGATCTTCAAAAGTAGATCCCATATTAATATGTTTCGACAATATTTTTTTACCTAAAAGTTATCCACCGTAACACATAAGTTATCCAGCTGTACTATTTATGTTATCCACCAGGTAACACATAAGTTATCCACCCTACAAATTATGTGTTTGGATTTTTTTTGGGTGCGAAAAACATAAACGTGAACTCCTCCGATTTAGAATCCGTTTTCACCGAATCGACGGCGACAAATGCTATCCTAACACCTAGGCTACGGTTTCGAAATCAAGTAAGTCTATCACACATTTAATTAACTAAAATGAAGATGATCAGAGCTGAAAAATATAATGGTCATAAAGAGAACTAAAGTTATCCTGAAAATTGTACAAAGTTATCCACAGAGATAAGCAAAAGTTATCCATGACATTGTATAATAATTACCTACTAGTAACATGAGGGTTATCCATGCTTCAGCATGTAAGTTACCCACCCAATAACATGTAAGTTATCCGTTACTATAAAAAATTATATACAAATAGAGTACAGGTTATTCTGGCAGCTCGGGTACATCATTCGTCACCGCTAAGTCATCCACTAACCATCCTAACTTATTCACCCAACACCTAAGTTGTAGTGAACAAACTTAACACGCAACTAGTAGTCTAGCGACCCGGCTTCATCGTCCGTTGCCGCTATCGTGACGTATGTGTGACGAAGTCTCGAATGGGTGTTAGGGTACCGAACTTTCATCGCTCGTCGATGTTAACACATCGAAGGTGAAAAAGTCTCGGTAACCTAACACCTAGACTACCGCGTACCAATTAAACTAGCTCGTAGCTCACATTCATAACTTAACTAGAATACATGGGACAACCGAGATTCCATGAGACGAAAAATACAAAAATTACTCATATGAGAAATGCGATAATGCCTCGACCCAACCTGTTTATATGGTGGATAACTTATATGTTACATGGTGGATAACTTACTTATTATGACATGGATAACTCCCGTGTTAGGGGTGGATAACTTTTTGGTTCAATTTTTTTCGTCAAAACATATCAACATGGGATCTAGTTTCAAAGATCTCGTCGCGACTGGCCTAACGGTGAAAACGGATTTTCAATCGGATACACGGTTTGAGGTACAAAGCTTTTTAAATATTCGTTTTTTGCATTAAATGCTGATGTAAGTAGTTAGTGCATGCATGCAGTACTTCTCTGAATTGTCCGCCAAGTTTTGACATTTGCCAACCGGTCTGAGGCTAGATTTCCCGTAAAAATATCTACCTCGGCCCTCAACTTTGCGCCAAGACCCGGCTCACTCGTTATCTTCACTTCGTACAAATTTCTTTCTTTTTTCTCCCGAACAAAAAAAACAGGTACACATTCGGAACTTCGCAAGCAGAGTAGTACAATACATTAGTACCATAATGTATTCCGAATATTTTGGTGCACCATGAATCTAAAGAATATATTGTAGCCCCTCTCGAGCTCTTAGAGGCCATCTGCACCATGAGCCATCTGATAGAGCTTCCAACGAACTTTTGTCCATTCGATTAGGCACAGGTGGTCCGAACCGTCGGATCAGTTAGATCCTGGCTGTCAGTATGAGTGCCTGTGAGGATCTCCTTCGTAACCGCACTCACTCCGAGGCTAGATACCACCCCTGACGATTGGGGCCTGGATTTCGCAGGGCCCGCTGGTCCGGAACCGTGGGAGCATGGTGATTTGGTGAGAGCTTCAGCGCCGGAACCGTACGGTGGCTCCACTGTGGTTTCATAGATCGCGTAGGGGCAAACCTATCCTTCCCCAATCAAACCCTATCGCTTCCACGATCCAGTTGCCCTCTCACACGTTCCCCTCCTCTCCCCTCGTCTCTCCAATGGCGTGACGTGGCACTGCGGGAAGCAAGCAGGCGATGGCGGGGAGTAAAGGAGCTGGCGACCGTAGACTAGGAGACGGTTCTATCATCTCCTCCTAGTCCCTCTCCCTCTCATGCGCCGGTGCCTCATGCGCGATGACCGCGACCAGCGGTGCAATGGCTCCCTCGCGCCTTGATGGCTCAAAATATATCGAGCTCGTTGGGGACTCCAAGAGGAAGTTATGATGAGCACAACAACAAATTTTCTCTCAGTGATGAAACCAAGGTTATCGAACCAGTAGGAGCAAGTAAACACCTCCAAGGTGTTGTTTCTAACTTGGAATCCTGCACAACATAACCACAAAACTTTGTCCCAACTTACAATGAGGTTGTCAATCTCACCGGTTTTGCTAAAACAATGGATTAAACGTATTGTGTGGAAGATAGTAATTGCTTGCAAAAGGTAAACAGTAAACAGTAAATAGTAGATTGTAGATTGATAGTAAAAGAATGGATCGGGGTCCATAGTTCACTAGTGGTGATTCTCCTTAAGATAGATGACATGTTGGGTGAACAAATTACAGCGGGCAATTGACAGACACCGAGAAAACATACATGCATATACTAATCATCTTGACTCCTATGAGATTTGATTGAGAATTACAACATTATACATAGACCGTAATCCAACTGCATCTATGACTAATAATCCACCTTCAGGTTATCATCTGAACCCCCTCTAGTATTAAGTTGCAAGCAACAGATAATTGCATTAAGGAAAGTGTGTAAAGTAAATAATATGATTGTTCTATGAACAAAGGATTGTTGTTTTCTCCCTAGTAGCAACAACACATCTAGTACCTTAGAGAATTCTGTCACTTCCCCAGATTACTAGAGGCATGAACTCACTATCGAGCATAAATAGTCCCTCTTGGAGTTGCTAGCATCTACTCGGCCAAGATAGCTACTAACAACGAAAAGCATGCAAGATCACAAATAACAAAGACATGATAGAATCAACAATCAATCTGAAATAGCATCTCAATATCCATCGGATCCCCGCAAACACAACATGTAAGATTACAAATAGATGATATTGATCATGAACGGATCTCACAAGATCTAAACATGGTGGCACAAAGGAGGAGAACCAACCATATAGCTACTACATGGACTCGTAGTCCGGAGATGAACTACTCACGATCACACCGGAGGCAGGAATGGTGATGAAGAAGGCCTCCAGGGTGATCTCTCCCCTCCGGCAGGGTGCTGGGAAGAGCTTCAGATCCCTCCCGATCTAGGGATGGAGATGGCGGCGGCTACAGACTCTTTCGTGGAATTTTGATCGGGTACTTAGGGTTTTCGTCTCGAGGGGTCTTTATAGGGGTCCAATTCCGAGAATGTTTCCTTACTAGCTTTTCTGAAACCAAAAACAACAGAAAACAGGCAACTGGCACTATGGCATCTTGTTAATAGGTTAGTTCTAGAAAATGTGTAAATACTCCAAAGTGTGGACAAAACATAAGAAAGTAGATATAAAACAAGCATGGAACATCAAAAATTATAGATATGTTTGCAACGTATCAACATCCCCAAGCTTAACTCCTGCTCGTCCTCGAGTATGTAAGTGATAAAAAAGAAGAATTTTTGAGGTGACATGCACCATCATAATCTTGATCAAGGTATTTGTAAAACATTGATAGCTGGGATCATAGTACTTTAACATAGTATGAAAGATATAGTTCTAACAATAAGACATAGCAACTATGTTATAACATGAAAAGGTACAAACAAAAGATTCATGAATAACAATGCTTTGCAAGATGTTTGTTTGTTTCACATATAGAAAACATAATGAGAATGGTATTCAGCTTGTCCCTCATAGTGTAGCAAAACATAAATGCATAGGACACCTTCAAAGTTCATAAGGGTGACTAGATACAAATAGTTTAAGAACAAACAATATCAAAGTTATGAATCAATCAACAAGTCTTGGGACAATGCACATTAAACTAAGAATGGCCACTAAGCTCTCTCAATAGGTGCATAAAGATAGAAGATGGAGACTCAACATAAAAGTAAAAGAAAGGCCTTCATAGAAGGAAGCATGGATTCAAGTCTCATAAAGATCTTCCAAAAATCATGGTACTTATTAGCTTTCAGCTCTCATTGCCCCTATCATAAGCATCTTTATGTGATTAAGGTTAAAGTGAACAAATATGAGGATATGTTTAACAAGTTATAAGCTGAAAATCTCATGCCCCTTACTTACGAGTACCGTTCCTCATGCTACTCAAGTTTAGTCACAAGTAAGTTCTTGTCACTATAAGTACATGTGTATCATAGAGAACGGCCAACAGGGTACCCCTTGCCCGATGATACGGAAGAATCCCCATATAAAAATGACAAGGCAAGCATACAATGAGCATCTCAGCATCCTTTTATTTCCTATTTGCATAGTCCTTTTTTCTCTCTCTTTTTTCTTTTCCTTTTTTCTTTCCTATTTGCATAGGCTTCTTTTTTATAGAGCATGCTTCATAGATTGCTCATTATGGTTACGCTGCAGGTTTCCACCATGATTAGGCATGGATTAGACCAGCCGTACAGGCGTTTCTCTAACACATATACGAACTCCATGAGCCTTACAAGCTCCCCTTTCATTTCACACTGCCAGGACCCTTAAGCAAAAGAACATGATATCAACTAAATAAAGTGCAATGTTGAAAGTGTTCCCCATGATAGCATGGTTCTGCTAATTCACAACTTACGAAACGCAAGCATATATGCAACATAGATGGGCACAATGGTTCAAGTTTATTAAGTGCAATAAAAGTAAAGTGTGCCATCAAGTTCGTGAGAGCTTTAATCACTAATTTTCACATAACAAGTTTAATTCGGAAGGTAGAAAAAAACATGAATATACTTGGAATAGCAAATGCTAATAGGTAGGTATGGTGGACTCTTTGGAATAACTTGGTTTTATTTGGAATTGGATCCATGAGTGGAACTCATACTTGGTATGGAGGCTAGCAAAAGACTGGGAGCGACCAACTAAGAGAGCAATAATGGCCATAATCATGCAAAGCGACATAACATTATTAATTAAAGCATAAAGTGATATTACAAGTCAAAAACTAAATGATCATAGAGGCTATGGTGACTTGGTATAGTCTTAACATGGTCTGAGCATGCGCCAAGTCAACCCAAATAAAGCATTAAAGGAGAATACCACAATATTATGCCTTAATATGCTAAAACAACGCATGGTTCTTTCAAGGCACATTAAGCAATCTCAATTGTTTGTAACAATTCATGCTACAGCAATAATCACTAAGCATAGAGTAAAAACAATATCAAGCATGACATAACAAAGTCTAAGCCACAGTCAAAAACAAGCTCCTTTTTTACCACTAATAAGCATGAACTTTCCTACTCTTTTCTAATCCAAACCAACTTATTTGAAAACTAATGTATGAATACGGGGGTCTAACCAATTTATTCAAGCAAACTAAGCAAACGAAAACTAAAAACAAAAACGAAGACGCTCCAAAAACAACACAATTGTTCATGAAACAATAAAAATGAAGTGTTTGGAAGAGAACCTGAGATTTTTATTGATGAAGAAGGGGATGCCTTGGGCAAGGCATCCCCGAGCTTTGACGCTTGTACTTTTTGAATATTTCTTGGGGTGACACGGGTGGCATCCCTAAGCTTGAGCTTTTGTCCATACTTCATCTCATCATATTATTCTTCCCTACACTTAAAAATTTCCTTCATACAAAACTTCACACAATCTTCATTAGCAACATTAGTGTACTTCAGGATAATAAGTCTTTTGGTTCAGTTTCAATACAAGTAAAACTTCCATTAAAACACAAGCTACTGTAGCACTTCCTTTAAATAGTTCAAGTGATCAAAGGGAACTCAAAGGGAAAGAGATTAAGAGGCAAATGCAAATAATGGCAGAAATCTGTCAAAACAGACCAGCTGGTAAAAACCAAATTTTTTGAAGACCTTATGTTGCTCAAATCAAATAGTGTTGAACTAACGAAAGTATTGTAATAACCTGGGGCAGAATCACAAAAAATTACAGCTCAATCCGACGTACAGAAATTTTTCACGAATTTTTACACCGAAGCACAAAAACTGTTTCGGGACAGCAACTTTCCCAAGTCTTACTTCTCTCTCATTAGAGGATATTCTTGGCATAAAAATCACACAAAAAGGATAAATAGAGGTTATTACTAAAGCAATAACTTCCAAGACTCAACAAAAGATTCCTAACAAAATTTGGATTATCTCCCAATAAGTGCTTTTCTTTAATGCCTTTGAGCTAGGCATAAGAAGCACGAAAAGAATCAAGTATTTTCAAATGAAGAAACATTAAGAGCAAATTTTGTTTTAATAGGAGAGGCAAAAGGAATCTTCTCTCTCTTCTTAGGGAAGTGTTCTATACCTTTCTTGAGTGCGAATTGATATTTAATGGTGCCTTCTTTAGTATCAATAATGGCACCAACAGTTCTAAGAATAGGTGATCCCAAAATAATAGGACAAGAAGAATTGCATTAAACATCCAAAATATAGAAATCAACGGGGACATAGGCATTGTTAACCATAATAAGAACATCATTAATACTCCCCATGAGCTTCTTTTTATCATTATCATCAAGTTGGACATTTAAATAACAATCTTCCAATGGTGGCAAATCAAGCATTTCATAAATCTTTCTAGGCATAATAGAAACACTACTATCAAGATCACATAGAGATTTGAGATCAAAATCATTCACTTTCATTTTAATGATGGGTTCCCAACCATCTTCTAGTTTCATAGGAATAGAAGCTTTATGTTTCTTCTTTTCTTCTTTAATTTTTATGAGAGCATCAGTAATGTATTTTGTAAAGGCCATATTCATAGCACTAGCATTGGGACTTTTAGCAAGATTTTGTAGGAACAAGACATATTGCAACCATCAAGTTAAAAATCATAATTACCATCTAAAGTAGTAGAGCTATTGTTTTCCATATTTCTAATAATTTTAGCATTTTTATTAGAAAAGGTTCCATTGTTTTTAGGCATTGTTGCAAAAGGAATGGGGACTTCGTGTGGTTTGCTAGCATGAACATTAGTGGTAGTGATAGTACTCATCCTCTCTTTCCCACTTAGCATGCAATTCAGCTAACAGTCTAACATTTTCATCAATTCTAACTTGTATGGCATTAGTAGTAGCAAAGGGATTTTCAATAGTTTCAGGTTTAGCAGCCATTTTATTCAAAGAAGATTGTGCTTCAGACAATGATGCTATACTTCTTTTAGCATTAGAGGGTTTTTCCTCAATAGTTTTATTGAAAGCAGTTTGTTTACTAATAAAATCTTTAAGCGTGATTTCAAGTTAAGAGGGTGCACTTCTATTATTGTTGTAGGAAATTCCATAAGCATTACCATTATTGGGAGGATATGGCCTATAATTATTGTTACCAAAATTTATTCATGTAGGCATTGTTGCTAAAATTATTATTTCTAATGAAGTTCACATCAACTTGCTCTTCTTGAGCAACCAAAGAGGCTAAGGGAACATGATTAATATGAGCTTTCCCACTAACAAGCATAGACATAATAACATCAATTTTATCACTCAAGGAGGAGGTTTCCTCAACAGAATTTACCTTCCTACCTTGTGGAGTTCTCTCAGTGTGCCATTCAGAATAGTTAACCATCCTATTATCTAGAAGCTTTGTTGCAGCACCCAAAGTAATGGTCATAAAGGTACCTCCAGCGGCAGATTTCTTGAAGAGTAATTCAATCCTGCATAAAAGGTTTGGATAATCATCCAAGCGGTCAGTCCATGAGTGGGACAATTCTTTACCAAAGATTTCATTCTTTCCCAAGCTTGAGCAACGTGTTCATTATCAGATTGTTTAAATTTCATTATTTCACTTCTCATAGATATAATCTTAGCAGGAGGATAGTATTTTCCAATAAAAGCATCTTTGCATTTAGTCCAAGAATCAATACTATTTCTAGTTAGGGATAGCAACAATTCTTTAGCTTTTCCTCTCAAAGAGAAAGGAAACAATTTAAGCTTAATAATATCTCCATCTATACCCCTATGTTTTTGCATCTCACAAAGTTCAACAAAGTTATTAAGGTGAGCATCAGCATCTTCAGTTCCAACACCAGAGAATTGTTCTTTCATAACAAGATTAAGCAAAGCAGGTTTAATTTCAAAGAAAGTAGCTTCAGGAACATGTGGAGCAATAGGTGTGCACATGAAATCATTATTGTTGGTGCTAGTTAAGTCACACAACTTAGTATTTTTAAGAGTAGTCATTTTTTTGTGTTTTTAATATAAAGAAGCAAACTAGTACTACTATTTTTTGTGTGTGTTTTTGATAAAGAAACAAGCAAACAAAGAAGAAATAAACTAAGCAAAACAAAAAAAAACAAAGTAAAGAGATTGGTTATGAGGGACTCCCCTTGTGAAGATGTCCTTGACTCCCCGATAACGGCGCCAAAAAATAGGCTTGATGTCTCAAAATATATCGAGCTCGTTGGGGAACCCCAAGAGGAAGGTATGATGAGCACAACAGCAAATTTTTCCCCCAGTGATGAAACCAAGGTTATCGAACCAGTAGGAGCAAGGAAACACCTCCAAGGTGTTGTTTCCAACTTGGAATCATGCACAACACAACCATAAAACTTTGCCCCAACTTATAGTGAGGTTGTCAATCTCAGCGGTTTTGCTGAAAACAAAGGATTAAATGTATTGTGTGGAAGATAGTAATTGCTTGCAGAAAGTAAACTGTAAACAGTAAATAGTAGATTGTACATTGATGGTAAAAGAATGGACCGGGGTCCATAGTTCACTAGTCGCGATTCTCCTTAAGATAGATGACATGTTGGGTGAACAAATTACAGCGGGGCAATTGACACACACCGAGAAACCATACATGCATATACTAATCATATTGACTCCTATGAGATTTGATTGGGCATTACAACATTATACATAGACCGTAATCCAACTGCATCTATGACTAATAATCCACCTTCAGGTTATCATCCGAACCCCCTCTAGTATTAAGTTGCAAGCAACAAATAATTGCATTAAGCAAAGTGTGTAAAGTAAACAATACGATTGTTCTATGAACAAAGGATTGATGTCTTCTCCCTAGTAGCAACAACACATCTAGTACCTTAGATATTTCTGTCACTTCCCCAGATTATTAGAGGCATGAACCCACTATCAAGCATAAATACTCCCTCTTGGAGTTGCTAGCATCTACTCGGCCAAGATAGCACTAACAACGGAAAGCATGCAAGGTCACAAATAAAAAAGACATGATAGAATCAATAATCAATCTGAAATAGCATCTCAATATCCATCGGATCCCCACAAACACAACATGTAAGATTAAAAATAGATGATATTGATCATGAATGGAGCTCACAAGATCTAAACATGGTGGCACAAAGGAGGAGAACCAACCATCTAGCTACTACATGGACCCATAGTCCAGGGATGAACTACTCACGCATCACACCGGAGGCAGGCATGGTGATGAAGAAGGCCTCCAGGGTGATCTCTCCCCTCCGGTAGGGTGCCAGGAAGAGTTTCAGATCCCTCCCGATCTAGGGATGGAGATGGCCGTGGCTACAGACTCTTTCGTGGAATTTTGATCGGGTACTTAGGGTTTTCGTCCCGAGGGGTCTTTATAGGCGAAGGGGCAAGGTCGGTGGAGCGCCAAGGGGCCCACACCCCCTGGTGGCACGGCTAGGGCTGGCCGCGCCACCACCAGGTGTGGCCGCCCTATTTCCCCTCTTCGTCTCCCCTCCGGACTCCGTGTTCCTTCTGGTGAAATATTGACTTTGGCTTTTGTCCGGTCCAATTCCGAGAATATTTCCTTACTAGCTTTTCTGAAACCAAAAGTAGCAGAAAACAGGCAACTGACACTGTGGCATCTTGTTAATAGGTTAGTTCCAGAAAATGTGTAAAAATACTTCAAAGTGTGGACAAAACATAAGAAAGTAGATATAAAACAAGCATGGAACATCAAAAATTATAGATACGTTTCCAACGTATCACGCCTCTCTCCTCACTTGGTGGTGCTCGCACGGTGGAAGGATTGTGGCAGTGGAGAACAACAGTAGAAGGAGTCTCCCTCCTGCTCTCGTTCCCCTCCTGAAAACCCTAACTGTCGCCATCGGGTCGTTGTCGTTGTTCTCCTCGAGGACGAACTGATCCGGAGGGGCTTGAGCATCTCGACCTCTAGCGGCGCATTCCCAGCCTTATGGCGACCAACCACGGCAATGCTCGCCCACATGTACGTGTCCTGGTCTCTCCCTCCCGCATCTCTGATCTCTATCTCTCTCATATCACCTCCTCCCTGTTTCTAAGAACTAACCAGCTGGCGTGACTACGCATAGATGGAACGCGCAAGGAGGTCAACCTTCGCTTGTAGCTCCATGGAAATTTGTTGCAAATGCATCAAGATGTCGGTTACTGCATGTTGATGCTCCTTTGGATGGTACTGCCTCTGTTTGGGATTATTAGTCCTAAGGGCCAAGTTGCTAATACCAAGACACTTCATAACTCTCTCTAATTAATATATGTATGAACCAATAGTTTTACATGCATGAGAGAAGTGGGAGAAAAAGGAGAACATGCATTGGACGAGAGAGACTAATAAATGAAATAACCCTTATAATCTCAAATAATATAAAAGGCTCTCTAGACTTATAATCCCAAACAGAGGTAGTATGCTCCTATAGCGACCCTACCTTGCAACGAGGTGGTTCCCCCGTCTCATCTCTTGTCCTATCTTTCTCTTTGACTTCAACAATCTGCATATGTTGTAAGAAGCACCACATAGCACGCATCAGATGGATTTTTTATCCATAGAGAATCATGAGTCCATTATTTGATTAATTTTTTTGCAAGAGTATTTGGTTAATTTTTAGAGTGATTGAATAATATATGAAGTTTTAGTTTATCCTCATGGGGTGCATGATGATCTGGTTGCTGGAATATTTCTAAACAACAATAGAACAAAAATCTGGTTTAAATTTTGTTAAGCTATGTGTTATAGATGAGAACATTATGTGTTTGTGCTCCCGTTTTAATTTTAGGTTCATAACTATTGATGCCTCATTTTACTTTTAGGATTAAAGCATCAATATCGACCAAAATTTGCAGGAGCCTTGATTAGTCATAGACATGGAGTAGACCACCCAAGCACGGTGGCTCAAAACCCAAGCCTGATGTGGGTTGAGCTTGGTTTGTTGGTAAATATCCATGTAGGTGGAGGTTACAGGGAAATCAGTTTCCCCTTTTCATTGCTCTGATTTTTTTTTGTCTATTTTGGCATCATAGGCATGGTGAATCAAAGGAAGATGATATTGAACTTTCTGCAAGTGTCTTTAATGCGCAATAAATAAACATAGTTCTTTTCTAATACAATACTATAGAGTGAGTATTATAAATCTTACCATTTATATTATCCGGCCTCGTGTAACAAAAAGAGCATAGTACGAGTACTATTACAGTGGTCAAAACATGTGATATATACAAAATTAATCGCTAAAAGGCCTAAGATCGACTTTCTTCTTGATTCACTTCCCATGGTATATCTCTATGTTTCAATACATAATGTGGTGTCCCTGTCAGCTACCGACATATTTTCCCGACATATTTATTGTCCCTATTTAGGTTTGTGCATTATTTAATCACGAGTCATGCTTTTAGAAAAGTTTCTTGAGACATTGTTGATTTATATGTGACCACACAAAATAGGATTGATATGCTGATGGTACCAATCACTAGGTACCCTTTCTACTGCAGGTTTAGTTGTAGAATCTGGTCAGATCATCATGATAAGCAATTGTCAATGTTAAAAATTTGTTGTATTACTTTTAATTCGTCAATCAGCCAATGAACAGAACTTACATGGGGGAGTTTTGTGCTCACCTCCCTACCCCATCACGCCCATTCCACCAAATGGACTAATGGTAGCAGGTAACATTTGTTTATGTTGTTATTGTTATGTTTTTTATTTTTATAGACCGTGGTTCTTAAATTGCACAAAAATGCATGCTACTCATCCATATGTGTTGATTAAAAAGTGCAGTTCATGGATCTAGATATAGGTGCATCAATTTTCTTCTGTGGTTACAGTGAAACAACTGGCAACAACCTTTCTGTTAGTATACTTGTTTAGTTGCTTGTTGAAGGGAATATGCCTGAGATGCAATAATAAAGTGGTTATTATCTTATTCCAAGTATATGCTAGATGTCTATTCTTCTTGCTATAATTGTGTTAATTGGAAATGTTAACACATGTGTGTTTAACAAATAAATAAGAGTTTCTAGTTAAGCCTCTCATTTAAACTAGCTCGTTGATTAAGAAGATGATCAAGATTTTCTGATCATGGACATTGGATGTTGTTAATAACGAGCTCACAATATTGGTGGAATGATGTGATGTGAAGGAGATATGCCCTAGAGGCCAATAAATAAAGTTGTTTTATTGTTATATCTTGTAATGTTCATATTATTTTTGTATCGTGCTATAACTATATTAAGCAAAAACATTAATACATGTGTGGTATATAAACAACCTGGTCCCTAGTATCCTCTAGTACTAGTTCGTTGGATAGATGATGATCGAGGTTTCCCGATCAAGGACTTGACATAAAATAGTCAACTGACAACGAGATCACTTAGTGAAGTGATGGACACACCTGACCATAGAATTGCAATGTGATATAGCCACAATGTTCAACATTGTGATATATATCAAAGCATAGTGACTTAATGCTTCTACCGTGAGATCATGCTCAATCACTATCTCCCGCGACTGTTTTGGTCACATCAATCATCATGTCCGTAACTAGGTAGCCATAAAGGTGTGTTTTAAGTATTATAGAGAAATAATTGAGGCGTATGTCGAGATAGGGATTTGCCTATCCGAGTGACGGATAGATACTCTGGGCCCACTCGGTGAGATCACATCAATGAGCTTGCAAGCATGTGGTTGGGTCACATGTTTGTGATACCACGGGATCAATTAAACGTGTTTATTAGTAACAAAATCGAACTGTATACAGAAACATGAGATCAGGTCTTGGAAAAACCAGGTATCGTTGTGCAAAGGGAATAAGACTCAACGTTTAGAAGGTTCTAGCAAACAACTGAATTCGTGGAATATGAATGGATCATCATGTGTTTCCAAATATCGCTGATGATCATTGATCGGGGAGATGTCTCCTTCATGACTGAACATTCCGAAACCGTAAGGGTGTCACGCTTGACGGTAATCGGTGTTGCGGGTTGATCTTCTACCGATAGAGAAATAGGAAGAGAACTAGAAGTGTTCCAGAGAGAGAATACCAAAGTGTTCGGAATTCGTTCAAAATAAGTTTTGAATAAAGGAGAAATTAAATATTATATTTAATAATCAATGATGAATTAATATTAAATATAAATTATTAAATATAAAATAAAAAGGGAAAAACCCCCACATGGGCCTTCCCTAGGAGGGAAGAGGCCCAAGAGGGAGGAGCCAAAGGGCCAAGGGGCCATACGGCCAAGGGTGGGAGGGCTCCCACCCCGCCGGCCACCCTTTGGTGGGCTTAGGCACGTGGGTGGGGCCCACCCCACTAGCGGCCAGCCCCTCCCACCTCTCCTCCAAATTTAGTCCTACCCCAGTTTTGTATAAGTACGTCGGGTGTTTTTTGTTACCCGTTTATATGTAAAAGCTTGCTAGCTTGTATATTTTTCGAGTAGCTTGTACTTTGCAGTTCCTTTTCGTTAGCCTGACGCATATTCATCTCAGCACATTGTCAACCTGTCAGGTGCGTTGTAGCTAGGTTAGTTTTACAAAGGGTTCGATTGATAGTACGTCAGCTACTCAGGCTACTGTATTATTCGTGTAACGAGGTGGAAAGGGTGGCGTAGCCCCCGAGTGATGCAATTGCAAATAAAAATAGAAACACAAAGTTGAAGACACTTAGCTTTATTTATGCGCAGAATATCAGGAGATACAATGTGTGGCTAAGTAGCCTGGCTGAATAGCCTTATTTGTAAATTAAAAACATCTAAAGGTAGAAACGACGCAGCTGCACGACGTTCTAGGGATTGGAGTATGCGACTCCACTTTCTAGATCTTTAAGGTGGTAGGCGCCACCTGGGATTACTTCGGTAATCACATAAGGTCCCTCCCAAGGGGACTCGAGCTTGAGGTGACCCTGCTGCTTCAGTCGCAGGACCAGGTTTCCTTCGATGAAGGACCTTGGACGTAGCCTTCTGCTGTGGTAGTTGCGGAGGTTTTGCTGGTAGATCGTGGATCGCTCCGCTGCTATCTCACGTGCTTCATCAAGGAGAACGGCAGAGTCCTCGAGTGTGAGAGTTGATTCTGCCTCACTGTATGCTACGACCCGTGGGGCTTTGTAGCGCACTTTTGCAGGTAGTCCCGCATCGGCACTGTGTACCATGAAAAATGGAGTATAGCCTGTGGTGCTGTTTGGAGTTGTGTGTAGGCTCCATAGTACTGATTGTAGCTCCTCGGGCCAGCACCCAACGACTCTTTGGAATGGTTGGAGGAGCCTTTTCTTGATGCTGCCGCAGACGAGGCCGTTGTCCTTTTCAACTTGACCATTGGTCTAAGGGTGCGCGACTGAGGCGTAGCTGATGTTGATTCCCAGATTTTCGTAGAAACCCTAGAACTCATTTGAGGTGAAGTTTGTTCCGTTGTCCGTGATGATTCTATGCGGCACCTCGAACAGGAAGAGGATGGACTCGAAGAATTTAACAGCACTGCCCCCTGATTGGTTTGTCACTGGCATGGCCTCAATCCACTTGGTGAATTTTTCAACCACGACGAGGAGGTAGACGTACCCTTCAGGTGAAGATTTTTGTAGCTTGCTGACCATGTTGAACCCCCATTGCGCGAAGGGCCAGGCCACACGTATTGGCCTGATGATAGGATCTGTGATCCGACCTGGTCGGTTACGTAGATTGTAGGGGTGGAAGTGTGCTGGATGAGGGAGAGGAAGGCGGCACTGGCGGCTGGCCGCCGTCACGAGGTTGGAGGAAGGTGGCGCAAGGGAAGGAGCGGCGGCTAGGGCAGGGAAGACCGACTCCCCAAGGAGTCGGCAATAACGATGTATACGATCTGTTTATTGCTTGCTCTCTCACGTACGTTTATAGCAGTATAAATAAGCTAATGAAAAGGATAAATGGGCTAAGCCCCTAATTTAGGCCCACTAATGGGCTTCCTCCTGCTATAGGCAAAACCGGTCACAACATCTCTCCCCGCCTTCTCAAACAGCTTGTCCTCGAGCTGGATAGCTGGAAACTGCTGGCGGAACTCAGCCCAGAACGGTGTCGACCTTGGAGACGGCCGCGTCAGCCAGCCCAGCTGCGACGACATGAGCCGCAACGTCGTCTACGGTCTCCAAGTAGAACAGGTGTGGAAAAACGTCACCCGGTACATAGACCTCGTCGCAGTTGAAGCACAACCCTTTACGACGGCGCTCGAGCTGTTCGGCCATGGTCAGCTGATGGAAAGGCCGCGTCGCGGCTGGATTGGAGTGCCCCGCATGAGTCACGGCCATGAGCGCCTGGCCTGGTGGTGTCGGTGGAGGGCGGGCGGCCGGTCAAACGTCGCTGGCCGGGAAGGCCTGTTGCATGGCCCACACGCGCTGCTCGAAGGCGCGAGCATAGTACATGGCTGACTTCAGGTCCTAGGGATCCCGCAGCTCCACGTCGACGCGAATGTGGTCCGGTAGTCCGCCAATGAAGAGCTCGGCACGCTGGCGAGCTGTCACGCCAGGCGCATGGCATGCCAACGTCTGGAAGCGGTCGGCGAAGTCCTAGACCGAGGTGGTGAAGGGAAGGCGGCCGAGCTCGGCCAGCCGGCTCCCGTGTATCGGGGGTCCAAACCGGAGGAGGCAAAGGTCGCGGAAACGCTCCCACGGAGGCATCCCGCCCTCGTCCTGCTCGAGGGCGTAGTACCACGTCTGGGTGGCACCACGGAGGTGGTAGGAGGCAATCCATGTGCGGTCGGACGCCAGTGTCCGCTGCCCCCTGAAAAACTGGTCGCACTAGTTGAGCCAGTTCAGGGGGTTGACGGTGCTGCCGTAGGTGGCGAACTCTAGCTTGGTGAAGCGGGGCGGCTGCTGGCCGTGTGGGGCGACAGCGACGGCTCCCTCGTGACGACTCATCGCGGCGGGTGGCGAGTAGTTGGGCACCATGGGTCCCCTAGAACTGGTGGCCGCCAGCGCCGGTGTAGGGGTCGGCGTACCCGGTGAAACCCCCGAAGGTCGTGGCCGAGGGCGACGCGGCCGGATGGAGCACGGTTGGCTGGGTGGGCGCGGTCGTATAGACTGGCACGGTGAGCCAGGTCGGGAGTTGGGACAACGAGGGCGGGAACCTGATCTGAGTGATCGGGACCCCCTGGTGGGAGGCGGTGGTCGACGGCGAGGGCATGGGGGCCGCGGGCGGCGGCGGTGGTGGCGATGTGGTGGCCGCATGGCTCAGCGGGGGCGGCACGTAGGGGCCCTGGAGGTACGTCCAGAGGTTCGCGACCGCCAGGGAGAGATCGCGGATAGCCGTCGACATCTCCGCCGGAGAGAGGACGGGGGCCAGGTCGGTGACCGGCGCCGAGTGACCAGCGGCGAGCGCGGCAGTGGTGCCCGGTGGCGCCGCCATGGAGATGGGCGGTGGCCTTGTGGTGGCGGCGACGGAGGCGGTGGGTTGGCCCGAAGACATAGTCAATCCCGAGCAATCTGATACCAAATTGATAGGATCTGTGATCCTACCAGACTGGTTACGTAGATTGTAGGGGTGGAAGTGTGCTAGACAAGGGAGAGGAAGGTGGCGCAAGGGAAGGAGCGACGGCTAGGGCAGGGAAGACCGACTCCTCAAGGAGTCAGCAATAACGATCTGTACGATCTGTTTATTGCTTGCTCTCTCACGTACGTTTACAACAGTATAAATAAGCTAATGAAAAGGGTAAATGGGATAAGCCCCTAATTTAGGCCCACTAATGGGCTTCCTCCTACTATAGGAAAAAAGGTCATAACAGCTGAGTTCTCCGCCAGGTGCGTGCGGTTTGTCCGCGAATCATTGGCAAGCGTTGCATCGCTGGACGATGTCCTTAGCGTCGCGTATTGACATTGGACAGTAGAATCCAGCTCGCCGAGCTTTTGCGATAAGGGCGCGACTACCAACGTGATGGCCGCAAGTGCCTTCGTGTATCTCGAGGAGGATGCTCTTCCGTCTTTGTTGGAGATGCATCATTCAAGGACTCTTGTGATGCTATGCTTGTACAATTCACCGTTGATAAGGGCGAAAGCCTTGGATAGTCATGCTATATGATGCGCATTTGTCGGGTCATCTGGCAGCCTTTTGTTGAGAAAGTATGTGATGTATGGTTGTCTCCAGGATGGCTCGATCATCATGAACTCCGTGGGGCCTTCGATTCCTGTATCTTGATCCATGTCCTCGAGAGTCTTCGGTCCGTCGGGTGGCGTAGCCCCCGAGTCCTTTGACGTGCTAGCTTTTTGCTCTGGAGCCTTTGGCTTGATGGAGCGCTCGCAGATTCGCTCTATAAATACTCCAGGTGGCACCGGGGCACAAGTGGAGCCAATGTTGGAGAGTATATTTGCCTCCTCGTTGCTGTCGCGGCCGACGTGCCGCAGTTCGCCGCCATTGAAGTCCCCTTCGAGTGCATCATAGAGGTCACGGTAGGTGATCATGTTGTCACTCAGAGCATCGCACTGGTTCATAGTTTGATTTACCACCAGTTTAGATTTGTCGTAGATGACGAGTCACGTTGCGCCACAAGCTTTGGTCATCCACATCCCGTGGAGTAGGGCTTCGTATTCATCTTCGTTGTTGGAGGCGTGGAACTGCATTCGCAGAACATACCTCATCTTGACGCCTTGTGGCGATGTCAGGATGACGCCCGCGCCAGTTCCTTCTTTACGTTTTGATCCGTCAAAGTGCATTGTCCATAGATAGGACATGTCTGGCTTGTCGGGGAGCTAGTTCTCCATCCAGTGGACGAGGAAGTCCGGGAGTACTTGCGACTTGATCGCATCTCGCTTCTCGTATGTGATGTCTCATGGAGACAGTTCTATCTCCCAAAGCGCGACTCGTCCGGTGGCGTCAGGGTTGTTGAGGATGTGCCCTAGCGGAGTGTCATTCACAATGATGGGGTGCTCCTGGAAGTAGTGGCGCAGTCGCCGGGCTATCATGAAGACGTTGTATGCCAGCTTCTGATAACGCGGGTACCGCTGTTTTGTCGGCGTGAGCACCTCACTGAGGTAGTAGACTGAGTGTTGTACCCCATGGACTTTGTTTTCTTCAGCTCGTTCCACTACGAGCATAGTACTAACCACCTGGTTGGTGGCGGAGATGTATAACAACAGCGGCTCCTTTTCTTGAGGTGTTACCAACACCGGCAAAGTGGATAGTAGACGCTTGAGGTATTCGAATGGTTCTTGTGCTTCATCTGTCCACTCGAATTTGTCAGCCTTGCAAAGGAGTTGGTAGAAAAGCAGCGCCTTTTTTCCCATTCGACTGATGAATCGACTGAGCGCCGCGATTCGCCCAGCTAGCTGCTCGACGCCTTTTATGTTCTTCGGCTTATCCATGGCCAGTATGGCCTTTATTTTCTTCGGGTTGGCCTCGATCCCTCTCGTAGAGATGAGGTACCTGAGAAATTTCCCAGATGGTACGCCAAAGGCGCATTTGTTCGGATTCAGCTTGATCCAGTAGCGATCGAGGTTATCGAAGGTATCGCGGAGATCGTCGAGTAACAAGGCTTCCTCCTTGGTTTTGATGATGATGTCGTCGACGTAGACTTGAACGTTATGACCAAGCTGGTTCTTGAGGCAGGCCTGCATACATCGCTAGTAGGTGGCCCCTGTGTTTTTCAGCCCGAAAGGCATTGTTGTGTAGCATAAGACGCCAAAGGGTGTGATGAAGGCTGTTTTTCCTGGTCTTCCTCCTTCATTCGAATCTAGTGATAGCCTGAGTAGGCGTCGAGGAAGTAGAGGCGCTCGCATCCCGCGGTGAGTCGATTATCTGGTCGATCCATGGCAATGGGAAGTGATCCTTGGGGCAATGTTTATTCAAGGAGGTGAAGTCCACGCACATTCGTAGGATATCCGTGTCCTTTTTAGGAACGAGCACGGGGTTTGCTACCAGGTGCTTTCTTTGATCTCGCATATGAAGTTAGCGTCGAGTCTGTTGACTTACATACCGGCCGCTTTTTCCCTCGGCTCAGATAGTCGATGTATCGCCTGCTTCACTGGTCTTGCTCTAGGATTCACATTGAGTGAGTGCTCGGCGAATACCTTGGGAACCCCTGGCATGTCCGCTGGACACCAGGCGAATATTTCCTAGCGCTCATGGAGGAATTCGATGAGAACGAGTTCCTATGCGGGACTCAAGTTGTTGGCGATGAGGGCCGTCTTGGTTGGGTCTGTTGGGTGGACTTGGACCGCCTTGGTGTGGACCGATGTGTCAAAGGATTGGTCGGGTGAGCTTGTCTTACTCAGAGGAGGTAGACTGTTGTCTGTTGACTCCTTCAACTTCGCCAGTTCCTCCTGCATGCCAAAAGACTGGGAGATTCTATTAAATTCCCTGTCGCAGCTGTCGGACCTCTCGAAGCTTCCGTTGACGGTGATAATGCCGTTGGGGCATGGCATCTTCATCTCCAGGTAGGCATAGTGTGGCACCACCATGAATCTCGTGAACGCGACATGTCCGAGGATGCAGTGGTATTGCGAGGGCCAGTCGACCACTTCCAATTCGATGCGCTCTCACCGGAAGTTTGCTGGCATTCCGAAGATGACATCCAAGCTGATCTTGCCTAGGGGGTATACACCCTTCCTTGGAATGATGTCATGGAATGTTGTGTCTGAGGTTTCTAGGCATGACAGGGGGATTCGCATGGCGCGTAAGGTGCTTGTGAACATGAGGTTGATGTCACTGCCACCGTCCATGAAGACATGACTCATCTCAAAGCCTCCAATTTGTGCCTCGAGTAGTAGGGGAGAGTGGCTTGGGCAAGGTGTTTGACGCAGATGATCGCGTTCGTCGAAGGTAATGCAGGACTCGCTCCCACTGAGGTACTCAATGGTGGAGGGCGGAGAGTTCATCGCTAGATTGACTTGGCAAGTGATTGATTTTTGCACCCGATTTGATGGCGTCCTTTTTGGATCATTCCCATGTTTCCCTGTGCTCGCGGGTACTGGTCGCCTCCGTTGTTTCGGACTGGCGCAGCTACAAGTGGTGGTGGTGGTGGAGCTCCATGAGCCACGGCGCCCGGGGCAGCTCCATAGCCCTGTTTTATCGCGTTGCGATTCATCTGGGATAGACCTTCGTGGAGCCGGAGGAACTCGCGGTAGTCCATCAGAAGGTGGCTGTATTTTTTCTTGCTGTCGTGCTTGTCGATGTAGAAGTGTACGTTGCACGGTCCGGATAGTTTGTCCTCGATAGATGTTCCAGGTGCCTTATCGCGCGTGCGGCGTTGCCACACTTGCGTGGTTTTCCCGATGTTGCAGTATCCACCACTGCGGTATTCATTGTTGCGGGTGTTGTCGTCGCGTTTTTCAGCGTAGCCAGCCACGACCATGTTGACTTCCTCGTGTTCCTCGTAGCCGCGCATCTGGCGTTTTCCTCGGCGATCGTGTCGGTGACCGAGGTAGTCATCATCGTCTGAGTGGACGAGGTTATTCACCGAGTCCTCTCCATCGGCCCACCTGTTCGCGATCTCCATCAGGTGGTCGATTGTTTTGGGCTTCGAGCGGCCCAGCTCCTCTCTGAGCTCTCTGCGGCGTACGCCACCATTGAATGCATCGATTGCGCGATCCTCAGAGATGTCTTATGTAGAGTTTTTGATAATGGACCATCTCTAGATGTATGAGCGTAGCGATTCACCAGTATTTTGGTAGCAGCCTCTTAATTATTCGAGTAATGCGGGCCTTTTGTAAGTGCCCTTGAAGTTTTGCACGAATCTATAAACTAGCTCATCCCAGCTGCGAATCGATCCGCGTGGGAGGTTATTGAGCCACGCACGGGCGGCGCCTTCAGCTGTAGCTGGAGGAATTGCATAGCCGTGCTCATGGTTCTACTGTGTAGCCTGACGGAGGAAATATGATCCTCCAGCCAGATCTTCGGGTCCTAGAGGCCATCAAATTTTGGGTTCTACGATGGGAGTTTGAACCCCTTTGGCATTCTCTTTAATCGTATGGCCGTGCTGAAGCAGCTGGCGCCGAAGAGCTCTATCCCGTCATCCTCTGAGTCAGTCGAACGGGCACGCCTCGCACGCATCTTGTCAACTTTGCACTACGTGATGTCATCGCACGTGTTGTAGTCGTGCTACCGTGAGCAGCGTCGTTGCGACAAGTCATGGCTTCCATCGCTGGAGGAGGAGGAAGAGTAGCGCTTGGCTAGATCCTTGCTTTTCTTTGGCTCCAGCGTTGGATCCTTGATGAGGACAGCCTCGACTAGTCCCAGGCCAGCGATCGTAGATTGGTGCATGGCGAACCGTGGGTCCCCAGCTGATGGCTGGTTGTTGAGCAGGTACATAGTGGCTGCCGTCACCGCTGTGTGCGGCATTTTGGGAAGCACATTGCCCCGTGTGTCCACTATCATGGATGAGAAGTCGGGGACTCGAGTGGCTTCCGCTCCCTACTTCTCAGTGAGGTGAGCGAGTCGAGAATGTCTTCTGGCAGTCATATGATCATTGCCTTTGGAGCAGGATCCTCTAATGCAAGAGAGCTAAGCCCGACGGAGGCTCGACTCATCTGCTGCCTGATACGTCGTAAATGTATATATAATTTTTGATGTTCCATGCTTGTTTTATATCAACTATCTTATGTTTTGTCTACATTTTTTAGATACTTTTATGCATTTTCTAGAACTAACCTATTAACAAGATGTCACAGTGCCAGTTGCCTATTTTCTGCTGTTTTTGGTTTCAGAAAAGCTCGTAAAGAAATATTCTCGAAATTGGACGGGTCAAAAGCCAAAGTTCCTATTTTACCAGAAGACTCACGGAGCCAGAAGATGAGACGGAGAGGGGCCACGAGGGCCCCACACCACCTGGTGGTACGGGCCAGGCCAGGCCGTGCCAGGGGGTGGTGTGGCCGCCTGGGGCGCCCACCGACCTTGCGTCTTCGCCTATAAAAGCCCCCTGGGACGAAAACACTAGAGATCGGATCAGAATTCCACGAAAAGTTCTGCAGTGCTGCCGCCACCGAAGAGGAGATTCGGGGGACAGAAGTCTCTGTTCCGGCACCCTGCCGGGATGGGGAAGTGCCCCTGGATCCATCTCCATCGACTCCACCACCATCTTCATCGTCGTTGCTGACTCCCATGATAAGGAGGGAGTAGTTCTCTCTCGAGGCTAAGGGCTCTACAAGTAGCTATGTGATCTCTCTCTCTATGCATGATATTATTGAGATCATGAGCTTTGTAATCTATAGATCTATTCTGCTACTCTAGTGCTTTGATTAATCTTTGCTTATCCCCACGTGTGTGAAGTTGACAGTGTGCACACCGTGTGGCACTTTGGCTAAGGTTACATAAATACTTATCATGAGTATAATTTGAGCTGGATGTCTCTATGAGATTGTGGTGTTTGTTGGAACCATCTAGCGCTCAAGGTGATAGTGAGGGGTTATCTAGATGGGGAATGCGAACTTTAAGGTGTGTTGTTATAGCCCTACATCATCCATCCGGAGAGTAGTTTAGGGTAGCATCATGAAGAGAAGATATTTACATGAGAGTGTCCACTAGTGAAAGTATGATCCCTAGGCCTTGTTTCTAAGCATTGAAACACCGTTTACAATTAGTTCTGTTATATGTTTGTTTGCTGCCACTCTTATTTCAGATTGCAATTACCACTTATAATCATCCATATTACTTGTATTTCACTATCTCTTTGCCGAACTAGTGCACCTATACACCTGACAAGTGTATTGGGTGTGTTCGGGACACAAGAGACTTCTTGTATCTTGACTGCACGGTTGCTTGAGAGGAATGCCTTTGACCACTTCCTCCCTGAGTTCGATAAACCTTGGGTGGTCCACTTAAGGGAAACTTGCTGTTGTTCTACAAACCTCTACACTTGGAGGCCCAACACTGTCTACAAGAATAGAAGCGTGCGTGGATATCAAGCTATTTGCTGGCGCTGTTACCGGGGAGGTAAGGTAAAAGGTACTCACATCCTCTGGCTACTAAGCTATCTTCTAGTACTGTTGCTGGTGTGTGAGTGCTCAAAGTTATTTCCTTTAGATTCTGCAATTATATCTTTTTGTTTCTTGTTTTTTTTCACTATAGGCTTAATAGAAAACAACAACAAAAATAGAGAGCTTTATAGTATTTATCTTGAGTTAGGACATGACGTGTTTGAAGAGAAATTTAAAAAACTATGGAACTTTGCTAGATGCAATTTTAACTTAGTTATCTCAAAAGAGTCAGGATTTAACTTGTTAAAAAGACTCTTTGGAATTGTTGAAATGCTTGCACCTAGATCACAAAGTGTAGCTATCTCATTAGTTCCAATTTTAATCTTAATAGTAGGCTCAAATATGTCATCAAACTTCACAAGTAATTTTTCAACAATTTGCTTATATTCTTCCTCAATCTCACGTACTTTTATTGCTACCTGATTAATGAAGTGTTGGTACATAGCTTCCTCACTACCTTCACTTATCGGAATCTTAACATTGATCCTTTTTACGAGATCTTCTACGGTGTAGCTTGGTGAAGGAGCATTACTATAATCAAGTTCTTAAGGCTCCTTCCTTTGGATCCTCATCATATTGAGGTCTACAACAAGATTGGGCTCAGATTTACCTGCAAATTTGGCTAGAATGAGAGTTTGACTCTCGGTTATCTTACCTAGCTGTGCCTCAACGATACTCGTTCTTTCTTGGAGGGCATGCAGATCATTTCTCAAACTAATAGCTTGGTTAGATAATTTACCAAGCATAACATCATGGTTCTCCGTTATTTTAACAAGAACTAGTTAAGTGCCTATGCATTGCTACGGGGCAACGATGAAGGCATTGCAATTTTTTTGTGCAAAGTGTGAGTCCTTGCGATTTTTCATGTTTACTATTTTTCTCTCACATCTTACCTCTTTAACAATCAATGCGCAAAATTTGTTGACTTTCATTTCCAGCATACATTATCTCTTGGTTGATGCTTTGACTTCCCAACTTTGTTCAGTTAATGTTGATATGTTGTCACATTGTAGCCTTCCATAATTTCGATGAATATTGTCACTGCTTCCATCATATGCTGAGATTGATGGTGGTGCTTTTATTAAGTGAGATACAACTACACGAATTGCATTAGCTAGTCGGTGAGTTAAATTGTTTTTTTACAAAATTAAGCCTAAATATCTTATTTTCTAGAAATAGAAGCATGAAGTAGTCTTGTCATCGGAATAGAAGAATGAAGTTTCTGGGTGAATTTTGCAAGCAAGACCAGTTTCATCAACTTCTCTTATATTTTACTCATTACATTCACCAAATCAGCATGTGTATGCAAATGTATCCTATTTTCCAACATACTTGCGAGCCTCACAACAGTAAAGCAACATACGATATAAGAAGTGAGTCCAGCTCACTTGGTTAGGAAAGTGGATGTTCAACCCAGCCACCTAGGTTCAAGTCCTCATATACGCAGATTTAGGTTCATAGGGTTTCCCCTACCGCATTCATTTAAAAAAGTAGCATACAACATCTCTTCAGCTTGAAAACTTCCATAGTGATCTTCGCGATAATAGATAGCAAAGTTAATTGATATATTCTAAACCAGGACCAAAGTAAAGCAAACAAAAACCTAAGGTAAGCACCTTCTACATCTGAACCGAGGTTTAACCAAAACATGAAAGAACCTTATTTGTTTTTTGATGAACAAAAAATGTGGTCAACTAAGCATTGATCATGTCTCAAAAAAAATGGAACAATGATCTAAGAACGACACACTTACATCTCGATAATTAAGGAACACATGGAAATCTGATAAGAGCATTAGAGAACATGGAAAATCCCACTCCTTAATTTTGCCTGGGCTATTGCAAGAAAGCAATATAAATTTTGAGTTTATCATTGCCAACCAAACAATATCACCTGCATCATACTTCCCTACCTTATCTGTTCCACTACCAACCAAACAACATAACTCGCGTCACTGTCATTTCAGCCTTGACAGTGGAAGGGTAATATCAAGGCAGGTTATTGATCCCGGTTGGACATCATCTCATCTCCCTCAGTCACTGCAGATTTCTCTCACCACTTAGCAGACACCACTATCAATTTGGCAAGACTAATCTAAGGTAACTAATACAAAATCTTTGTAAATCTATATGAAGTAGTACAAAACCAACACTATAAGTTAACTCTTGTACTTGTCACTCCAGTGTGAACTCAAGCAAATTACAGTACATATAATTTTGCACTGGCACAATAGTAGATCATCTCCCTTCAAAATTCTGAACTCTTCAAATGTAAGATTGTCCAATGCAGTGTCCCAAGTGCAGTCTAGCAGTGTAAAGTGCAATGCGACTCCAAGAAAATAAAACCATGATAACTAACTTTTATTTTTCTAATTTTATAGTGAGTGATATGCAATACTCCACCTTTTCATCAATAAGAATAACTATTCTTTACCTCTACACGAGAAAACACCATCCAAGAAGGTTATGTGCAAGAACTTTCCTCCAAAATAAAAACGAATAATAACTCTGAAATATTGTGTTTACGCTCTGTAACAGAACAATTACACAGATCTTATGCTTAACGAATCCTATTAACCTGTGATCCCGTAAAAAACTGGTTCCTGCTGCCTCCTTGTTCTTTGACCATCTACACCAAGTCCACTCCAAGCTGCAGAATATCATTGCCCTGCAAATGCATAAGATCTTGTAGCTTGAACATGGGGCATGTATGCAGCAGCTTAACCATGGACGGATGGCCGCATAAAAGAGTATATAAAAATCAATTATATACCAAAGGTTTATATAGTAGTCCATTATACATGAAAAAATAAGATTTACCGGGCATGCAACATCCATCGTCATTTGGAAAGAATAAACCAACCAAATATCACATGCTCCTTGGCTCTTCTTGATTTACTTCAAGAGAAATTTTAATTGTAAAAAGAATCAGGTCCGTAAGGTACATTTTCTTTAGGATGATAAATTTGAATTGTAAACAGACTTAGGTTTAGAAGGTACATTTTCCTCTAGATCATAATTTTTAATTGATGCATTGTCTATATCTATAGCAAGCATTGCATTTTTAGAACACTTCCAACCATGTAACTGGAATAAACATAGCTAACATACAATTTAAGATGGGCATATAGCAAATAAGTATAGGAAAACACTAAAGATGCAATGTGTACATTTGATATGTGTACTGAGTTTTCCCCGATGCATCTTACTGGATCCTCCATAAAGTACTTATTGGAAAGCACAAATGGAATTTTGTTATGGACCAGACAAACCACTATGTGTCGCTGACTCCCCGGCCTCGGTGCATCACATCAGTTAGCCACAATATCTCCTCCTTTTCTCACCTCCTACCTCTACTCTTGAGGCCTCATCCACCTCGTCAGACCAAGGCATCTATGGGCTCGCCAAGCTCAAAGACATTCCACATGTCAGAATCATCCCCATCAACGCTGCTACAGTGACTAAAAGGAAGGATGGTCGACCATCTAAACCTGAAAGGGATGTACGACCATCATAATAATCAAGAGTTGTACTGGTTCTAGGTAAAAAAGAAGTGTACATTTGAAGAAAAAATGGTGTCAGGCACAAGTTATAATAATACTTTACTCGATATTGTACAAGAAATGTGCATCTATATACATCAGCAGTTCAGCACCATGAAGAAAATCAATACTACCTTAGGTCTCTAACAAGCCATGGAATCATTGGTCAAGCATGATGTATCTAGACCCCTTTTAGTGTGTAGGTTCACTCTAAACCTAGATGAACCTACACACTAAAATGGGTCTGGATACACTTTTTTCATAAAAGTAAAACATCTTATATTTTAAAACAGGAATTAACATGGCATCTTGGAGTGCGCTGAATATTTAACACACATACAATGACAAGTCACGTTGATGACCGGTGCATTTCAAGAGATGCATGCAGGTGGTTGCCAACAGGTAAACTTGTGCACGGGTGCTCCACATGTGTGCCATGCCGCTGCCGGCGGGATGGGCAGGCCATGCTACGCACTCACTCCACGGGTTCCTCATGGACGACGGAGTGCCAAGAAACGGAACCAAAGTTATTTTTAGGTAGTAGTGATAGTGGAGTCGGTGGGACAACTACAACTAAAATCAATAAATAATATCAACCTGACAAACTGCAGTATCAAAAAATAAATTAAATAACTGTTTACACCTTGCAATCTAATAAGTAGACTTTATTCAAGAGAAGTCAAATTATGTGACAAAAGAAAAAATAAATTATTGAGGAGAGATGTGGTACTAAATATAAAAGCTCGAGTAAGCATACCGGTATAGTCTATAAATTTTGTTTTTGAGGACAACACTAAAAGTATAAGGGTAAGAATTGGTAGTACCTGAAAATACAACTCGTCCATCTTAACTCGTCTTTGTGGATGCAAAGAGTTTGGTCTAGATACTGAAATGGAATAGTGCTTCTTACCCAGCAAACCATGGCCAACGGAACTATAGGAGAAACAAAAATAGCAGAAAGCAAGCACATCATACTACATAAATGGTGAAAATGGAAAATAGGAGAAAGCAAGTCATGGATTTGCACCCAATTCACATGAACATTAGGGTCCCTTTGCAACAGACGGAAGGCATACAAAAGAGGAAGTGTACTAAGAGTGATCAGAAATACCTTCGCAAATAGCAGCTTCACGAAAGCCTCCACCAATAAATGATATTCCCGATATTCCTGCTTGTTCACTCTATCTATGTGGCCCTCAACATGGTTCTCTGGAATCAATAGCACAAGGAGCTACTTGACATCCTATTTCAGGACATTTAACTCCTAAATACAACTAAAACAGCTGCTGCTTGACACAAAGAGCAACCCAACATTTATTACAAATTTGTGCTTGCATGTTAAAGACTTCTTAAGAAATTAAATGTGTGCTTGCACTCTTAGCTAATTCAGACAAGATTAGATGATTGTTTCTATTAGCTGCTGAAAAATGATTAGAAGAAAACAAAATGCAACATACCTTGTGATGTAGCTCGACCTACGGTCGTTGCCACATCAAGGTCTCCAACTTATGCCAAGTCGTCATGGACTCCAAAGGTGAATCCGTTCCTCTATGCGAGCCCAATTCCTACCCCATTGAATGATATACTACTTCATACTCCATCATATGACCATGATAGGTTCACACTGCCAAGTACGGAGATAGGGGAGGAATCCCGAGGACTCATGCCCGACAAGACGGAGGCTTGGAAGAGGAGACGGAAATGTCAAAGCCAAACCGGCGTACCATCCAGCGCAACCGGATCCACCGCCGGAATTCTCGACGCCAGCCCTGGCGGACCGAACCCCGTGCTAACCGAACCGGCGACCGCCGGACCAGACCGGCGCCCACCGGAAACGCATGCAGAACACCGAACCGGTGCCCACCGGAAATATCGGCGACCGCCGGAAATCTCGGTGCCGCCGGACTTATTGACAGAAATCCCGTCTGCGCACGGATCTGGGTTTGATGCCCAGGAATATTCCTTTTACTTACCCCTTTGTCTAAACTACCCCCATTCTAGTGGCTGGCCTATAAATAGAGCCCCCACCCCTCATGTATCCGGTAGGCATAGATGATAGACTAAAGACAACCTCCTTTGTGGAATCTCTAGTTTTGCCTCATCCCCTTCTACCAAAGGGGATCGACTATCGTCACCACCTCGTTGGAGTTTACATCGCGCCTCCCTCGTTGTACAAGGCCTTGGCATCGGTGTCCCTTTGCCAAGACGTCAAGACCCTCTCCAAGGTGTTCTTCCCTCTCCGTGTGGGATCGAGGGAGCACGTTGACCGATCTTTCCTTGCGAGGATTTATCGGACCGGTGGCCACCGGCGGGAGCAATCGGCCTTGTATCGTGTGAGTTTTGCGTGTGCTCATCGTGTTCTTCGCGAAGTGTGTGTCCGCTTCCGCTACCTTCTCCCTTTCCCCTCGCTTTCCCATCGATTTGACCACGAGATCCGTGAAGATCGGGCCACCCACGGGGTTACCCCATAACATCTCGTATCAGCAGCTTTTGGTTGCCACGGATTCCTCATCGATTTGGTCTTTTCCCCATAAATTGGAAAAATTCCACCAAAAATAGCCCCAATTCGTATTTTGGATCGATCTGTGATTTGAGTGCGTTTTGGTAGGTTTTGATCCGTGGATTACTTGCTAAACTTGTTCCCATGGCCTAATTCCTTGATTTACCCCTCAGATCTGAAGTTTTTCCTCGAGTTCTTCCGCAGAAATCGCGGATTTTCGCGTCCCGAACTCGTTCTAGCGCCAGGTCCGGCGGACCAAAGTTGAAACCAGAATTTCCGGCGATAATTTCGGCGAACCGGCCCCGCTGCCGGAATTTCTGGCTCTAGGTCCGGTCCCGCCGATTTGGCCGCCAACAGATTCAACATTGCACTGTTTTGATCATAACTTTTGCATACGAACTCGGATTTTGGTGTTCTTTAGCTCGTTTTGAAGAGGAGAAGGAGCTATACATTATAATATCCATGGTTCATGCTATCTACTCCATACAATTCCGTGAGCAAGGAGGAATCCACCAATAAAGGGTGAAGATCGGCGAGGAAAGGTATATATAAAAATTCCATGACTTCTCCCCACTTGCATCCCTTTGTGAGCCACACTATCTTTGCGTTCAACAAACACCTATTGGGACTAGTTCCTCCTATAATTTCTTGGGCTATGCACATTTGATACTTGTAGAATTCCGAGCAAAAGTTGTGAGCGTGTTATCTCATATAGTTATCTTGTATAGTTGTTGGCACAAGGAAGAGGCAAGTGAAAAATAACAGAAAAAGAGAAAAAATATATAGAAAAAGAAAAAGAAAAGAAAGAAAAAGAAAGAAACAAGTGCCTCATAGAATAGGAAGCGCAAGCTCGATGAACATCAAATAGGTGGTACTTATTATGCATATCTTGTAGCCCACTAATTTATTGCAATCGAACTAGCGTCTCTCCTTGCACTTGTGCGACACGAGCTTATAGTCTTCGCTAGGTAATCATTTGGTTCTTAGCTCACTTTCTCTGTCGCACAAGTCCCATTTATCCCACCGTGTGTGTTTCCTTGTACATAATTCCTATCTTGTGGATTGGCTTGTTTGCTTTGTGATCATCGTGGTTCTTTACTTGCCATTACAGTATCTTGATTTCAGATTGTTCTTGGACACGCCACCTTCCATACCTATCCACCATAAGCTTTGTGTGTGTGTGTTTTTTAGTGGTTAGTTGGTTTTGGTGTTCCGCATGAACTTCACTTTGCTTGGTTTTGATTGCTCTCAAGTGTTGCCACTTGCACGATAATATCTTCCAAGGTAAAGTAAGGTTTGACGTTGCATCCCTAATCCCCCTACCACTTCCATATACACCACTTGGTCTTGTGAATCATGTCTAGGGACTCCGGAACCGAGGATGATATCTATGAAGAATCCATGGTGAGCCACCACGACTACGACTCCACAAGTATCGAGGGACATGATGGAGCACTACACTAACAATGGCTCCACATGCTTTGAGGACCCGGAGCATTGCACCTATGACGGCTCCACATGCATGGAAGCCATGGAGCACGTCATCAACTATGGCTCCTCAAGCATGGAGGAATTGGAGCTCTACATCGACAATGGCTCCTCATGCATGGAGCACTACACTGACAATGGCTCCACATGCTTGGGTCATTTGGAGTACTACATCAACAATGACTCCCCAAGCATGGACGACTTCGAGTGCTACAACGACGACGCCTCACCAAGCATGGAGGACCTGGCAAACTTCACCCACTTCAAGGGCTCTTCCATGAGCCATGAAGAATACCTCCACCGCTTGGAGATGGAGGACTACTACGCCAAGCTAGCGGAGACGCATCATCAAGAAACCATGACCTTCAAGGCCAAGCGTGCCACACCAAAGGGCACCACCTACTTCGATGATCCACCTCCAAGGCGTCAAGCGTGGACACCTACATGGCGTCATGCGCCACCATCTCCAAGGTGACGAGCGCCATCACCTTCAAGCCGTCAAGCGCCACCATCTCCAAGGCACCAAGCACCACCATCTCCAAGGCGCCAAGCACCACAACCTCGAAGGCATCAAGTGCAACAACCTCCAAGGCAACAAGTGCCATCGCCTACAAGAAGAGTGGCACCCCAACATCACCTTGCAAAAGAGGCGCCACGAAGCAAGAATCTTCATTAACAAACATCCTCTCGAGATCATCGCCAACATCAAGAGGATACAAGACGTCGTTCAAGGAATCTTAGCCATGAAGACGAAGAATACATGATGAGCACCATCCATAATGCTCAACCAAGCTCAAGAAGGCACCACCATAACAAGAAGAGTGCCAAGGACAAGGAGCATCGTCGTGAGCGTCATGTGGATGACTGAGTGCGCCATCTACATGAACCTTTGGCAAGGCACGCCAATGACCTCCGTCGACACCATCATAAGGCACCTTCAACTACTCGTGCCACCACCAAAATGGCACCAAGAGCAAGTTCTCCTCCATGCCATCAAGCTTCAACGCCCAACTTTGACCTCCTAGATGACGCATGCAACTTCATGGAGGAGGAAGATGAAGACCTCTACTTCGCCAAGTTGGACGAGTATGTCAAGAGGATGGCTACACAAGCGAAGGTGCAAGATGGCGATGACAAGGTCGAGAATGGTGAGCATGGGACTTTCCCTTCACCAAAGGAGGTGCATGGAGTTGAGAGAACCGAGCCTACCCCTACATGCTTGAGTGATGATGTGGTACCAATCCCATGTGAGTATGAGAGCCACTTAGCCCACTTGAGTGAAAACAAGAGTGAGATGAGTGACTCCACCATACGTGAGATTGAGTGCTTCCACTTGGAGGGCATGAGTGATACACCGAGTGAGTTGAGAGTGGTAGTTGATAGGTCATGTGAGACCACTTTGATTTCTAACGACTTACCCTCTACCTCTAGTGTGTTCCCTCATGATGTGCTAGGTTCCATGGATCAAGAAGCGCCAAGCTTGGATATGATGATGCCTCCAACCGAGAAGATGTACATGGTGGATGAAGATGATGCCATCCCCATATTGGGGCTACCGGGTTGCGGTACCGAAGTTCCCGGGTGAGTGCACCGCGGTACCTAAGTTGCCTGAAATTGCCGCATTTCGAAATGTTGGGCCGCCAACTACCGAGAGGGGCCATTTCGATGGAAACTCATCTCACCCCTACCAAATCGAAACATTCTGTGAAACTGCCCCGTGAAGTAGACGGTCGGGACCCTCATGTCAGTAATATTTCCATGACGCGAGCGCCAACATGGCAACCACGTAGGCAAAATGAGGGACTAAAGGAGTATGGTGTGTTGACCCAATTCACAAATCCACTCCTTCCCTCCTTTCGCATGAACCCTAGCACCTACGGCATCGAAATCCCCTCTCTAACCAGAATGATCTCTACGAGCATTTGACTTCCGGCACCAAGTTGCTACGCCTACTCGCTGCTAACGAGCTCTAATGCCGAATGTCGTGCCAACCGTTGCGATGATCTAGCCCGCCTCTACCGCTGACGAGATGAGCAGCACGAAGGATGGCAGATCCATTTGCCGAGGAAGAAGTACTTCTGGCTAATTGCGGGTGAGCTACTCTTCTCTTTGCTATTCGCACTACCTATAACTACTAGCTGGCTATTGGCATTATAGAGATATATCGAACATATAATTGTTTGCTAGCACGACGCTGACAAATAATTCTTATCTTTTGTCCCCAATTTTCTATCAAGTAGGATCTCCGCTGAACCCAAATACACGGTTCTGGTCACCATCTGCGGCTACCACATTAAATTAGCAGATGGGAAGAGCACGTGGAATCAAGCTCACAATCTGAAGATGGAAGTAGCACCTGTGCAGTTATGCACTATCCCTGGTTTGGTTGCTGCTGTGCGTGAACTTGCTGAAATGAGGTCGGAGCAGACTGCACGGTTCAGCTTCATTGATGTACGAGGCTTCACGGTTCCTATAACGTGTGACAGTCAGCTAATTGGGTTGATGAAATAGTATGTGGGGTTTCGAACGGTTATGCTGATTTGTAACATACTAGATGAGGAAGCTCCTGCTACTGGGATTCGCCCAGCTATTATTGGGCAGGGAGGTCTAACTCAAATCCCTGTTGTTGTTGAGCAAAATCTGGTTCCTCGTCCGCGACATGCTTCTGTCAGGCAACCTCCTTGTAGGAGTCCCCGTATTTCCGTTGTGGAAAACTCTGCTCTAGAATCTGCTGGTACTGGTCGTCCCCGTCCCCGTGGTGTTGTTGCTCTGGCTGCTGCTCACCCAATCCATGCCGATGTTGAGCAAACTAAGGCTTCTGGAGGCTGCCCTGCTGTTGTTGCCGAGACCGTCGCCTTGTGTGCTACTCCTCCTCGAAACCATCCTCAAGTTGTGCGAACCCGTGCTCTAGAATCTGCTGGTACTGGTCGTCCTCGTGTTGTTGTTGATCTGGCCGCTATTGACCCAATCCCTGCCGCTGTTGAGCAAACTAAGTCTTCTAGAGGCTGCCCCACTGTTGTTGCAAAGACTAATGCCTTGTGTCCTCCTCGAACCCGTGCTTAGGTTCAGCAAGCTGCTGGTCTGGAGCCAGCTCATGGTTTGGACTCTACTAGCACTCGAAACACTGTTGTTGTGGGAACTGGTCCTGATCGTCGATGTGGCATGGCAGCAGCTGATCCTATTGTGGCTGCCGTTAGAAGGGGCCCTGCCTGTCCACCATGTAATGTAGCTCCTGCTGCTAAGGGCCCTCGCCTTGCTCCTGGTCCTGGTACTTCCACCGAGGTTGATCCAACTAACGATGACGCTGGTGATGGCGATGGTGGCATTGGGGCTGGGTTTGATGGTGCCGCTCCACCTCTCGAACCTCTCGGAGGTTTCTATCCTGAAGAACCTGATGATGGCAAAGTAATCGTTCGTATAGGTGTCGCGGATTATACTGCAAAATTAGATGATGGCACAGAAAAAATTCTATGACGAGTTTGATGTAATCCTTGGCAGATACGATCCTGAAGTGGTAGAGTTATCTGACCTGATGGCATCGTTACGTGTGAAGGTGCTGTGGGGGTCCTCCCAGGAAGCATGTTTGTTATATTTTGGTTACAAGAGCAAAAAGGCTATCGAAGTGAAAGATACCAGGGTTTTAGTCGTACTGTTTACAAGGAAACATTATAGAGGTGAAGTGTACTTCCACTTGATAGTGCAAATGGTTGGAGAGGAATTGGAACTCGACAATAGAGATGATGGACTTTTAGAAGGCATGCGTGACCTGATCCATGACATCACTGGGGCTGGTGTGACTGAGGGTAGCTTCTAATAGAGGAGAGTCTTATAGAGGAGCGTCATAAAGAGGAGCAGGAAGAGCATCCCTAAAAAGGGCACCCCGAAGAAGAACGTCACCAAGGAGACCATGCCACAGAAGAGGACGCCCAAGATTCGCACGAAAAAAGGCACCATGCCGTAGAGTACATCCCTGAGATCCAGTCAAAATGCCACACCGAACGGTAGCAGCAAAAACGCTAAGAGGGCTAGCACGGTGGTGAACACTCCTAGGAGTGGTAGCAAAGAGGCGAAGAGGGCCAGCACGGAGGCTACCATACCCAGTGGGAGCAGAAAAATACTAATTTGGAGCGGAACACACCGCTGTCAGGGAATAATGCCAGCACGAAGGAGAACACGCCCAATAGTAGCAGCAAAAGGGCTAATTTGGAGCGGAACACGCCGCTGAGGTCAGGCAATAATGCCAGCACGAAGGAGAACATGCCCAATAGTAGCAGCAAAAGGGCCAATTTGAAGCGGAACACGCCGCTGAGGTCAGGAAATAATGCCAGCACGAAGGAGAACACACCCAATAGTAGCAGCAAAAGGGCTAATTTGGAGCGGAACACGCCGCTGAGGTTAGGCAATAATGCCAGCACGAAGGAGAACACGCGCAATAGTAGCAACAAAAGGGCTAATTTGGAGCGGAACACGCCGCTGAGGTCAGGCAATAATGCCAGCACCCTGGAGCCAACATCCGTGAGGGGAGGCAGGAAGGAGATCACACCCAAGAGCGGCAGCAAAAAGCCTAGTTCGATGGGCAATGGAACGCAGATGTTAAGCCCTACTAATACCATCAGGAAAGATTACATCAGGAAGGAGGATGTACACAGGAAGAGCAAGAGGGTTCTGTACAGTCAAGATGAAATTGATTCTGACTGAGGTGGATTGGGGCAATGTTCCGGTCCATCCGGGTGGAGACGATGGTGTAGCCCCACCCATGGGAGTCAATATGATTTGTGCAGTACTAGGCATTAGAGATGATGGCCAGGATTCTGAATCAGACGAAGAAGAAGGCACTGTAGAGGATCAAGAATTTGGTGATGATGAAATAGACGAGGAACTTAACGATGAGGCTGGTATTCCAGTCGATGATTTGGGTGTTGAAGTAGAAGAAATGAAGCATGGCCACGAGTATCCTATAATTTCGGTCGGCACCGAGTTTAGTAGCATGCATGAGTTCAGGAAGTCGTTACGACATTTTTGTATCAAGGGGGAGTTCAACGTTTATCGACTGAAGAACACTGCCCAGAGGTATGAGGCCGTTTGCAAGTTAACGTGGATGAATGGACGGGCCGAGGTACATTGTCCATGGAGGATCACAGCAAGAGCCTTACCTGCGTCGAATGCAATTAGGGTACTAGGGCAATGAATGCATCAAACCATTAGAACTCTCTCTCTTTTCACTCTATAACTACAATTGCTGTGCGATATCTTTCTGGCAACTAGTCGACTCCGCTTATCTTTTAAATGAATATGTGTTGCAGGTGAACAAAATGGGCCCTCCACACATGTGTCCGACAGGCAGCAAACTGAAATCCTCAATGGCTGATACGGAGTGGGTGGCTATGGGATCTATGTCCATACTAAAATATAACCCTAAGGAGACCGCGAAGAATATTCAGACTAGCCTCGGTTCTAAATACAACATTGTCCTACCGTATTACACGGTTTGGAAAGGTAAATAGAAAGCTCTGGGGGTCTTGCATGGGGATTGGACCAATAGCTTCAGGATGTTGTACAACTTCAAGGCGGAGGTACAAGCTAGGT
The DNA here is from genome assembly GCA_910589775.1 of Avena eriantha. NCBI lineage: Eukaryota > Viridiplantae > Streptophyta > Magnoliopsida > Poales > Poaceae > Avena > Avena eriantha. The sequence goes on along the minus strand of OU342744.1, from coordinate 144,401,546 downwards.
GTCCGGGGAGTGTTGCGGAGATTGACACCGAATCAGAAGGTGGTAAAATATATTTCAAAAGATTTTTCATGGCTCTTAAACCTTGCATCCAGGGATTCAAGGACGGTTGTATGCCGTATCTGAGTGTAGACACCACTGTCCTAACTGGCAAATGGAAAGGCTATCTGCCATCTTCCACATCACTTGATGGTCACAACTGGATGTTCCCAGTGGCATTCGGGCTGTTTGAAACAGAAACGGAGGAAAATTGGGTCTAGTTTATGAGGCAGCTCAGGAGATCAATAGGCCACATGGATCCATTGGCTATATCCATGGATGCATGCAAAGGGCTGACGAATGCAGTGAAGGAGGTGTTCCCGCGAGCTGAAGGTAGAGAATTCCATGCCCATATGATGCTCAACTTGTACTCACACTACGCAGGCAGCGTATTTCGTTACATGTTTCCTGCTGCTAGAGTTTACAAACCTAGTAGCAGCAAATATTTCATGAGCAAGATTTTTGCGGAAGCCCCTGAACTTCCAGAGTACTTAGCCATCCATCATTCGCAGCTATGGAAGAGGAGTCAATTCAACCCTGACATCAAAGTTGATTACATAAACAACAACCTTGCAGAATGCCTGAATAACTGGGTGAAGGACATAAAAGTGCGTCCTGTTCATATCTTGATGGACAGCATACGTGGTATGATCATGAAGCTGTTAAATATAAGGAGAGAGATTGGTAGGAGACTTAGAGGACATATGCTACCGCCAGTTGTACATCAATTGCACAAGAGAAGCCGAGGACTTGCTCATCCTAAGGTTCTCCTGTCAACCAGCAGCAGCTGTGAGGTGGTCGATATGTCCAAGAGTGGCAAAAGGGATGTTGTGAACATCCAGCTGTGAGAATGCACCTTCTTAGAGTGGCAGCATACCGGGAAACCTTGCGACCACGCCTTGGCCTTCTTGGTGAAGAAAAGAACTCTACCACATTTGGATCAGTATTTGTCAGACTACTACTCTATGGAAAAGTTTAGAGCTGCGTACGCTGGATCCGTTGAGCCATGTACAGACCCATCTTAGTGGCCTCAAGTCCAACTGTCTTTCGAGATTTGCCAGCCAGTTACAAAAAGGAGTAGAGGAAGACCTCAGGTGAATAGGTTTAAGAATTTTCTCGAGAAGAAGGGTTCGGCTTTCTGTGCAACCAAGAAGGGAAAAAACAGATGCAAGACCTGTCATCTTATAGGCCATAGAGCAGCAGGCTGTCCCCTTAATGCTCCCAAACCTAGGTATGAGATGGTACATTCACAAACAAATTATTTATAGTCTGTAGATATAAGGTAGTAATCCATGTACTGGTTTTTTACAGGAAGCGCAAGGTAAGAAACAAGACAGCCGACTCAGTGATTTTGCTGCGGGAAGAAAACCAAAATGAGTGGAGTGATGATGCTGGACAAGATTCTGGTGGTGATTGGCCTGACTTCCCTCGACCCAGAGATGCAGGGTACATGAAGGTAAGAAAATTGGCACCCAAGAAGAGGAAGAATGCAGGAGATGAAGAAGCTAGTGGACGTGAAGGCAAGAGGAAGAAATTTTGCACCCAAGCAGAGAAAGAACGCTAGCAGTGTAGAAGCCTAATGATGTATTGAACTTGAACCTATATATGTAGTTCGGTTAAACTCTGGAGCTATGTGCGTGGAACTTGTCGGGCGAAACAATCTGCCTCCTGTACTCGGAGTAAAATGTATCGTGACTTTAGGATTGGATACGGCCGAGGCCACTAATTGAATCCAAAATTGTGATTGTGCCACTACTATCTAAACAATCGCGATAGCTAAGCGGTTAAGGGGTCTCCAAAATCGATGGGTGTTAGTGCCACAGACATGAATTATTTATAGGCGCTTAATAAATCCCTGCTATTGGCATTACACTTATGATAAGTTTTTGGGCTGAAAAACAAGTTCTAAGCTGGCTGCTACACTCCACGAAGCAGCAACTTATTTCAGCTGCTGGACAACGGCATGGCAACATAAACTGCAAATGCAACAGATAATGCCTAGATAATGAGGAAATTGTTTCCACTAGCTGGCCTAATCTTGAGCCCGTCTGTCTCACCACCTCCCTGCCCCTGCCTCCCCTGCACCTGGCAAAGCTCCCGGATCTCTCACTCCATCGCACGAATCTCCTCTTTCTTGTCCCACACAGCATCACGCAGATCCTGAACAAGCTCTCTGTGAAAACCTGCCAGTGGCTTTTCGATATCTGGTTTGTGAAAAGAACAGACATGCAATGACTCTAGTGCTGGTTTTAGTATAAGAACACACTTGCAATGACTCTAGTGGGTCCATATGTAGTTTGTGAAAAGAACACACATGCAATGACTCTAGTGGATCCATATGTGGTTTTGGGGAAAAGAAAACACATGCAATGAACACTGGTGTATCCATAAGTCGTTTGTGGAAAGAAAACACATGAAGTGAACTCTAGTGGATCCATATGTGGTTTGTGGAAAGAACATATATGCAATAACCACTGGTTGATCCATGTGTGGTTTGTGAAAAGAACACACATGCAATGACTCTAGTGGATCCATACGTGGTTTGTGGAAAAGAACACACATGCAGTGAACACTGGTGGATCCATCAGTGGTTTGTGGAAAGAACACACATGCAGTGAACATTGGTTGATCCATATGTGATTTGTGAAAAGAACACACATGCAATGCCATTAGTTGATCCATATGTGGTTTGTGAAAAGAACACACATGCAATGACTCTAGTGGATCCATATGTGGTTTCTGGAAAGAACACACATGCAATGACCACTGGTTGATCCATGTGTGGTTCATGACAGGAACACACATGCAATGACATTGGTTGATCCATATGTTGTTTGTGACAATAACACACATGCAATGCAATTGGTTAATCCATGTGTGCTTTGTGGAAAGAACACACATGCAATGACTCAAGTGGGTCCATGTGTGGTTTGTGGAAACAACACACATGCAATGAACACTGGTGGATCCATATGTGGTTTGTGGAAAGAACACACATGCAATGACACTGGTGGATCCATATGTGGTTTGTGAAAAACACACACATGCAATGACTCTAGTGCTGGCTTTAGTATAAGAACACACATGCAATGACTCTAGTGGGTCCATATGTGGTTTGTGAAAACAACACACATGCAATGATTCTAGTGGATCGACATGTCGTTTGTGGAAAAGAACACACATGTAATGAACATTGGTGGATCCATAAGTCGTTTGTGGAAAGAACACACATGCATAGAACACTGGTAGATCCATATGTGATTTGTGAAAAGAACACACATGCAGTGACTCTAGTGCTGGTTTTAGTATAAGAACACACATGCAATGACTCTAGTGGGTTCATATGTGGTTTGTGAAAAGAACACACATGCAATGACTCTAGTGGATCCATATGTGGATTGTGGAAAAGAACACACATGCAATGAACACTGGTGGATCCATAAGAGGTTTGTGGAAATAACACACATGCAGTAAACACTGGTGGATCCATATGTGATTTGTGAAAAGAACACACATGCAATGCCATTGGTTGATCCATATATGGTTTGTGAAAAGAACACACATGCAATGACTCTAGTGGATCCATATGTGGTTTGTGAAAAGAACACACA